>CM022300.1:137924553-138626553 GCA_011799875.1 Thinopyrum elongatum | reverse complement strand
GCATAACGAGAGACCATACATGCATGCTTCGAGAATCACAAACCTTAACACAAATATTCTTACTAAACCACAATTACTCACTAGCATGACTCTAATATCACCATCTTTATATCTCAAAACAAATGCAAGGAATCAAACTTCTCATGTTTGTGTTTTCGTCACTCACGCAACCCACCATAAGAGAATTATGAACGTATTGCAACACCCTACAACGGTAATCCCACATGCTTGCGCGACACGGAGGGCACCATAGGACAACACCAAAATAAAACATACAACTCAAACCAATCACGATCATCAATCAACCCATAGGACAAAACGAATCTACTCAAACATCATAGGATGGCCATACATCATTGGGTAATAATATATAGCATGAAGCACCATGTTTAAGTAGAGATTACAGCGGGTAGAAGAGGTGTTACACCACTGCATAGAGGGGGAGAAAGTTGGTGTTGACGGCGGCGAAGTTGTTGGTGTAGATTGCCGTCATGATGGTTCCCCCGGCGGCACTCCGGCCCCACCGGGAGAGAGGGGGAGAGAGCCTCCCTCGTTCTTCTTCTTGATTGGCCTCCCCCTAGACGGAGGAGTGTTTCCCCTCTAGTCCATAGCCACCATGGCTCCCGGAGGGCAGGAGCCCCTCCGAGATTGGATCTCTTTCTGTTCTCTTCTGTTTCGTGTTCCTGTTTTCTCACCCTTCACCATTTCTTAAATTCCTGGAGATCTATAACTCCGATTGGGCTGAAATTTTGAGGGGGCTTTTATCCAGAAATTATCTTTCTTGCGGTGAAAGAAGGGCCCCAACCGCCTTACGGTGTAGCCACAAGGTTGTTGGGTGCGGCCAGGGTAGGGGGCCGCACCCTCTGAGCTTGTGGGCCCCTCGGGCATCGTCTCGCGTTGATTCTTTTTCCCAAAAATCACATATATTGCAAAATAAATCTCAGTAAATTTTTATCATGTTTGGAATTCATTTGATATGTTAGTCCATGAAAATCATATAAATTGTTGCCAAAAGTATGTGAAAGTTGTAGAATATTGGCATGAAATAATCAAAAATTATAGATACGACAGAGACGTATCACTGTGTGAGGACTCTCTCCAAATCAAAATTACAGAACCAAGTATTTTATTCAAATAGCAAACAGAATGAAAAGACACTCCAAGCAAAACACATATCATGTGATGAATAAAAATATAGTTCCAAGTAAGGTTACCGATAATGTTGAAGACGAAAGAGGGGACGCCATCTGGGGCATCCCCAAGCTTAGATGCTTGAGTCTTCCTTGAGTATTACCTTGGGGTGCCTTGGGCATCCCCAAGCTTAGGGCCTTGCCGCCCCTTATTCTCCTCATATCAATATCTCACCCAAAACTTGAAAACTTCAATCACACAAAACTTAACAAAACTTCATGAGATGCGTTAGTATAATAGAACAAATCATTCACTTGGGTACTATCAAGCCAAGATTTATAATTGTTTCCACCTAATGCCTACTGTACTCTATCATTTCTACAATTTATATTGACCAATATAAGCCATAGAAACTATAAAGCAAGAAACTATCCATTGCAAACAAAATCTGTCAAAAATAGATTAGTCTGTAATGATCTGAATAATAACCATACTTCTGTAACTCTAAAAATTCTGAAAAATTGGATAATATAGGCAATTTGTATGTAAATACTTTAAAAAAAATTAGACCAAGATCACGTTCCAGTAAAAAATGTAAATTCTACCACTGGACGCAAAAGTTACTATTTTTTTCACAGAATCAATTCAACTATCATCCAAATCATCCCAAAGGATTTACTTGGCACATTATTGAAACAAAGTATACAAAACATGATTACTACAATAGCTTAATCATGTGAACACACAAAAAATAGTAAGTAGAAATATTGGGTTGCCTCCCAACAAGCGCTTTTCTTTAATGCCTTTTTAGCCAGGCATGATGATTTTAATGATGCTCACGTAAGAATAGTAAATGAAACATGCAAGAGAGCATCATGAATCATGTGGCAAGCAAATTTAAGCCTAGCCCACTTCCTATGCATAGGGATTTTGTGAGCAAACAATTTATGGGAGCAAGAATCAACTAGCATAGGAAGGCGAAACAAGCATGAATTCAAAACTTTCAGCACATAGAGAGGAAACTTGATGTTGTTGAAATATAAATAAGCATATCTTCCTCTCTCATAATAATTTTCAGTAGCATCATGAACAAATTCAACAATATACCTATCACATAAAGCATTCTTTTCATGATCCATAAGCATAGAAATTTTATTACTCTCCACATAAGAAAATTTCTTCTCATTCATAATAGTGGGAGAAAACTCAACAAAATAACTATCATATGAAACTTGATTGACATAACCCAATTGAACATTAAAATCATGAACACAAGTTTCATGGTTATCATTACTTTTTATAGCATACATGTCATCACCATAATCATCATAGATAGCAACTTTGTTGTCATAATCAATTGAAACCTCTTCCAAAATAGTAGAATCATAATTAAATAAAGTCATGACCTCTCCAAATCCACTTTCATAATTATTACAATAAGATTCAACACCCTCCAAAATAGTGGGATCATTTCTTCCTATAGCTTACACTCTTCCAAACCCACTTTCATCATTGTAATCATCAAAAATAGGAGGCATGCGATCATCATAATAAATTTGCTCATCAAAAGTAGGGGGACTAAAAAGATCATCTTCATCAAATATAGCATCCCCAAGCTTATGGCTTTGCATATCATTAGCATCACGAATGTTCAAAGAAAGCATACTAACAACACTGCAATCATGCTTATCATTCAAGGATTTTATGCCAAACATTTTTTTGAATTCTTCTTCTAACACTTTGGCACAATTCTCAGATCCATCATTTTCAAGAAATACTTTATAAAGATAAAGAAATTGGTGCAACTTCTATTCCATTTTTTCGTAGTTTTCTTTTATAAACCAAACTAGTGATAAAACAAGAAACTAAAAGATTCAATTGCAAGATCTAAAGATATACCTTCAAGCACTCACCTCCCCGGCGACGGCGCCAGAAATGAGCTTGATGTCTACTATGCAACTTTCTTCTTATAGACTCAGTTGCGCCTCCAAGCGCAGAGTTTTGTAGGACAACAACAAATTTCCCTCAAGTGGATGACCTAAGGTTTATCAATCCGTGGGAGGTGTAGGATGAAGATGGTCTGATACGTCCCAAACGTATCTACTTTTCTAAACACTTTTGATATTGTTTTGGACTCTAATTTGCATGATTTGAATGAAACTAACTCGGGCTGATGCTATTTTCAACAAAACTACCATGGTGTTATTTTTGTGTAGAAATAAAAGTTCTCGGATTAGGATGAAAATTTACGGAGATTATTTTTGGAATATATAAAAATTATTGGCAAAGAGACCTATTGGAGGGGGGCCACCATGGAGCCACGAGCTCAGGGGGCACGCCCTCTAGGGCACGCCCTGTGAGCTCATGGGTCCCACGAGCCTCCGTTAGCCCTAACTCCAACTCCATAAGTACCGTCTCATGGAGAAAAAAATCAAAGAGAAAAGTTTCATTATGTTTTACGAGACGGAGACGCCTCCACCTCATGTTCTTCATCGGCAGGGCTGATCCAGAGTCTACATGGGGCTCCGGAGAGGGGGATTCGTCGCCGTCATCATCATCAACCCTTCTTCATCAACAGTTCCATGACGATCACCATCGGGAGTTAGTAATTCATTCATAGGCTTGCTAGACGGTGATGGAGTTGGATGAGATTTGTCATGTAATCGAGTCAATTTGTTAGGGCTTGATCCCTAGTATCCACTATGTTCTAAGATTGATGTTGCTATGACTTTGATATGCTTAATGCTTGTCACTAGGGCCCGAGTGCCATGATTTCAGATCTGAACTCTCTATGTTTTCATGAATACATTTGAGTTCTTGATCCGATCTGCTAGTTATATGCACTTGTTATTGTTCTGATCCGTATACCCCAAAGTAATAATAGTTGGGATACTCTCCAGGGATGACTGTAATTCGAGGACTTCATGTATTCACTATGTGTTAATGCTTTGTTCCGGTTCTCTATTAAAAGGAGGCCTTAGTATCCCTTAGTTTCCCTTTGGACCCCACTGCCATGAGAGGGTAGGACAAAAGATGTCATGCAAGTTCTTATTATAAGCACGTATGACTATATACAGAATACATGCCTACATTACATTGATGAATTCAAGCTATTGTGTATCGCTCTAGGTTGTGACTTTTATATGATTGATGTCATCCAACACAAATATCCATCGCTGATCTAATGCCTACGCTTTTCGCATATTGATCTTTGCTAAGTTACTACTGCTGCTGCTACTGTTACAATCATCACAAACTGCTACTGCTACTGTTACTGTTTCTATTACTATTGCTATTATTACTGAAGCTATCAAAACTATCAAACTACTGTGCTACTAAACACTTTGCTGCAGATATATTATTTCCCAGGTGTGGTTGAATTGACAACTCAACTGCTAAGGCTCATAGATCTTCTTCGGCTTCCCTTGTGTCGAATCAACAAATTTGGGTGAAATACTACCCTCGAAGACTATTGCGATCACCTATACTTGTGGGTTATCAAGACCTTTTTCTGGCGCCATTGTCGGGGAACTGTCGGATTCAGGGCTCCGCAGACCCAAGAAGGTTCGAACTCTGGGGCGTGTGCGAAGAACTCAACCTCTCAAGCCTGCCAACTCATCGCCCCACAGCCTAGCCTAGCCGGACTTGCGTGAACAAGGAAGAAGATGAATACAACAGTTTACCCAGGTTCGGGCCACCTTGCGGTGTAAAACCCTACTCCTGCTTTGTGGTGGATTGGCCTCACGAGGGGCTGAGGATGAACTAGTACAGAGGATGAACAACCTCGCGAGGGCTCGGGGGTGAGAATGAGTCGACCCCGTCTATGGTGGTGGCTATCCTATATTTATAGTGGCCTTGGTCCTCTTCCCTCGAAACTTAGGCGGGAAGGGATACCACAACGGCCAATTTGAAAGGGGACAAGTAGTACACTGTCACGACCCAAGATCAGAGATGGGACGGACAGACGGATCAGCACCAATATCTAGATATAAATTGGGGATACATAAGAAGCTGGAGGTGAGAAATGAGCAAGCAAAGGGAGGAGTACAAAGAGCAGGAGGTGAGGACGAGAGCAAGGGTGAGAAGCTTCAGACATTTCACTAATTCATTCGCTTCCCTCCTCATGTGCTTCCCTGGTTGCATATGTAGCCTGTGCCGGGTGGGCCTTATGCTCCAATGACAAGCCCATCCCATAAGCCCAGGCCCAGCTTACACACATACAGTGACAGCCCATAGTGGGGGCGTTACACTCTCCATCCCTTGAAATTCGGCTTGCCCTCAAGCCGATGATGATCAAGCTGGACTCATGAGTCCCTCCAATCTCGTCTAGCCCAAGAGCCAGCCCTCCTGGGTCGTAGGGTAGTATCATGTGCTTGCAAATGGTCAGCTCGAGGGAACCAAACATGACTTCACTGCCAAATGGAGTTGCAACTGAAGAGTGGGACATCTTGTCGACACACATGAGACATTTTAACCAACTACTATCCTTGACAACAAACAGACAATGGCAGGATTTGAGCTCTCCACTGACCAGATCCCCAGAGCAAATGATAGACAAAAGAAAGTAATAACACTCACGTACATAACCTGTGTAGTGTTGCACCCGTTCTTTTGCTTGCGCCCATGACCAGAAAGAATCAAGCAGCTGGTTAGTAGGTCGGAGTTGTTGCAGCAACATGACTGCATGTACTAAGGTGCCTTGAGGTTGATGATCCATCTCATAATTCAGCCCTAATATGAAGATCTGCACATGCTCATATATATATGAGGATATTGTGATACAGGGTGTCGATACATGACTGGCTTTTGTATCAGATAGAAACCACCCTAGAATGTGTGAGCATTGAATCCGAGAATAAAGCTCAGTTCTGTTGGTTTGAAGAAATGCAAGGAACTGAAGGTAGAAGCGCACAACAGAATCATCTCCAGAACACTTTGGTATTGATGATGACCCCAGTTGCACACGGTCCAGTCCACAATAAATTGCAGTGAACTCTATGATTATCTGTAGAATGGAGACCATAGCTGATATCCAAGTTCCAAGAATAAAATGTGCGATGATGGGGTCCCATTGTTGTCCAGAAAAATATACCATCTTGTACCAGGAAGTGAGAGCACTAAACTTGTAAATAACTGTAGTCCCTTGAATCATATTATAATTCCCCTTGTATTGCTCCTGTAGATGATCAACCCAAAGCTCAACGAAGCTCTTGCTGACATGGTTCACCTCTACACTCCCACTCGTCTGCTCTTGTTCGGGAGGTGGCCATGGTGAGTTCCAAGGAAAATGGACTTGATTTATGAGGAAATAAAACCATAGCACTCCTGCAGTGTCGTATTGGAAGGTACCACCATATTCTGTGCGATCCGGATTCCATGGAATAGAATTAAATTTCTTCTCATGGTCAGATGTTTGCAAGAAATAGCCAACTGCCCCATTTTTCCTACTCAAAACTTCCACTAGCATTGCACTAAATAAACATTGTGATTTCCACCCTTTTGTTCCAGAAATGTCAATTGCCATGTAGTCCCAGTTGGTCCCATAAACTGTTTCTCCTGTAGCAGTTAAACTCTTCATAGTTCGAAACAAGTGAGGTGCCCTCGGACAGCTCCAGGTGTTTCCCATAAGCAGCAACCATGTCATTAAATCTGCAGCCATAACTCCCTTAAAAAATTCTCCCTTGTAGTGTTGAGGGTATCCTGTAACTTGCATGCCTGCTGTACTAGCACCAGAATCCTTTGGACAATATTTTTTAAGCCTCCAGAACATACCATCCAAGCACCACATCACACTATACTTTTGTAGAGCATTAATAAGGGCACTACTAGGAAATTTTGTTAGATTACTCATGAATTCTAGCACCTCTGAGTTCTTGATAAGAGGTGGTACTAGGGCAGCGACAACACTTGATACAGACCCCCCGAAATATCGTGCTTCATAGTGCATAACTGGGCATGCAAATCTTCTCCCAAAAGAGAATGCCCATGGCGTCTCAAGCACAGGGAGGGGTGGTAGCCATGTCGTACAGGGAACTACATCCATGTTTGGTGTTGTGGCAACACTCGGCGGTGGGGCGACGATGTCATCGCGAGTTGTATTGTTGTGCTTGTCAATCAATGAAGGCCATGGTGCTGGACGGATTACCTGCCCATGTGGCCTCAACCCCGGTTTCAACCCTGTCATGACCATAGGCATCAACATGTCGGCAGTGTCGAAAGTGCTTTCCCACAAATAGCTAGTGGGCATCGTTGTGATGAGCTCAAGGGCAGGAACCAATGTCCGCAAGGGGGTTGGTGTGGACGCTGACCTGATGAACCTGGGCACAGACATGCGACTCCCGTCTTCTCTATCTTCGGCCAGATCACCCGTTGAGCAAGCAACCGGCAGTAGTGCGACCACATTGACGGTGTCGATGTCAAGGGAATTTTCATACACAACAGCCATTAGCTCGGGTAAGATGTCAATGGTGGCCAAAGTAGGTGTTGTGGTTGAGGTGAGCGTCGACTTCAACATGGTGGCATTCTGACCTGGGCATTCTAGCGAACACATGGTCATCGTTGGAGCAACAATGTCACTGCCGTCGATGGCGGCGCTGTTGTGGTTGGTGCTGAGCACCATGGTGGCCGGGGGCTTGTCAGAGACATCGGTTGTAGACACTGCAGGTGCAAGACCGGTGAGGGTTCTTTCACAGATGACTTCCGGCTCCATGGTGGTGGTATCCTGAGATGAGGGGGCAGTGCTTCGCAACTCTGCGGAAACCTTCTCCAACAACTCCCGTAGTTGGTCGCGGATCTGCTCACAGAGTTCACCCAGGTCACTCCTGACAGAGGGGGTAGCCGGTGAAACATCCTGAATGTCAAGTAGGCAAGCATGCTCGTAGATGCACCGGCCGTGCAAGGCCAGAGCCTATGCTGCCTCGTCTCTGGATCGAAACTGTACCACAGCCTCTACATGGTAAATTCTCTGGTACACAAAGATCTTCACCACATCATACGCTGCAAACACTTGCTGCAATGTCTCCTCCGTGACCGGGTAGTACACATAGTGCATGGTGACCCGAAGAACACCGCCAGTGAACACCTCTGGACGGCTCGACATTTCGTCGAACAGAAGGTAGGCAGGAAGTGAGGTGGTGATTTTTGATGGCTCTGATTACCAAATTGTCACGACCCAAGATTAGAGATGGGACGGACAGACGGATCAGCACCAATATCTAGATATAAATTGGGGATACATAAGAAGCTGGAGGTGAGAAATGAGCAAGCAAAGGGAGGAGTACAAAGAGCAGGAGGTGAGGACGAGAGCAAGGGTGAGAAGCTTCAGACGTTTCACTAATTCATTTGCTGCCCTCCTCATGTGCTTCCCTGGTTGCATATGTAGCCTGTGCCAGGTGGGCTCTATGCTCCAATGACAAGCCCATCCCATAAGCCCAGGACCAGCTTACACACATACAGTGACAACCCATAGTGGGGGTGTTACATACACCCTATCCTGACAAAAGGTGGTCTTATCCTGAAAAGCTTCTGGTCATGACGCAGTGGTGGGCTCGGTGATGACCTCTGGCTTGCCGAGCCAGTGGTCTTGGTCTTGTAGCACCGGAATGGAAACCTTTGGGAGATTCCTTGGGAACCCACGCCTGTCCTTGCCTCCTTAGCACCAAAGGGGAAACTGCCTCCTCTGCGCCCGCTGGCGCCCGCCTAGCCTTGGTCGTCATGGCTCACGTCATCGCAACCTCGTGAGGCTGGGTACCTGCATAGAAATCTCCGCTCCTCGGGAGGCCGCCTGGGGAGGTCGCTCCCTCGGGAGGTCTTGGTGTCATCCTCCTCGCGGGGCCTGGCCCCTCGCGAGGGTCTTGTCTTGGTGGTCTTGGAGATGGGCCGTACCAGGCCATCGAGGGAGCCACGCCGTGGGCCGCAGGCAGGCAAGTCTGGGTACCCTGGTTCCCAGAACGCCGACAGTAGCCCCCGGGCCCAAGGCGCGCTCGGGCTGGCTTCGAGGCGAAGCCAAGGGGCAAGGGTGAAGCACCACGGGCCCCAATCGCCTGCGGGCCAGGCTGACGTGTGGCGCTTGACGGGACGCGGACGCCTCCGCTCCCCACATCACCTCGGCAACTGTCTGGACTGACAAAAGGCTGGCTCACACCGCCAGGCCATCATTACTCCTCCTTGCCTTGCCTCAGATCCCCTTTCCTCCTCCAAGGACCTCTCCAGACCCAATCGAGCTCGGCTTCCACTTTCCTTCTCCAACTCCAACGCCGGTGACTTCGCAGATGGCTCCCAAGAAGTCAAAGCCCGCGGCACAAGCCGTAAGCTCTTCCCCCTCTCCTGTGCTGGCGCTCAATGCGTCCTCCATCACCGAGGAGGGGCACCTCGCCCTCGTGCTCCCGTACATGGCGGGCGACGAGAACGAGTGGAAGGAGACCATGATTCTGGCCGGTTCCGCCGAGCAGCGGACTCTGGCTCAAACGGTTTACCCCTTCTTCCTCCATAGCATCTTCGTGGGGCTCATCCCTCCTCTTTCCTAGTTCTTCACCGTCGTCCTCAACCACTACCAGATCCAGGCCCTGCATTTTCAACCCAACTTCATCCTCCTCCTGTCCATTTTTGCCTTCTACTTCAAAGCATTCGTGGGCGTGAGGCCCTCTGTGCCACTCCTCCGACACTTCTTCTCTCTGCGGCTGCACGATCTGACCCAGCGCTCCGGCTACGTGTCCTTTGTCATGGTCAACAAGAACAACATGCTCATGAGGGCCGGGAAGAAGGTGGAAAGCTTCCGGCGTCGCTGGGTCTTCATGGACACCAAGGGCCTCAACAAGCGACTAGAGCTGCCGACTGCGCTGCCCGAATGGCTCGAGAGGTGGAGCCACGAAAAGTTCTCCGACCCCCGAGCGGCGCCTGTCCTGAGGAAGATGACCTCAGACATGGATGCCCGGGCTCTGACGGGGGGCATGCTCGTGAAGGAGTTCCTAACGCAGCATCTTGCTCCGCTCCAGTCGCACGCGCGCCCCATGTGGGAGTTCTAGGGCGCGGCGGACGACATCAGGCTGCGCCCTGGGAGCCAGGTGAGCGAGGAGCTGGACAAAGCCATGAACACCCTGCTCGAGGGTGAGCCCGGGGACCTTCCGAAGGCCTATGTCCCGCTATACCGCCGTGCTGACAGGGAAGCGTTGGTCGCCGCCATGCCCGTCTTCAATGAGCTGGGGCTCGCGTCGCCTGAGCTCCCCAACTCCCCGATGCCGGTGTCCTCCGGCGCCAGTGCTGGCGAAGAGGGCGAGGAGGACTCGGAGGCAACCGAGGATGATGTGGCAGAGATCTCCTCCCGTCTCAGAGCGAGCTCCTTCGCAGCTTTGCAGAAGATGACGACGTCGACGAGCCCCCGGCCGTGGAATCCCCATGCTCCACTGGGGTCCTCACGAGGTCTGGAGCCACTCCGTGGACCCTGCGAAGGTCAAGCCAGGTGACCCCGAAGAAGAGTGGGGCGACCCTCCTTCGAGGGGCACCCCTCCGACCGCCGGAGCGGATGCGGTCCTGCAGGTCGTGTCCCCTCAGGGCGACGCCTCCACCTTGCCAGGCGGCAGCGCCACACCAGGGCCGGCCGAAGA
Source organism: Thinopyrum elongatum (assembly GCA_011799875.1). NCBI lineage: Eukaryota > Viridiplantae > Streptophyta > Magnoliopsida > Poales > Poaceae > Thinopyrum > Thinopyrum elongatum. The sequence continues at coordinate 138,615,820 of CM022300.1, read as the reverse complement.
GCACCCCGCCAACTCCCCAAGCCCGACCAAGGCCGCGCCAAGGAAAAGCGGGGGTGTCCCAGCCCCGGCCAAGAAGGAGAAGAAGAGGACGTGGATTGCTCCCAATGAGTAAGTACCTTACCTTGCTTCTGTTTATGATAGATTGGCACCATGCCCACAGCACTCCCCTCCTGATGACCAGGATGGGCGTGGTGGTGAAGAAGAGGAAGGAGGGAGCTGGGACTCAGGAGGCGCCACCTCTCACCACAGCTGCAACAACTCCGGCACAGGCGGAAGAAGGCGTCTCTCGTCCCCTCGCGATGGAGCAGCCCCCCCAAGACATGGTGGCGCGGCCTCGGGAGGAGCCGGCCCCCGTGGGCCAGCAGGCCGCGGAGCCGTCCGCCCCTGCCGTGCCCGAGGGGGGCTCGGAGCCTCCGGTGCCCCAAGCCGTCCTCGCCACCGCTTCCCTGGTGATGGCGCCAGCCGACGCGCTGGTTGATACGTCTCCAACGTATCTATAATTTTTGATTGTTCCATGCTGTTATATTATCATTCTTGGATGTTTTACAATCATTTTATAGCAACTTTATATCATTTTTTGGGACTAACCTATTGACATAGTGCCCAGTGCCAGTTGCTGTTTTTTGCTTGTTTTTTACTTTGCAGGAAATCAATACCAAACGGAGTCCAAACGCAGCAAAACTTTTTGGTGATTTTTTCTGGACCAGAAGCCACAAGTTGGGCCAATAAAGTACCTGAGGAGGGCTCCGAGGGGAGCACAACCCACCAGGGCGCGCCTGGGGGCCCAGGCGCGCCCAGGTGGGTTGTGCCCACCTCATCCACCTCCCGCACAACCTCTTTGCTCTATAAATACCCCAATATTCCAAAAACCCTAGGGGAGTTGACGAAAATCAATTCCAGCCGCCGCAAGTTCCAGAAACAACAGATCCAATCTAGACACCATCACGGAGGGGTTCATCATCCTCATTGGTGCCTCTCCGATGATGCGTGAGTAGTTCATTGTAGACCTACGGGTCCGTAGGCAGTAGCTAGAGGGCTTCCTCTCTCTCTCTTTTGATTCTCAATACAATGGTCTCTTGGAGATCTATTTGATGTAACTCTTTTTTGCGGTGTGTTTGTTGGGATCCAATGAACTTTGAGTTTATGATCAGATCTATGTTTTTATCCATGAAAGTTATTTGAGTCTTTTGATCTCTTATATGCATGATTGCTTATAGCCTCGTATTTCTTCTTCAAATCTTTGGTTTAGTTAGGCCAACTAGATCGATTTTTCTTGCCATGGGAAGAGGTGCTTTGTGATGGGTTCGATCTTACGGTGCTTGATCCCAGTGACAGAAGGGGAACCGACACGTATGTATCGTTGCTATTAAGGATAACAAGATGGGGTCTATTTCTACATAAATATATCTTGTCTACATCATGTCATCGTTCTTATTGCATTACTCCGTTTCTCCATGAACTTAATACATTAGATGCATGTTGGATAGCGGTCGATGTGTGGAGTAATAGTAGTAGAGGCAGGAGTCGGTCTGCTAATCTTGCACGTGATGCCTATATAATGATCATTGCCTGGATATCGTCATAATTATTTGAAGTTCTATCAATTGCCCAACAGTAATTTGTTTACCCACCATATGCTATTTTTCTCGAGAGAAGCCACTAGTGAAATCTACGGCCCCCGGGTCTATTTTCTCATCATATATTTTCAGATCTATTTTTCTATTTGCCTTTTTTTTATTTGCCACTTTTATTTTCAGATCTATATTTCCAAAAACCCAAAAATACCTAGCTGAATTTTATTTGCTTTTATTTGCATCTATCAATCTACTACAATTTATCTCATGTCCATTTGCCAATTTCTGGCGCCGTTACCCGAAAGGGATTGACAGCCCCTTTAACACGTCGGGTTGCAAGTATTTGTTCTTTGTGTGCAGATGCTGTTTACGTAGTGTTGCTTGGTTCTCCTACTGGTTCGATGACCTTGGTCTCATCACTGAGGGAAATACCTACCGTTGCTGTGCTGCATCATCCCTTCCTCTTTGGGGAAATACCGACGTAGTTCAAGCCAACATCAAAAGGAATTTCTTACGCCGTTGCCGGGGAGGATCAATTCAAGATAGTCTCCCGGCCACGTGCCAATTTCTGGTGCCGTTGCCGGGGAGACATCATCAACATCTACCAGGTTCCTAATCACAAATATCATCTCCTTGCAATTTACATTATTTGCCATTTGCCTCTTGTTTTCCTCTCCCCCACTTCACAAAAATTTGCCGTTTTATTCGCCTTCTTTCTCGTCAGATCTCTTAATTGCTTGAACTTGTCACCATGAGTGACTTTGGTATGGCAGAAACAGATGATGGCCTAACTCCTAAAATTGGATGATCTGGCAATCTGGATGCTAAAACTTTTGTTTTGGGGCAAGGGAATGTTATAGGAAAAGAACGTATCGAAGAATTTTTCAATTGTGTTGGAAATTTAAGTCTTGATGATGTTCCTATACTAAAAAGGACTAAATCTTATGCGGAAGCTATCTCAGCACTAGTTCTGAAACTTGAAAATAAATTTATTCGTACTCATCCTACCTTGCAAAGAATGTTTTATGAGCTACCCGTCATAAAGAATCCTAAGGCTAAAAAGTTGGCCACTCTTGTTCTTATGAATGAATTTGACTGCATAATACGGGAAGCTAGGGAAATCTTTGATTTTTATGGTATGAATCATGAAAACCCGTGATAGATGAAATTCTTTATAATAGTGATTATGTGCTAATAAATTTGCTTGGGGATAATCAAATCTTTGATGAGAACCTTAAAAAGGATGTCCCTGTTTTAGATATAATCCAACAAGTTTTCAATGATGTTAATCAGCACTATTCTTGGATTGTTGCCGGAAATCAAGGGGGATATGACGATAAGCAACTTGATAATGCTAAAGTCTCTATGGATAAGGTGTTTTATGTTGTTTTTGCAAAACCTTCTGACAAAAACACCTCTAAGGAAAATGAGATTAAAAAAGACAACACTTAGATCTATGCATTATGCCTAGCTAGGGGCATAAAACGATAGCGCTTGTTGGGAGGCAGCCCAATGAATAAAATTTATTTTTGTCTTTTTCTTTCTGTTTTTGAGTGTTTGCACAATTATGCTACTGTTATGATTGTGTTTTTTGTGTTTTAATTAGTGTTTGTGCCAAGTAAAGCCTTTGGGATAGATTTGGTGATAGTTGATTTGATCTTGTTGGAAAACAGAAACTTTTGCGTCCAGTAAAACAATTTTGAAAATTCACAGAAGAGATGAAAAATTCTGAAGTTTTTAAACAAGATTGATATAGAAATTTTTTCTATTGTCCTAAGTTTTCAGAATTTTTGGAGTTACATATGTATGAGAACAATTCGTATCTTTACAGACTGTTCTGTTTTTGACAGATTCTGTTTTCTTTGCATTGTGTGCTTATTTTGATGAATCTATGGTTTTTATTGGGGGGTATGAGCCATGGTAAAGTTAGAATACAGTAGATATAATGCAAGAACAAAATTTGAATGGGTTTTCTACAGTACTTAAAGTAAAGATTGGTTTTCTTATACTAACGGATCTCACAAAGGTTTTGTTAAATTTTGTGTGATTGAAGTTTTCAAGTTTTGGGTGAGATTACGATGGATGAAGGAATAAGGAGTAAGAAGAGCCTAAGCTTGGGGATGCCCCATGGCACCCCAAGCCATTATCCAAAGATAAGCAAGCAACTAAGCTTGGGGATGCCCGAGTGGCATCCCCTCTTTCTTCTAACAACCATCGGTATTATACTTGGATCTATATTTTTATTCATCACATATCATGAGTTTTGCTTGGAGCGCCTAGTATGATATGAGTCTTTGCTTGTTTTGCTTTTTATTTTTAGTCATGAATCCTTGCTGTACACACCTATTTGGGAGAGCCAAAATTGTGCTATGACTTGTTAGAATTGCTCTTTATGCTTCACTTAAATCTTTATGAGCTATGAAATTGCTCTAGTGCTTCACTTATATCTTTTTGAGCACGGTGTGCTTTAGTACTTTTGAAGAAATGCTCTCATGCTTCACTTAGATTTATTTGAGAGTTAGAATTTTTTTTAGAAATTCTCTCTTGCTTCACTTAAATTATTTTGAGAGAAGAAAATTTTATGCTCATGTTCTTCACTTAGATTTGTTTGAGCTATCAAAAGCAACACATGAAATTAGTCCCAAAGTGATAGATATTCAAGAGGGATATAATAAAAACTTTCATGAAGATCATTGGACAAAATAAACTTGATTCCTTGTAATAGTTTTGCGATATGTTGATATAATATGTGAGTCATGTTGATGAGTAATTATGCTTTAGTAAGAATATTGGTGTTAAGGTTTGTGATTACCTATGCAAGCACGAAAGTCAATAGTTATGCAATGAAATTACATCCTACTTCTGGTGCATTATTCGGTGTTAGTTATGCTTAATGCTCGCTTATGAGATTTTTCGTTTCTTAGTTGGATGCTTCTCAATCTTTTGCTAGCCTTCATTTGCACTAAGTATGATCACTACTTGTGCATCCAAAATCCTTAAACCAGATGCCCGCTATAGCTACCTATATGCGGTATTTCCGTGCCGTTCTAAGCAAATTTGTATGTGCCATCTCTAATTTCAAAATAAATTTCTCTTTTGTGTGCTCGTACCGCTCATGAAACGGTAGGGGGTGGCTGATATATTTCCATGCTAGATTTGTTATTCTCAAGATGAGTGTTTATTCACTTGTCATTGCATGAGAGTATGGCAAAGGTATTAGGGATGCCCAGTCTCGAAATGAAAAATGAATTTACTTTATGTTGTCAAATAATAAATTCCTTGGAAAGTGTTGGTATGGAGGGCACCCGTGGATACGGCTAGCCATTGAAAGTGAAAGTATGGTGGAAGAAGGAATAAACTTTATTTTCTGTTTGGGAACCGCCTATGATATATCTAGCATGGAAAGTATTGGGAACTACTCGATCGTTTTCGTTGACAGGAAAAGCATGCCACCCAAAATGTTTTATCTCTACTTTTTTTGCTTTGAACTCTGGCACCTCTACAAATCCCTACTTCCCTCTGCGAATGGCCTTTCTTTTACTTTATGCAATTTTTATTTTATTTTGAGTCTCCATCTTCTCTTATAAAGCACCAATTAAGGGGCACTATAATCGTACTTGAGCATTGGGTGTAGCTAATATGCGAGTATGTTTCATGAATGGATCAATGATTGAGCATAATGGGCTAGGGATAACTTGCTTTAGTGTTGTTATTTTGAAAGACATGGTTGCTTGTTGATATGCTTCAGTATTGAAATCTTCATGTCAAAACTAGACTATTGCTTTGAATCATATAAAAGTCCAAAGTCCATGCTACAAAGAAAAGAATATGTGATAAACATGTTAGGCAGCATTCCACATCAAAAATTCTGTTTTTATCATTTACCTACTCGAGGATGAGCAGGAATTAAGCTTGGGAATGCTGATACGTCTCCAATGTATCTATAATCTTTGCTTGTTCCATGATGTAATATTATCATTCTTGGATGTTTTACAATCATTTTATAGCAAATTTATATCATTTTTTGGGACTAACCTATTGACATAGTGCCCAGTGCTAGTTGCTATTTTTTGCTTGTTTTTTACTTCGTAGGAAATCAATACCAAATGGAGTCCAAACGCAACGAAACTTTTTGGTGATTTTTTCTGGACCAGAAGACACAAGTTGGGCCAAGAAAGTACCAGAGGGGGGCTCCGAGGGGAGCACAACCCACCAGGGCGCGCCTGGGGGCCCAGACGCGCCCAGGTGGGTTGTGCCCACCTCGGCCACCTCCCGCACCGCCTCTTTGCTCTATAAATACCCTAATATTCCAGAAACCCCAGGGGAGTCGATGAAAATCAATTCCAGCCGCCGCAAGTTCCAGAAACCATAGATCCAATCTAGACACCATCACGGAGGGGTTCATCATCCTCATTGGTGCCTCTCCGATGATGCATGAGTAGTTCATTGTAGACCTACAGGTCCGTAGGTAGTAGCTAGATGGCTTCCTCTCTCTCTTTTGATTCTCAATACAATGGTCTCTTGGAGATCTATTTGATGTAACTCTTTTTTGCGGTGTGTTTGTTGGGATCCGATGAACTTTGAGTTTATGATCAGATCTATGTTTTTATCCATGAAAGTTATTTGAGTCTTTTGATCTCTTATATGCATGATTGCTTATAGGCTCATATTTCTTCTTCGAATCTTTGGTTAGTTAGGCTAACTAGATAGATTTTTCTTGCCATGGGAAGAGGTGCTTTGTGATGGGTTCGATCTTACGGTGCTTGATCCCAGTGACAGAAGGGGAACCGACATGTATGTATCGTTGCTATTAAGGATAACAAGATGGGGTCTATTTCTACATAAATAGATCTTTTCTACATCATGTCATCGTTCTTATTGCATTACTCCGTTTCTCCATGAACTTAATACATTAGATGCATGCTGGATAGCGGTCGATGTGTGGAGTAATAGTAGTAGATGCAGGAAGGAGTCGGTCTACTAATCTTGGACGTGATGCCTATATAATGATCATTGCCTGGATATCGTCATAATTATTTGAAGTTCTATCAATTGCCCAATAGTAATTTGTTTACCCACCGTATGCTATTTTTCTCGAGGGAAGCCACTAGTGAAATCTACGGCCCCCGGGTCTATTTTCTCATCATATATTTTCATATCTATTTTGCTATTTGCCCTTTTATTTATTTGCCACTTTTATTTTCAGATCTATATTTCCAAAAACCCAAAAATACCTCGCTGAATTTTATTTGCTTTTATTTGCAGCTATCAATCTACTACAATTTATCTCACGTCCGTTTGCCAATTTCTGGCGCCGTTACCCGAAAGGGATTGACAACCCCTTTAACATGCCGGGTTGCAAGTATTTGTTCTTTGTGTGCAGGTGCTGTTTACGTAGTGTTGCTTGGTTCTCCTACTGGTTCGATAACCTTGGTCTCATCACTGAGGGAAATACCTCCCGTTGCTGTGCTGCATCATCCCTTCCTATTTGGGGAAATACCGACGTAGTTCAAGCCAACATCACCGATGCTGCCTCCTCCCCAAGCCCTTGCGCTGGCGGACTGCGGCCCCCTCATCAGGCCAGGCGCCCTAGACGAAGCCTATGCCGCGCTTGGTCAGCTCTAAGCTGACCTCCAAGATGCGGACAAGTGCCTCATGAGGGAGCACCTGGGGCTTGTCTCGGGGTGGCTCCCGGCCGACAAGTCCGCCAAGACGGCCTGGGGCCGGGCCGAGGCCGCCACCGCAGAAGGCAGGAGGGAGGCCTCCGAAGCCAAGGAGGCTTGCGACGCAGCGTTGGCCAACGCCACGCCCGCCGAGGAGCGCCGCGCTGAGGCGGAGGCCAAGCTGAGGGCCCTCCAGGAAGAGCAAGCCGCGCACGCCCAACGGCTTCAGCAGCGGGAAGAGGACCTGAAGGCCCGTGAAGCGAAGTCTGCCGACCGCGACGCCAAGCTGAAACAGGTGGCTGCCGACCAAGCCATGGAGCGTGGCCGCCTAGCCACGCTGAAGAAGGAGGTGGCTGATGCCCAGGCGTCCCACACCTAGCACGTCTCCAACTCGGCAGCCCAACTGAAGGCCAGGGAGAAGGCCCTTGCCGCTACTGAGAGGAAGGAAACAGCAGAACGCGACGCCTTCCCCTCCCTTGAGCTCAAAGCTCGCGACGCGCTGCGCTCCATCTGCAGGGGAGGGTATGAGGAGCCACTAGCGACCCTCGAGGATGGCCTCGCGGGGCTCTCCTCCAAGCTCGCGGAGGCGCTCAAGGGTGCTGCAGCCAAGGTGGACTCCATTCTGGAGGAGTGCCGCTCGCTCTTCTCCGCGGCCGCGACGCGCATCTTCGGCCAGCTCTTCCTTCAGGACCCTGGCTTCGACTTCTGCACGGTGATCTGTTCGATTGCTCCTGAGTCCCGTGCTGCTGCCGAGGAGGCCGTGAAGGGTCACGTGGACGCGCTGCTGGAGAAGTTCCTCTGCGTCCCCGATCCCGAGGATCTAGCAGCGGAGGTTGGCGGTGGCGGCGATGATGGCGGCAGCGATGTCGACGACGGGCTTCCAGCGACCGGGGCGAGCGGTGGCGATGGCCAAGGCGGTGGTGGCGCTTCTTCCCAGTTTCATTCCTGCAACATTTACCGTGCCTCGTGGAGGCGTAAAACTTCTGTTTGAATTCGCGAAACACTTTGTGTTTGTAATAACTTGCTAGAACTCCGTGATTTTCCTTTCCGTGCTTGGTTTCCTTCCTGTTTGCCTTTGTGTTCTGCATCGGCAGGGCCCAGCCCCGCGCATACCTCGACCGCCGTTAGGGCATCTGGATCGCTAGGACGAGACCAAGGGGTGAGGGGCTACGTGACTAGTGAGGCCCCTGAGTCGCGATGCTCAGGGGTCCCCCTTGACGTACGAACATCCCTCATGAAGGAAATGTGAGCGACGTCTAAGCCAATCCGGAGTCCTCCATACCTCTCCTCGCCAGCTTTTGCCTGGGAGGGACGCGAGAAGACCAGGTACCGGGGACCTGATGAGGCGGGATGTGCCAGGCCTAGCCTGAGCACAGCCCCCGTGTACAGCCCCCTCGCGCATGCCTTCTATGGGGGAAGCTGCGCGATAAGATCGTAAGAAGAGCCGATAGGCTATCTCGAGGTTAGTGCGGCCGCTAGGGCGCCCTCAGTTGTTTATTCACCAGCGCGGAGCATGGTGCTTCCACTTTGGCGTGGGCATAGCCGCTCTTCGGCCGTGTCATCCGCCAGCGCGGAGCATGGGGCTTCCACTGGTGCGTGGGCATAGTCGCTCCTCGACCGTGTCGTCCGTCAGCGCGGAGCATGGGGCTTCCACTGGTGCGTGGGTGGGAGTTCCCTCGGGGGGAGACTCCAGGGCGTGTACAGCCCCGTTCGTACACGTGGCTAGCATGGCAGAACTGGAGGAGGTGTATCTAGGCACTCGTGAGCCAGCGCGGGACTCACGAGGCCCTACCTCAAGGCGGGTTGCGCCTGATTTTTGTGGCGCGGGGCGCGCTTATGACACTTGTGGGGCAATGGGGGGGTCCTGCGCCGAATGCCCCTCCTGAGGTTATCGCATGAGAAGGCCGGACACCAATGACCCCAGGAGGTGATGTGAACGGGGCCGGCCCGCCAGACAGAGCTCAGCCATTGGTTTTATCGACGCTGCAGGAACGGACCCGAGCACAAACGCCGTGCCAAGTCTTCTCATGCAACGATCCCACGGAAAAACACCCGGCGCACGGCTCCCGCTACGGCGAAGCGCCGAACTGCGGTCATATGAACCGGGCCACGCGCCCTTACTCGCCCACACGTGATTAGCTCATGCAAGAACAAGGCACCAAGGACCCCGGGAGGTGACGCGCACGGAAGCTGGCCCGCAGGACAGAGCTCGGTCGCTTGGATTTGACAACGCTGCAGGGACGGACCCGAGCACAGACGCCGTGCTAGTCCTTAATCATGAGGCGGTCGTGGGCGGGTTTGCGAGGGCGCATCAACATCATGGTGACGAAGCACCAGACATGCAGTTGAAATACTTGGGGAATTCATAAAGGCAAGGGCGGTTTTGATACATGCGGAAAACGATACAGCTGCGGGGCTAGGCCCTAGCAACCTAAGGATGATGCAGCCTGGGGGGCGCCCTCAATCTGAACAAACCAAAAAATCACCTGGCACCATCGTTGTAGGAGAGTCGAGGTAGCTGAAGACACTTGCTGCAGAAATCGCTCCTCACGAGCCGGGCAGCTCCAGAGGCCCACCGGGATCACGAGGGTCTAGGACTTCCTCCGACAGGACCGCCTGGCGCCTGGCCTCACGAGCCGGCATGGCACCCTGTGCGAAGCGCGGGTACGAGGCGGCCACGTTCAGCAGGCCAAACGGCATCCAGACGTAGCTGCAGGGGTAGCCCCCACTCGGGCCGACGTGGGACGGCCAGAAGAGGTCTTGCGAAGTAGCCCTGTTGAGGCCCGGGGTGTTGACGCAGACGCGCAACTCGCTGCTCACGTCAGGGGCCACAGCTGCTCTGGGAGGCCGTGCGGGGCGATGCTCGCCGCGCATGGCCCTTGCCTCCTGAAGCTCCTCGATCGCCTTGACGATGAACTCTCGCGCACCTGGCGCCTTGCTCGCGGGGGCGCGGCTCGAAGCACACCTCCAAGTGGTGCCCGAGCACCTCCCTCGTCGCCCTGGTCAGGCCAGAGGCTCTCCAGATAGGAGCCCCCAAGCCCGTCCTGAGGGAGGCACCGGGCGCGCCTTCCTATGCGGGAGGAAGAGGCGCCCCAACAGCGGGTGTGGGGCTTGAAGTACCGTCGGCAGGTGTGCCAGCCTCCTGACGACTCTTGAGGAGGAGCTGCTTCTTCTTCTTGTGTGTGGTCTCAGGAGGCAGGACGGCGCCCTCATCATCTGGGTTGTCAGCCGCCCCAGCTTGGTATGCGCGCTCGAGGGAGCACACCACATCCTTTTCATCGCAGGCGACTGTGATGATGCCACCATTCCCTGGCGTCTTGAGGACATTGTAGTCGTGGTGAGTCGCCGCCATGAACTTGGCAAGGGCCAGATACCCAAGAATGGCGTTGTATGAGAGGCCGATGTGGGCGACATCGAAATCGATGAGCTCAGTGTGGTAGTTGTTGCGGTTGTCGAAGGTGACCAGGAGGCGTATCTGCCCCAGGGGAATGGTGGAACCGTCAGTCACCCCTAAGAAAGGCTTGGTTGGAAGAAACTAATCATAGGGCACTTGGAGCGTCTCAAGCATCTCGACAGAGAGAACATTGAGCCCCGCGCCACCGTCAATGAGGGTTTTGGTGACAAGGACGTTGCTGATGGTGGGCGTGCAGAGCATTGGAAGCGCGCCTCCGGCGGCCGAGCACTTGAGGTGATCCTTGGAGTCGAAAGTGATGGCGTACTGCGACCACTTGAGGGGACGCGCGGCCTTGAGCCTCAGGAGGGCTGCATTCACTTCACGAGCGAACTGCGTGAAGATGCGTTGTGAGGCTGGGGCCTGCACACCACCCAGGATGCAGGTGATAGCACGAGGTTCTTGGAAGCCCCCAGCCCCATCGTCCTGCCGGTTGTCGTTGTTTCTCCTTGGCGGTGGCAGAAGTGGAGGGAGGCCAGCATTGCCCTGAGGACGGGCCTCACGAGGCTGATCACGCCAGAACCCGTCACGAGGCTCGTCGCGCTAGCGGTCCTCACGAGGCTGATCACGCCAGTCCTGACGGGGGTCGCGGTTGTCCCAGCGGCCGCTGCCAGGGCCTCCTCCGCGACCGTAGCCCCGGTCGCCACGCTCGGGGCGGCGACCAAGGCGCCCATCGCGGAGAGCCCTGAGCTCTTGGCAGTCGTTGGTGTTGTGGATGTGTACGTTGTGGAAGATGCAGAATGGGCGGTTGCCCCTGGGGGGTTCATTGTGGTCACGATCGCGCTTTGTCTCAGGTTCAGCCGCGAGCACGGCAGGACCCTTGCGCTTCACTTCCTTAGCCTTGGCCTTCTTGTCCTCGGGGTCTGCTTCAGGAAGCTCCAGGAGGAAGAGGCAGCCCACCTCGGCCCTTGCACACTTGTTCACCAGGTTGAACATCTCCAGGGCCGAGCACAGGTTCTCATTGATGGCGAGCTCCTCCTTCATCTTGACATCCCGGACGCCCTCAGAGAACGCCGAGATGATGGCTTCGTCGGACGCCTTCGGGGTCCTGAGACGGACGTTTGTGAAGCGCTGTATGTACTTGTGCAAGGTCTCGCCCGGCTGCTGCTTCACGCGCTGCAGGTCGCCCACTGCAGGAGTGCGGTTGCGAGTACCCTGAAAGTTGGCGATGAAATGCTCATGAAGCTCATCCCAGGAGGAGATCGACCCCACCGGGAGGTTTAGGAGCCAAAAGCGTGCGCCGTCCTTGAGGGCCATGGGGAACCAGTTCGCCATGACCTCGTCGTCGCCGTTTGCCACTTTAATGCTCAGCGCATAGAGCTGGAGGAATTCCGCAGGGTCAGGGGTGCCGTCGTAACGCGGAGGCAGATACGGCTTGAACTTGCCGGGCCAGACAATGCGGTGCAGCTCCGGGGTGAAAGCACGGCAGCCTGTCGCACTCACAGGTGCGGGCCACTGGGGTGGAGCTCGGTCTTGACGCCCGCGCGCCGTGATCTACAGCGGCGCGTGGTCCTGGTGCTGGCGCTGTGGTGCCGGGAGCGCGTGTGCATCGGCTTGCGGGCACTGGATCACCTGGCAGCTTGCTTCATCGCACACTGGCGCCTCGTGCGGTGGGTCGCGCTGGGGCGCGTCACGCCTGGGCTCGGGGTTGGTGCCGCGCAAAGGAGGAGGAGGAGGAGGCGCGCCGTGGGCCACGTCACCCGCCTGAGATGGCGGGGGAAGGAGCGAGCGGGATGGTGTAGGGGCCTCGCCGGCGGCACTGACGAGCTCGGCGATGCGGCCAAGCCAGTCGTCGTAGAGGTCGTTGGCTGGGCGGTAGCGCAGGAGCTCACGCGCCATGAGCAGTGCAGCCTGCGCGTTTGCCGGCCCGTGGCGAGCATGGGAAGACGATGCCGAGGTTGGAGTGGGCGATGGAGTTGCGGTGCGGCTATCACGCCGCCGCACGGAAGGTGGCAGCGACGAATCCTGCTGCTCACGAGCGGCAGGGTCAGTGGCAGTGTTAGCTACCGGGGAGGCAGAGTGGCGAGTGCCCACGGGTGCCGTCTGGGCGACACGAGCGGCCCAGCACTCGGCACGGACATGGCGAGCGTTGGCCATGGGAGCGACGGAACGGAGGCGAAGCGAACGATGGAAGAAGGACTTCGACACACCCCTACCTGGCGCGCTAAATGTCAGATTCAGGGCTCCGCAGACCCAACAAGGTTCGAACTCTGGGGCGTGTGCGAAGAACTCAACCTCTCAAGCCTGCCAACTCGTCGCCCCACAGCCTAGCCTAGCCGGACTTACGTGAACAAGGAAGAAGATGAACACGGCAGTTTACCCAGGTTCGGGCCACCTTGCGGTGTAAAACCCTACTCCTGCTTTGTTGTGGATTGGCCTCACGAGGGGCTGAGGATGAACTAGTACAGAGGATGAACAACCTCACGAGGGCTCGGGGGTGAGAATGAGCCGACCCCATCTATGGTGGTGGCTAACCTATATTTATAGTGGCCTTGGTCCTCTTCCCTCGAAACTTAGGCGGGAAGGGTACCACAACAGCCAATTTGAAAGGGGACAAGTAGTACACCCTATCCTAACAAAAGGTGGTCTTCTCCTGCAAAGCTTCTAGTCGTGACGCAGCGGTGGTCTCGGTGATGACCCCCGCCTTGCCGAGCCTATGGTCTTGGTCTTGTAGCACCAGAATGGAAACCTTTGGGAGATTCCTCAGGAACCCACGCCTGTCCTTGCCTCCTTAGCACCAAAGGGGAAATTGCCTCCTCTGTGCCCGTTGGCGCTCGCCTGGCCTTGGTCGTCATGGCTCACGTCATCGCAGCCTCTTGAGGCTGGGTAACTGCATAGAAATCTCTGCTCCTCGGGAGGCCACCTGGGGAGGCCGCTCCCTCGGGAGGTCTTGGTGTCGTCCTCCTCACGGGGCCTGGCCCCTCGCGAGGGTCTTGTCTTGGTGGTCTTGGAGATGGGTCGTACCAGGCCGTTGAGGGAACCTCGTCATGGGCCGCAGGCAGGCAAGTCTGGGTACCCTGGTTCCCAGAACGCCGACAGGAACATAGCTCTATTTATTGAGTTCACTTGGGATTTTACACCATGAAGAATCTGAAAGATACTAAGACTAAGATCGTACCCTCTAAGACGAGGGGAGGTAAGGAACTACCATCTAGCTCCGCACTTGATTCACCTTCTATTTTAAGTAGGCTTGCGACACCTCCACCTGCTATTCATTCTGATATGTTGCAAGTGATTGATGATACTACTTATGTTATAAATGAAACTTGTGATGATGCTAGTACCCGGCTTGATAATACTATGCCACTGGGTGAATTGCTTGATGAACAACTTGCTAAAGCTAAAGAAATTGAGAATGTTGAAACTGCTGAAAATTATGATTCACCTATTATGCCTAGCTCTCCTACTAGAGTTGAAAAGCCTGAGATACCTGATGGTTATGTTATGGATGGGGAGATAGATAGAGAATTCTTGCTTGTAATGATAGAGATGATCTTAAGAAATTACTGAGTAACGTGACAGAAAAAGCTATGATAGAGAGAATAAAATATGATCCTAAGTTTGCTACTTCTCCTATCTTTGTTACTGATAAGGATTATGAGTTCTCTATTGATCCTGAGTTAATTACTTTGGTAGAATATGATACTTTTCATGGTTATGAAACTGAAATTGTTGTGACACACCTTACCAAATTGAATGATATTGCCACCCTATTTGCTCATGAGGAAAAATTCGCTACTACTATATTCTTAAGTTGTTTCCTTTCTCGTTAAAGGGTGATGCGTAGTCCCTAGGATATGATATACTACTTCTCTGAAAAATATTTTTCTGCTCATAAGAAACAAGCTGCCTTGCAGGAAATATTTAACTTTGTGGAATCTGAACAAGAGAATCTCCCTCAAGCTTGGGGGAGGTTTCTCCAATTACTTAATGCTTTGCTTGATCATCCTCTTAAGAAAAATGAAATACTTGATATCTTTTATAATGGACTAACCGATGCTTCTAGGGACTACCTAGATAGTTGTGCTAGTTGTGTTTTTAGGGAATGCACCGTTGGATAGACTGGAGAATTATTGAATAATATGTTGAAGAATGCCGATGATTGGACACTTCCTAAATCACCACCTAAACCAATTCTGAAGAAGAGAGGTATTTTATTCCTCAGTCCAGAAGATATGCAAGAAGCTATGAAACCTATGAAAAAAGGGTATTAAATCCGAAGATATCAAGAATTTACCACCTATTGAAGAAATATATGGACTTGATATCCCGACATAGGTACTAAAGGTAAATTCTCTTTATAGATTCAAGGGTGATATTACCTATAATTAATATGCTAGTCAATGCCTGGATGAATTTGATAACTACATTGTTGAGTGACTTGATGTTTACGATTGCTAATGATGTTAGAGGTTTAAGTAAACATTCATCCATGGTTCATACTCATTTAGAACAAGTCTCTAAGTCACAAAATGATTTGCTTAATGAAATGAATAATAAAATGAATGAGTGTGTTGTTAGAGTTGTGACTAGAGGAGGTAAAATGACTCGGGATCCTCTATATCCTGAAGGTCATCCTAAAAGAACCGAACAAGATTATCAGAGAATCAATATTAATGCACCTAGTTCTTCTAAGAAGAAAAAGAAAAAGAAAAATGATAGAACTATTCATGCTTCTAGTGAACCCGTGGTAGAAAAACCTTCTGAGAATCATAATGATGTTTTATTTCTGATGCTAAAACACGATCTGGTAATGAACATCCAGCTAGTGATAATGTTAAAGATGATGTTCATGTTGATACTCAACTAGACAATGATAAAGAACCTGATAATGATGAGAAATAGAAGCTGTTGTTGATCTTGATAACCCACCTCCTAAGAATAAAAGAGATTTCATTGCTAGAAAACATGGTAGAGAAAGAGAACCATGGGTTCAAAAACCCATGCCATTTCCTAGTAAACCTCCAAAAAATAAGGATGAGGAGGATTTTGAGCGCTTTGTTGAAATGCTTCGACCCATCTTTTTGCGAACATGTTTGATGGACATTTTGAAAATGCCTCCTTATGCTAAATACATGAAAGATATTGTCACTAATAAAAGAAAGACACCTGAAGCTAAAATTTCCATAATGCTTGAAAATTATTCTTTTAAGGGAGGAGTACCTAAGAAGTCAGGAGATCCAGGAATACCCACTATACCATGCTCCATTAAAAGAAGTTATGTCAAAACTGCTTTATGTGATTTAGGAGCTGGTGTTAGTGTGCCGTAGGTGGACACGATCACCTATGGGGCCATGAGCCCCTTGTGGTTCGGCATGGGGGAGATCACGTTGCACAAAGAGCAGAAGCCATGAGGCAGCACGACGACGAGGACTCTGGTCGTTTTTACCCAGGTTCAGGCCGCTGAGAAGCGTAAAACCCTACTCCTGCTTTGGTGGATTGGATGGAGGAAACATGACAGCATGCAGCGCTCAAGCCCGACAAGGCAGCCTCGAGAGAGCTGCTACGCGCGTACAAGTATGGAGGGGTCGGAATCCCTCTCTAGGTTGCCTTAGGCCTCCTTTTATAGCTCAAGAGGTAACCATAGTGGCAAAACAGACATTATCTTGTGATTAGATAGCTAACAGTGCTATCATATCTAACTCTGGCAGTTAGGACAAAGTGCATTAAATGCACTGCTAGGTGTCATGCTGAGGGTGAATCCCGGCAAGCCTGCCGTGCCGCTTAATCATCTTCTGCTTATTATCTTGACATGCCTCCGGACGGGTGTCAAATGGGTGTGATCTGTCTTCCAACGAGTTGCCATGTGCTTAGTGAGAGCCACTTAATCACCTGGAGGACTCGACACCGCATTGATAAGCGACTGGTGTCACGATGCGGTGGTAGCTAGCCCACGCCTGCCGGGGGCGGGGCTTGCCGGGCTATCTTGAAGGGGTGCGCGCTTCAGTTTCTGGTTGCCCCGAAGGTGCAACTGGCGGGGGTTCACCTTTGCTCTTGTGTTCTGCATCGACTCTGCTGACCTCGCCTGGCCAGCGGAGGATGCTTCTCTTGGAATCCTCACCTTGCATGTTTAGCTTGGTCTTCTTGATACGCTCCTTGATCTCACGAAGAGCAGCTCCTCTGGTCTGGGTTTGCGTTATCCATAGGATGCTGGACATGTGACCGTCAGCACGCCTGTGCATGGGTCTGGTCAACAACTGCGAATGTTTGTTGCACCGACAGGAGCCCCCGGGCCAGGCTCATACGTGTTGTCGGGCATCATTGGGGTAGGCCCTAACAAATGCACAAGCGAACACTTTGGCCGTACCGCCCTGGGATCCACGTCTTCCTTGATATATTCCTTGCTTCTTCATTAACCTGTGACTGGATCAGTTTTCGGTTTCCCAGCGAGTCGTTCTGAATGATGTGGGGCTACCCACGTAATGGTTCATGGGCCGCCCACGTTCACGGGGAGGTAACTGCCATTTTACTCACCCCACTACTGTTGTCGTTTCCGCCACGTACGCCGCATGCATTACGCAAGGTTGGTGGCAGAGGCGTAGGGCGCGGGAATGAGTGCCATGGCAGAAAGCTCGGCGCCGCGGATAGGCGCAGGAGGGCGGTCTGAGATTCCGGACGTTGCCAGTAACGCCGATGGACTGGATTGGTCGATCGTGGCGGTTGCAACGGGGTAGTGGGGAGCCAGCCCCCTGCCACGCTCCGCTATAAAACGGAGTGCAGAGGCGTGCGAAAGGACTCACCCACGCACCTCCTCCTTCTTCTTGTGCCCTCTTCCACCATGGTGAGAGGGAGAGGACACGGTCGTGCTCCTACAGTGGCGACGAGGACCTCTTCTCGGCAGCGCATCCCTGCCCTGGCCGGAGATGCGGGGGGCAGAATCCAGCGCACAAGGAGATGTTGCTGGATGTGGACGCGGTCGGCGAGGCCCTCGGGGCTGGGGAGGACGTGGTGGTGCGCTGATCGCCCCTCCTCCAGCCCCCTGGCTCCAATGGAGGGCCATATCGGGGACACGCCGCTGGAGTTCATTGTCAGGCTACGCGGGCCCCCGCGTAGCCGCCTTCGGCTCCCTACCCCTTTCGCAAGGGTAATGGAGTTGGAACAGCCGCACGGGTTGAAGTTGCACATGAGGAGCTGCTGTAATGGCAGCATGCGGGCAGACGTTGACTTCCCCGCACCTCACGTGATGCTTCTCTGTCGCGGCTGGAAAACTTTCGCGCGTGCCCATAGCTTGGCGGAGGGGCACGTTCTCCATTTTAAGTTAATGGATGCAGATCTACTCTCCATCAAGGTCTTCGGATGTTCGGGTGCTCGCTTAGGGTGCTACGCGGAGAGCTCGACCGACGACGAAAGCTCCTTTTTGAGCGATCGCGACTAAGAGGACACTGACGGCGAAGACGACGGTGCCGAGCAGGAGGACGATGGCTCGGAGTCCAGCTGAGCACCGGACACACCGTCACCATCAGCCCGGCGCCGGCGGCACCATCATTTGCACCTGGCCTTCTCCCCGGCAAAGCGATTTTCTCGGGTGTTGGGTGTGGATGCCTCCGCCTCCTCCAGCTGGACCCTGCAGGCTTCCCCATGGACCCCGGCTTCGTCTTCCTTGCCGGTGCCTCTCCTGCCGCCTTCCTCTCGTCCTGGTGGTGGTGACCAAGGCATCTCCTAGCCGCTCCTTCCGTCCTCCTCGCTTCGCCCCCGCCCTCCCGATCTTGTCAGGCTACGTCCCGCGGGCCCTGACGGGGTCAGGCTGGGCTTCTGCCTAGGCACCCCTTTTGCCCTCTTCACCTTCCTCTGTAGCTCCTAGGAGGAGAGGGACAAGAAATGCATTACGGGGCACTTATCTTTTTTCAATCTAAAAACTGCAGTCACTTGCCAAACTTTAGCTTAAATTATATACCCTTTCATCCATACTTGTACCCTGTATGGTTTGTACTTGTTTATCCACGTATTAATGAAAAAAGATATGCTTGCCGGGCACTCGTGCATGTATCATGTCCAAGCTGAGGAACTACGACTCCTCTATACTCCCAAGTAAACAAGATTTTCCGGCAAGACACCTTGCCGGTCCCTTCCGTTGCTACCGTAGGGCTCAGCCTGGCGGGCTAGGAGTGTGGAAGAGAACCGACCCCTCGTCAACCGTTTCTTCAAATGCTACTATGACCAGCCTGACTGAAGTAATCTTCGAATCAAGGTATGGGAGCACAAATGTTTTAGGGCGACAAGGTTTTTCTACGCACAAGTTTTTCACACAGGGTCATGCGATGGATGGTCAGGGGAACTTATCTGTGTTACGCTGTCGGGGATCGACATGCCAGCTTGTCCTCACTTCCCCCCTTAGGGAGTTTATCCGTGATAGAAGCCATGTTTCTTAGTACAGGGGGAAACAACAACATACGATCTTATCTATATGATTTACGGACTATAGCAAAGTCAGACTTAAATAAACATGCATGCAAGTTTTTAGGCGCCAGCGCTTCGTTTTATTATCTTTGCACAGGGTCTGCGCCTGGCTTTGTACAAAGGGTTACATGCGCATTGGCAAGGCTTGTACAAAAGGTGGTTGCCGGGAGCTGAGCCCGGCAACCGCGCCTTATGGGTAGAACTTGCGAAGATGCTCAATATTCCATGAGTTTTGCAATTTAATGCCATCTTCGGTCTCCAAACGGACTGCACCAGGTCTGGTGACTTGTACTACCTGGTAAGGGCCTTCCCACTTTGGCATCAACTTGTTGGAACCCTTTGCAGACTGAACACGCCTAAGGACAAGGTCGCCTTCCTCAAGGCTCCGGGCATGGATCCTGCGGCTATGATAGCGGCGCATGGCTTGCTGGTAGCGTGCAGCACGCACAGCGGCCCAGAGATGATCTTCCTCAAGGAGCACGGCATCGTCATGCCGGAGCTGCTTTTGCTCTACTTCATCGTAGGCAAGTACTCAAGGTGACCCGTATATGAGTTCCGTGGGTGCACTGCTTCTGCCCCATACACTAGGGAGAAGGGAGTCTAGCCGGTGGCTCGATTTGGTGTTGTCCGGAGGGACCAAAGAACCACCGGCAGCTCATCAATCCATCGCCTGCCGCATTTCTGCAGCTTGTCAAAAGTTCTCGTCTTGAGTCCATGCAGCACTTCAGCATTCATCCTCTTAGCTTGCTCGTTGCTTCGGGGATGAGCGAGACAGAGTCAAAGGATACCTTGCTCCCAAGGCTTTGGACATACTGCATGAAGGCGCGGCTCATGAACTGGGTGCTGTTATCGGTGATTACTCTGTTGGGTACTCCGAAACGGCACACCAATCCTTTCAAGAACTTGACAGCTGATTGTGCTGTCACCTTCCTCACTGGCTCCACCACAGGCCACTTTGTAAACTTGTTGATTGCAACGTACAAGAATTCAAAGCCCCCGGTGGCACTGAAGGAAATATGCCCTAGAGGCAATAATAAAGATGTTATTTATATTTCCTTATATCATGATAAATGTTTATTATTCATGCTAGAATTGTATTAACCCGAAACTTAGTACATGTGTGAATACATAGACAAACGGAGTGTCCCTAGTATGCCTCTACTTGACTAGCTTGTTTATCAAAGATGGTTATGTTTCCTGACCATAGACATGTGTTGTCATTTGATGAACATGATCACATCATTAGAGAATGATGTGTTGGACAAGACCCATCCATTAGCTTAGCATAATGATCGTTAAGTTTTATTGCTATTGCTTTCTTCATGACTTATACACATTCCTTTGACTATGAGATTATGCAACTCCCGAATACCGGAGGAGCACTTTGTGTGCTATCAAACGTCACAACGTAACTAGATGATTATAAAGATGCTCTACAGGTGTCTCCGAAGGTGTTTGTTGGGTTGGCATAAATCGAGATTAGGATTTGTCAGTCTAAGTATCGGAGAGGTATCTCTGGGCCCTCTCGGTAATGCACATCATATGAAGCCTTGCAAGCAATGTGAATAATGAGTTAGTTGCGGGATGATGCATTACAAAACGAGTAAAGAGACTTGCCGGTAACGAGATTGAACTAAGTATGAAGATACCAACGATCGAATCTCAGGCAAGTAACATACCGATGACAAAGGGAATGACGTATGTTGTTATGCGGTTTGACCAATAAAGATCTTCGTAGAATATGTAGGATCCAATATGAGCATCCAGGTTCCGCTATTGGTTATAGACCGGAGAAGTGTCTCGGTCATGTCTACATAGTTCTCGAACCCGTAGGGTCCGCACGCTTAACGTTCGATGACGATTTGTATTATGAGTTATGTGTTTTGATGACCGAAGTTTGTTCGGAGTCCCGGATGAGATCACGGACATGACGAGGAGTCTCGAAATGGTCGAGACATAAAGATTGATATATTGGAAGGCTATATTCAGATATCGGAATGGTTTCGGAGAAGTTCGCGTATTTTTCGGAGTACCGGGAGGTTACCGGAACCCCCCGGGGAGTTGTTGGGCCTTAGTGGGCCTTAGTGGAAAGAGGAGGCAGCAGCCAGGAGGTGGCGCACGCCCCCCCAAGCCTAGTCTGAATTGGACAAGGGGTTGGGGGCGCGGCCCCCCTCTCCCTTCGTTTCCCCCTCTCCTTTAGGTGGAATCCTACAAGGACTTGGAGTCCTAGTAGGACTCCCCTCTCCCGGCGCGCCTAGCAAGGGCCGGCCGGCCTCCCCCTCCCTCCTTTATATATGGGGGCAGGGGGCACCCTAGGAGACACCAAGTTCTCTCTTAACCGTGTGCGGTGCCCCCCTCCACAGTTACACACCTCGGTCATATCGCCGTAGTGCTTAGGCGAAGCCCTGCGCCGGTAACATCATCGACACCGTCGCCACGCCGTCGTGCTGACGGAACTCTCCCTTGTCCTCAACTGGATCAAGAGCTCAAGAGACGTCATCGAGCTGAACGTGTGCTGAACTCGGAGGTGCCGTACGTTTGGTGCTTGATCAGTTGGATCGCGAAGACGTTCGACTACATCAACCGCGTTAAGCTAACGCTTCCGCTTTGAGTCTACGAGGGTACGTGGACACACTCTCCCCCTCTCGTTGCTATGCTTCTCCTAGATAGATCTTGCGTGAGCGTAGGATTTTTTTTGAAATTGCATGCTACGTTCCCCAACAGTGGCATCTGAGCCAGGTCTATGCGTAGAAGATATGCACGAGTAGAACATAAAGAGTTGTGGGCAATAATAGTCATACTGCTTACCACCAACGTCTTACTTTGATTCGGCGGTATTGTTGGATGAAGCGGCCCGGACCGACATTACATGACCGTGTTCATGAGACTGGTTCTACCGACGTGCTTTGCACAAAGGTGGCTGGCGGGTGTCTGTTTCTCCAACTTTAGTTGAACCGAGTTTGACTACGGCCGGTCCTTGTTGAAGGTTAAAACAACACACTTGATGAAAAATCGTTGTGGTTTTGATGCGTAGGTAAGAACAGTTCTTGCTAGAAGTCCGTAGCAGCCACGTAAAACTTGCAACAACAAAGTAGAGGACGTCTAACTTATTTTTGCAGGGCATGCTGTGATGTGATATGGTCAAGACATGATGTGATATACGTTATTGTATGAGATGATCATGTTTTGTAAAAGTTATCGGCAACTGGCAGGAGCCTTATGGCTGTGGCTTTATTGTATGAAATGCAATCGCCATGTAATTGCTTTACTTTATCACTATGCAGTAGCGATAGTCGTAGAAGCAATAGTTGGCGAGACGACAACGACGCTACGATGGAGATCAAGGTGTCAAGCCGGTGACGATGGAGATCATGACGGTGCTTTGGAGATGGAGATCAAAGGCACAAGATGATGATGACCATATCATGTCACATATTTTGATTGCATGTGATTTTTATCTTTTATGCATCTTATTTTGCTTAGGATGGCGGTAGCATTATAAGATGATCCCTCACTAAATTTCAAGGTATAAGTGTTCTCCCTAAGTATGCACCGTTGCGACAGTTCGTCGTGCCGAGACACCACGTGATGATCGGGTGTGATAAGCTCTACGTTCACATACAACGGGTGCAAGCCAGTTTTGCACGTGTAGAATACTCGGGTTAAACTTGACGAGCCTAGCATATGCAGATATGGCCTCGGAACACTGAGACCGAAAGGTCGAACGTGAATCATATAGTAGATATGATCAACATAGAGATGTTCACCATTGAAATCTACTCCATCTCACGTGATGATCGGACATGGTTTAGTTGATATGGATCACGTGATCATTTAGATGACTAGAGGGATGTCTATCTAAGTGGGAACTTAGTACCTGATAGTTTTTTGCATATCTATGTTGTTGTAGATCAATGGCCCGTGCTACCGTTCCCTTGAATTTTAATGCGTTCCTAGAGAAAGCTAAGTTGAAAGATGATGGTAGCAACTACATGGACTGGGTCCGTAACTTGAGGATTATCCTCATTGCTGGACAGAAGAATTATGTCCTTGATGCACCGCTAGGTGAAAGGCCTGCTGCAGGAGCAGATGCTGATGTTATGAACGTCTAGCAAGCTCGATCTGATGACTACTCGATAGTTCAGTGTGCCATGCTTTACGGCTTAGAATCGGGACTTCAAAGACGTTTTGAACGTCATGGAGCATATGAGATGTTCCAAGAGTTGAAGTTAATATTTCAAGCAAATGCCCGAGTTGAGAGATATGAAGTCTCCAACAA
The DNA here is from genome assembly GCA_011799875.1 of Thinopyrum elongatum. Lineage (NCBI taxonomy): Eukaryota > Viridiplantae > Streptophyta > Magnoliopsida > Poales > Poaceae > Thinopyrum > Thinopyrum elongatum. Next base: position 138,592,456 of record CM022300.1, on the reverse strand, counting down.
GTTCTATAGCTGCAAGATGCAGGAGAATAGTTCTGTCAGTGAACATATACTCAGAATGTCTGGGTACCATAACCACTTGACTCAGCTGGGAGTTAATCTTCCTGATGATAGTGTCATTGACAGAGTTCTTCAATCACTGCCACCAAGCTATAAAGGCTTCGTGATGAACTATAATATGCAAGGGATGGAAAAGACAATTCCCGAGATCTTCGCGATGCTAAAGGCTGCGGAGGTAGAAATCAAAAAGGAGCATTAAGTGTTGATGGTTAACAAGACCACTAGTTTCAAGAAAAAGGGCAAAGGGAAGAAGGGGAACTTCAAGAAGAATAGCAAGCAAGTTGCTACTCCCGGGAAGAAGCCCAAGTCTGGACCTAAGCCTGAAACTGAGTGCTTCTACTGCAAAGGGACTGGTCACTGGAAGCGGAATTGCCCCAAGTATTTGGCGGATAAGAAGGATGGCAAAGTGAAAGGTATATTTGATATACATGTTATTGATTTGTACCTTACTAATACTCGTAGTAGCACCTGGGTATTTGATACTGGTTCTGTTGCTCATATTTGCAACTCGAAACAGGAGCTACGAATTAAACGAAGATTGGCTAAGGACGAGGTGACGATGCGCGTGGGAAATGGTTCCAAAGTCGATGTGATCGCCGTCGGCACGCTACCTCTACATCTACCTTCGGGATTAGTTTTAGACCTGAATAATTGTTATTTGGTGCCAACGTTGAGCATGAACATTATATCTGGATCTTGTTTGATGCGAGACGGTTATTCATTTAAATCAGAGAATAATGGTTGTTCTATTTATATGAGTAATATCTTGTATGGTCATGCACCCTTGAGAAGTGGTCTATTTTTGTTGAATCTCGACTGTAGTGATACACATATTCATAATATTGAAGCCAAAAGATGCAAAGTTAATAATGATAGTGCAACTTATTTGTGGCACTGCCGTTTAGGTCATATTGGTGTAAAGCGCATGAAGAAACTCCATGCTGATGGGCTTTTGGAATCACTTGATTATGAATCATTTGATACTTGCGAACCATGCCTCATGGGCAAGATGACTAAAACTCCGTTCTCCGGAACAATGGAGCGAGCAACTGACTTATTGGAAATAGTACATACTGATGTATGCGGTCCGATGAGTGTTGAGGCTCGCGGCGGGTATCGTTATTTTCTGATCTTCACAGATGATTTGAGCAGATATGGGTATATCTACTTAATGAAACATAAGTCTGAAACATTTGAAAAGTTCAAAGAATTTCAGAGTGAAGTGGAAAATCATCGTAACAAGAAAATAAAGTTTCTGCGATCTGATCGTGGAGGTGAATATTTTAGTTATGAGTTTGGTCTTCATTTGAAACAATGTGGAATAGTTTCGCAACTCATGCCACCTGGAACACCACAGCGTAATGGTGTGTCCGAACGTCGTAACCGTACTTTATTAGATATGGTGCGATCTATGATGTCTCTTACCGATTTACCACTATCGTTTTGGGGTTATGCATTAGAGACAGCTGCATTCACGTTAAATAGGGCACCATCTAAATCCGTTGAGACGACACCGTATGAACTATGGTTTGGCAAGAAACCTAAGCTATTGTTTCTTAAAGTTTGGGGCTGCGATGCCTACGTGAAAAAGCTTCAACCTGATAAGCTCGAACCCAAATCGGAGAAATGTGTCTTCATAGGATACCCAAAGGAGACTATTGGGTACACCTTCTATCACAGATCCGAAGGCAAGATATTCGTTGCTAAGAATGGATCCTTTCTAGAGAAGGAGTTTCTCTCGAAAGAAGTGAGTGGGAGGAAAGTAGAACTTGATGAGGTAATTGTACCTTCTCCCATATTGGAAAGTAGTTCATCATAGAAATCAGTTCCAGTGATGCCTACACCAATCAGTGAGGAAGTTAATGATGATGATCATGAAACTCCGGATTAAGTTACTACCGAACCTCGTAGGTCAACCAGAGTACGTTCCGCACCAGAGTTGTACGGTAATTCTGTTCTGGAAGTCATGTTACTAGACCATGACGAACCTACGAATTATGAGGAAGCGATGATGAGCCCAGATTCCGCGAAATTGCTTGAGGCCATGAAATCTGAGATGGATCCATGTATGAGAACAATGTGTGGACTTTGGTTGACTTGCCCGATGATCGGCAAGCCATAGAGAATAAATGGATCTTCAAGAAGAAGACTGATGATGACGGTAATGTTACTGTCTACAAAGCTCGACTTGTTGCGAAAGGTTTTCGACAAGTTCAAGGAGTTGACTATGATGAGACCTTCTCACCCGTAGCGATGCTTAAGTCTTTCCGAATCATGTTAGCAATTGCCGCATTTTATGATTATGAAATTTGGCAAATGGATGTCAAAACTGCATTCCTTAATGGATTTCTTAAAGAAGAGTTGTATATGATGCAACCAGAAGGTTTTGTCGATCCTAAAGGTGCTAACAAAGTGTGCAAGCTCCAGCGATCCATTTATGGACTGGTGCAAGCATCTCGGAGTTGGAATATACGCTTTGATGAAGTGATCAAAGCATATGGTTTTATACAGACTTTTGGAGAAGCCTGTATTTACAAGAAAGTGAGTGGGAGCTCTGTAGCATTTCTGATATTATATGTGGATGACATATTGTTGATTGGAAATGATATAGAATTTCTGGATAGCATAAAAGGATACTTGAATAAGAGTTTTTCAATGAAAGACCTCAATGAAGCTGCTTATATATTGGGCATCAAGATCTATAGGGATAGATCAAGATGCTTAATAGGACTTTCACAAAGCACATACCTTGATAAAGTTTTGAAGAAGTTCAAAATGGATCAGTCAAAGAAAGGGTTCTTGCCTGTGTTGCAAGGTGTGAAGTTGAGTAAGACTCAATGCCCGACCACTGCAGAAGATAGAGAGAAAATGAAAGTCATTCCCTATGCTTCAGCCATAGGTTCTATCATGTATGCAATGCTGTGTACCAGACCTGATGTGTGCCTTGCTATAAGTTTAGCAGGGAGGTACCAAAGTAATCCAGGAGTGGATCACTGGACAGCGGTCAAGAACATCCTAAAATACCTGAAAAGGACTAAGGATATGTTTCTCGTTTATGGAGGTGACAAAGAGCTTGTCGTAAGTGGTTACGTCGATGCAAGTTTTGACACTGATCCGGATGACTCTAAGTCACAAACCGGATACGTATTTATATTGAATGGTGGAGCTGTCAGTTGGTGCAGTTCCAAGCAGAGCGTCGTGGCGGGATCTACATGTGAAGCGGAGTACATAGCTGCTTTGGAAGCAGCAAATGAAGGAGTCTGGATGAAGGAGTTCATATCCGATCTAGGTGTAATACCTAGTGCATCGGGTCCAATGAAAATCTTTTGTGACAATTCTAGAGCAATTGCCTTGGCGAAGGAATCCAAATTTCACAAAAGAACCAAACACATCAAGAGACGCTTCAATTCCATCCGCGATCAAGTCAAGGAGGGAGACATAGAGATTTGCAAAATACATACGGATCTGAATGTTGCAGACCCGTTGACTAAGCCTCTTCCACGAGCAAAACATGATCAGCACCAAGACTCCATGGGTGTTAGAATCATTACTATGTAATCTAGATTATTGACTCTAGTGCAAGTGGGAGACTGAAGGAAATATGCCCTAGAGGCAATAATAAAGATGTTATTTATATTTCCTTATATCATGATAAATGTTTATTATTCATGCTAGAATTGTATTAACCGGAAACTTAGTACATGTGTGAATACGTAGACAAACAAAGTGTCCCTAGTATGCCTCTACTTGACTAGCTTGTTTATCAAAGATGGTTATGTTTCCTGACCATAGACATGTGTTGTCATTTGATGAACAGGATCACATCATTAGAGAATGATGTGATGGACAAGACCCATCCGTTAGCTTAGCATAATGATCGTTAAGTTTTATTGCTATTGCTTTCTTCATGACTTATACACATTCCTCTGACTATGAGATTATGCAACTCCCGAATACCGGAGGAACACTTTGTGTGCTATCAAACGTCACAACGTAACTGGGTGATTATAAAGATGCTCTACAGGTGTCTCCGAAGGTGTTTGTTGGGTTGGCATAAATCGAGATTAGGATTTGTCACTCCGAGTATCGGAGAGGTATCTCTGGGCCCTCTCGGTAATGCACATCATATGAAGCCTTGCAAGCAATGCGACTAATGAGTTAGTTGTGGGATGATGCATTACGGAACAAGTAAAGAGACTTGCCGGTAACGAGATTGAACTAGGTATGAAGATACCGACGATCGAATCTCGGGCAAGTAACATACCGATGACAAAGGGAATGACGTATGTTGTTATGCGGTTTGACCGATAAAGATCTTCGTAGAATATGTAGGAGCCAATATGAGCATCCAGGTTCCGCTATTGGTTATTGACCGGAGAAGTGTCTCGGTCATGTCTACATAGTTCTCGAACCCGTAGGGTCCGCACGCTTAACGTTCGATGACGATTTGTAGTATGAGTTATGTGTTTTGATGACCGAAGTTTGTTCGGAGTCCCGGATGATATCACGGACATGACGAGGAGTCTCGAAATGGTCGAGAAATAAAGATTGATATATTGGAAGGCTATATTCGGATATCGGAATGGTTCCGGAGAAGTTTTGGTATTTTCTGGAGTACCGGGAGGTTACCGGAACCCCCCAGGGAGTTGTTGGGCCTTAGTGGGACTTAGTGGAAAGAGGAGGCAGCAGCCAGGAGGTGGCGCGCGCCCCCCCAAGCCCAGTCCGAATTGGACAAGGGGTTGGGGGCGCGGCCCCCTCTCCCTTCCTTTCCCCCTCTCCTTTAGGTGGAATACTACTAGGACTTGGAGTCCTAGTAGGACTCCCCTCTCCCGGCGCGCCTAGCAAGGGCCGGCCGGCCTCCCCCTCCCTCCTTTATATACGGGGGCACCCTAGGAGACACCAAGTTCTCTCTTAACCGTGTGCGGTGCCCCCCTCCACAGTTACACACCTCGGTCATATCACCATAGTGCTTAGGCGAACCCCTGTGCCGGTAACATCATCAACACCGTCGCCACGCCGTCGTGCTGACGGAACTCTCCCTCGTCCTCAACTGGATCAAGAGCTCGAGGGACATCATCGACCTGAACGTGTGCTGAACTCGGAGGTGCCGTACGTTCGGTGCTTGATCGGTTGGATCGCGAAGGCGTTCGACTACATCAACCGCGTTAAGATAACGCTTCCGCTTTCAGTCTACGAGGGTACGTGGACACACTCTCCCCCTCTCGTTGCTATGCTTCTCCTAGATAGATCTTGCGTGAGCGTAGGAATTTTTTTGAAATTGCATGCTACATTCCCCAACAGGCACGGGGGAAGGGGCCCAAGATATCGAGCCCCCAGACCAAGAATGGCCAGGGTAAAGGGATCGTCTGGAGAGCTTGAGCTGGTTGATGAATGTTTTTGGAATGGAACTGACAGGCTTCGCACTTGGTGACGAGCTCAGTTGCATCCTAGAGGGTCGTGGGCCAGTAGAAACCCTGCCGGAAAGCTTTTCCAACCTAGACTCTTAATCCAATGTGAGAGACACATATACCCCCATGTATCTCCGCCAACAGCTTCAGCCCATCCTCCCGGCAAATGCACTTCAATTTCACCCTGTTTGGCCTCTTTCTGTACAGAGTGTCATCGACAAACTGGTACATATTGGACCGTCGAGCTACTTTTTCAGCTTCTTCATGCTCTTCGGGAAGTTCTCCGGTTTGGAGAAAACGGGCTATGTGTTTCGCCCAAGTTGGAGCCTGTGGCTCGACAACAAGGACTAAAGGCACCTCCTCATTCGTGGGAGCACTCCCTTCCACTTCAAGAACTTGTGGTTCTGGGGGAGGGTCTAGCTCACCAACCGAAGCGAGACTACCCCCGCCAGCCTCTCCACCTGTTGCTTTGGGGAGTTTTGCCGGGAAATGCTTGTCGGGGTTCAACTTTCTTCTTTTTCTGGCAATCGTTGAAGGGGATACTGATGGTTGAGTTAGATGGAGAACAAAAGTTCCTGGTTCCACAGGGGTCTTTTGTGCAGCGCACTTTGACAAGTGATCAGCAATGCCATTTTCTGCTCGTGGCACGTGCTCTGCTTGCAATCCATCAAAGTGCTCTTCCAACTTTCTCACTTCCTCCACATACGCCTCCATCAACGGACTCTGATAATCTTTGTTGACTTGCCTCACCACTAGTTGAGAATCTCCGCGGATAATCAGTTTCTTGATTCCCAACTCCACCGCAATTCTGAGTCCGGCACGGAGCCCCTCATACTCAGCAGTGTTGTTGGTGGCCTTCTCCCGGGGAAAGTGCATTTGGATTGCGTATTTGAGATGCTCTCCGGTGGGCGCAATAAGAAGCACGCCGGCGCCGGCGCCCTGTAGCGAGAAAACACCATCAAAATACATGATCCACTCTTGGGGTGCCTCTTTGCCGGGGAGAACTGTTTCTGGCCCTTCTTCGTCTGGAGTGGGTGTCCACTCTGCTATGAACTCTGCCAATTCCCTGCTCTGAATAGTTGAAGTGCTTTCATATCTCAGGCCAAAGCTCGACAGCTCTAGTGCCTACTCGACTATTCTGCCTGTGGCTTCGGGGTTCCACAATATGCGTTGCAGTGGAAAACGAGTGACAACTGTGATCTCATGGGCTTGAAAGTAGTGGCGCAATTTCCTCGAGGCCATGATGAGGCCGAAGATCAGCTTTTGCACTCCAGAGTACCTTGACCTAGCCCCCTGTAACAGGGAGCTGATAAAGTAGACTGGACGTTGCACCACTTTCTTCCTTGCCGCGGTTTTAAGATCGCCTTTGCTAGCTTGCTCCGCCTCTTCCTGATTAGCGTCTGCTGCGACGGGTTCAGTTCCATCTCCGGCGGGTGCAGTTGCTGCAGCTGCTTCCTCATCCACTTCTCGCTGCGCCACTAGCGCTGCGCTAACCACTTGATTCGTCGCAGCTAAATATTGCAACAACGGCTCTTGCGGTTTAGGTAGGACTAAGGTGGGAGCAGAGGAAAGGTAGGCTTTCAGGTCTTGCGGCGCTGCTTCTACTTCTGGTGTCCACTTCATCAGGCCAGCCTTTTTGAAGATTTTGAAGAAAGGCAAGGCACGCTCGGCAGACTTGGAGATGAACCTGCTTAGTGCGACAACGCATCCAGTCAAATGCCTCACATCTTTAATAGTCTTGGGTGATTGTATCTGCTCGATCAAGAATCCCATTGTAAGGCAGAGGAAGCTCAACAACTTCAAACACGACCCTCTCAGTTCGGTAGTTTAGTTCCCCGCCAAATGTCACAGGTAATGTGATCTTCACTTTGGGCCGGCTCCTGCCGGGTTTGTTTCCTTGGAATGTACCCGTGGCCTTAAGTTCTTCATCAGGGATCTGTAGCTTGCCTACCACTTTAGGGGAGATCAGATTCAACCTAGCCCCGCCGTCAACTAGCATCTTTGTTACTTTGAGGTTGCGGATTGTTGCGGAGACCAACAATGGCAAACACCCTACCGCGGTAGTGCGGTCGGGGTGATCCTCTTCGTAAAAGATGATAGGCATGCGGGACCACTTAAGTGGCCTTCGGGAATCCGCAGTTGGCTCCACGACATTGACTTCACGCGCCCATTGCTTGAGCTGCCGGTGAGAGGAGTGCAAGGATGCACCCCCATCAATGCACATGGCCTCGGTTGCCTTCTAGAATTCTTGCTCACTAGTTTATTCTTCATCCTCTTCATCACTCCCGTCATCTCCTTCTTTCTTTTCGCGGCCTCTGGCGGGCTTTTCTTTCTGCTGCAGGGTCTTGCCGCAGTGGCCTCCTCTACTACCACGGCCTTTCCCGCCAGCACCCTCTTGGCCTCTCTCCCTGTCACGCTTCTCATATTCAGCTTTTTGCTTCTTGTCAAGCTGCTCAACTTGATGACATTCTTGGAGGTCGTGGCCTTTGGTGCGGTGGATTTTGCAGTATGGCCCGTCGGATTGCCCGGCTTTTTTCGCTACCGTGGCCTCCCGACAATCAGCACATGTAGCAGCTCCCTTATCGGGGGCCTTGGTCTTAGTCTTCTTGCTGGCACTAGTATCACCTGAGCTCTTGACAGCCAACACTGTCTTCTCTTTATGCTTTCTATTGCACCTCCGGTTCCTCCCCTTCGAGTTGGCGGCACCGTCATCGACATCTGAGTCAATTTCGACGCCAGCCTCCTCTCCGGGGAGTCGCCTCCCTTCCTTAGTCCGAGCACACTTATTCGCCAAGGTGTATAGCTCGTTGACGGTTTTGGGCAGCCGGACATTCATCTTGGCCCGCATCCTTCTGTTGCGCACGTTCGAATGGAACGCGGCAATCACGGCTGCAGGGTGTATCTCTGGAATGTTACGATGCACTTGACTGAACCTCTGTATATACTTACGCAAATCCTCCCCTTCCTTTTGCGGAAGGACGTGCAGATCACTGGGCTGTCCAGGCTCTTGGTGGCCACCTGTGAAGGCGCCAACGAACTCGTTGCATAAGTCTGCCCATGATGAAATGGAGTTTTCCGGCAGGTGCATCAACCATGATCTCATGTTTGGCTTAAGTGCCAAAGGGAAATAGTTGGCAAACACCTTCTCATCTCTGCCCCCGGCGGCTTGAACAACAATCATATATATGCTCAGAAACTCTGCCGGGTTTAACTTTCCGTCGTATTTTTCTGGCAGCTCAGGCTTGAAGACGCGGGCAGATGGCCTGCGGACCTGCCACAGTTCACGAGTGAAGGCAGGGAACCCAACATCGAAATGCAAGTACCCGCCAGCACTGGGCGCGGGTTCATCATCGTCTGGGCCATTGCGCCTGTCAGATTGACGGCGTGCCTCTTGGCGTCGCTCTATGGTGATGCGTGCATCTTCCTTCCGCCGTTCTTCCAGAACTTGCCGCTAATCACAACGGGTTCGGGGGTCAGATGAAGCCATCGACGTCTCATCGGCCTTGTCGGCCCGTTGAGCTCGCCGAGGTTGCTGCTGGGCCTGCTGTTGCGGAGGGGATTTCGCCGGCGGCGCAGCCTCCTCAACACAACCAATGCCTCGGGGTGCCATCACCGTTCGCTGGCATCGTGACGGCTCCACGTGCTGTGATTTACCGGCCTTAGCAAAGCCAATTAAACTATGGATGGTGGCCCTCCACTCGTCCATCTTGTCAGCCGTTGGCGGAAAGTTCAACAGGAGCTGGGCTCGCGTCATTGCTTCCGCGGCCGTGCTTGGCATGGCCAATGAAGCAGACCGCGACGTTGCTCGACTCCTGGTGGAACCAACAGGAGCGTCGCCGCATTCTTGCCGTCGTGGACCGATCGCCAAGGCGGTCTGGTTGTGAGTGGGGCGTGTCTCGGGGTCGACAGCCCCGCTCGGCGCTCCGCCTCACTCGTCTTGCTCCGGACAAGGTGTGTGCTTCGAAGCCGCGCCCGTGACGGGCGAAAATGGAGAATCGTGGCTTGCGCCTGAGTGGGTGTCACTGTTATGACTGCGTCCGCCAGCGCGGCGGAGAGGTGAAGACTGGGCGTCCCCTCCACCTGCAGTTTTCGGGCCAAGCCCGTCAGGACACTGCTGATGTGGCCCATCCCCGGCGTTCCTTGCTCCAACTTCGACCACGGGGGACACAACGACGCCGCCGCCTGCGCTGGTTGTGTCGCCAGCGGCACCTGCCTCACCCAACACTACCGCGGTGCCGATGGCGTCTGCAGCTGTGTGCGAGGGGGCCTTCAAAGTGGAGGGATGCGCGGTCGCGCCGGGTTTCTTCTTGGGTGCCATGGATGGAGAAGATGATGAAGAAGAAGACGATGATGAAGATCGACGCGCTGTTCGCAACTTCGGGTTCGCGCAAGCGATCCCCCCTACCTGGCGCGCCAAAGATGTCATGGGTGGACACAATCACCTATGGGGCCATGAGCCCGTTGTGGTTCGGCATGGGGGAGATCACGTTGCACAAAGAGCAAAAGCCATGAGGCAGCACGATGACGAGGACTCTGGTCATTTTTACCCAGGTTCGGGCCGCTGAGAAGCGTAAAACCCTACTCCTGCTTTGGTGGATTGGGTGGAGGAAACACGACAGCACGCAGCGCTCAAGCCCAGCAAGGCGGCCTCGGGAGAGCTGCTACTCGCGTACAAGTATGGAGGGGTCTGAATCCCTATCTAGGTTGCCTTGGGCCTCCTTTTATATCTCAAGGGGTAACCATAGTGGCAAAATGGGTGTGATCTCTCTTCCAACGAGCTGCCACGTGCTTAGTGAGAGCCACTTAATCACCTGGAGGGCTCGACACCACATTGAAAAGCGACTGGCATCGTGATGCGGTGGAGCGGTGGTAGCTGGCCCGCGCCTGCCGGGGGCGAGGCTTGCCGGGCTATCTTGAAGGGGTGCGCGCTTCGGTCTCTAGTTGCCCCGAAGGCGCAGCTGGCGGGGGTTCTCCTTTGCTCTTGTGTTCTGCATCGACTTTACTGACCTCGCCTGGCCAGCGGAGGATGCATCTCTTGGAATCCTCGCCTTGCATGTTTAGCTTGGTCTTCTTGATACGCTCCTTGATCTCACAACATGCGGCTCCTCTAATCTGGGTTTGCGTTATCCACTGGATGCTGGATATGTGGCCGTCAGCACACCTGTGCATGGGCTGGTCAACAACTGCGAATGTTTGTTGCACCGACATAGTGTTATGCTTTTCTCTCTATATAGAAGACTTGATTTGAATAAATTTACACCTACTGAAATATCTTTGCAAATGGCTAATAAATCAACTGCCATACCTATCAGAATTTGTCAGGATGTACTTGTTGTAGTTGCAAATGTTACTATCTTAACGGACTTTATTATTCTTGATATGCCCGAGGACGATAACATGTCGATTATCCTTGGTAGACCCTTTTTGGATACTATAGGGGCTGTTATTGGTTGCAACAAAAGTAAGGTTACTTTTCATGTAAACGGTAATGAACATACGGTATACTTCCCGAGGAAACAAAGTTCAGTGAATAGTATCAACTCAATTGAAAAAATTGAAACTATTACTATTGAAGGTTTCAAATTTCCTCTTCCTGCTGTCAAAAAGAAATATCAAACTTATTGTTTGGGAAATTCATATCCCTATTGAGGTAACTTAGTGTTATACGAAAAATTCGTTGGTTACATGTTACTCGAAAATAGTTTGTTAATAAGACTTGATCAACCTTATTGATGGATTCTTTTTGAGGGGCATGTGGTCGATGAATTTAGGAAGCACAACCTACTGTACCTACTGTTTACTCTGTGTTATTTAAAGTTTAATAAAGTAGTATTCCCATGACTATCCAGTTTTCTGAATTATCCGTGCAATAAAAATGTCCCAAAAATAAAAGTTCTCGGAATGACCTAAAAATTTAATATGATTTTTTCTGCAATACTTAAGAGTTTTTCGTGCAATTTCCGATCTCCTTGCTTGGAGCTCCGTTTCTGAAACTGTTTTGAGGAATTGCTCCTTGGTATGTGACTCCTCCGATGGTCCAATCAGTTTTTGTTCTAGTGCTTTTTTATTGCAAATTTTGCTACCATTGGTGACCATGTATATGAGCTTGCATGTTGAATTTTTATGGTTCAAAGTAGTTTTGATGCATGATATAGCCTCTAGACACTTGTGGGAGTAGTTCCTATCAATTTTGTTGAGTTTTGTTCACTTTTATTTTGAGGGACTAAAAATTTCAGAAATTTTTCGGAGAAAGGGAGAATGTTTAGGAGGGTATTCCACGGGGGTTCTTCGAGAAAGAGCTCCCCAAGGGCCTCAATTCATGAGCCAGATCTCGAACCACCACGGGATGCCCTCGTGAAACCGTGTGAATGGCTGTCTGACGCCTTCATGATCAGAGCTGGCATCAAGGAAGAATTTGATATGTATGTACACAATGCCGAGCAGACGAACTTCTTGTCAGATAAGTGTCCGCAATACCATGATCTCACTAATTCCTTTGTGTAGAAATTTATGTATGTATCTCATCGCTCCTCTCATGATGTTATGTTTGACTTATATGATAAATCTTTTCGCATGACTGTTCAAGAATTTAGTGCGGCTTGTAGAATTCCCTTTTGGGGAACTTTCCTTGAACCTCGTAAATCTGATTGCAATGAATTTCTCATGAGTATTACTCGAGGTGAAACTAGAGGCATAACACAAACTAGAATTGGAAGCATTCATTTTCTCTCCATTCACTATTTCGCTCTGTTCATAGGTAGATGCATAAATGGCAAACATGACCTTAGTACCTGTGTGCACCTGATTTAAGCATTCTTAAAAGCGCGTTATTGAGAGATAGAAAATTTAACATGGAAGCCTTCATCGCACGTCACTTACATAACAACTCTCTTGATGGCGATCTATTTGGTGGAATCTATGCTACTTGTTTAGCTACTTATCTTGGCATATCCATTAGAGAAAATGATACCCTGTTACCACCTAGCTACCTTGATTATGAGGCTAACCCGTGCGTCCGCACGGGCTAGTTTAATTTTCTGTGACACACTAACTATATAAGTATTACAACTATATCCCACGTTGAATATATGCTTTCAAAAATTATACTGAAAACTTCAAATATGGTTCTTGGTCACTGGTAGGATGAAATAGGTTAAGGTTTTTGAATTAGTTCGAAATTAGATGGCATTGGTTTTGAACTTTCTCCGTTCTAAAACACATTGATATTTTAGTAACACATTGATGTTTTAGTTTTGGATATGTATGCAGTGCTGAAGGTTCAGCTTGGCCACTATTTTTTATGTATATATTGGTAATACCTTATAAACTATATGCAATCTGAAGTTCTATTTTGACCTAGCAAATCAAAACATCTTTCGTTACTTGTTAGTCGAAGACAACTAAAGTTCAACTAAACACTTTAGGATGTCATCTAATCGATATAATGTTTGATGTGATTTCATTTCTAATTAGTGATACGCGAACAGTCGCAGCTAACATATGGCAACATATGCTACTGTGATTTTTTTTCGCACCACTTATTTGTCTTCAATAATATTGTATACCAAAGAACAACTTTTTTATTATAATTTAATTCCACAAAAATGAAATAAGCGAACTGGTTAACAAAGCTTTGAAGTTTTTTTTTCAACTTTTATAAGCTTTGAAGTTGCAATACTCAATATCAAGTAAAACCGGACATCCTTGGTCACATAAACAGTAGAACATCTCAGAATCTATCACTCGTTGTAAGCACTACAATGTATGATAGTAAGACCGGCTCAAAAAAAAGTATGATACTAAGACAATATGACAAATAGTTGAGACGCAAAATTCTCGTCGGCTTGTTCTACATCTACACTAATTTTTTATAACAATGTAACTCAGCTGAGATAGACTAAGATCGCCACTCCCTATCATGTGTAAGATGCAGCCCTTGCCAATTTCTTCCTATGAAATAACTTGATCTGTTGTGGCTTTGTTTCTTGGTAGCAAGTAGATTTTCTTCCTTGCGACGAATGAACTGGTTTGCAAACAAAAATAGAACTCCGTTACTAAATATTGACTTAATGTGGAAGAAGATAAATTCTGGTACCTTTATAAAAATCTCCCTACTAATGTAGTAGCACGTGAAGTACCAATCATAGGTATATCAGCATCATGGTTACAAAAGCTTTTGTGCAAAACTATAAAGCAATAGAAGTTAGAGACGTGAACCGTCAGTTCCACACAGGAAACAGAAACATATGATATTATGAAAGGCAGCAAGCATACTCTTTCTCAAACAAACTTCTCATCTGTGTACATAACAGTAGCATGGAGTGGGCACTTCTAGTGCATGGTTAGAAAATGCTCTACTGACCATGCTTTCTACCAATCTAGATATTTATGCAGTATACCACATACTAAGCTTGTGGTTAGCTGATCCATTGGTTTGCTGTAAAATATTAGGGAAAGAAAGGGCGTAAAGGATGATGAGATGATGGCCCTACGTTTCACATTATACTTGATATGAACTACAGTTACCATAATTTTGCTTGCCACCTCATAGATGTTGAAAAAAAAGTCTTGACAGCAAGGAAACTTCAAACCATACTTCCATGGCATGACAAATGAATGACTTCCCTACACAAATTGTACTGCTTGAATAAGAAAATTAATGCAAGATCCATGATGTGTTCATTACCACTTGTGTCATTCTCTATATGGTACTTAAGCTATTCCTCTGAATCTGCTGAAAATTGTCTCACCCTCGAGATCTTTCATAAAAGAAATCAACATTTTTGTGATTTAAAGTTCTTCTTTATATGTGATGGTCCTATCATTCCAAAAAAATATTAGAAATATTCTGAACATAATCTAACGAGAGAGGAAAAGGTAATATACACATGTAATATTCATCTTCACTAGTTACCTGGGTTCACTGGATGAAAGAAACCAATGTGTTTACAGATAGATATTATTTAAGTCCATGAAATATCAAATACAGATCAAACTTGTCGAGAAAATTGTTGAATAGAGTGTAGATCTCTATCCTCGTGGTTCAATTAATCGGTTAACCTGCATTGTAGAAAGTCACAGTAGGTTTAGGGCATAAGAAGCAACAGATTTCCGTTGGCAATTACTTGTAGATTAAACCAAAACTTATCAAATATTACGTCTTTGACATGGCAAGTTATTATTATTAAGCGTACTAAATTCACTACCGACACAGGCTGGATGCTTAAAAATATGTAACCTGAACATTTATAAATTCCTTGTCCTTGTTGTACCAGAGGGCTAAACTCAGCAACCGCAAAAAGGTTAGACCATGCTGCCAATACTCAATTAACTTCGACAACACATGGTAAAGAAGAATCTAATAAGACTCGTGAAATCCCTATCGCCCTGCCCATAAGAACTAATCATTCCTAATTACATGTGGACTTATGTGCCATATTTCACGAACTTGTGATTCTACTTTAAGAGATTAACTTGTTTGCGAAGTGGAAAACAGTGATAAAATATGACATCCCAATTTCAATATTCTGATATGGAACTCTGAAGTTTTAGAGGAAACAAAATAGCAGCAAAAGCTTGAGAGACACGAATGCTATGATAAATATTAAATATGCAAATATTATTAATATTCTGAACTACTGAGCTCTAAGTATGATAGCCAAAGCATGAGAGGACAATTTCTAAGCTTCTAATCCGCACTATCAATTCCTCATATATACATAAAGGAATAGACCTGAATTTTGTTTAATGAAATAGGGGTATGTTAATTATCAGACTTACCTGCGCAGAGTAACATCCGTCGAAAGGCCTGGTAGCTAGAGAGGAACACTCTGGGAGGAACTGCATGCATCATAGTCATAGATGGCATGCCATATATACCTCAAATAGTTATTTTGCAATGCACTGCCACAATTGGCATCTCATATTTAACAGCCCCATCCGTTGTACTTTTAAACTGTTGAAAAGAAAATGAAAGATCAATGGTGCCATTGTAGATGATAACAAAATTTGTGGAACAACAGTGAAAAAATGTATACATGTCTATCTAGAAGTATAACCACATCCTGCGGCTAATAAGTAAAAATATGCACAATCAACATAATTTTACTGGATCGGTTAATAAGCAAGTTATATGAAGCAGATATATATATCATCACTTCTAAGCCATTACTTCATTGCAATGGGAAATACTTGGACATGTCACCTATGAATTCTTCTACAACATGTTAACCTTTATGTTCTTTCTTCTGAAATTGCCAGCTATAATATGAAATTCATAATACATTTTTATCAGTTCAAGGAGAAGTCAAAAATTTGACAACTAAAGTCATTGGTCCAAATTTTTACGTAACCACCTTAAATCATATTTCTGATTCTACCGCAAAAGAATTCTAAGCCATAAGTTAGTGTTTTTCTTTTCTCAACCACATTGCATCTTCTTCCTGTTGCTTCTTATGCATCAAAGAATCTGCTGGTTGTTTCACCTGCAGATGCTGCTATAGTCCCATACGACCATATCTGGGTATGCTCGTTTTACTTAGCTTCACTTGATATGACTGCCTCAACATCTGCACACGTTTCTTTTCCCTGCAACTAAGGAGCAAAAATGATATTCATTTTCTTCAGATGTCTCAACTTATAATCCAATAATATATAAGCATAACTAATTGCATAGAGTAATACTGGGATAAATAAAGAAACTTTAATTCATGTTTTCCCTAATTGCATATAGTAGTAGTCAGATCTATAAAAATTAAACATCAACTCCTTTGTCATGTAAGAATGACGCACTTGCACAAAGAAGTTGCCGGATTTTCGAAAACCTAAGACACTGTGAGACTGAACGAAGCTTCACATTCAATACTCATCAATTAATTTGTAGAAGAACCAATTTCCTTCGCTATTCGGCAGTAAGAAAAATTGTAAGTTGTTCATACATAGCTCTGCAGAAAAAGGAGCCCGAAAAATCACTTAACCAATGTTATGACCGGCGTCACATATAGCCGGAGAAGGCCCAATGGCGCGTCTAGTTAGGGGCTTGGCCCAACTTATTTTTATTTTTATTAGCTCATCGAGGATTATATAAACACTTGTAAGGCCACGTTTTGGAATTAAGCAATAAGTCATAACTATTGCCCGGCTCCCTTCAGGAGCCGGAACCCTAACCCTAGCCGCCTCCTGCGCCATCTCCTCCTCCACCGCCGCGTGACCACGGCGCCATCGCGCCGCCGCTCGCGCCCAGCTCCTCGCCACCCTCCCTTCCACCCCTACAACCTAAGGGCTAGACCTGGTAGGATCTCAGCTCCTATCAATCTGGTATTAGCTGTCTCGGGATCGATCATGTCTACACCTCTTCCCACCACCACCCTTCCGCCGCCGCCGGCCACGTCCGCGGCTGGGGCGCCGTCCTTGTCGGGCCCAATGTCCTCCGCCGCCTGGATGCCGCCGCTCACCGCCCCCATCGTCTTCACCCCAGAGGAGATGACGGCTGCCCTCTGGGACCTCACCCAGGCAGTCGCGGGCATCCGCACCTTCCTCGCGAGCCCCTACGGGCCATAGCCGTCGGGGCCCTTCGCCACCGCGCCGCCACCGCCGCAGTTGCCGCCGTGGCAGCCGCCCCCTCGGCGACCCCCTTCGCCCCCGCCGCGCAGCAGCCGCCGTGGCAGCCGTCGCCCGCGGCACACATCAGCGCCTCCACCATGCAGTAGCAACAGCAACAGCCCCATGTCGCTCCCACCGTAGCGCTGCCGCACCAGTAGTTGCAGCCACTGTGACGCCCCCGGCTCAATCGTGCACTAATCATACACGCAAATGCACATGATCAAGCCTAAGGACTCACGGGAAGATATCACAACACAACTCTAAAACATAAATAAAGTCATACAAGCTTTATATTACAAGCCAGGGCCTCGAGGGCTCGAATACATAGCTCGATGGCATACAAGCGTCAGTGGAAGCATCAGATATCTGAGTACAGATATTAAAAGAGAAACAGAAAGGCCTTTAGAAAGGCGGGGCAAAATAAAACACTATGATCGAAAGGCGCAGGCCTCCTGCCTGGGACCCTCCGAACCTACTCCTGGTCGTCGGCCAGCTCGTAGTAGTATCCATCCTCGGGGTAGTAGTAGCGATCGTCGGAGGGGGCAGCTATCTCAGGGGCTCCGTCATCTGGTTGCATCAAAAGGGGTATATGGGGAAAAAGAAAGCAAAGCAACCGTGAGTACTCATCCGAAGTACTCAGCAAGCAAGGATCTACACTACATATGCAACATTATCAAAGAGTGGCTGTATATGTGGACTGGGCTGCAGAAATGCCAGAATAGAGAGGAAAGCCTAGTCCTAACGAAGACTAGCATCTTCAGCGGTCTTGCAGCAATAGAAGAGAGTAGAACAGTACAATATAATGTAGTAATATCATTAAGTCTCAACCTCAGCCAGAGATCCTTTCTCGACTCCCTGCGAGAAAGCAATCCCAGAGCCATACAGTCATCAACCTCATCCAGAGATCCCTTCTCGACTCCCTGCGAGAAGCAATCCCAGAGCCATAGTATCCAATACTAGTTGTATCGATCGGGATACAACTCCGAGTGTCCGTTACCGAGGATCCGGCTATGCATAGATTAGTTCTTCCCTACAGGGGTGCACCAACTTACCCAACACGCTCGATTAACTCCGGCCGGACACACTTTCTTGGGTCATGCCCGGCCTCGGCCAAACGATACACCGCAGCCCTACCTAAAGCTCAGTAGAGAGGTCCCCGCTGGTCTACATCCTAAGCACAAGGGGGTCTTGGGCCATCGCCCCTCGCCCTCCGGGTCGTTGCGCACATGGCTTAGATCCAAGCACCATCTCTGTCGTGAATGGCGCCAATCACTCCATGCCGCACTGTTGAACTGGACGTCTGACAGAGCTTTCGGCTGATGCATACGATGCAAAACGCCCATACTATGCCCACATGATGGTTAGTGCTATCGGGCCAGAGGCCCACTTGAATCAAATATCCAAATCGTTAGTACCTTGGGGGTGCGGTAATGAGTAGAGACTCACGATCGATGTGACCCCGTCGCCCCGTCTCGAGGACTTGCGGCAAGGGCCAAGAATGCCCGGCCACGCCTCGTATTCTCACTCGGGCACCATACAGGCAACCCGCCTTCACATCACACGCGGGTACCCCTCAGGGTTGACCCACCTTTCCAAGTAACAATAGTACAGTCCAAGTATCCGTGTGTCCATAACATCAGGGGAATCCGAGGTATCACCCTCGTTGGATTCCTACTCGATGTATCCGTCAAGGTGAACTCAGAGGAATCACCCTTGCTGGGTTCACACTTGAGGTGTTGTACGACGGCGTCGTTATCAGAAGCGGTGAAGGAGGAGTCACCCTCGATGACCACGACCGAATAGCTACTCTACAGAGTTAACATCAGAAGTGCTATAAGAGGTTTCACCCTCGGCACTCGATAGTAACGCTGCAGTGTCGTTACAACTAAGGGGGTGATGTGCGGTGCCGGGCCTGTCTTCGATCCCGTCGATCGGGTCTTCTGATAATCCAGCAGGGTAATCAGGACAAGTGGGGTCACTGATAGGTCTCTACCCAGCCTATACTAAGCAGTTTAGGATATGCAGGTAATTATCAACAGCAGGTTACAATAAACAGGCTATGCATCAGAATAGGTAAAGCAGTAGCAGCAGCAATTCTAATGCAAGCATGAGACAGAAAGAATAGGCGATATCGATATGCTCAAGGGAGGGTGCTTGCCTGGTTGCTCTGCGGCAATGGCAAGGTCGTCAACGGTGGCATCGGGCTCCGGAGCTGCGTCGGTACCGGGAACTGTGTCGGGGTCTAACGAGAGAGAAGAGGGGGAGGAAACAATATAAATACTCAGCAAACATGAGCAACACAATGTACGACATGACAACATGCAGTGCCGGGTGTGTCCTAACGTATGGTTGCACATCACCGAGGAAGGGGGAATCCATCTGGGAATGTTTTCCCGGTTCCAGACATTTGTCAGACAGATGACCGGAGGGGAACGGTTCCATGTTCGGATAGTTAGGGACGTGTGGCGGATGAACGGACCGCGATTTCGGATTCGTCTCGAAATTCTGAGCAACTTTCATGTACAAAGTTTTTCGATCTGAGCTACGGATTATTTTCTATGATTTTCTAAATTTTAATCATTTTTTGGATTTATTTATTTATTTAAATTCGAATTATCCAAAACAGTACATGGTGACATCATCTTGACGTAATGCTGATGTCAACAGTCAACGGACGGGCTGACCAGTCAAACCTGACCAGTGGGTCCCACGGGTCAGTGACTGGACTAATTAACAGAGTTAAATTAACTAATCTAATCCTAATCAACTAGCGGGACCCACCTGTCAGTGTCTTATACTAATTACAGATTAGTTTTAAAGCTTAATTAGTTTAAATATCGTAGGGGCCCACATGTCAGTAGCCGTAGCTGCCACGTCAACGCAGTTGACTTGGTCAACTAGTCAACGGGGGCCCCTGGGCCCATGGGTCAGTGACCCAAGGGGGTGGCCCAGGTCGGCCACGTCGGAGTCGACCGGCGACTTGCCGCCGGCAACCAAAACGTCGGCGGCGCGCACTGGAGGGGGTCGGATTTCGCCGTCCGGCGACCAAAATGGACGCCGCGAGTTGCATTCGAACGAGCATTGAGGGCCGCGTCTATTGGTGACACTGACTCGGCCGGAAACGGGCTAAAATGACAGCGGCGTGCCCCGTGGTGGTCGCCGGAGTTCGGGCAAACGCGGGGTCGGCGCTAGAAGCTACGGAGAAGTAAACAAACGGCACGAGCGGCACCAGAGAGTTGCCCTAAGCTCGTCGAGGAGCTCAGACGAGCTTGGAAGTGGCTACGGCCACGGCCACGAGCTCGTCGGCGACGCGGTGTTCGAGGCGCAGCGACTACGGGGGCTACCAGTGCGGAGAAGGACAGGGAAGTGAGGGGAAAGGAAGAGGAGCTCACAGCGCTCATGCAGATGTGCAAAGCGCGCTCGGGGAAGGCTTGATGGCGCCGGAATCGTTGACGAAGTCCGGCGGGGCAGAGGAGGAAGACGGGGTCGCCAGCGTCGTTGTAGTGATCCCCTGCTCAATCTGCTCCACGCAGACGACGTGGACGAGGGTGGCGGTGCTCGAGGATGGGTCGGAGAGGCGTGAGGGAGGCGGTGGCCGCGCTAGGACACGGCCATGGCGGCGGCGACAGCGGGTGCTCGTGGGGAAGGAAGAAAGCGAGGGGGAGAGGGGAACCTGAGGGCGCTAGGGTTAGGAGGGGTGGTGCGGTGTCGTCCTTAAGGGCACGGGCGTCGCGCTGTCGACCCGAGGGGAGGGGTGCCGTGCGCGATGAGCGCGCGCGCGGCGACAACGCGCGGGAGGAGCAGTGCGAGGTAAGGGACGACGCCAGGTGGGCTGGGCCTTACTGTAGCCACTTAGGCCCAGCCGTGTAGGCCTTTTTCTTTTTCTTCTTTTCTCCTTTTCTGTTTTTCTGTTTTCTTTTCTGCTTTGCAATTTAGTTTAGCCACCAAATAAGCTTTGCAAAATATGTGACTTAGTCTAATATTTACAGTGCAATATTTGTCACTGCTAGAAATTTGTTTGGAGACAAGTGGATTTTATTTTGATTTAAAAAAAAAGAATAAGGATTAAATATCTCTATTTTGTGGTTGTTAGAGTCACATAATTTATTTAGTATATGTTGAATACAATTTTAGAATTGTCTCTGGATTATATACTATTTAATGAACATTTTAGTTCCAGGGTTTGGACAACTTTTATTTTCCACTTTGAATTTAATTGAAGTTTGAATTTCCATTTGAATTTGAACTAAAAGGGATATGATCCAAATGATGTTTAGGCACTGTTGATCATGATGACACGGCATTATCAAAAGGGGATTACTGTAGCCAACCACTTGGGTGTTACAGCCGCCGCCATCCTCGACCCAGGGCGCCCCAACGACGGCTCAGGGGGTGCCCATCCACCAGGTCCGGTTCCCTCCATCGCCATCACCGCTACCGGCCTGGCTCGCCGGGTCCCTCGAGCCGGTGTACACGCCGGCTTCCGAACAGCCACACGTGCCGCCCCCGCCGGTGCCGTCCTCGGCCATCCAGTTCGGCGGGCCCTCGGGCTCCGCCGACCCCTACGGCGGCGTCGATGGGCCCCTGTTCCAGGGTGGCCCATTGATGCCCACCTACTCAGCACCGTCATCCTCGCTACTCTGCACCGATGAGGTGTACCCCTCCGTCGTCCATGGCCAAACACCGCCGCGCTTCTCCAAGCTTGAGTTCACCACCTACAACGGCACCGTGGACCCCCGGAACTGGCTCAATTAGTGCGACCAGTTTTTCAGGGGGCAACGCACGCTCGCGTCCGACCGCACCTGGATCGCCTCCTATCACCTCCGAGGCACCACACAGACATGGTATTATGCCCTCGAGCAGGACGAGGGCGGCATGCCCCCATGGGAGCGTTTCCACGAGCTTTGCCTCTTACGCTTCGGGCCGCCGATACGCGGGGGCCGGCTGGCGGAGCTTGGGCGCCTACCCTTCACCCCCACGGTGCAGGACTTCGCCGACCGCTTCCAAGCCCTGGCGTGCCACACGCCCGGCGTGACGGCTCGCCAGCGGGCCGAGCTCTTCGTTGGGGGTCTTCCGGATCATATTTGCGTGGACGTGGAGATGCGGGGGCCACAGGACCTCCAGACGGCCATGTACTATGCCCGCACCTTCGAGCATCGCGCGGTGGCCGTGCAGCAGGTGTCACCGTCCCAGGGAGCCCGACAGCCCGCCCGGCCGCCACCGACACCACCAGCGCTGGGGCGTCCGGCCCAGGCCCCCGCAGCGCCCAATGCTCCGGCCGCGACGCGCCCCTTCTGTCGGCTCACCCCGGCCGAGCAGCTCGAGCGCTGTCGTCAGGGGCTGTGCTACAACTGCGATGAGCCCTATGTTCCGAGCCACGTTTGCCCATGCCTGTTCTACTTGGAGGCCGCAGACTACATTGAGGAGGACACCGTCGCCGCTGGGCTGGGCGACCCGGCCCTTCCATTGGCCGACGAGGTTCCTCCGGGGCCGGTGTCGTGGGAGTAAGTCTGACAGTAAGAATAGGGGGTACGTAGGAGGAGGCAGGATCCTAGCTACGGTGAAGTTGTGCACGCAAGATATACGAGTTCAGGCCCTTCTCGGAGGAAGTAACAGCCCTACGTCTCGGTGCTCGGAGGCTTGGTCGACTGGATTATGCGCGAGAGTTACAGGGGGTCCGAACCCTTGTGCCAGTGGAGGGGGGTGGCTTGTATAGAGTGCGCCAGGACCCCAGCCGTTCCATGTTACACAGGGTTCAATGTTCATTAAGACAGGGCGTTACTGGTAACGCCAGCTATAAAGAGCTATAAATGACCTTAAACACTACAGAGTAACGCCTGACCGTTGCCATCCTGAGTGACTCTAGGTCTTCTGTACTCCGAGTGGTTTCTTGTATGGTCGAGTGACTTCATCTTGGTCGAGTGGAATTGGGGTTTCCGAGTGACATAACTGGTCTAGTGGATTGCACTCCAAGGTGAACTCAGTCGGTTTCTTCTATTGCATTTTGAATGTCTTCGACTCTAGGGCAGTGTCCTTGGGTAGGGTATCTAGGTCAGGCCTATGACCCTAACCTAGGTACATGTCGTCATCATTAGCCCCCGAATGGATTGAGGTCCGAGTGAAGAAAGAGTTGAAGTTGACTCCGATTCGATTCCATACGTCGGAGGTATTTCATCAGAGTCTGAGAATCATGTTGAAGCTTCAATCTGGTTTCAGTCGCCTTGGTCCATTCAGAGGCCGTCGTTGAGTGAACTATACTGACAATCTTCGAGTGTCGACATGGAACGAAATCTTCGGTGCGATTGGTTGCTCTACAGTCCCCGGACCTCACGGGATTCGAAATTTCAGGGAAGCGCGTGAGATGGAGCGTGCCGCAGTAATTGGAGTGGTCAGATAGGGACACCTCGATTTTTGCGCCGCCTTTTTTGCCACGTATCGGGCGCGCGACTGTTGCGGGATTTGACAGGTTCATTTGGGTCCATGAGTCAGCCACTCGGAAGTAGGCCCATAAAAGGCGTCGAGGCCGATGTGTTTGCACAGTGCGCCTCATTCCCCTTCTTCTTCCTCTGCTTCTCCACCACATCTCCCTCTGCTCTCGACGCCGCCGCTCTGCCCGAACACCGTCCGCTGCAATGGGAAAGGACAAGACGGCAGCCCTAGAGCGCGCGAAGAAGGCGACGGCGATGGCAAAGGGCAAGAAGACGAGTCGGGGGTCGTCGTCGAGGTCTGGTCTGCCTCCTGGTTGGATCCAGGGAGACTGGATTCGTTCTATGATCCAGAAGGAAGATCTGGAAGACATGGTCGACGCGGGTTTGATTGCCCACGGATCTTGGAGGTTGCCGGGGAACGAGACCGAGCCTCAGCCGCAGGAGGGTGAGTGCGTCCTCCTCGCAACTCATGTCAGCCGCGGTTTCACTCTGCCTCCGCATCCTTTTTTCCGAGGTTTCCTGAATTTTTTTGGTGCCCAACTTCATCATTTCTCTCCCAACACCATCACATATCTTGCTGCGTATGTCTATCTGTGCGAAAACTTCTTGGGCTGTCGACCGCATTGGGGTCTGTTCAAGCACATCTTTACCTGCCACTCTCAAACCATGAAGAAGGTGAATCTGACTGATGAAAAGACGCACGTGATCCAAATGTGCGGGGGTTTAGGGATTCAGATGAGGGGTAGGAGTACTTTTGCTTCTATGACTCTTCCCAAGTCAGTTAGAGGGTGGCAGTCGACCTGGTTCTATTGCCAAGATATTCTGACCCCTGGTCAGTCGACTGGTCTTCCGACCTTCACCATGGAGCGAGTCCGCCAACCCTCTTCATTTACCGTGACTCCAGCAGAGAAAGTAGAGGTGTCCATGCTAGTCGACCGGGTAGTTCAATTAGTCCGTGATGGTGTGACCAACATGGATTTGTTGGAGGTGTTTCTTAGTCGACGCATCCAGCCTCTCCAAGCCCGCGATCGTCCAATGTCGATGTACTCGGGCAGTGACGACACCGCTCGGGTCCACCCAGAGGAGGTCACCGAGGAGACGGTGGCACAGTGGCTGCGGAGCATCAGGGGAAACAAAGACAACCCCAGGGGGTCTAGAAGAGTTGTACCATTCGACAATGACAAAAAGCCGGACAAGGTCTGTCCCTTGTTACCGAGTGCCTTTTTATTCCGATTTGTAATTGCCCTTGGATCTGATTGATGCTTGTTTAATTCCTTGTCTTGCAGATTTTTACTAAGATGTACTCGATGCCAAATGGAGAGCAAGTCCTGGAGGGAACGGAGAGCGGAGGCGAGAGTGGTGACTCGCAATCCCCCGACGACAATGAAGATGACAGTGACGACTCAGACGACAGTGAGGAAGTCGACTCGCCACCTCGCTTGGAATGCCGACCCAAACAGTCCCAGGATCCTGCAATCGGTCGTGGCAAAGTGGCTCCCCCAAGCACACAAACGCAAAAACGCACTCGGACTTCGACTCCGGAGCCGTCTGAAAAGGCCGCCAAGCAGCCCAAGGTCATCCCTTCAAAGCCTCGGAAGGCTTTGCCCAAGATCAAGGTGGATGTTCCCGTCGCTTCTGCGTAAGTGTTTTGCTTTCTCTCTTCGCTTTGCTTGGGAACTTCTACGTTATTGTCGACTCGTTCTCTTGCTTGACCAAGTGAATTCTGAAACTTTCAGCGCTGCTACTTCTGGGACCTCCACGGACATTTACAAGAATCAAGATGACGAGGAGACCGAAGACGCGGCCACTTCCAAAGCGGGTACAACTCTACCATCTTGTCCTCGTTTTGTCAATTGTACTGTCGGTCGACTGAACTCTTACGGTCGAGTCTTTTGCAGCACCACCAAATGTCATTGAACTTCCAGACGACGACAATCATGAAGATGTGCCTCAGAAGACCACGGGAAGAACAGGCAGGACTTCGAGCAGGAGGGTGCCTACCAGCAAGGCACCTCAGTCGACATCAGCGCCAGAACCAGTGATCCAGCAGTCCGGAGATCCAATTTGGGCTTCTGTTTCTTTTGCCGATCCTGTGTCGACTGATCGTCCTTCGGCGTCGACCACCCAAGCCCCTGCTTTGTCTGTGCAACTCCATGCATCAGATCCTTTGGTTGCTTCGACTGCTCCGCCGACTCCACTCTTTGTTACCCATCATGTCCCAGAGGACCAAGTGGGCGCTGCTAAGGAAGCTATACGCCAAGCAGGCCTTATGATGGAGCAAATGAAGGTGGTGCATGAAGCTAGCCAGGCTGCCTACAATGCCAGCTCTGCTCTTCAAACCAATGTCCAGGTGAGTTGATTTCCGACTGATTTTTTAGCTTGATCTTTGCTCTGTTAGGATATGGCACTTGAAAACTGCTGCTTTATTATTCGTAAGATGTCTGTGGATGAGCGTTTTGAAACCTTTAAAGTGCATCTATCATGAGTCTGCACCTTGCATCCATTCACCCACTGGGTGTTTTAACTTCTGCTGTATAGTTCTTCCACTTGAGTCGACCAGGTCGCGTCGAGTGTATCCTTGAATCAGTGGGGGCACGCAGAGTGCACTCACTGGGTGTAGTCCCTGAGACCGCCATCGAATGTTTGATTCGGCGGGGGTCTTTGTCAAATGACTCTTGATAGTTCTTCCACTCGGTCCAGATAGGCTGTGCCATGTGGGATCCGGACCAGTGGGGGCACGCCAAGTGCACCCACTGGGTGTAGTCCCCGAGACCGCGGTCGACTGTGGGTAGTCGGTGGTGGTCTGAGAACAAATGTTGCCGCTCTTTTTTTTCGACTGGACGGACCATGTCGAGTGGAAAGTCGAACCAGTGGGGGCACGCCAAGTGCACCCACTGGGTGTAGTCCTCGATACTACTGTTGAATGTTTGATTCGGCAGTGGTCTTAGAACTCTTTTTGCCATGATGACTTGAACTTGTATCTTATCGCTCGGAAGCAATCAATCTTTGTTCTTGTCGACTGACGTGTCTTATCTGTTGATTGCAGAAATCTTGTGAGTTCGGGGCCTAGTTTGTTGAATTGAAGAAGAAACAGGACCAGCTCAATCTCGACCTGGAGCTGGCCAAGGAGAACTTGCAAAAGGCTAAGGAAGAAGCAGCTGCCATGGGAGGTAATAACTTGCCGACTGTTTGCCTTGCCATCTTTTCTTTTCGCCTTTTGAACCGAGTGACTCCACTCGAAAAGATGTGCATAGTGAAAACAGACTACTCCAAGCTCGTCTGAAGAATGCTATTTCTTTAGACAAAATGAAGCAGGCTCTGGAGCGGAAGGACCTCGA
Source organism: Thinopyrum elongatum (assembly GCA_011799875.1). Lineage (NCBI taxonomy): Eukaryota > Viridiplantae > Streptophyta > Magnoliopsida > Poales > Poaceae > Thinopyrum > Thinopyrum elongatum. The sequence continues at coordinate 138,565,624 of CM022300.1, read as the reverse complement.
CCTTGCAGCAGCACAGAAGACGGCGCGGGAGAAAACTGAACTTGCCGACAAGAAGCTGGCTTCAGTCGGCAAGTTAGAAGAAGAAAACACCAAACTGAAGACTGCCATTGATGAAGCCAACAAAGAAGTCGTGCAGCTGAAGAAGGACTAGGTGGTCTTGACCGACAAAGTTGGACATCTCACTCGGAGGAGGGACGAATTGGAGACCTATCTGGGAGGACTCGCCAAGAAGATGTTCCTTATGCTTGAAGGTACTTTCCCTTTTCTGACTGACTTGGAACTATCGACTCATCACATAACTGTCGACTCATCATGCAACTGAGTGAGGAGCGTGCGACCAAGTTTCCGAGTGAGGAGGATTGCTCTCCACTCAGAGTATGTTTTAACTTAGGCGAGTACAGGGTCGCAGCTCAGCCCCCGAGTGGGAGGATTGCTCTCCACTCGGAGCGTTTTTGAAACTTAGGCGAGTACGGGGTCGCAGCTAAGCCCCCGAGTGGGAGGATTGCTCTCCACTCGGAGTGTTTTTGAAACTTAGGCGAATCGGGTTCACAGCTAAGCCCCCGAGTGAGAGGATTGCTCTCCACTCGGAGTATGTTTTAACTTAGGCGAGTACGGGGTCGCAGCTAAGCCCTCAAGTGGGAGGATAGCTCTCGACTCGGAGTGTTTTTGAATCTTAGGCGAGTACGGGGTCGCAGCTAAGCCCCCGAGTGAGAGGATTGCTCTCCACTCGGAGTATGTTTTTTGAACTTAGGCGAATCGGGTTCGCAGCTAAGCCCCCGAGTGAGAGGGTTGCTCTTCACTCGGAACATTTTTTTAACTTAGGCGAATCGGGTTCGCGGCTAAGCCACCCACTGGGGGATTTGAACACATATGCTTAAGGGAGCACAATCACTAAGATATTGCAAAAGTCTTGTCTTTGATAAGCAAACTGAAGGATTCTTATTACAACTCATCGATCCGAGTGCTCAAGTATAAAAACGGCGGAGCAGGTCTGCATTCCACGAGCGTGGATCGTCTTCTTTCTTGGCCACATTGTAGAGGTGATACGCCCCGTTGTGAAGCACCTTGGTGATGATGAAAGGTCCTTCCCAGGCCGGAGCAATCTTGTGAGGCCGCTTCTGGTGTACTCGGAGTACAAGGTCTCTTTCCTAAAACGCTCGGCCTCTCACATTTCGGGTATGGAATCGACGCAGATCTTGTTGATAGATGGTCGACCGGATCAGAGCCATCTCTCATTCCTCCTCTAGGATATCAACAACGTCTTGGCGCGCTTGTTCCGCTTCAGCTTCTGAGAAGAGTTCCACTCGGGGGGCGTTGGGCAGAAAATCACTCGGAAGCACAGCTTCAGCACCATACACCATGAAGAAGGGAGTTCGGTCAGTCGACCGGTTGGGAGTTGTTCTCAGTCCCCATAGGACGGATGGCAATTCAGTCACCCAAGCTCCAGCGGCATGCTTGAGATCGCGCATCAGTCGGGGTTTCAGTCCTTGTAAGATCAAGCCATTCGCCCTTTCTGCCTGTCCATTCGACTGCGGGTGCGCAACAGATGCGTAATTGACCCGAGTGCCTTGGGAAGCACAAAATGCTCTGAACTCGTTGGAATCCAAATTGGAGCCGTTATCTGTGATAATACTGTGAGGGACTCCATATCTGAATATCAGCTCCCTGATAAAACTGATGGCAGTGCTTGAATCAAGATTCTTGATAGGCTTGGCCTCAATCCATTTGGTGAATTTGTCGACTGCCACAAGCAAATGAGTGAAACCACTTCTGCCGGTCTTGAAAGGTCCCACCATATCCAACCCCCAGACTGCAAACGGCCAGACGAGTGGAATGGTCTTCAAAGCAGATGCAGGTTTGTGAGACATGTTTGAGTAAAACTGGCAGCCTTCGCACTTGTCAACTATATCTTTTGCCATCTCATTTGCCCTCGGCCAGTAGAATCCTGCTCGATATGCTTTGGCCACAATGGTTCGAGAGGACGCATGGTGGCCACAGGTTCCCGAGTGGATCTCATTTAGAATCATTCGACCTTCTTCCGGAGAGATGCAACGCTGAGCAACTCCTGTGACACTTTCCCTAAAAAGTCGCCCTCCAATAACTGTGAAGGCTTTGGATCGATGAACGATCTAGTGGGCCTCATCCTCATCTTCTGGGAGCTCTTGTCTAAGCAGGTACGCAATATATGGCACTGTCCAATCGGGGATAATCACCAAAACCTCCATGATCAGGTCGACCACTGCTGGGACTTCAATCTCAGTCGGATCGGTTGAGCTTATCGTTTGTGGGGGCACCTCTGTAAAAGGATCTTCTTGAACTGACGGGGTGTGGAGATGCTCCAAGAACACATTACTGGGAATTGGTTTCCGAGTGGAACCTATCTTCGCCAGATCATCAGCAGCTTGATTCTTGATTCGGGGTATGTGGTGGAGCTCTAACCCCTCAAACTTCTTCTCCAACTTTCTTACTGCATTGCAATAACAAGTCATAGCTGGGCTTCCGATATCCCACTCCTTCATCACTTGATTGACCACTAAATCTGAGTCGCCGTAAACCATCAGGCGTCGGACGCCGAGTGAAATGGCCATACGTAACCCATACAAAAGTGCCTCATACTCAGCTTTGTTGTTTGAAGAATCAAAGTGAATCTGGAGGACATAGCTGAGCTTGTCACCTATTGGGGATACTAAAACTACTCCAGCGCCAGAACCATTCAACATTTTGGACCCATCGAAGAACATAGTCTAATGTTCCGAGTGAAGCTGAGTCGGTTCCTCCTGCTCAATCCACTCGGCGAGGAAATCTGCTATTGCCTGAGACTTGATTGCTTTCTTTGCCTCAAACTAGATATCAAAAGGAAGGAGTTCAATCGCCCACTTGGCCACTCGACCAGTTGCGTCCCGATTGTTCAGAATTTCAGATAATGGGGCATCGCTGACGACTGAAACCGAGTGGTCTGCAAAGTAATGTGCAACTTTCTTCGTGGTCAAGTAAATCCCATAGACAAGCTTCTGATAATGCGGGTATCTTTGCTTGGATGGAGTTAAAACTTCAGAAATATAGTATACTGGGCGTTGAACTTTGTAGGCCTTGCCTTCTTCTTCCCGCTCGACCGTGAGCACTATGCTGACAACCTGTCCAGTGGCTGCAATATATAGCAACAGAGGCTCTTTGCTGACTGGAGTAGCAAGCACCGGCTGGGTGGAAAGCAGGGCTTTGAGCTCTTCAAACGCTGCTTCAGCTTCAGGATTCCACTCGAACTTGTCAGACTTCTTCATCAGTCAGTAAAGAGGTAATGCATTTTCATCGAGACGTGAGACGAATCGACTTAATGTAGCCAAACAACCAGTGAGCTTCTGAACATCGTGCATGCCCACGGGGCGGTTCATTCGGAGGATTGTGCCAACCTTTTCTGGGTTTGCGTCGATCCCTTGTTCGGAAACGAGGAAACCGAGTAACTTTCCACCTGGAACTTCGAATGTGCACTTTGACGGATTGAGCCTGATATCATATCTTCTTAAGTTGGCAAAGGTTTCAGCGAGGTCAGTCAGTAGGTTGGAACCTTTGCGTGACTTGACCACGATGTCATCCATGTAAGCTTCCACGTTCCGACTGATTTGGGTGAGCAGGCACTTCTGAATCATACGCATGAACGTGGCACCAACATTCTTGAGGCCAAAGGGAATGGTAATATAGCAAAAACACCCGAATGGGGTGATGAAAGCTGTCTTTATTTCATCGGGTCCATACAGTCGGATCTGATGGTACCCGGAATATGCATCCAAGAAGGACAATCGCTCACACCCCGCGGTCGAGTCGACTATCTGGTCGATGCGGGGCAGAGGGAAGTGATCTTTCGGGCAGGCCCGATTGACATGTTTGAAATCGATACACATACGAAGTGATTTGTCTTTCTTGGGGACCATGACGACATTGGCGAGCCACTCGGAGTGGTATATCTCGCGGATGAACTTAGCTGCCAGAAGCCGAGCCACCTCCTCGCCAATTGCCTTCCTCTTCTCCACGGCGGACCAACGGAGATGCTCTTTGATGGGCTTTGCTTTTGGGTCGACTCACAAATGGTGCTCAGCCAGTCCCCTGGGTACACCCGGCATGTCAGATGGTTTCCATGCGAAGATGTCCCAGTTCTCACGGAGAAACTGGATGAGCGCTTCTTCCTATTTGCTGTCGAGTGTTGTTGAGATGAGAGTCGGAGCAGCATCGGGATCGGTCGGATGGATATGGACAGGCTTCGTTGCACCGGTCGACTGAAATGCGGACTCTGAAGCGGGCTTCTTTGCTCGCAACAAATCACTCGGATCTGCGTTCTTTTTGTATTCTTCCATTTCTACTGCCGCCATTTGCTCATCAGCAATCTTTGAGCCCTTCTGGAGGCACTCTTCTGCTCTCTGCCGATTTCCAGTGACTATGATCACACCCCTAGGGCCAGGCATCTTCAACTTGAGGTACACGTAACACGGTCGAGCCATGAAACGAGCATATGCAGGCCGACCCAGAATCGCATGATAAGCACTGTGGAAATCCACCACCTCGAACGTTAACTTTTCCTTACGGTAATTCTTTGAATCACCGAAAACCACATCAAGAGTGATCTGACCGAGTGAATCGGCTTTCTTTCCTGGGATGACTCTGTGGAATCTCATGTTGCTCTCGCTGAGCTTGGACATCGGAATGCCCATCCCCCGGAGGGTCTCACCGTACAAAATGTTCAAGCCACTGCCACCATCCATCAGAACCTTGGTCAGTCGGGTGCCCCCAACGACTGGGTCGACCACCAACGCTTGCCGCCCAGGGGTAGCAACGTGCGCTGGGTGATCGGACTGGTCGAATGTAATGGGAGTCTGCGACCACTTTAAATATGTCGTAGTTGCCGGAGCAACCATATTCTCTTCACGATTGATAACTTTCAGTCGACTTTTGATCTCAATGTCAGCAAAAATTACTAAAGTGGCGTTGGCCTTGGGGTAACCATCATCCCCTTCCTTGTCTTCATCCTTATCAGATTCCTTTTCTTTTTCATTGGGCTGACCCTCTCGGAAGCTCTTAATCAGGAGTCGACATTGTCGAGTGGTATGCTTGGGATAAATCAGGTTTCCCTCTTCATCTTTCTTGGTGTGTATGTGACACGGTAAATCAAGCACATCATTTCCCGCTTGATCTTTCACTTTCTTGGGGGTCCAAGGCCCCTTAGGCTTTCCTTTGAACTTGCCTTGGTTCAAAACTGTGGCTTCACCAGGACCTCCGGGTTTGGCTTTGCGCTTCTGCTTCCGACTGGAATTTCCTCCTCGAGCGTCCTGGGCGACTGGTTTATTCTTGCCACTGCGGAGTCGGTCTTCTTCCTCGCCGTTAGCATACCGAGTGGCTATTTCCATCATCCGAGCTAGGGACATGTCTCCTGTCCGACTGAATTTCAGGTTAAGTTCTCGGTACCGAACGCCCTCCTTGAAGGTGCAAACTGCCTTATGCTCTGACACATTCTCCACGGTATGATAAAGAGTTGTCCATCTCTGGATATAATCTCTCAAAGTTTCACTCGGTTTTTGGACACAATGCTGTAGTTCAGTCAACCCTGCAGGTCATTTGCAAGTGCCCTCAAATGTCCTGACGAACACTCGGGCCAAATCTTCCCAACATAAAATACTACCAGGGGCCAACTGATTCAACCAAGCTCTGGCTGAGCCCTCCAGCATCAGGGGGAGGTGCTTCATGGCCACATCATCATTGCCGCCACCAATCTGTACAGCCACCCGGTAATCCTCTAGCCAAGTGTCTGGCTTCGACTCACCGGTGAACTTGCTTACTCCTGTCGCCAACCTGAAGTTGGGTGGAATCTCAGCGGCCCTAATGGCTCTGCTGAAACATTCAGACCCAAAAACATGCACTCTGCCGCCAATCGGACGATCTCTGTCCTGTCCTTCTCTGTGTGCCCGGTTCCTGTTGACCAGACCTTGCACAAGAATTGATCTTGCATCAAACCCGGGCTCTCTTGGGTCGACTGGGATTCTTCGCTCATCACCATACGGGCGCCTGTCATCGTACTGCCGGGGCACATACGATCCGCCCCTCGGAGGGGGCGTAGGCACTCGACGGCGGTCATTACGGCCGAGTCGATGATCATACTACTCGTAGTTCCGACCCAGATACTGCTCCTGGCGGTGCCCACGACCCTCACGCCGCAGAGGCGACCTCGGGCTGTGAGCCGACTGGACCGTGTCCACCACCACGGACCTGCTGTGGATCCTGTTGCGCGACTGAGAAACGGCTGTGTTTTGCTCACCTGCTGCCCGGAGCAGCGCTCGGATCTGCATCAAACCTCTCCCAGCCTCTGATTGGGACGGATGAATCGACTCTGCTATATGGGCTACAGCTGTAAGATTCTGGATCGGAGTGCGGTATACCTGGGGTTCAGGAGGAAACAACTGTCGTTGCCGTCGACTGGATTCGGGGATCTGCCGACGGGCTCGCTCGTCGAGCGAATGTTGGAGATTTTCCAGTCGCGCGCGCTCAGCCAAGGTGGCTAGACGCGCAGCTTCCAAGGCCCGAGCCTCGGAGGTCTCCCCCATGACGGGGGTGTGGAGGGCCTCCATATTGCGATGATGCAGCTCGTCTCTCTGCTCCGAAGTGAGGGCTTCAGGACGATATTCTTCGTGACCATGCGACGAGCTGCCGCCGCCATCGCCGCCGCCACCGCGATGGAAACCAGGCGGCCCGCGCGGTGAATCGACCATCAGGACCTCCGCCGCAGGGTCACTGCTTCCGCACTCGGACAGAGTCTCGGCGGAACCAGTTGACAGGTCGAATAGTCCGTAGGGAGATTCGTCGGGCTCGATTGCCGCGATTTGTGGGGTGGCCGACTGGCGGGCCACCGCATGCTTCACCCACCGCTGAAGCCGCGATCGACCAGATCGCTTGCGACGGCGAACAGCGGGGAGTGAGGATGCCGCGGGAGTCGACCAATGCTGGGTCGATGACTGCCGCAGAAGGACGCCGCGAACACATGCGCGAAAGTGCGTCGCCCCACGGACGGGGAGCGTCTTGACATCGAGGAGGGCCTCCTGGAGCCAGGCAGAGTCGTCGGTGACGAAAACGAGCGCGCCGAGACGGATCTCGCGGCCCTCAGCCAAACCACCGCCAGAAACCATGTTGATGGAGACTAGAAAAAATGCAACCTCGCCGGAAGTCGTTAAGACGCCGCCCCACGGTGGGCGCCAACTGTCATGGGAGTAAGTCTGACAGTAAGAATATTGGGTACGTAGGAGGAGGCAGGATCCTAGCTACGGTGAGGTTGTGCACGCAAGATATACAAGTTCAGGCCCTTGTCAGAGGAAGTAACAGCCCTACGTCTCGGTGCCCGGAGGCTTGGTCGACTGGATTATGCGCGAGAGTTACAGGGGGTCCGAACCCTTGTGCCAGTGGAGGGGGGTGGCTTATATAGAGTGCGCCAGGACCCCAGCCGTGCCACGTTACACAGGGTTCAATGTTCATTAAGACAGGGCGTTACTGGTAACGCCAGCTATAAAGAGTTATAAATGACCTTAAACACTACAGAGTAACGCCTGACCGTTGCCATCCCGAGTGACTCTAGGCCTTCTGTACTCCGAGTGGTTTCTTGTATGGTCGAGTGACTTCATCTTGGTCGAGTGGAATTGGGGTTTCCGAGTAACATAACTGGTCGAGTGGATTGCACTCCAAGGTGAACTTAGTCGGTTTCTTCTGTTGCATTTTGAATGTCTTCGACTCTAGGGCAGTGTCCTTGGGTAGGGTATCTAGGTTAGGCCTATGACCCTACCCTAGGTACATGTCATCATCATTAGCCCCCAAATGGATTGAGGTCCGAGTGAAGAAAGAGTTGAAGTTGACTCCGATTCCATTCCATACTTCGGAGGTATTTCAGCAGAGTCTGAGAATCATGTTGAAGCTTCAATCTGGTTTCAGTCACCTTGGTCCATTCAGAGGCCGTCGTCGAGTGAACTATACTGACAATCTTCGAGTGTCGACATGGAACGAAATCTTCGGTGCGATTGGTTGCTCTGCAGTCCCCGGACCTCACGGGATTCGAAATTTCGAGGAAGCACGCAAGATGGAGCATGCCGCAGTAATTGGAGTGGTTAGATAGGGATGCCTTGATTTTTGCGCCGTCTTTTTTGCCACGTATCGGGTGCGTGACTGTTGCGGGATTTGATAGGATCATTTGGGCCCATCAGTCAGCCACTCGGAAGTAGGCCCATAAAAGGCGTCGAGGCCGATGTGTTTGCATAGTGCGCCTCATTCCCCTTCTTCTTCCTCTGCTTCTCCACCACATCTCCCTCTGCTCTCGACGCCGCCGCTCTGCCCGAACGCCGTCCGCTGCAATGGGAAAGGACAAGACGGCAGCCCTAGAGCGCGCGACGAAGGCGACGGCGACGGCAAAGGGCAAGAAGACGAGTCGGGGGTCGTCGTCGAGGTCTGGTCTGCCTCCTGGTTGGATCCAGGGAGACTGGATTCGATCTACGATCCAGAAGGAAGATCTGGAAGACATGGCCGACGAGGGTTTGATTGCCCACGAATCTTGGAGGTTGCGTGGGAACAAGACCGAGCCTCAGCCGCAGGAGGGTGAGTGCGTCCTCCTCACAACTCATGTCGGCCGCGGTTTCACTCTGCCTCCGCATCCTTTTTTCTGAGGTTTCCTGAATTTTTTTGGTGCCCAACTTCATCATTTCTCTCCCAACACCATCACATATCTTGCTGCGTATGTCTCTCTGTGTGAAAACTTCTTGGGCTGTCGACCGCATTGGGGTCTGTTCAAGCACATCTTTACCTGCCGCTCTCAAACCGTGAAGAAGGCGAATCCGACTGATGAAAAGACGCACGTGATCCAAATGTGCGGGGGTTTAGGGATTCAGATGAGGGGTAGGAGTACTTTTCCTTCTATGACTCTTCCCGAGTCAGTTAGGGGGTGGCAGTCGACCTGGTTCTATTGCCGAGATATTCTGACCCCTGGTCAGTCGACTGGTCTTCCGACCTTCACCATGGAGCGAGTCCGCCAACCCTCTTCATTGACCGTGACTCCAGCAGAGAAAGTAGAGGTGTCCATCCTAGTCGACCGGGTAGTTCAATTAGTCCGTGATGGTGTGACCGACATGGATTTGTTGGAGGTGTTTCTTAGTCGATGCATCCAGCCTCTCCAAGCCCGCGATCATCCAATGTGGATGTACTCGGGCAATGACGACACCGCTCGGGTCCACCCAGAGGAGGTCACCGAGGAGACGGTGGCACAGTGGCTGCGGAGCATCCCGGGAAACAAAGACAACCCCAGGGGGTCTAGAAGAGTTGTACCATTCGACAATGACAAAAAGCTGGACAAGGTCTATCCCTTGTTACCGAGTGCCTTTTTATTCCGATTTGTAACTGCCCTTGGATCTGATTGATGCTTGTTTAATTCCTTGTCTTGCAGATTTTTACTAAGATGTACTCGATGCCAAATGGAGAGCAAGTCCTGGAGGGAACGGAGAGCGGAGGCGAGAGTGGTGACTGGCAATCCCCCGACGACAATGAAGACGACAGTGATGACTCGGACGACAGTGAGGAAGTCGACTCGCCACCTCGCTTGGAATGCTGATCCAAGCAGTCCCAGGATCCTGCAATCGGTCGTGGCAAAGCGGCTCCCCCAAGCACACAAACACAAAAACGCACTCGGACTTCGACTCCGGAGCCGTCTGAAAAGGCCGCCAAGCAGCCCAAGGTCATCCCTTCAAAGCCTCGGAAGGCTTTGCCCAAGATCAAGGTGGATGTTCCCGTCGCTTCTGCGTAAGTGTTTTGCTTTCTCTCTTCGCTTTGCTTGGGAACTTCTACGTTATTGTCGACTCATTCTCTTGCTTGACCGAGTGAATTCTGAAACTTTCAGCGCTGCTACTTCTGGGACCTCCACGGACATTTACAAGGATCAAGATGACGAGGAGACCGAAGACGCGGCCACTTCCAAAGCGGGTACAACTCTACCATCTTGTCCTCGTTTTGTCAATTGTACTGTCGGTCGACTGAACTCTTACGGTCGAGTCTTTTGCAGCACCACCAAATGTCATTGAACTTCCAGACGATGACAATCATGAAGATGTGCCTCATAAGACCACGGGAAGAACAGGCAGGACTTCGAGCAGGAGGGTGCGTGCCTGCAAGGCACCTCAGTCGACATCAGCGCCAGAACCAGTGATCCAGCAGTCCGGAGATCCAATTCGGGCTTCTGTTTCTTTTCCCGATCCTGTGTCGACTGATCGTCCTTCGGCGTCGACCGCCCAAGCCCCTGCTCTGTCTGTGCAACTCCATGCCTCAGATCCTTTGGTTGCTTCGACTGTTCCGCCGACTCCACTCTTTGTTACCCATCATGTCCCAGAGGACCAAGTGGGCGCTGCTAAGGAAGCTATAAGCCAAGCATGCCTTATGATGGAGCAAATGAAGGTGGTGCATGAAGCTAGCCAGGCTGCCTACAATGCCAGCTCTGCTCTTCAAACCAATGTCCAGGTGAGTTGATTTCCGACTGATTTTTCAGCTTGATCTTTGCTCTGTTAGGATATGGCACTTGAAAACTGCTGCTTTATTATTTGTAAGATGTCTGTGGATGAGCGTTTTGAAACCTTTAAAGTGCATCTATCATGAGTCTGCACCTTGCATCCGTTCACCCACTGGGTGTTTTAACTTTTGCTGTATAGTTCTTCCACTTGAGTCGACCAGGTCGCGTCGAGTGTATCCTTGAATCAGTGGGGGCACGCAGAGTGCACCCACTGGGTGTAGTCCCCGAGACCGCCGTCGAATGTTTGATTCGGCGGGGGTCTTTGTCAAATGGCTCTTGATAGTTCTTCCACTCGGTCCAGATAGGCTGTGCCGAGTGGGATCCGGACCAGTGGGGGCACGCCAAGTGTACCCACTGGGTGTAGTCCCCGAGACCGCGGTCGACTACGGGTAGTCGGCGGTGGTCTGAGAACAAATGTTGCCGCTCTTTTTTTTTTTGACTGGACGGACCATGTCGAGTGGAAAGTCGAACCAGTGGGGGCACGCCAAGTGCACCCACTGGGTGTAGTCCTCGAGACTACTGTCGAATGTTTGATTCGGTAGTGGTCTTAGAACTCTTTTTGCCATGATGACTTGAACTTGTATCTTATCGCTCGGAAGCAATCAATCTTTGTTCTTGTCGACTGACGTGTCTTATCTGTTGATTGCAGAAATCTTGTGAGTTCGGGGCCCAGTTTGTTGAATTGAAGAAGAAACAGGACCAGCTCAATCTCGACCTGGAGCTGGCCAAGGAGAACTTGCAAAAGGCTAAGGAAGAAGCAGCTGCCATGGGAGGTAATAACTTGCCGACTGTTTGCCTTGCCATCTTTTCTTTTCGCCTTTTGAACCGAGTGACTCCACTCGAACAGATGTGTGTAGTGAAAACAGACAACTCCAAGCTCGTCTGAAGAATGCTATTTCTTTAGACAAAATGAAGCAGGCTCTGGAGCGGAAGGACCTCGACCTTGCAGCAGCACAGAAGACGGCGCGGGAGAAAACTGAACTTGCCGACAAGAAGCTGGCTTCAGTCGGCAAGTTAGAAGAAGAAAACACCAAACTGAAGACTGCCATTGATGAAGCCAACAAAGAAGTCGTGCAGCTGAAGAAGGACAAGGTGGTCTTGACCGACAAAATTCGAGATCTCACTCGGAGGAGGGACGAATTGGAGACCTATCTGGGAGGACTCGCCAAGAAGATGTTCCTTCTGCTTGAAGGTACTTTCCCTTTTCTGACTGACTTGCAACTGTCGACTCATCACGCAACTGTCGACTCATCATGCAACTGAGTGAGGAGCGTGCGACCAAGTTTCCGAGTGAGGAGGATTGCTCTCCACTCAGAGTATGTTTTAACTTAGGCGAGTACGGGGTCGCAGCTAAGCCCACGAGTGGGAGGATTGCTCTCCACTCGGAGTGTTTTTGAAACTTAGGCGAGTACGGGGTCGCAGCTAAGCCCCGAGTGGGAGGATTGCTCTCCACTCGGAGTGTTTTTGAAACTTAGGCGAATCGGGTTCGCAGCTGAGCCCCCGAGTGAGAGGATTGCTCTCCACTCGGAGTATGTTTTAACTTAGGCGAGTACGGGGTCGCAGCTAAGCCCTCGAGTGGGAGGATTGCTCTCGACTCGGAGTGTTTTTGAATCTTAGGCGAGTACGGGGTCGCAGCTAAGCCCCCGAGTGAGAGGATTGCTCTCCACTCGGAGTATGTTTTTTGAACTTAGGCGAATCGGGTTCACAGCTAAGCCCCCGAGTGAGAGGGTTGCTCTTCACTCGGAACATTTTTTGAACTTAGGCGAATCGGGTTCGCGGCTAAGCCACCCACTGGGGGATTTGAACACATATGCTTAAGGGAGCACAATCACTAAGATACTGCAAAAGTCTTGTCTTTGATAAGCAAACTGAAGGATTCTTATTACAACTCATCGATCCGAGTGCTCAAGTATAAAAACGGCGGAGCAGGTCTGCATTCCACGAGCGTGGCTCGTCTTCTTTCTTGGCCATGTTGTAGAGGTGATACGCCCTGTTGTGAAGCACCTTGGTGATGATGAAAGGTCCTTGCCAGGCCGGAGCAATCTTGTGAGGCCGCTTCTGGTGTACTCGGAGTACAAGGTCTCCTTCCTGAAACGCTCGGCCTCTGACATTTTGGGTATGGAATCGACGCAGATCTTGTTGATAGATGGTCGACCGGATCAGAGCCATCTCTCGTTCCTCCTCTAGGATATCAACAACGTCTTGGTGCGCTTGTTCCGCTTCAGCTTCTGAGAAGAGTTCCACTCGGGGGGGCGTTGTGCAGTAAATCACTCGGAAGCATATCTTCAGCACCATACACCATGAAGAAGGGAGTTCGGTCAGTCGACCGGTTGGGAGTTGTTCTTAGTCCCCATAGGATGGACGGCAATTCAATCACCCAAGCTCCAGCGGCATGCTTGAGATCGCGCATCAGTCGGGGTTTCAGTCCTTGTAAGATTAAGCCATTCGCCCTTTCTGCCTGTCCATTCGACTGCGGGTGCGCAACAGATGCGTAATTGACCTGAGTGCCTTGGGAAGCACAAAATGCTCTGAACTCGTTGGAATCAAAATTGGAGCCGTTATCTGTGATAATACTGTGAGGGACTCCATATCTGAATATCAGCTCCCTGATAAAACTGATGGCAGTGCTTGAATCAAGATTCTTGATAGGCTTGGCCTCAATCCATTTGGTGAATTTGTCGACTGCCACAAGCAAATGAGTGAAACCACTTCTGCCGGTCTTGAAAGGTCCCACCATATCCAACCCCCAGACTGCAAACGGCCAGACGAGTGGAATGGTCTTCAAAGCAGATGCAGGTTTGTGAGACATGTTTGAGTAAAACTGGCAGCCTTCGCACTTGTCAACTATATCTTTTGCCATCTCATTTGCCCTCGGCCGGTAGAATCCTGCTCGATATGCTTTGGCCACAATGGTCCGCGAGGATGCATGGTGGCCACAGGTTCCCGAGTGGATCTCATTTAGAATCATTCGACCTTCTTCCGGAGAGATGCAACGCTGAGCAACTCCTGTGACACTTTCCCTGAAAAGTCGCCCTCCAATAACAGTGAAGGCTTTGGATCGATGAACGATCTGGCGGGCCTCATCCTCATCTTCTGGGAGCTCTTGTCTAAGCAGGTACGCAATATATGGCACTGTCCAATCGGGGATAATCACCAAAACCTCCATGATCAGGTCGACCACTGCTGGGACTTCAATCTCAGTCGGATCGGTTGTGGGGGCTCCTTTGTAAAAGGATCTTCTTGAACTGACGGGGTGTGGAGATGCTCCAAGAACACATTACTGGGAATTGGTTTCCGAGTGGAACCTATCTTCACCAGATCATCAGCAGCTTGATTCTTGATTCGGGGTATGTGGTGGAGCTCTAACCCCTCAAACTTCTTCTCCAACTTTCCTACTGCATTGCAATAACCAGTCATAGCTGGGCTTCTGATATCCCACTCCTTCATCACTTGATTGACCACTAAATCTGAGTCGCCGTAAACCATCAGGCGTCGGACGCCGAGTGAAATGGCCATACGTAACCCATACAAAAGTGCCTCATACTCAGCTTCGTTGTTTGAAGAATCAAAGTGAATCTGGAGGACATAGCTGAGCTTGTCACCTCTTGGGGATACTAAAACTACTCCAGCGCCGGAACCATTCAACATTTTGGACCCATCGAAGAACATAGTCTAATGTTCCGAGTGAACCTGAGTCGGTTCCTCCTGCTTAATCCACTCGGCGAGGAAATCTGCTATTGCCTGAGACTTGATTGCTTTCTTTGCCTCAAACTTGATATCCAAAGGAAGGAGTTCAATCGCCCACTTGGCCATTCGACCAGTTGCGTCCCGATTGTTCAGAATTTCAGATAATGGGGCATCACTGACGACTGAAACCGAGTGGTCTGCAAAGTAATGTGCAACTTTCTTCGTGGTCAAGTAAATCGAATAGACAAGCTTCTGATAATGCGGGTATCTTTGCTTGGATGGAGTTAAAACTTCAGAAATATAGTATACTGGGCGTTGAACTTTGTAGGCTTTTCCTTCTTCTTCCCGCTCGACCATGAGCACTGTGCTGACAACCTGTCCAGTGGCTGCAATATATAGCAACAGAGGCTCTTTGCTGACTGGAGCAGCACGCACCGGTTGGGCGGAAAACAGGGCTTTGAGCTCTTCAAACGCTGCTTCAGCTTCAGGATTCCACTCGAACTTGTCAGACTTCTTCATCAGTCAGTAAAGAGGTAATGCCTTTTCATCGAGATGTGAGATGAATCGACTTAATGTAGCCAAACAACCAGTGAGCTTCTGAACATCGTGCACACGCACGGGGCGGTTCATTCGGAGGATTGTGCCAACCTTTTCTGGGTTTGCGTCGATCCCTCGTTCGGAAACGAGGAAACCGAGTAACTTTCCACCTGGAACTTCGAATGTGCACTTTGACGGATTGAGCCTGATATCATATCTTCTTAAGTTGGCAAAGGTTTCAGCGAGGTCAGTCAGTAGGTTGGAACCTTTGCGTGACTTGACCACGATGTCATCCATGTAAGCTTCCACGTTCCGACTGATTTTGGTGAGCAGGCACTTCTGAATCATACGCATGAACGTGGCACCAACATTCTTGAGGCCAAAGGGAATGGTAATATAGCAAAAACACCCGAATGGGGTGATGAAAGCTGTCTTTATTTCGTCGGGTCCATACAGTCGGATCTGATGGTACCCGGAATATGCATCCAAGAAGGACAATCGCTCACACCCCGTAGTCGAGTCGACTATCTGGTCGATGCGGGGCAGAGGGAAGTGATCTTTCGGGCAGGCCCGATTGACATGTTTGAAATCGATACACATACGAAGTGATTTGTCTTTCTTGGGGACCATGACGACATTGGCGAGCCACTCGGAGTGGTATATCTCGCGGATGAACTCAGCTGCCAGAAGCCGAGCCACCTCCTCGCCAATTGCCTTCCTCTTCTCCACGGCGGACCGACGGAGATGCTCTTTGACGGGCTTTGCTTTTGGGTCGACTCACAAACGGTGCTCAGCCAGTCCCCTGGGTACACCCGGCATGTCAGATGGTTTCCATGCGAAGATGTCCCAGTTCTCACGGAGGAACTGGATGAGCGCTTCTTCCTATTTGCTGTCAAGTGTTGTTGAGATGAGAGTCGGGCAGCATCGGGATCGGTCGGATGGATATGGACAGGCTTCGTTGCACCGGCCGACTGAAATGCGGACTCTGAAGCGGGCTTCTTTGCTCGCAACAAATCACTCGGATCTGCGTTCTTTTTGTATTCTTCCATTTCTACTGCTGCCATTTGCTCATCAGCAATCTTTGAGCCCTTCTGGAGATACTCTTCTGCTCTCTGCCGATTTCCAGTGACTGTGATCACACCCCTAGGGCCAGGCATCTTCAACTTGAGGTACACGTAACACGGTCGAGCCATGAAACGTGCATACGCAGGCCAACCCAGAATCGCATGATAAGCACTGTGGAAATCCACCACCTCGAACGTTAACTTTTCCTTACGGTAATTCTTTGAATCACCGAAAACCACATCAAGAGTGATCTGACCGAGTGAATCGGCTTTCTTTCCTGGGATGACTCCGTGGAATCTCATGTTGCTCTCACTGAGCTTGGACATCGGAATGCCCATCCCCCGGAGGGTCTCAGCGTACAAAATGTTCAAGCCACTGCCACCATCCATCAGAACCTTGGTCAGTCGGGTGCCCCCAACGACTGGGTCGACCACCAACGCTTGCCGCCCAGGGGTAGCGACGTGCGCTGGGTGATCAGACTGGTCGAATGTAATGGGAGTCTGCGACCACTTTAAATATGTCGTAGTTGCCGGAGCAACCATATTCTCTTGGCGATTGATAACTTTCAGTCAACTTTTGCTCTCAATGTCAGCAAAAATCACTAAAGTGGCGTTGACCTTGGGGTAACCATCATCCCCTTCCTTGTCTTCATCCTTATCAGATTCCTTTTCTTTTTCATTGGGCTGACCCTCTCGGAAGCTCTTAATCAGGAGTCGACACTGTCGAGTGGTATGCTTGGGATAAATCAGGTTTCCCTCTTCATCTTTCTTGGTGTGTATGTGACACGGTAAATCAAGCACATCATTTCCCGCTTGATCTTTCACTTTCTTGGGGGTCCAAGGCCCCTTAGGCTTTCCTTTGAACTTCCCTTGGTTCAAAACTGCGGCTTCACTAGGACCTGCGGGTTTGGCTTTGCGCTTCTACTTCCGACTAGAATTTCCTCCTCCAGCGTCCTGGGCGACTGGTTTATTCTTGCCACTGCGGAGTCGGTCTTCTTCCTCGCCGTTAGAATACCGAGTGGCTATTTCCATCATCCGAGCCAGGGACATGTCTCCTGTCCGACCGAATTTCAGGTTAAGTTCTCGGTACCAAACGCCCTCCTTGAAGGTGCAAACTGCCTTATGCTCTGACACATTCTCCACGGTATGATAAAGAGTTGTCCATCTCTGGATATAATCTCTCAAAGTTTCACTCGGTTTTTGGACACAATGCTGTAGTTCAGTCAACCCTGCAGGTCATTTGCAAGTGCCCTCAAATGTCCTGACGAACACTCGGGCCAAATCTTCCCAACATAAAATACTACCAGGGGCCAACTGATTCAACCAAGCTCTGGCTGAGCCCTCCAGCATCAGGGGGAGGTGCTTCATGGCTACATCATCATTGCCGCCACCAATCTGTACAGCCACCCAGTAATCCTCTAGCCAAGTGTCTGGCTTCGACTCATCGGTGAACTTGCTTACTCCTGTCGCCAACCTGAAGTTGGGTGGAATCTCAGTGGCCCTGATGGCTCTGCTGAAACATTCAGGCCCAAAAACATGCACTCTGCCGCCAATCAGACGATCTCTGTCCTGTCCTTCTCTGTGTGCCCGGTTCCTGTTGACCAGACCTTGCACAAGAATTGATCTTGCATCAAACCCGGGCTCTCTTGGGTTGACTGGGATTCTTCGCTCATCACCATACGGGCGCCTGTCATCGTACTGCCAGGGCACATACGATCCGCCCCTCGGAGGGGGCATAGGCACTCGACGGCGGTCATTACGGCCGAGTCGATGATCATACTGCTCATAGTTCCGACCCAGATACTGCTCCTGGCGGTGCCCACGACCCTCACGCCGCAGAGGCGACCTCGGGCTGTGAGCCGACTGGACCGTGTCCGCCACCACGGACCAGCTGTGGATCCTGTTGCGCGACTGAGAAACGGCTGTGTTTTGCTCACCAGCTGCCCGGAGCAGCGCTCGGATCTGCATCAAACCTCTCCCAGCCTCTGATTGGGACGGCTGAATCGACTCTGCTATACGGGCTGCAGCTGTAAGATTCTGGATCGGAGTGTGGTATACCTGGGGTTCAGGAGGAAACAACTGTCGTTGCCGTCGACTGGATTCGGGGATCTGCCGACGGGCTCGCGCATCGAGCGAATGTTGGAGATTTTCCAGTCGCGCGCGCTCAGCCAAGGTGGCTAGACGCGCAGCTTCCAAGGCCCGAGCCTCGGAGGTCTCCCCCATGACGGGGGTGTGGAGGGCCTCCATATTGCGATGATGCAGCTCGTCTCTCTGCTCCGAAATGAGGGCTTCAGGACGATATTCTTCATGACCATGCGACAAGCCGCCGCCGCCATCGCCGCCACCACCACGACGGAAACCAGGCGGGCCACGCGGCGAATCAACCATCAGGACCTCTGCCGCAGGGTCACTGCTTCCGCACTCGGACAGAGTCTCGGCGGAACCAGTCGACAGGTCGAATAGTCCGTAGGGAGATTCGTCGGGCTCGATTGCCGCGATTTGTGGGGTGGCCGACTGGCGGGCCACCGCATGCTTCACCCACCGCTGAAGCCGCAATCGACCAGATCGCTTGTGACGGCGAACAGCGGGGAGTGAGGATGCCGCGGGAGTCGACCAATGCTGGGTCGACGGCTGCCGCAGAAGGACGCCGCGAACACATGCACGAAAGTACATCGCCCCACGGACGGGGAGCGTCTCGACGTCGAGGGGGGCCTCCTGGAGCCAGGCAGAGTCGTCGGTGACGAAAATGAGCGCGCCGAGATGGATCTCGCGGCCCTCAACCAAACCACCGCCAGAAACCATGTTGATGGAGACTAGAAAAAATGCAACCTCGCCGGAAGTCGCTAAGACGCCGCCCCATGGTGGGCGCCAACTGTCGTGGGAGTAAGTCTGACAGTAAGAATAGGGGGTACGTAGGAGGAGGCAGGATCCTAGCTACGGTGAGGTTGTGCACGCAAGATATACAAGTTCAGGCCCTTCTCGGAGGAAGTAACAGCCCTACGTCTCGGTGCCCGGAGGCTTGGTCGACTGGATTATGCGCGAGAGTTACAGGGGGTCCGAACCCTTGTGCCAGTGGAGGGGGGTGGCTTATATAGAGTGCGCCAGGACCCCAGCCGTGCCACGTTACACAGGGTTCAATGTTCATTAAGACAGGGCGTTACTGGTAACGCCATCTATAAAGAGCTATAAATGACCTTAAACACTACAGAGTAACGCCTGACCGTTGCCATCCTGAGTGACTCTAGGTCTTCTGTACTCCGAGTGGTTTCTTGTATGGTCGAGTGACTTCATCTTGGTCGAGTCAAATTGGGGTTTCCGAGTAACATAACTGGTCGAGTGGATTGCACTCCAAGGTGAACTCAGTCGGTTTCTTCTGTTGCATTTTGAATGTCTTCGACTCTAGGGCAGTGTCCTTGGGTAGGGTATCTAGGTCAGGCCTATGACCCTACCCTAGGTACATGTCGTCATCATGAGCCCCCAAATGGATTGAGGTCCGAGTGAAGAAAGAGTTGAAGTTGACTCCGATTCCATTCCATACTTCGGAGGTATTTCATCAGAGTCTGAGAATCATGTTGAAGCTTCAATCTGGTTTCAGTCGCCTTGGTCCATTCAGAGGCCGTCGTCGAGTGAACTATACTGACAATCTTCGAGTGTCGACATGGAACGAAATCTTCGGTGCGATTGGTTGCTCTGCAGTCCCCGGACCTCACGGGATTCGAAATTTCGGGGAAGCATGCGAGATGGAGCATGCCGCAGTAATTGGAGTGGTCAGATAGGGATGCCTCGATTTTTGCGCCGCCTTTTTTGCCATGTATCGGGTGCGCGACTGTTGCGGCATTTACAGGATCATTTGGGCCCACGAGTCAGCCACTCGGAAGCAGGCCCATAAAAGGCGTCGAGGCCGATGTGTTTGCACAGTGCGCCTCATTCCCCTTCTTCTTCCTCTGCTTCTCCACCACATCTCCCTCTGCTCTCGACGCCGCCGCTCTACCCGAACGCCGTCCGCTGCAATGGGAAAGGAAAAGACGGCAGCCCTAGAGCGCGCGAAGAAGGCGACGGCGACGGCAAAGGGCAAGAAGACGAGTCGGGGGTCGTCGTCGAGGTCTGGTCTGCCTCCTGGTTGGATCCAGGGAGACTGGATTCGATCTACGATCCAGAAGGAAGATCTGGAAGACATGGCCGACGAGGGTTTGATTGCCCACGGATCTTGGAGGTTGCCGGGGAACAAGACCGAGCCTCAGCCGCAGGAGGGTGAGTGCGTCCTCCTCACAACTCATGTCGGCCGCGGTTTCACTCTGCCTCCGCATCCTTTTTTCTGAGGTTTCCTGAATTTTTTTGGTGCCCAACTTCATCATTTCTCTCCCAACACCATCACATATCTTGCTACGTATGTCTCTCTGTGTGAAAACTTCTTTGGCTGTCGACCGCATTGGGGTCTGTTCAAGCACATCTTTACCTGCCGCTCTCAAACCATGAAGAAGGCGAATCCGACTGATGAAAAGACGCACGTGATCCAAATGTGCGGGGGTTTAGGGATTCAGATGAGGGGTAGGTGTACTTTTCCTTCTATGACTCTTCCCGAGTCAGTTAGGGGGTGGCAGTCGACCTGGTTCTATTGCCGAGATATTCTGACCCCTGGTCAGTCGACTGGTCTTCCGACCTTCACCATGGAGCGAGTCCGCCAACCCTCTTCATTGACCGTGACTCCAGCAGAGAAAGTAGAGGTGTCCATGCTAGTCGACCGGGTAGTGCAATTAGTCCGTGATGGTGTGACCGACATGGATTTGTTGGAGGTGTTTCTTAGTCGATGCATCCAGCCTCTCCAAGCCCGCGATCATCCAATGTGGATGTACTCGGGCAGTGACGACGCCGCTCGGGTCCACCCAGAGGAGGTCACCGAGGAGACGGTGGCACAGTGGCTGCGGAGCATCCCGGGAAACAAAGACAGCCCCAGGGGGTCTAGAAGAGTTGTACCATTCGACAATGACAAAAAGCTGGACAAGGTCTGTCCCTTGTTACCGAGTGCCTTTTTATTCCGATTTGTAACTGCCCTTGGATCTGATTGATGCTTGTTTAATTCCTTGTCTTGCAGATTTTTACTAAGATGTACTCGATGCCAAATGGAGAGCAAGTCCTGGAGGGAACGGAGAGCGGAGGCGAGAGTGGTGACTGGCAATCCCCCGACGACAATGAAGACGACAGTGATGACTCAGACGACAGTGAGGAAGTCGACTCGCTACCTCGCTTGGAATGCTGATCCAAGCAGTCCCAGGATCCTGCAATCGGTCGTGGCAAAGCGGCTCCCCCAAGCACACAAACACAAAAACGCACTCGGACTTCGACTCCGGAGCCGTCTGAAAAGGCCGCCAAGCAGCCCAAGGTCATCCCTTCAAAGCCTCGGAAGGCTTTGCCCAAGATCAAGGTGGATGTTCCCGTCGCTTCTGCGTAAGTGTTTTGCTTTCTCTCTTCGCTTTGCTTGGGAACTTCTACGTTATTGTCGACTCATTCTCTTGCTTGACCGAGTGAATTCTGAAACTTTCAGCGCTGCTACCTCTGGGACCTCCACAGACATTTACAAGGATCAAGATGACGAGGAGACCGAAGACGCGGCCACTTCCAAAGCGGGTACAACTCTACCATCTTGTCCTCGTTTTGTCAATTGTACTGTCAGTCGACTGAACTCTTACGGTTGAGTCTTTTGCAGCACCACAAAATGTCATTGAACTTCCAGACGACGACAATCATGAAGATGTGCCTCAGAAGACCACGGGAAGAACAGGCAGGACTTTGAGCAGGAGGGTGCCTGCCAGCAAGGCACCTCAGTCGACATCAGCGCCAGAACCAGTGATCCAGCAGTTCGGAGATCACATTTGGGCTTCTGTTTCTTTTGCCGATCCTGTGTCGACTGATCGTCCTTCGGCGTCGACCGCCCAAGCCCCTGCTCTGTCTGTGCAACTCCATGCCTCAGATCCTTTGGTTGCTTCGACTGTTCCGCCGACTCCACTCTTTGTTACCCATCATGTCCCAGAGGACCAAGTGGGTGCTGCTAAGGAAGCTATAAGCCAAGCATGCCTTATGATGGAGCAAATGAAGGTGGTGCATGAAGCTAGCCAGGCTGCCTACAATGCCAGCTCTGCTCTTCAAACCAATGTCCAGGTGAGTTGATTTTCGACTGATTTTTCAGCTTGATCTTTGCTCTGTTAGGATATGGCACTTGAAAACTGCTGCTTTATTATTCGTAAGATGTCTGTGGATGAGCGTTTTGAAACCTTTAAAGTGCATCTATCATGAGTCTGCACCTTGCATCCGTTCACCCACTGGGTGTTTTAACTTCTGCTGTATAGTTCTTCCACTTGAGTCGACCAGGTCGCGTCGAGTGTATCCTTGAATCAGTGGGGGCACGCAGAGTGCACCCACTGGGTGTAGTCCCCGAGACCGCCGTCGAATGTTTGATTCGGCGGGGGTCTTTGTCAAATGACTCTTGATAGTTCTTCCACTCGCTCTAGATAGGCTGTGCCGAGTGGGATCCGGACCAGTGGGGGCACACCATGTGCACCCACAGGGTGTAGTCCCCGAGACCGCGGTCGACTGCGGGTAGTCGGCGGTGGTCTGAGAACAAATGTTGCCGCTCTTTTTTTTCGACTGGACGGACCATGTCGAGTGGAAAGTCGAACCAGTGGGGGCACACCAAGTGCACCCACTGGGTGTAGTCCTCGAGACTACTGTCGAATGTTTGATTCGGCAGTGGTCTTAGAACTCTTTTTGCCATGATGACTTGAACTTGTATCTTATCGCTCGGAAGCAATCAATCTTTGTTCTTGTCGACTGACGTGTCTTATCTGTTGATTGCAGAAATCTTGTGAGTTCGGGGCCCATTTTGTTGAATTGAAGAAGAAACAAGACCAGCTCAATCTCGACCTGGAGCTGGCCAAGGAGAACTTGCAAAAGGCTAAGGAAGAAGCAGCTGCCATGGGAGGTAATAACTTGCCGACTGTTTGCCTTGCCATCTTTTCTTTTCGCCTTTTGAACCGAGTGACTCCACTCGAACAGATGTGCGTAGTGAAAACAGACAACTACAAGCTCGTCTGAAGAATGCTATTTCTTTAGACAAAATGAAGCAGGCTCTGGAGCGGAAGGACCTCGACCTTGCGGCAGCACAGAAGACGGCGCGGGAGAAAACTGAACTTGCCGACAAGAAGCTGGCTTCAGTCGGCAAGTTAGAAGAAGAAAACACCAAACTGAAGACTGCCATTGATGAAGCCAACAAAGAAGTCGTGCAGCTGAAGAAGGACAAGGTGGTCTTGACCGACAAAGTTGGAGATCTCACTCGGAGGAGGGACGAATTGGAGACCTATCTGGGAGGACTCGCCAAGAAGATGTTCCTTATGCTTGAAGGTACTTTCCCTTTTCTGACTGACTTGCAACCGTCGACTCATCACGCAACTGTCGACTCATCATGCAACTATCGACTCATCATTTCTCTGTGTGTGCAGAGTTCTGTCAAAACTTCGAGGAAGAGACTGGGTGGATTGAGACGAATCTGGATCCCATTAACTCCCCTGTCAAGGACGAAGCTGCGATGAACGTGCTGCGACTGGAATCTCGCCTCGCCGGTGTTATGGACTATCTTGCACGACTGAAGGTGGCGGCGTCGTGGATTGACACGGAGCTCTGGCCAGGTGCGACATTCCAGAATGACCTCGAGTCTCTGATGACTCGACTTATTGAAATCCCCGGTCGAGTACATGCATGGAAGAAGCCATCTGCTCGGTGCGGCACTGACGTGGCTCTGTCTCTTGTCCGCGTTCATTGCAAGGAAGTCAAAGAAGAGAAGCTGGTAGCTCTCAAGGTCGCCAATACCAAGAAGCTTCAATTCCAGTCCTTCATGGAGACTTTCATTGATGCTGCTACTCGTATTGCTGATGGAATCGAACTGGATGAGTTGGTCGAGCCATCTAGCCCTCCTCCTGCGGAGTGAACAAACTTTGTGCCTTGACTTTATTTGCCTCGGAATGCCGAGTGATTTTGTAACCGTTAAACTCTTTCGGGCCTGAGGCCTGAGCACTTCCGTTCGCGGTTCTGAACCTTGCTGGATTTATCCGAACTTGGCTTTTCTTTGAATATGGTTGCTTTGTCTTTACTACTTTCAAGTCTCTTGGCTCCGAGTGAAACTTGACTCTTCACTCGGAATAGACGTTGTACTTGTGGTGCAGCTCCGACGAGAGGGCCGTGCGTTGTATTTGTGGCGCAGCTCGGAGCGTGCGACCAAGTTTTTGAGTGAGGAGTATTGCTCTCCACTCAGAGTATGTTTTAACTTAGGCGAGTACGGGGTCGCAGCTAAGCTCCCGAGTGGGAGGATTGCTCTCCACTCGGAGTGTTTTTGAAACTTAGGCGAGTACGGGGTCGCAGCTAAGCCCCCGAGTGGGAGGATTGCTCTCCACTCGGAGTGTTTTTGAAACTTAGGCGAGTACGGGGTCGCAGCTAAGCCCCTGAGTGGGAGGATTGCTCTCCACTCGGAGTGTTTTTGAAACTTAGGCGAATCGGGTTTGCAGCTAAGCCCCCGAGTGGGAGGATTGCTCTCCACTCGGAGTGTTTTTGAAACTTAGGCGAATTGGGTTCGCAGCTAAGCCCCCGAGTGAGAGGATTGCTCTCCACTCGAGTATGTTTTCGAGTGAGTACACAGGGTTCGCAGCTAAGCCCCCAGTGGGAGGATTGCTCTCCACTCGGAGTGTTTTTGAACTTAGGCGAGTACGGGTCCAGCTAAGCCCCCGAGTGGGAGATTGCTCTCCACTCGGAGTGTTTTTGAAACTTAGGCGATTACGGGGTCGCAGCTAAGCCCCCGAGTGGGAGGATTGCTCTCCACTCGGAGTGTTTTTGAAACTTAGGCGAATCGGGTTCGCAGCTAAGCCCCCGAGTGGGAGGATTGCTCTCCACTCGGAGTGTTTTTGAAACTTAGGCGAATTGGGTTCGCAGCTAAGCCCCCGAGAGAGAGGATTGCTCTCCACTTGGAGTATGTTTTAACTTAGGCGAGTACGGGGTCGCAGCTAAGCCCCCGAGTGGGAGGATTGCTCTCCACTCGGAGTTTGTTTTTTGAACTTAGGCGAATCGGGTTCGCAGCTAAGCCCCCGAGTGAGAGGGTTGCTCTTCACTCGGAGCATTTTTTGAACTTAGGCGAATCGGGTTCGCGGCTAAGCCACCCACTGGGGGATTTGAACACATATGCTTAAGGGAGCACAATCACTAAGATACTGCAAAAGTCTTGTCTTTGATAAGCAAACTGAAGGATTCTTATTAAAACTCGTCGATCCGAGTGCTCAAGTATAAAAATGGCGGAGCAGGTCTGCATTCCACGAGCGTGGCTCATCTTCTTTCTTGGCCACGTTGTAGAGGTGATACGCCCCGTTGTGAAGCACCATGGTGATGATGAAAGGTCCTTCCCAGGCTGGAGCAAGCTTGTGAGGCCGCTTCTGGTGTACTCGGAGTACAAGGTCTCCTTCCTGAAACGCTCGGCCTCTGACATTTCGGGCATGGAATCGACGCAGATCTTGTTGATAGATGGTCGACCGGATCAGAGCCATCTCTCGCTCCTCCTCTAGGAGATCAACTGCGTCTTGGCGCGCTTGTTCCGCTTCAGCTTCTGAGAAGAGTTCCACTCGGGGGGCGTTGTGCAGTAAATCACTCGGAAGCATAGCTTCAGCACCATACGCCATGAAGAAGGGAGTTCGGTCAGTCGACCGGTTGGGAGTTGTTCTCAGTCCCCATAGGACGGACGGCAATTCAGTCACCCAAGCTCCAGCGGCATGCTTGAGATCGCGCATCAGTCGGGGTTTCAGTCCTTATAAGATCAAGCCATTCGCCCTTTCTGCCTGTCCATTCGACTGCGGGTGCGCAATAGATGCGTAATCGACCCGAGTGCCTTGGGAAGCACAAAACGCTCTGAACTCGTTGGAATCAAAATTGGAGCCGTTATCTGTGATAATACTGTGAGGGACTCCATATCTGAATATCAGCTCCCTGATAAAACTGACGGCAGTGCTTGAATCAAGATTCTTGATAGGCTTGGCCTCAATCCATTTGGTGAATTTGTTGACTGCCACAAGCAAATGAGTGAAACCACTTCTGCCGGTCTTGAAATGTCCCACCATATCCAACCCCCAGACTGCAAACAGCCAGACGAGTGGAATGGTCTTCAAAGCAGATGCAGGTTTGTGAGACATGTTTGAGTAAAACTGGCAGCCTTCGCACTTGTCAACTATATCTTTTGCCATCTCATTTGCCCTCGGCCAGTAGAATCCTGCTCGGTATGCTTTGGCCCCAATGGTTCGAGAGGACGCATGGTGGCCACAGGTTCCTGAGTGGATCTCATTTAGAATCATTCGACCTTCTTCCGGAGAGATGCAACGCTGAGCAACTCCTGTGACACTTTCCCTGAAAAGTCGCCCTCCAATAACTATGAAGGCTTTGGATCGACGAACGATCTGGCGGGCCTCATCCTCATCTTCTGGGAGCTCTTGTCTAAGCAGGTACACAATGTATGGCACTGTCCAATCGGGGATAATCACCAAAACCTCCATGATCAGGTTGACCACTGCTGGGACTTCAATCTCAGTCGGATCGGTTGAGCTTATCAGTTGTGGGGGCTCCTCTGTAAAAGGATCTTCTTGAACTGACGGGGTGTGGAGATGCTCCAAGAACACATTACTGGGAATTGGTTTCGGAGTGGAACCTATCTTCGCCAGATCATCAGCAGCTTGATTCTTGATTCAGGGTATGTGGTGGAGCTCTAACCCCTCAAACTTCTTCTCCAACTTTCTTACTGCATTGCAATAACCAGTCATAGCTGGGCTTCTGATATCCCACTCCTTCATCACTTGATTGACCACTAAATCTGAGTCGCCGTAAACCATCAGGCGTCGGACGCCGAGTGAAATGGCCATACGTAACCCATACAAAAGTGCCTCATACTCAGCTTCGTTGTTTGAAGAATCAAAGTGAATCTGGAGGACATAGCTGAGCTTGTCACCTCTTGGGGATACTAAAACTACTCCAGCACCGGAACCATTCAACATTTTGGACCCATCGAAGAACATAGTCCAATGTTCCGAGTGAACCTGAGTCGGTTGCTCCTGCTCAATCCACTCGGCGAGGAAATCTGCTATTGCCTGAGACTTGATTGCTTTCTTTGCCTCAAACTTGATATCCAAAGGAAGGAGTTCAATCGCCCACTTGGCCACTCGACCAGTTGCATCCCGATTGTTCAGAATTTCAGATAATGGGGCATCGCTGACGACTGAAACCGAGTGGTCTGCAATGTAATGTGCAACTCTCTTTGTGGTCAAGTAAATCCCATAGACAAGCTTCTGATAATGCAGGTATCTTTGCTTGGATGGAGTTAAAACTTCAGAAATATAGTATACTGGGCGTTGAACTTTGTAGGCTTTGCCTTCTTCTTCCCGCTCGACCATGAGCACTGTGCTGACAACCTGTCCAGTGGCTGCAATATATAGCAAGAGAGGCTCTTTGCTGACTGGAGCAGCAAGCACCGGCTGGGTGGAAAGCAGGGCTTTGAGCTCTTCAAACGCTGCTTCAGCTTCAGGATTCCACTCGAACTTGTCAGACTTCTTCATCAGTCAGTAAAAGAGGTAATGCCTTTTCATCGAGACGTGAGATGAATCGACTTAATGTAGCCAAACAACCAATGAGCTTCTGAACATTGTGCACGCGCACGGGGCGGTTCATTCGGAGGATTGTGCCAACCTTTTCTGGGTTTGCGTCGATCCCTCGTTCGGAAACGAGGAAACCGAGTAACTTTCCACCTGGAACTTCGAATGTGCACTTTGACGGATTGAGCCTGATATCATATCTTCTTAAGTTGGCAAAGGTTTCAGCGAGGTCAGTCAGTAGGTCGGAACCTTTGCGTGACTTGACCACGATGTCATCCATGTAAGCTTCCATGTTCCGACTGATTTGGGTGAGCAGGCACTTCTGAATCATACACATGAACGTGGCACCAGCATTCTTGAGGCCAAAGGGAATGGTAATATAGCAAAAACACCCGAATGGGGTGATGAAAGCTGTCTTTATTTCGTCGGGTCCATACAGTCAGATCTGATGGTACCCGGAATATGCATCCAAGAAGGACAATCGCTCACACCCCGCGATCGAGTCGACTATCTGGTCGATGCGGGGCAGAGGGAAGTGATCTTACGGGCAGGCCCGATTGACATGTTTGAAATAGATACACATACGAAGTGATTTGTCTTTCTTGGGGACCATGACGACATTGGCGAGCCACTCGGAGTGGTATATCTCGCGGATGAACTCAGCTGCCAGAAGCCGAGCCACCTCCTCGCCAATTGCCTTCCTCTTCTCCACGGTAGACCGACGGAGATGCTCTTTGACGGGCTTTGCTTTTGGGTCGACTCGCAAACGGTGCTCAGCCAGTTCCCTGGGTACACCCGGCATGTCAGATGGTTTCCATGCGAAGATGTCCCAGTTCTCACGGAGGAACTGGATGAGCGCTTCTTCCTATTTGCTGTCGAGTGTTGTTGAGATGAGAGTCGGAGCAGCAACGGGATCGGTCGGATGGATATGGACAGGCTTCGTTGCACCGGCCGACTCAAATGCGGACTCTAAAACGGGCTTCTTTGCTCGCAACAAATCACTCGGATCTGTGTTCTTTTTGTATTCTTCCATTTCTACTGCTGCCATTTGCTCATCAGCAATCTTTCAGCCCTTCTGGAGGCACTCTTCTGCTCTCTGCCGATTTCCAGTGACTGTGATCACACCCCTAGGGCCAGGCATCTTCAACTTGAGGTACACGTAACACGGTCGAGCCATGAAACGAGCATATGCAGGCCGACCCAGAATCGCATGATAAGCACTGTGGAAATCCACCACCTCGAACGTTAACTTTTCCTTACGGTAATTCTTTGAATCACCGAAAACCACATCAAGAGTGATCTGACCGAGTGAATCGGCTTTCTTTCCTGGGATGACTCCGTGGAATCTCATGTTGCTTTCGCTGAGCTTGGACATCGGAATGCCCATCCCCCGGAGGGTCTCAGCGTACAAAATGTTCAAGCCACTGCCACCATCCATCAGAACCTTGGTCAGTCGGGTGACCCCAATGACTGGGTCGACCACCAACGCTTGCCGCCCAGGGGTAGCGACGTGCGCTGGGTGATCGGACTGGTCGAATGTAATGGGAGTCTGCGACCACTTTAAATATGTCATAGTTGCCGGAGCAACCATATTCTCTTCGTGCTTGATAACTTTCAGTCGGCTTTTGCTCTCAATGTCAGCAAAAATCACTAAAGTGGCGTTGACCTTGGGGTAACCATCATCCCCTTCCTTGTCTTCATCCTTATCAGATTCCTTTTCTTTTTCATTGGGCTGACCCTCTCGGAAGCTCTGAATCAGGAGTCGACACTGTTGAGTGGTATGCTTGGGATAAATCAGGTTTCCCTATTCATCTTTCTTGGTGTGTATGTGACACGGTAAATCAAGCACATCATTTCCCGCTTGATCTTTCACTTTCTTGGGGGTCCAAGGCCCCTTAGGCTTTCCTTTGAACTTCCCTTGGTTCAAAACTACGGCTTCACCAGGACCTGCGGGTTTGGCTTTGCGCTTCTGCTTCCGACTGGAATTTCCTCCTCCAGCGTCCTGGGCGACTGATTTATTCTTGCCACTGCGGTGTCGGTCTTCTTCCTCGCCGTTAGCATACCGAGTAGCTATTTCCATCATCCGAGCCAGGGACATGTCTCCTGTCCGACCGAATTTCAGGTTAAGTTCTCGGTACCGAACGCCCTCCTTGAAGGTGCAAACTGCCTGATGCTCTGACACATTCTCCATGATATGATAAAGAGTGGTCCATCTCTGGATAAAATCTATCAAAGTTTCACTCGGTTTTTGGACACAATGCTGTAGTTTAGTCAACCCTGCAGGTCATTTGCAAGTGCCCTCAAATGTCCTGACGAACACTCGGGCCAAATCTTCCCAACATAAAATACTACCAGGGGCCAACTGATTCAACCAAGCTCTGGCTGAGCCCTCCAGGATCAGGGGGAGGTGCTTCATGGCTACATCATCATTGCCGCCACCAATCTGTACAGCCAGCTAGTAATCCTCTAGCCAAGTGTCTGACTTCGACTCACCGGTGAACTTGCTTACTCTTGTCGCCAACCTGAAGTTGGGTGGAATCTCAGCGGCCCTGATGGCTCTGCTGAAACATTCAGGCCCAAAAACATGCACTCTGCTGCCAATCGGACGATCTCTGTCCTGTCCTTCTCTGTGTGCCCGGTTCCTGTTGACCACACCTTGCACAAGAATTGATCTTGCATCAAACCCGGGCTCTCTTGGGTCGACTGGGATTCTTCGCTCATCACCATACGGGCGCCTATCATCGTACTGCCGGGGCACATACGATCCGCCCCTTGGAGGGGGCGTAGGCACTCGACGGCGGACATTACGGCCGAGTCGATGATCAAACTGCTCGTAGTTCCGACCCAGATACTGCTCCTGGCGGTGCCCACGACCCTCACGCCGCAGAGGCGACCTCGGGCTGTGAGCCGACTGGACCGTGTCCGCCACCACGGACCTGCTGTGGATCCTATTGCGCGACTGAGAAACGGCTATGTTTTGCTCACCTGCTGCCCGGAGCAGCGCTCGGATCTGCATCAAACCTCTCCCAGCCTCTGATTGGGATGGCTGAATCGACTCTGCTATACGGGCTGCAGCTGTAAGATTCTGGATCGGAGTGCGGTATACCTGGGGTTCAGGAGGAAACAACTGTCGTTGCCGTTGACTGGATTCGGGGATCTGCCGACGGGCTTGCTCGTCGAGCGAAAGTTGGAGATTTTCCAGTCGCGCACGCTCAGCCAAGGTGGCTAGACGCGCAGCTTCCAAGGCCCGAGCCTCGGAGGCCTCCCCCATGACGAGGGTGTGGAGGGCCTCCATATTGCGATGATGCAGCTCGTCTCTCTGCTCCGAAGTGAGGGCTTCAGGATGATATTCTTCGTGACCATGCGACGAGCCGCCGCCGCCATCGCCGCCGCCACCGCGACGGAAACCAGGCGGGCCGCGCGGCGAATCAACCATCAGGACCTCCGCCGCAGGGTCACTGCTTCCGCACTCGGACAGAGTCTCGGCGGAACCAGTCGACAGGTCGAATAGTCCGTAGGGAGATTCGTCGGCTCGATTGCCGCGATTTGTGGGGTGGCCGACTGGCGGGCCACTGCATGCTTCACCCACCGCTGAAGCCGCGATCGACCAGATTGCTTGCGACGGCGAACAGCGGGGAGTGAGGATGCCGCGGGAGCCGACCAATGCTGGGTCGACGGCTGCCGCAGAAGGACGCCGCAAACACATGCGCGAAAGTGCGTCGCCCCGCGGACGGGGAGCGTCTCGACATCGAGGGGGGCCTTCTGGAGCCAGGCGGAATCGTCGGCGACGAAAACGAGCGCGCCGAGACGGATCTCGCGGCCCTCAGCCAAACCACCGCCATAATCCATGTTGATGGAGACCAGAAAAAATGCAACCTCGCCGGAAGTCGCTAAGATGCCGCCCCATGGTGGGCGCCAACTGTCGTGGGAGTAAGTCTGACAGTAAGAATAGGGGGTACGTAGGAGGAGGCAGGATCCTAGCTACGGTGAGGTTGTGCACGCAAGATATACAAGTTCAGGCCCTTCTCGGAGGAAGTAACAGCCATACGTCTCGGTGCCCGGAGGCTTGGTCGACTGGATTATGCGCGAGAGTTACAGGGGGTCTGAACCCTTGTGCCAGTGGAGGGGGGTGGCTTGTATAGAGTGCGCCAGGACCCCAGCCGTGCCACGTTACACATGGTTCAATGTTCATTAAGACAGGGCGTTACTGGTAACGCCAGCTATAAAGAGCTATAAATGACCTTAAACACTAAAGAGTAACGCCTGACCGTTGACATCTTGAGTGACTCTAGGTCTTCTGTACTCCGAGTGGTTTCTTGTATGGTCAAGTGACTTCATCTTGGTCGAGTGGAATTGGGGTTTCCGAGTGACATAACTGGTCGAGTGGATTGCACTCCAAGGTGAACTCAGTCAGTTTCTTCTATTGCATTTTGAATGTCTTCGACTCTAGGCAGTGTCCTTGGGTAGGGTATCTAGGTCAGGCCTATGACCCTACCCTAGGTACATGTCATCATCAGCCGGACCAGGCGAACGCCCTCGTTGTCTCCCTCCATGCACTCGCGGGCATCCGGATGGAGAAGACTATGCTGCTGCCGGTAACGATCAACAGCGAGCGGTTCCTCGCACTCCTAGACACGGGCTCCACCCACAACTTCCTGCCAGGGGCCACCATGCGCCGCCTGGCGCTGCAACCGACCGGTGGGGAGAATTTACGCGTTACCGTAGCCAACGGTGACCGCCTCCACTGCCAAGGTATTGCTAGGTATGTTCCCATCATCATCGGTGCCGAGCACTTCACTGTCACATGCGTCGGCATCGACTTGGGCTGTTTCGACTTCATCCTCGGCGTCGACTTCTTGCGGACTCTGGGTCCCATCCTCTGGGACTTCGACGCCATGACGATAATTTTCTGGCGCCTGGGTCGCCGCGTTCGGTTGGAGGGCATGTGCGGCGCCTCCCCAGCGGCTCCTTAGCCCCAGTTGATGGCGGCCGCCGTCGATGCTGAGCATCCCCTGTTGGCTAGCCTGTTGCAGTAGCACAGTGACCTCTTCGACGAGCCGCAGGGCCTGCCACCAGTCCGGCCCTACGACCACCATATCCACCTGCTGCCGGACACCGCTCCTGTCACCGTGCAGCCGTACCGCTACCCCAGCTGTAGAAGGATGAGCAGGAGCAGCAGTGTGTGGTCATGCTTGCCCAGGGCATCATCCGGATCTCGACGTCACCATTTTCTGCGTCGGTGCTCCTTGTGCGCAAGGCCGACAGTTCGTGGCGTTTCTGCATCGACTACTGTGCTCTCAACGCCAAGACGTCCAAGGACAAGTTTCCTATCCCCGTCGTGGATGAACTCCTGGACGAGCTACATGGGGCACGCTTCTTCACCAAGCTTGACCTCTGTTCGGGATATCACCAGGTGTGGATGCACTCGGACGATGTCGCGAAGACAGCCTTCCGCACTCATCATGGCCACTTCGAGTTCTTGGTGATGCCCTTTGGCCTCTCCAATGCCTCGGCGACATTCCAGGCATTGATGAACGATGTGCTCCGCCCCTACTTGCGCCGGTTTGTGCTTGTTTTCTTTGATGATATTCTTATCTACAGCTCATCGTGGGCGGAGCACCTGCAGCACGTGGCCATCGTCTTCAACGAG
This sequence comes from Thinopyrum elongatum, assembly GCA_011799875.1. Lineage (NCBI taxonomy): Eukaryota > Viridiplantae > Streptophyta > Magnoliopsida > Poales > Poaceae > Thinopyrum > Thinopyrum elongatum. The sequence goes on along the minus strand of CM022300.1, from coordinate 138,532,456 downwards.
CTTCGCGCGCACCATCTGCACCTCAAGCGCTCGAAGTGCTCGTTCGGCACGACATCCGTCGCCTATCTCGGCCATGTCATCTCGACAAAGGGCATCGCTATGGATGCCGACAAGTTCACGGCGGTTGCGGCTTTGCCAATGCCGCACTCGCCGTGGGCCCTCTGCGGCTTCTTGGGCCTCGCTGGATACTACCGGAAATTCATCCGAGAGTCTGGCCTCATCGCGACGCCACTTACGCGCCTGTTGCGCCGCATCGCCTACTCCTGGGATACGGAGGCGACCGAGGCGCTCCAGACCCTCAAGCAGGCTCTCATGACGGGGCCGGTCCTCCAGATGCCTGACTTCGACAAGCTATTCATGATGGACTGCGACGCCTCGGGCATTGGGTTTGGCGCCGTCCTCCATCAGGGCGATGGGCTGCTTGCGTTCTTCAGTAGGCCCTTTGCCGCGCGCCATCATAAGCTCGCAGCCTACGAGAGGGAGCTCATTGGCTTGGTGCAGGCTGTGCGTCACTGGCGGCCGTTCCATATTCGCACAAATCACTACAACCTCAAGTTCTTGTTGGACCAGCGCCTCTCCATCATGCTGCAGCATCAGTGGATCAGCTAGCTCTTTGGCTTCGACTTCACCGTCGAGTACCGCCCGGGCCGCCTCAACACCGTGGCCGACGCACTGTCCCGCCATGACGCCGACCACGACACCGACGCCATCAACTCCGCGGGGGCGGCCCTCTGCATCCGCTCGGGGCTCTCCTTCGCCCTCATCAACGACATCCGCCGGGCCACCGTGAGCGCTACAGACACGCAGCTCCTTCAGCAGCGCCTCGAGGCCGGCGACCTGGAGGAGCTGTGGCGCCTGGCGGATGGCTTGCTCCTGCACGGGCGCCGGCTCTTCGTGCCGGATCACGGCAACCTCCATCACCAGGCCCTGTTGCTGGCCCACTCGGCTGGCCACGAGGGCGTGCAGAAGACCCTCCACCGTCTCCGAGTAGATTTCTACATCCCCGGCGACCGGGCGGTGGTGCGCGACTGGGTGCGGTCTTGCATGACATGCCAGCACAACAAGACGGAGACACTGCGGCCGGCGGGTCTGCTACAGCCCCTTGAGGTACCCTCTCAGGTCTGGGCCGACATCTCCATGGACTTCATCGAGGGCCTTCCCAAGCACGAGGGCGTGCAGAAGACCCTCCACCGTCTCCGAGCAGATTTCTACATCCCCGGCGACCGGGCGGTGGTGCGCGACTGGGTGCGGTCTTGCATGACGTGCCAGCACAACAAGACGGAGACACTGCGGCCGGCGCGTCTGCTACAGCCCCTTGAGGTACCCTCTCAGGTCTGGGCCGACATCTCCATGGACTTCATCGAGGGCCTTCCCAAGGTGGGCGGCAAGTCCTTCATCCTTACGGTGGTCGACCGCTTCTCCAAGTATGCGCACTTCATCGCGCTCGGCCATCCGTACACCGCTGCCTCCGTGGCGCGTGCCTTCTTCGACAGCATCGTCCGCCTCCATGGGTTCCCCTCTTCGATCGTCAGCGACCGTGACCCGGTGTTCACTGGTCATGTCTGGCGCGATCTCTTTCGGATGGCAAGCGTGAAGCTGCGCCTGAGTACGGCCTTCCACCCCAGACGAACGGCCAATCTGAGGTGGTCAACAAGGTGATTGCTATGTATTTGCGTTGTGTTACAGGTGATCATCCCCGTGCTTGGGTGGACTGGCTCGCGTGGGCGGAGTACTGCTACAATACTTCCTACCACTCCGCCCTATGCGCCACACCTTTTGAGGTGGTCTACGGCCGTCCTCCACCGCCCATCCTGCCGGTTGACCCCGGGACGGCCCGGACGGAGGCCGCTGGCGACCTTCTTTGCAGCAGGAATGAGATCCTTGCCGAGGTGCGCCAGCATCTTCTCCAGGCCCAGCAGCTGTCCAAGAAGTACTACGACGGCCACCACTGCGAGGCGGAGTTTGCGGTGGGCGACTGGGTGTGGATGTGACTCCTTCACCGCTCCACACAATCACTGGATCCGCGCGCTAAGCGCAAGCTGGGCCCTCACTACGCGGGACCATTTTTCGTGTTGGAATGCATCGGCAAGGTCGCCTACCGCCTTCAGCTTTCGCCCGGCGCTCGCATCCATGACGTCTTCCATGTGGGCTTGCTGAAGCCTTTCTGCGGGGATTCGCCGGCGGCCACGCCGGCGCTTCCTCCAACCTCTGATGGACGTCTTCTTCCGGGTCCAGCGAAGGTGTTGAAGGTCCAGCAGTGCCGCGGAGTGTGGCATTTGTTGATCCAGTGGCAAGGCCTTCCGGAGGAGGACGCCACTTGGGAGCAGCTCAACGAGTTACGCTAGCATTTTCCAAACTTCCAGCTCGAGGACGAGCTGTTTGCGCAGGCGGGGAGAGATGTTATGACCGGCGTCACTTATAGTCGGAGGAGGCCCAATGGCGCATCTAGTTAGGGGCTTGGCCCAACTTATCTTTATTTTTATTAGCTCATCGAGGATTATATAAACACTTGTAAGACCATGTTTTGGAATTAAGCAATAAGTCATAACTATTGCCCGGCTCCCTTCAGGAGCCGGAACCCTAACCCTAGCCGCCTCCTGCGCCATCTCCTCCTCCACCGCCGCGCGACCACGGCACCATCGCGCCGCCGCTCGCGCCCAGCTCCTCGCCACCCTCCCTTCCACCCCTACAACCTAAGGGCTAGACCTGGTAGGATCTCAGCTCCTATCAACCAATAATTCACATCTATCAATGTATGAAACTATGGTATGCATCAATATGCAGCATGCAAATATGATAGCATACCAGGCGTGAGGAGCTTTGCATATTTCATCGAGAGAGAGAGAGAGGCGAGCTTTGCATATGCATCCTGCCTGGATAAATTGACAATGATTCAATGAGAGCATCAACAGATTGCATACAGCACCTGACTGTCGCCGAACCCGTCGCTGGCGCCCGTCTCACCCGAGCTCCGCGCGTCATCTCGGACCCCAACCGAGTCCCCCATGGAAAAACGCTCCCATCGGATCCGGTACGAATTTTGCTGCCCTCCTGCCGGAGCTCCTCCACTGAGCGCTGTTTGCGGTTGGCGTCACGCGCTGCCAGCCCTGTGCGCCGCCACACGCTGCAGGCCTTCTGCAAGTCAGCGACTCGGTGGTCCGCACGCACACACGCGCTGACTCAAGAACGGCTCCTCCGTTCCCGCCGTCCTCGATGGCGAGAGGCGTGAGTTGGCGAGGAACCTTTTCCAGCAGGCGGCGAGCCTAGGGTGTGCGGCTGCGAGGTTGCCGGATTGCTCGATGCCAGATTGGCTGAGATGGCATTAGATTGTTTTCTTCTTTTCTCTTTAGCTTGTCTTTTTTTTTTCTTGCCTTTTAGCTTGCCTCACGCGAAGAGTTGGAACTCAGCTCATCTCATGGTTGTAAACGGACCATCGGTTTATCCGATGGTAACAAATCATTAACTTTAACAATTAACATGGAGCCTCGGATGGTGCATCCAATTAGTAAATATAAGATCAGATATAAGATGGAGCGTCATTGGTTTCTCAAAAGAGAGACCTCACCATTCCGATACAGGTTAATCTTTAACAAGCATCGTGTTATCCATATTACTTTTCCTGCTCCTGCCTTCTTCAACTTTCAGGAAAAACAAAGATATTTTAAACTTGAGGATGAGGCTGAGGCGTATGAGACAACATAGGAGACTGCCCGCCGTAATGAGGCAGCCCGCCAGGTGCTGGCGATTGGAATGGAGTATAACCCAAACTACCTCCACGAGTTCTATCCAAGCCGGTCGAGGCTATAGACCAAGTTAGGAAAAAAAAGCCTAAGCTTGGAAGAGTACATATTTCTCACTGACATTACATTCATGTACCACATATTCATTTCAGTTGTCGGTGTTCATCCTATTTCATTGTATATCCATGCTAGTTTTTATTTTTGCTTTCTTTTGTGTGTTTGAAAAACTTTTAAAATCCAAAAATATTTCTTGCTTCTTTTTGGTTTTTCTTTCTCGTTTCGTTCGTTTGTAGTATTAACAGAAAACCCAAAAGGATTTCCCGTTTCTTCTTTTGTCATTTGGTTGGGAGTTCTCCCGCGTAAATAGTTTTTTTCACTTTTCATTTTTTTCCTTCATTAGTTTGCTTTCTTCAGAAAAATAAGAACTCCAAAACATTTTAGTGTGTTTCTCCGAAATTCTTTTTCTTTTAGTTGAGTTGTCATATGGAGAAGACTATCTAGAATTTATCAGTGGCTCTCATATGCTTTATTGTTGATCTAACGAAGAGCCAATATTACCTTATTTTCTCCTTTGAATTAAAATGTGTCGGTGTATAAAACATAGGTGTTTTACACCACTGACTTATGCACAGACGAGTGGCAGTTCCTTTGCCAGCTACACAAGCTTATCAAAGATATCCCAAGCAAAAAGAAGCCACTCTTTAAGAGATCAAGGAGCGCATCAAGAAGACCAAGGTTCAAGGCCAAGTTGATCTACTTAGCTAAGGAGAAGAACAAGATAGAGCACTAGAAGCAGCCCTTGCCAGCAAGGCCAAGCCGGCAAGGCAAGGGCCCGACAAGCTCCGTGGCCGGCAAGCCCTTGCCAGCCACCAGTGCTCCACCTCATCGAGCAACTAGTCACTAATCGATGAGTTGTCGAGCCCGCAGGTGGTTTGGTGGGATCTATCGGGCATGTGGCAACTTGCTGGAAGGAAGATTACCTTTAATGACACCCGTCCTACGGGCGTGTCCAGATAATAGGAGTTAGCTAGGCAAGCGGTGCAACAACCTTGCCGGGGCTTCTCCTCCTCACAACACCTAGCGATGCATTTAATGCTTTTCATCCTAACTAGCAGAGTTATGTATGATATCACTATTTGCTATCTAATCAACATGTCATTACCTTTTTGCCACTGTGGTAACCCCTTGAGCTATAAAAGGAGGGTCATGGCAACCTTTACAAGGGTTTGAACCCGTTTAAACCCCCCACACACTTGCATGTGTAGCTGCCTCCTCCTTGCACCTTGCCGGGGGAAAGCGCTCCCTGTACTTGTGCATCCACACTTCTAATACACCCAAAGCAGGAGTAGGGTGTTACACCTAAAAGGTGGCCCGAACATGGGTAAAGATCCCTGCGCCCTTTGATGATCCTGTTCTTTGCGTTCTGTGCATTCCCTAGTTGAACCACAAAGGGGCTAGATGGCCCCATAGATGGTTGTACACACCGACATCTTTGGCCCGCCAGGTAGGGGGATCACTGGCGTGAACCTAGTTTAGTAGACGACGCATGATTTCATCGAGCTTCATCATCATTTTCTTCATCCATGGCGCCCAAGAAGAAGGGCTCCATGGCGATGAAGCCCTCCACATCCAAGATTCCTTCCCACGCCTCTGCGGGCGGCGCAGGCGGCGCCACCGCCGCGGACGATGCGAATGTGGTGGTAGGCACGACTAGCGCAGGCGGCGCGATCGCTGTTCCCACTGCGGTGGGGAACCAGCTGTGGAGGTGCTGGAGGCGGTCGCCTTCCATGACCCTTTGGCGAGGATAGCAACGACAGCGCGGGCGACGCAGGCACGCAGCTCCGGCCTCCTCAGCGCACCGACGAGCGCAGCCATCGGAGCAACATTGTTCAGTCAGGCGCAAGCTGGGATCCCCCCGCCGCAACGACTCCGGCGGTGGCGAGGAAGACGATGTTGAAGCACACACCGCGTCAATCATGAGATGGGCATGACGTGACACCAAGCGGCGTTGTCGATCATACACAGTAGCGTCCACACGGCAAGATACCTGTCGATCAAGCTCAAGATCTTCAGGTGCCACCTCTGCCACGTCAACCTGCTGTCACACCCATGGTACGGCGGTAAGATCACAACGCGCTCCTGCTGGCTCTGCCAGGAGTCGAGTGACATCGCATTCTTCGCTCTCCAACATGCCTTCGACGGCAACGGAGGAGATGGCGCGAGCCCAAATGCTGTTGAACTTTCCTCCAACAGTAGACAAGGTGGATGAGTGGAGGGCCACCATTAAGAGTTTGATTGGATTTGCGGAAGCAAACAAATCCTAGCTGGCAGAATCCTCGCGGCACCCACAAACAGCACTAGTGGCTCAGGCTGATGGCCATGTTGTAGGTGGTGCGCCAACGGTGCAGTCGCCTCCACGGCATCAACCCCGGCAGCAGCATCGGCAATCGCAGCGAACTCAACGAACTGTCAAGCCTGATGATGTGTCGATGGCCTCCTCAGATCCACGGATACAGCAAGATCAATGACAAGTACTGCTGGACAGGTGAGCAGAGGATGCTCGTACCACCATTTAACAACACCGGAAGGCGCGCCGTCAATCTGACGAGTGTAATGGTCCAACCGTCGATGAGTCAGCTCCCATTGTTGGCAAGTACCTACCTTACGAGGTTGGGTGCCCTACTTTCACACATGGGCTGCAACAAGTCCGTTGGCCGTCTATTCAAGCATTCAAGCCGGAGGTGCCAGAGAAGTACGATGGCAAGTTAAACCCGACAAAATTCCTAGGAATTTACATAATCGCTATGCAAGCTGCCGGAGGCAGGGATGAAAAGATCCTCGCCAACTATTTCCCATTGGTACTCAAACCCAATGTGAGATCTTGGTTGATGAACTTGCCAGAGAACTCCATTTCTTCGTGGTCAAATCTATGCAACGAGTTCGTTGGTGCCTTCACCGAGGGCTAGAAAGGCCCTGGACAGCCTAGTGACTTGCAAGTGATCCCGCAAAGAGAAGGAGAAGGTTTGCGCAAGTATATCCAAAGATTCAACCATGTACACCACAACATACCAGATGTGCACCCTGCAGCTATGATTGCCGCGTTCCACACGAACATGCGCAATCGCAAGATGCGGGAGAAAATGAACATACGGTTGCCGAAGACCATCTTGCATACGTGACAAGGTTTATTCTTTCAACGTTTCCTCCAAGCAAGTTGGTTTTCATTTTCTTGATCTTAGATCTTTTGCTTGCCCGCATTTCAAATGTTATTTCAATCTTTGGGGTCGCGGTGGTCCAAATTGGGAACGTGAGTTTAATCGTTGGAAATTAGAATGTGATGCTGAATGGATTTTAGTTAGCCCTTCTAAGCGAAGGGCAGCTCTTGGGTTGATTGCTATGCATAAACCCCCGGCCAAGTCTGCCTTTCGGTCCTCGACCAATGTGCAGAAGAAACTAACCTTTGCAACTTTTCAAAACTATCAGGTGTGCAGTGGTTATCGATAGCCAGCTACACAAGATTGCATTGATACGGTTTCCCAGGCTAGCTATGATCTTCTTGCTTCTGAATGTTTGGTCATTCGACCCTCGCCGCCGGCGAACCTTCAGTGGACGGTGGCATCCCCACCAATAGTTTTTGGTATGGTTGGATCACCGCTGATTAGATGTGCAAGTATTGTGGCTGAGGTTTTGCAACAACGTGATTTGCATGATTCGCGTGAACCATCTGGCTTACCAGATTTGGTTACGTCGCCACCAGAATCCCCGGCCTCCCATGTTGGGCCTAATCTGCATGATGGGCCTTTAGCCGGTAAATCAGAGCCGGAAATTCCTTCTACACAAGATGCTGAAGCCATGTTTGCTCATATGGTCGATGACATGGTGGCCCGCGTTCTTACCTGCACCAAATGCAATCAGCAGGGCCACTTGTCTATCTCCTGCCATGTTTGTTTGGCTTGCTCTCGCAATGGTCATACAAGACGCTACTACATTCAATGGGCTAGAGATAATGATTATGTTTGGAGGGTTAAAAATTGCAACAAAATTCGGTAAAATCGTCTTTGTTGATTCCCATACCCGCCACGAGTCAGCCTCCTATTCCCTCCCCAAGGGACTCCTCGGTTATAGAGATGACCCACGCGCCGTTGCAGACGAGTCTTGTCATGCCTCCACCGCCACCCTTGCACCATCTAGTTTCTCCACCACCCCCAGAGCCTGCAATGGTGAACTTTGCTTTGGATCCTCTCGAGTTCGTTCCGCCAGGGTTTGAGATCGTCGATGACGGTCCAACACGGCTGCCACGGACCTTCTTCTCTCCTGCTATTGCTCTAGACTGTCGACATGAGCAGTATGCAATAGACATTGTCGAGCCTCCGCCGCCTCCTGGACAGATCCACCACTTCCGCCAACTGGTTAGTGATTTTGTGATGACACAGCTGCTTCGTGATGTGCTTAGTGATCAGCAATGGATTGAGGGTGTGGGTCTATTTGAGTTTCGTACCCCTGCATCTAGGCATGCTATTATGAATCATCCTCCTTATGATCTTGGTAATGGGCACTTTGTTCGGTTTATACCACATGATCAAGGCATCAATCATAGAGCAACTCAAGGTTTCCGTCGGGGTTGGATTATGATGCTGGGGATACCTTTGGATTACCGTACCACCCAACATATCTCTGATGCAGTTAGCACTTTTGGTCGGTTTCATCTGTGGCATCAGGATGATCCCAGGATGGTTAGGACACTGGTTTATGTTTCTTTCCCATGCCCACAGCAAGTGCCTTGAGATGTCGTCTATCGTGAATATGCTGATTTTGGTGCTACTCATATCTCCTGGACTGCTCCGATCTATGTTTTGTCGGCTGAATTTGCTGATATTTTGCCTGCTGATGAGGATCCGATGCCTTCTAATGGCAATCCACACCCGATGCCTGGTAATCTTCACTTTGATGACATAAACTTTGTTATGCCAGAGTTTCCTGAGTTGGGATGGAATGATGCTCCTGCTGCTCCTCATGGTGATCACACCATGGTAATCAACATGATAATGTTGTCATTGAGGAAGTCTTTGAGGATGACGATATACAACCTGCTTCTCAAGAATCTGTGGTTATGCAGAACTCTGGACCTGCTATTTCTGAAGAGGAGCTAGTTCCTGACCAGCAGGGTGCTATAGCTTTTATCAACCACCACTCATACAACCTCCTCCGGTCATCATTGGTCAGGTCCTGACTGTCTTTGGACCTGAACGTCCTCCGGTTATGCAGTGGGCTAGGTCTTTTGAACGCATGTTGCCTATCTTTGAGACCATGCAAATTCCAAGGGGAGTTCAGTTTTCAAGTCCTTTCAAGCCGGTTATTCTCTCCAAAAGATCTTGGGAAGTTTCTTTCTCGTACTCGGCTATGGGTAACAAGCTGGTTTATCGCCCCTCTCCTGCTCGTAAGTCTGTTGTTGCTCTGAGAAAGCCTCCAGTTGCTCGTGCTCTCTATTTTGACTCTGTTGCTGAGGATTGCTCTATGGATGCGTCTGTTCTGTCTGATGTGGAGATGAATACATTCAGTTTCACTGCTGCTCCAACCAAACGACCAGCCTGTGCTCGTAAAACAAAGCCTGTGATTGTTGACTGCGAGGTGAGGCGCAGTGCCCGGCTCTCTGCTCAGTGAGATGGTTTCAAGTACTCCTCCCCGGCCAGGCCTGCTTCCTTGAAGAAACCTACAGCAAAGCCCTCTAAGAAGCGCAAGGTGCAACCCAACGATCAAGCAACGCACATGGACCAACATGATGAAGCTCATGCTATAGTTCCGCCTCCTACTCCCATTGATGTCATCCAATGTGTGGGTACACATCTTGGTATTGCCCCTGAGAAGTTGACCGAGGAGAAGCTTAATGCTGCTTCATGCAAGACTACATCTGCTTCTTCTAGTTCCAATGATAGCTAAATTATTGCCTTGCTGGTGTTTATGGTTAACCCTTGTGAAAACCATTTATCTTAGGTCTTGTTCTATGTCTTGTTTGAACTTTTATGCTGTTGTAAGGTTGAACTGGATCTGCCATTACATGGTAGTCTTTTGCTGTTGCGTTTATTTTGGTTTGTAATGAATCAGTACAACTTTAGAGACTGGAAAGTTCTTTGTTGGAATGTTCGTGGCCTGAATACTGAAGAACAACAGCGTGCAGTGCGTCAGAAAATTGATGAAAGTGCTTGTTCGGTTTTTTGTTTGCAAGAAACTAAATGTGAGATCATTGATCAACGTTTTATTCGTAAATTCTGTCCATGATGTTTTGATCACTTTATTTATGTGCCATCATCTGGAGCATCTGGTGGAATGATTGTGGTGTGGAACTCTGCTATATTTGCTGGCAAACTTATTCAGTCTGCTAGCTATGGTATTGTTGTGGAATTTAAGTCCAATCATAACTCTCACATTTGGACGTTGGTCACAGTTTATGGGCCCTTTCAAATTCCAGCAAGGGAAGATTTTGTTAACTGGTTGCATGACCTAGTTATTCCTGTGGAAGCTAATTGGCTTTTGTTGGGACATTTTAACTTTTTGCGCTCTATGGATAATAGGAATAAACCTGGTGGAAATATAAATGATATGTTTCTTTTTAATGAAGTAATTAGGCATCTTGGTTTAATTGAACTTCCTCTAAGGGCAGAAGATACACATGGTCAAATATGCAAAATGTGCCCTTGCTTGAGCAGATTGATTGGTTCTTTACAACTACATCATGGACCTGCTCTTACCCTAACACTATGGTTCTTCCCTTAGCCAGGATAGCTTCTGATCATGTTCCTTGTGTTGTTCAAATCAAAACTACCATCACTAAGGCCTAGGTCTTTCGTTTTGAAAATTATTGGGCTAACTTACCTGGTTTTTTTGAATGTGTCAGAGAAACTTGGAGCAAACCAATATATAGGAGATCTTCTGCAGCTGTAATCTCTGCAAAATTCAAAGCTCTCAGGCATGCTCTCAAACAATGGCACATTAACCTTTCTAAGGTTAAATCTTTGATCTCTGACTGCAACAAAGTGATTCTTTGCCTGGATGGATTGGAAGAGTATAGGCCTCTGACTGTACCTGAGGCAAATTTCAGAAGGATAGTTAAACTTCACGTGGAGGATATTCTTATGTTGCAGTTTATTTATTGGAAGCAGAGATGCACAATCAGGTGTATCAAAGTGGGGAGGAAAATACAAAGTTTTCCATGCTATGGCTACTGAGCGCTATAGGGTTAACACTATTTCCAACATTACTTCTGAAGATGGATAGGTGGTGTCTGATCATGCAACAATTGCTGGGCTTTTTTTGCAGGAGTTTAAACAGAGGATGGGCTGTGCAAATGACACTCATATGGGCTTTGACATGCCAAATATCATTAAAAAGGTTGAGGGCCTTGATGAACTAACCAGGCCTTTTTCTGTGGAAGAAATTGATACTGTCATTAAGGAAATGCCACCAGACAGAGCTCCTGGGCCTGATGGCTTCACATGCCTTTTCCTAAATAAGTGTTGGTCTATAATTAAAGAGGATTTCATGCAACTGGTCAAGGAGTTTTCTGAAGGGAAGGTTGATCTTGAATGTATTAATAGCTCTCTAATAACTCTGATTCCAAAAAAGCTCACTCCTGAGGGATTGAATGATTATAGACCAATATCACTTACCAACTCCTGCTTGAAGTTTCTTACAAAGCTCCTAGCCAATAGACTGCAGAAAGTTATTCTATCTTGCATCCATAAAAATCAGTATGGGTTTTTAAAGTCTAGATCCATACAAGACTGTCTAGCCTGGTGCTTTGAGTATATTCATCAATGTCAGGCCTCTAAAAGGCCCATTGTGCTTCTGAAATTGGATTTTACAAAGGCTTTTGATACTATTGAGCATCATGCCATTCTTAGGATTCTGAAATACAAAGGTTTCAATGATAAGTGGATCTTGTGGATGCATACTATTCTGTCATCCGGTTCATCCTCTGTGTTACTTAATGGTGTACCTGAACATCACTTTAAATGTAGGAGAGGTGTTAGGGAAGGTGATCGTATGTCACCTCTGCTGTTTGTGCTTGTTGCTGATCTTCTGCAGTCTGTGGTCAATGACATGTGCTCTAGAGGAATTTTGACACTTCCAATTCCAACTCACAGTCAGGATTACCCCATAGTACAATATGTTGATGATACTTTAATTGTTCTACCTGCTTTAGATCATCAGCTTCTGGCTCTCAAACATATGCTTGATGTTTTTGCTGCCTCAACTGGGTTGTCTATTAACTTTGCAAAATCTTTAATGGTGCCTATGAACATATCACATGATGAGGCCACCAGATTAGCTTCTATCCTGGGTTGCAAGTTGGGGGTCATGCCTTTCACATATTTGGGTCTACCGATGGGAACTACAAGGCCTTCAATCCAGGATCTCATGCCTCTAGTGCATAGAATTGAGAGAAGGCTCTCTGCCACTTCTTGTTTTCTGAATCAGGGCAGTAGGCTCCAATTGCTTCAGTCTATGCTAACTTCAATGCCCATATATTTTCTTTGCACTCTTGTAATTCCTCCTGGTATACTAAATCAAATTGAACGTATTCTAAGGTAATGTCTTTGGAGAGGGAATTTTGAAACACCCAGGCAATCCCTTGCTGCTTGGGACTTGGTATGTTTACCTAAAAACAAAGGAGGTCTTGGTGTTATTAATCTGAGTGTGCAAAATGAGGCTCTACTTATGAAATTTTTGCAAAAATTCTATAACCACCATGACATTCCTTGGGTTGGTCTCATCTGGGATTCCTATTATCATGGATCTGTTCCTCACACTACTACTCTATGTGGATCCTTTTGGTGGCGTGATGTCTTTAAACTTGCTCACAAATACTGTCAGCTGACCTCTGCAAAGCTGGGTGATGGAAGGTCTATAATGTTTTGGACTGACAGCTGGGTTGCTGAGCTTAATGGTTCTTCCATCAGTCAAAAATTTCCCAGGCTTTACTCCTTTGTTGCTGATGGACAGTTATCAGTTTCTCAAGTTCTTTCCCAGGAGCTACTCTCTAGCTTGCATCTGCCTTCGTCTGCCCAAGCTTTTCAGGAGTTGGCTACTTTGCAACATATGATGGAAGGGCATGCCTGCTCTGAGGAGCATGATACCTGGACCTGGGCTTTCAACAAGGGATGTTTCAGGCCTAAATCCTTCTACATACATGTGCATCAGGATATTGTTGTTGATCCCATTTTCCAATGGATTTGGAAATGTTCCTGCACCCTCAAGATTAAAATGTTTGGATGGTTGTTGCTGAGAGACCGTCTAAATACCAGAGATATGCTCCAGAGAAGGCACTGGCATGTTGAAGATCATTCATGTGTGTTATGCCCTCATTTGATCCATGAGGATGTCATCCATTTATTCTTCTCATGCAACTTCAGCCAAAGGGTGTGGAATTACCTGCAGATAAATTGGGACCCTCAACCTGGAAGGACCACTTATCAGATGGCAGTGAAGGCTAGGAAGGATTTTGGCAATAATTTTTTCACTGAAGTGGTGTTCACAGCTGCCTGCAATATATGGATACTCAAGAATGGCAAGGTCTTCAGGAATAAATGACCTCTTTTTAGGACATGGAGGCACAACTTTATCCATGACATGACTTTGCTCACACATAGGGTCAAATGTAAATATAAGGATAGTCTTCTCGGTTGGATCTCTAACCTACCCTAGTTAGTCAGGTTTGTTCTCCTTATGTGTTCTAAGTTTCCTTTCTTCCCCCTCTGTTGTATACCTTGACTTGTACAGGACTCTCTGTTTTACCTTTTTTTCAATAAAAGAACTATGAGGCTTTTGCCTTGAAGTTCATAGTCAAAAAGACGAGCTCTACACGTTGGTGGACAAATGTGCACGTGCTGAGGAGGGGAGAAGGCTCCCTGGGGAAGATGCTGGCGCTGAAGTCGATTCTGAGGACGATGACGCCACCACCCCGAAGAAGAAAGGCCGGAAACGCAATAGGAAGCGCAAAGGCAAGTTAGTTATGGCCATGGAAGGGTCCGACAATTCTAGTTCCACCAAGAAAACCAAAACAAAGAGCTCCGATAATGAAGCTGCTGTATGCGCTGATTGCCAGGTAGCTGCGGCAGGCGAGAAGGCCGGCAAGTCTGATGGGCCATACTGCAAGATTCACCGTACCAAGGGTCACGACCTCCAAGGGTGCAGGCAAGTCGAACAGCTGGTTGAAAAGCAAAAGGCTGAGTACGAGAAGAGCACAAGGAGAAGGGCCAGGATGGTATGGGTGGGTCCGGCAAGAAGGGTCGCGGTGGCCGAGGAGGGTGCCACGGCAAGACCAATCAACAGAAAGAAAAACTTGCTAGGGACAGGGAAAAGAAATAGGAAGATGAAGAGAGTGAAGAGGAAGATGACGATGAGTCCAGAGAGCACGAATTCCAGAAGGCAACAGAAGCCATGTGCATTGACAGGGGTGCATCTTTGCATTCCTCTGACCGCCAGCTTAAATAGTGGGCGCGTGAAGTCAATGCAGCGGAGCCGGCAGCAGATGCTCAAAAGCCCCTCAAGTGGTCCCACACGCCTATCATTTTCAATGTCGAGGATCACCCTGATTGCACAACTGCGGTCGGGTGCTTGCCGTTGTTGGTTTCATCAACAATACGCAACCTCAAGGTCACGAAAGTGTTAGTTGACGGTGGGGCAGGCTTGAACTTGATATCTCCTGAAGTGATTGAGAGGCTACAGATCTCTGACGAAGAGCTCGAGGAAACGAGGACATTCCAGGGAATTAACCTGGGAAGGAGCCAACCCAAGGGAAAGATCACGCTGCCGGTAACGTTTGGCGGGGAACTGAACTACAGGACGGAGAGAATAGTGTTTGATGTGGTTAAGATCCCCTTGCCGTTCAATGGGATTCTTGGTCGTCGGCACTCGCTAAGTTTATGGCAGCATCTCATTATGCCTATAACACGCTGAAGATGCTAGGGCCAATGGGTGTCATTTCCATCAATTCTGATAAGAAGGTTGCAGTCATATGTGTTGACAAACTCTATAGAGATGCATTTGCTGTAGAGACCGTCAGGGCAGCAGCTCCTGCCAAGAAAAAGAAAAGCAAGAAGCCCGGTAAGACATCTAGCAAGAATTCCAGTAAGCGCACCTCTTCGGAGTGCTGCGCACTCGTTGAGGACGGCACTGGTGGTACTTTCACCATCAGTGCCACCCTTGACAGTAAATAGGAAAGCGCGCTCATTGCCTTCCTGCAGGCGAATGTAGATGTGTTTGCATGGCAACCATCTGACATCCCCAGTGTTCCCAGGGAGGTAATTGAGCACCACCTTACTATATGTCCCCATGCTCGGCCCATCAAGCAGAAGGTCAGGAAGCAAGCTTTGGAACGGCAATAGTTTATCGTAGAAGAAATCAAGAAACTTGAAGCAACATGTTTGGTTAGAGGAGTACTACATCGAACTGGGCTACCAAATCTAGTTGTAGTACACAAGGAAAATGGGAAGTGGAGGCTTTGTATTGACTACACTGATCTCAATAAAGCATGTCCAAAGGATCCTTTCCCCTTGCTGCGTATTGATCAAAGTGTAGACTCCACTGCTGGCTGTGAGTTGCTCTCATTCCTTGATGCATATTCTGGATACCATCAGATATTCATGGCCAAGGAGGATGAGGAGAAAACCACATTCATTACTCCATGTGGCACGTACTGCTTCGTACGTATGCCTTTTGGACTAAAGAGTGCCGGTTCAACATTTGCAAGAGTAGTCCAGATTGGTTTTGAGCCATAATTATATAGGAATATAGAGGCTTATATGGACGACATAGTGGTCAAGACCAAGGATAAATCAACCCTCATTCAATAATTAGAAGACACATTCACGAATTTGCGCAGAATCAACATGAAGCTCAACCCTGAGAAGTGCGTGTTTGGCATTCCATCCGACAAACTTCTCAGGTTCTTTGTATCTCAGTGCGGAATAGAAGCGAATCTCGACAAGATTAAGGTTATCGAGCAGATTCAAGCACCCAAGGCTATCAACGATGTGCGGAGTCTTGCCGGCTGTGTTGCTGCTTTGAGTAGGTTCATTTCAAGATCTGTTGAGCGTGCTCTACCATTTTTCAAGATATCAAAAAAGGCAGGTCCAGTAAAATGGACTCCAGAAGCAGAGGCTGCACTGCAAGATTTGAAAAGGTACCTATCCTCTGCGCCAACCTTAGTTGCGCCTAGGCCACAGGAGCCGTTGCTGCTGTATTTAGCGGCAACGAATCAAGTGGTCAGTGCCACACTAGTTGCACAGAGAGAAGCTGGTGATGAGGAAACAACAGTGGCAAGCCCGTCCCACGACAAGGCATAACCCGATGCCAGCAAGTCAGGGATAGTACAAGCAGAAGAAGTTAATCAGCAGATAGTGCCAAAGAAAAAGGTGGTGCAGCGGCCAGTATACTTCGTTAGGTCTCTCTTGCAGGGGGCTAGCTCAAGGTATTCTGGTGTGCAGAAGTTGCTTTTCGGCCTTCTCATGGCCTCGAAAAGCTTCGCCATTACTTCCAAGCACATGAGATCACCGTTGTCACTCGCTTCCCGTTGCAACGTATTCTGAGGAATCCAGAGGCAACCGGCAGGATAGTGGAATGGGCATTGGAATTGTCAAGTTTTACACTCAAGTTTGAAAGCACTTCGTCTATTCGTAACAGAGCCTTGACGGAATTCATCGCAGAATGGACGCCAACACAAGATGAACAAATTCCGGAATCAACTCTCCCCGGCAAAGAGACTGAGAAGGAATGGATCATGTACTTTGATGGTGCCTTCTCACTGCAAGGCGCCGCTGCTGGAGTGCTGCTTGTCGCACCCACCAGAGAACACCTTAAATATGTGATTCAAATGCACTTTCCCAAGGAGAAAGCAACCAACAACACTGCAGAGTATGAAGGGCTCCTTGCTAGCCTCAGAATTGCAGTAGAGATGGGGATCAGAAAGTTGATCGTTCGCGAAAATTCACAGCTGGTTGTGAAACAGGTGAACAAGGATTATCACAGCCCGTTGATGGAAGCATATGTGGATGAAGTAAGGAAATTGAAGGAACACTTTGACGGGTTGCAAACAGAGCATATCCCCCGCACGGAGAACAACATTGCTGACCACCTCTCGAAGTGTGCTGCCCAAAAGCTGCCTTTGGAACCAGGGACTTTTGTACTCCATCTGAACCAACCATCAGTCGCTCCATCAACGCAGGTCAATAAGAGAAGAAAGTTAAGTACCGGCAAGTACCTCCCGGCAGAGCTCCCTGAAGCCACCGGTGAGAATGTTGCCGGGAACAATTGCGCGCATGCCGGTGAGCAACGGCCTCAAGCAGAATCTCAGATTCTTGCTACTAGGGTCAGCGCTCCCACAACCATAGAGATGCCTTTAGTCCTTGTCGTTGAGCCATAAGCTCCGACATGGGTGCAACACATAGTCCAATTTTTTCAAACAGAAGAGCTTCCCGATGAGCAAAAGCAAGCTGAGAAAGTAGCCCATTAATCAAGTATGTATCAATTTGTGGATAACCCTCTGTGCAGAAAGAGACCAAACTGGGTGAAATTAAAGTGCATTTGCCGGGAAGGTGGACTTAAGTTGTTGGCAGAGATACGCGGAGGCATATGTGGGTCTCACATAGGATCAAGAGACATTGTCGGCAAAGCTTTCCGGCAAGGTTTTTATTGGCCCACTGCCCTACAAGATGCAACTGAGCTAGTAACAAGATGTGAAGCATGTCAGTTCCATTCGAAGAATATACACCAACCAACACAAGATCTTCAAACAATCCCTCTCTCCTGACCTTTTTTGGTCTGGGGGCTCGACATCTTGGGCCCCTTCCCCCATGCTACCAAGGGCTTTGAGTTCTTATACGTTGCCATCGACAAGTTCACAAAGTGGCCTGAAGTGGAATTGGTGAGAAAGGTGACTATGCAGTCAGCCATCAAGTTATTCAAAGGAATAGTTTGCCGTTTTGGGGTTCCAAGCAGAGTCATCACTGACAACGACACACAGTTCACGAGCCGCACCTTCATGCAGTACATTCAGAGCCTTGGGAGCAAGGTTTGCTTTGCATCTTTTGCTCATCCTAGAAGCAATGGACAAGCAGAACAGACGAATGTTGAAGTGTTGCATGGCCTCAAGACAAGAACCTTTGACAGACTACACAAATGCATAAGACGTTGGATTGATGAGATGCCGACAATTCTTTGGTCACTCAGAACGACACCAAATCAAGCTACTGGCCAAACACCCTTGTCCCTAGTTTATGGTGCAGAAGCGGTGCTCCCCACAGAACTCACATACGGGTCACCTCGAGTGCTTGCCTACGATGAGGTAGCACTACTGCAGGATGCTGTTAACGCGACACTACTATCAGAGACCCTTCGACAAAACTGTGTGCGATGCATTAGTCGCAAATGGTGATGTAAAGAAACCGTAAAAAAGATGCAAAACGTTTACGATGGCGGATACATCAAACACAGTTCAGATTTTAGTTGCGTGTGCGATGCGGGGCATAAGGTTCAGTTCAATGAGCTATCTGCGATGAGGCAGAACAACAGAAATGGGTAGCCAGATGAAGGTGTGTGCGATATAAGGCATACAGTTCACACGGATAAACTGTTTGTGATGAGGCGGAACAACAGAAATGGGCAGTCAGATGAAGGTGTGTGTGATATGCGGCATACAGTTCACTCAGATGAACTGTTTGTGATTAGGCAACACAAAAGAAATGGTCAGCCAGATCAAGGTGTGTGCGATATACGTCATACGGTTCACTCGGATGAACTGTTTTTGATTAGGCAACGCAACAGAAATGGTTCAGCCAGATCAAGGTGTGTGCAATGGAGGGCATACAGTTCATTCCGATAAACTGTTTGTGCTGAGCCAAGAGAACAGAAACGTTTCATGTAAACAAGATGTGTGTGATACGCAGCAAACATCCAATTACATAGGTGGTTAGTACACACATGACATTTCCACACACCAAAGTAAACTATTACATGCATAATTAACTAGGATAAATGATCATCTGATCATCATCTACTTCTTGTGACGTTTGCCGCCACTGCTCTACTAGGATAAATGGAACAATATTTTTTACTATGAATAGTGTGCTCTGTTGGGCACACAAGTATATGGATCATAGCCTTGGGCGAGCAATGTGCCCGCACGCGTCGTGCTAGCTCAATGTTCCTTCTATGCTAAGTTTCCATTAATTGATGGTGTTTTATGAACACGCCACCGTTTCCCGCCATTTCCCCACCGGTTTCCCGCCGCCACCCAGCGATATTGCGCATAAACCTAGGCGGTGCGTGATGCACAGAGTCAACAAACGCAGCCTGTAGCACATCCACCTTTTCCAAGCATGCCAACCCACCAAAGCGCGGCCTCTGCCATCAACCTCCTCGACGAGGAAAATGAGAAGGCGCCACGGCCCGTCGAGGCCGAGGCGCTCCCCGGCAAGGCGATGGACGACGCCGTGATGCACGTCATCGCCAGGGTTGAGCAGACCCTTGGCGCATGGCGCTTCAGCGTCGCGGATCAAGATATGCATGTCAGCGCCGAGAGGCTGCAGCTCGCCGCACAACTTGATCGATGATCGATGGTGCGCCGCAGAGCAAGCTAGGCACGTCCGCGCCGATAGGCTACGGCTCGCCGCACAACGAGACTGTTGGAGCGCCGCAGAGCGAGAGGCGTGGCGCGCTGCAGAGCAAGAGCGGATCCATCGGTGCTTGCCTGCTGTCGATAGGGCGTCGTAGCTGGGTACACGTCCCGTCAGTACACCCATTCCTCGCCAGGGGTGGGCAGAGGCCGTCTGCGTCGTACTTGCACCAGAGGCCGGACGTACCGTACTTGCATCGGACGCCCGCTGCGCCGTTCGCATGGGTCGCACCGTTCACCTTGTCCACGGCCCACTCGATGCCAATGCGCTAGTCGCTAGGCTCGACCGCCTCACCTGGGCGCAGTAGAGGAACATGGCCGTCGCATCCTCGAGTTGGTGATCTCCGATGAAATAGCCAACTTGGAGCTCAAGATCACACTCCAGATGTACCGCGAGCGTGTCGACCTCTTCGACAAACACCTGCACGAGTTCAGGCAGACCCAAGAGCTACTATAGGCAAGGGCTACTGGTCATGGACGCGTTTATTTTGTTGACTCATTTCGACATGGAGCGCTATGTATTCACAACAATCATAATATTGCTCTGTTTATTGCTCTGTTTCAATGTGTGTACTCTGTTTTCCGTTCTTATATGTTCTGTTTCAATGGTGTATATATGGTTTCCATTCTGTATATGTGGATGATAACAGCTACATACAAATTAGTATACGAAAATAGGTAGAAAAATGGAATTCATAATATATATTTATTGTTCATTAGTTCATCACAGAATATATATAATATGATCATTTATACGTGATGATACTTAACTACCATGTACAATGCATAAAATTGAAAACGAACAATACTAAAACTAATAATCCCTCCTGGGGGTAGTATTCCGGCAGTCCCTTGCCAGCAGCTTTCTGGTGCGTGGCGTCTTCCCAGTGCGGAGGCAGTACTCCGCCTCCTCCACCTCGCAGCGCTTGACATACCGGTCTGCTTCTTGCTGGCGGACGAGCGCGAACAATCTTGCCATTTCGTTGGGCGCCTACGGGAGCTCCTCGTCGGTGGCACGTTGGAGCTTTTCAACCCACCACCACGTAGCGATGAGGCGCCTAGCGCCTTTGACCTTCCTTGCGAAGTACCCTTCTTCGTACACCTCCTCCGCACGACGGCGCCCGCCCCCAAAGCTCCACCGCCTCCTTTTTCCAGGCGGCCTTACGGGCTTCACAGGTCGCCTGGTACCTGGCTTCCTCCTCCGCCATCTCCTTCTTGAACGCCACTTGCTTGGCTTTCTCAGCCGGCGGCAATGATTTCCACAGACAAAGATTGTACTGGCCCCAAAACCACTTTAAAGTTGGCGGGTCCGGCGCAACCTCGTCCGGCGGCCCATAGGGGTCCTCCTCGTCGCTGCTCTTTGACTGAACGTCGTCGAGGGGCGGTGCCTCCTCGTCAGCGCGTGGGCAGATCGGCGGCGCCATGGCAAAGATTTGTGTGTGTGTGTGAGAGAGAGAGGGCGAGCGAGGGGAGGATGTAGATGAGAATGAAGGCGGGACGACATGAGCAAGGTAGTATTTATTGACGGCCGGAATCTAGATCGACGGGAACAGTACACACGCCGGTCGCCGGAATTTACGAGTATTGTAGTTTGAATTGCACACGATTACCGCAGCAAAAGCCGTGTGTGAACTTAATAGCTGACGGTTTCCAATACAGAACCACGTCTGATTAATAACCCGCGCCACTCACCTTCCAAACCTCGAGGCGCGAAATAGAGTGCCAATCGTGTGGGGCCTAGTTGTCTTGCCAGATATTTACATTTTCTTTCCTCATATACGGGACGAATGCTTATTTTGTGTTACCATGGCACTCCATGCATGTGTACAAGCCTTGACACCAATATGTTTGAAAATTCCTTCCAATTTACTGCACATGGAACTAACTCGCACACAACAAGTACACAAATATGATTTTTCAAACCGTTATGGTTAGCTGTTGCATGTACATGTAGTTTAAATTTGAATTATGATCATTAAATGGCTAGTAAATCACTTAAATGTCTTAAAAAGGTCAAATGACCCCTAGAATTTTCCAAATTTTGACATGACAGTTGTATTAGTGCACGTTAACTGTAGAAAATTTTTGAAGGCCATATGAGGAAGTGATACGTCTCCAACGTATCTATAAATTAAGTATTCATGCCATGTTTACAACAATTTTATATGGTTTTGGTACGATTTGCATGGAACTAACCCAGATTGACGCTGTTTTCAGCAGAACTACTATGGTGTTGTTTTTTGTGCAGAAATAAAAGTTCTCCAAATGAAACGAAACTTTTTGATGGTTTTTTTGCAACAAAAGAGTCACTAGAAGCTTCGTGGGAGGACCAGAAGGTGAAGGAGGTGAGCACAACCCACCAGGGCGCGCCTGGGCCCTTGCCCGTGTGTAGGTGGGTTGTGGTCACCTCGAGGCCCATCTTTGTGTGAAACCAACGCTAAAAAATCCTATAAATATAGAAACCCCCAGAAATAACTCTAGATTAGAAGTTCCGCCACCGCAAGCCTCTGTAGCCACGAAAAACCAATCTAGACCCCGTTCCGACACCCTGTCGGAGGGGGAAATCATCACCGGTGGCCATCTTCATCATCCCGGCGGCCACCATGATGAGGAGGGAGTAGTCCACCCTCGGGGCTGAGGGTTTGTACCAGTAGATATGTGTTTAATCTCTCTCTCTCTCTCTCTCTCTCTCTCGTGTTCTTGAGTTGGCACGATCTTGATGTATTGCGAGCTTTGTTAATATAGTTGGATCATATGGTGTTTTCCCCTCTCTATCTTGTTGTGATGAATTGAGTTTTCCCTTTGAGATTTCACTTTTATCGGATTGAATACTTTGTTGGATTTGAGAGCACTTGATCTATGTCTTGGCACTCAACTTGCGGATTCCCGAGGTGACATTGGGGTAATCTATGCATAGGGGTTCATGCACGTTTTCGTCCTTGTTTCTCCGGTAGAAACTTGGGGCACTCTTTGAGGTTCTTTGTGTTGGATTGAGTATTATGAATCTGAAATTGTTTGATGCATATTGTATAATCAACTCACGGATACTCGTGGTGACATTGGAGTATCTAGGTGACATTAGAGTTGGTTGATGTGTATCATATGGTATTATTTTAGTACGAACTCTTAGATAGATTGATCGGAAAGGATAACTTGGTGTTATTTTAGTACGAACTCTTGGATAGATCGATCGAAAATGATAACTTTGAGGTGGTTTCGTACCCTACAAACAATTTCTTCTTTTGTTCTCCACTAGATAGGAACTTTGGAGTGATTATTCATCACACGTTGAGGGATGGTTATGTGATCCAATTATATTAGCATTGTTGAGAGATTGCACTAATGAAAGTACGGACCCTAGGCCTCATTTTGAAGCATTGCAATACCGTTTGTGCTCCATTTTATCAATTGCTACCTTGCTGTTTTTTATTGTTCCTATTACAAAAATCAATATCTACTATCATTACTACGCTTTTATTACCATCTCTTCTCCGAACTAGTGCACCTATACAAATTACCATTGTATTTGGTGTGTTGGGGACACAAGAGACTTTTTGTTATTTGGTTGCAGGGTTGTTTGAGAGAGACCATCTTCATCCTATGCCTCCCACGGATTGATAAACCTTACACTACTGGAATCAGGATCTTTGCCGTCAGCCAGCTCTTTGCCGTATGCTAGCAGACGGCAAAGAAGGTCTTTGCCATCAGCTCACAGAAAACAGACGACAAAGAACTGATAGACGGCAAAGAACCTGGTTGCCATCAGCCAATTATTTGCCGTCTGCCAGCAGATGGCAAAGATTCTTTGCCATCTGCTGGCAGACGGCAAAGAGGTGGGGCTATCTTTTTTTTTTTGCGGGCAAAAAAAAGCCGTTTCCCCCACCTCCTCTCTCTCTCCCCTCTCTCTCCGCCCGGCCCCACCCCTCTTTCTCTCTCCCCTCGCTCTCCCGCACCGCACCTCACCCGCGCCCGCACCGCCGCACCGAGCACCGCTGCCGCCCAGACACCCCGCCGCCGCCGTCGCACCACCCCGCCGCCCCAGAGCCCTGCGGCCCCGTCGCCACCGCCGCCCGGCGCCCCTGCCGCTCGGCTCTCTCTCTCTCTGTTTCCCGATCCCCTTTGCTGCCGCCACGTTTTCCGGCCGATTCCGGCGGTTTCCGACGGTCTTCGGCGACACCTTGGCTACCCATCTCTTCCTCTCGTCGAGCTCTATCGATCCCTCCGTCTCGATATGATTTTCCCTGCCTCCTGTGGTCGCTCCCTTCGGTTTTCTTTCCGCTAGGATTTCGGTGTTGGGGTGGTTCTCGCCTCCGGTGGGGCTTCGGTGGCCGTGAGGTGCTCCGGTGGTGCTGGGCGTGCCGTGGCACGGGGGTGCCCCAGGTTTGGCGCCTTCGTGCTGCGGTGCCCCTGGGTTGGCCGCCTCCGTGCTGCGTGCTTTCGTTGGCGCCGCCGTGGTGGTGTTGGTTGTGCTGCTGGTCACACCATAGTGATGGTGTGGCCGCATCCTGCTTCGGCTACAACTCCTCTTGGTGAGCTTCTCCTTACTCCCCTCCTGTGATCTCTCTAATGCATAGCTTTAGCTCTTGATATAATTGGATGTGAAGCTCTATTAGCTGCTGCTAGATGCTCCAGATGAGTATCAACTTGTGTTGGAGCTCTCTGTGATGGATTCTTGCTGTGTCAGGGTTTTGGTCAGTGACTGTTTATGTGTATCTGCTTACATATGTGCTCCTGGATTGGCTAATATGGTCAGTAGTTGTTCATGTGTGTAAAGGTACTCCTGTGCATATGTGGTAGCTCTGACTGTGTTGTTAAATCGGTGGCTAACCTGTGCTCTACTGGACTGGGATCTCTCCCTGTATTTTTTTGTTGCTACTGTTAGCTATCTCACTAGCTGTTGATGGTAACTTAATTCAGTTAACTGAATCTCTAGTGTTACATTTTCTTTTCCATTGGTCTGTTTAACCTTTGGAAATTAGTTATCACTTCTGTTGTTATTTGCTGCTGCTATTACTTGTAGTAGCAGTTTATAATGGTACTAGCCCCCTGTGCTTGTGGGTGCAGTGCCCTAATTGCAGAAAAATACCAGGTGCAAGTGTGGTGTTGTGTTCTGCAAAAGCAGATAATCATTTGGGGTGCTACCCTGCTATTTCTTCTATGCTATAGCTACTTTACTCATGAACAGATACTTGTGCTTAGTTGTTTTACTTCTAATACTGATATGAACAGATACCACTTGGTTTGGCTATTCCTATTGGTCTCTTTCTAATAGCCTATGAACAGATGCTATACTTGGTTTTAGTTGTTACTTCCTAGTTTTCTACTGATAAGACAGATACTACATCTGATTTGGGCAGTGATGCTGGTCTGAGCCCCCTTCTCTTAGGCTTAATTTACATGTGGCTATCCCTGTGCTGTGATGATCTAGCCCTGGCATCTCCAGGCTAGCTGAGCACACAATCCTCAAGTATACCTTGAGGTCTTCTAGTTATCTAGTAAGCTACTGGGTGTCTCATTGGGCTTGGGACTTGGTCTGGCCGGCTGGTTTGATGTATATCTCCTCCTGGAGCTTTGTTTTGAATTGCTCAGTGACATATCTCATTGTCACTGGACAAAAGTTGGTTGTAGTGGTAGAGTGTAATCATTGGCTCTAAACACTAGTTTTAGTTGGGCTTAATCCTTTGGAGCTATTTCTGTTAATGATCTTTGATATATGGTAGTTGATGGCTTCCTGACTTGGCTCTTGGCTGGTTCCCTGATTTGGCTCTTGATAATGGTTTTCCTCTATTTGGCTTTTCTGAAATAAGGTCATTTGGTATTTAGAAATCCTGACTGAGATAGTCTTGATTTCAAGGAATAGCTCCTACAACATTGCATTTTACCAAGTGAAATGCTACATTTCTACTCCTAACCCATTCTCTCTTTCTTAGTGTTTTTGTTATGCAGGTTGGAAGAAAAGAAGAAGATCCAGAAAAAAAACTTAGTAATAAGATAGTTTTTAGGAAAATAGATATTTAGTTTTA
Source organism: Thinopyrum elongatum (assembly GCA_011799875.1). Lineage (NCBI taxonomy): Eukaryota > Viridiplantae > Streptophyta > Magnoliopsida > Poales > Poaceae > Thinopyrum > Thinopyrum elongatum. The sequence continues at coordinate 138,507,023 of CM022300.1, read as the reverse complement.
GGTCATTTTTGATTCTTTATAATATGACTTTGAATTACCTATTCCAATTATTAATAAAGTTTTAAAATCTAAAACAAGAGCTCCATTTTGAGTTTCCGATCGGTTGATCTGTTGCAGGTTTCCCAAAGGTAAACAAGTTGATGGTGGTTTGGAAGATCTTCAAGCTGTTGAAGATTTGGAAGATCACTTCATGGAAGGGCAGAATGCTACTGTTTAGATGTTAGATGTTTGATGTATTGGATGTTTGTGAAACTATTGGATGTTTGTGAAACTATGTATATATGAATTGGATGTATGATGTTTGATGACGATGGTGAAACTATGTTTGATGTATGATGTTTGAACTATGTGATTCTGAATATATTATATATATATATGGGTGTGTGTGTGTGTGTGTGTGTGTGTGTGTGTGTGTTGTGTGTGTGTGTGTGTGTGTGTGTGTGTTTGTGTGTTTGAATTTCTGTGAACATGATTTATATAACAAAAAACAAAAAAAATAGGGGCTATATAGCCACTTTGCCGTCTGCTAGCAGACGGCAAAGAGGTTTGCCATCCGCCAGCAAACGGCAAAGAGGCCACGTGGTAGCAGTCTGTGCAACCTAGGCTGGCCTATTTGGCCTCTTTGCCGTCTGCTGACAGACGGCAAAGAAGCAAAGTTCTTTGCCGTCAGCCAGCAGACGGCAAAGTGCCCTTTACCGTAACTCGTTCAGCCGGACTGTTGGCCGTCTGCTGGCTGACGGCAAAGGCTTTGCCGTCCGCCAAGCATGCCTTTGCCGTCTGCCATGGTAGACGGCAAACTGCCTGATTCCTGTAGTGTTAGGTCATCCACTTCAGGTAAATTGCTACTGTCCTACAAAACTCTGCGCTTGGAGGCCCAACACGAGTCTACAAGAACAAGTTGTGTAGTAGACATTAGGAAGCTATCACCGCTTCATCATCAAACATGCCAATTTTTTTACCACACCATCGTGGTGCCATGCCATTACGTCAAGCAAGGTTTCATGTGTTTCTGATCATTTTTTATTTTTTTTGGATTTTAAATGTCATGGCATGCACTCGATGCTTTGTGTCCAAGCCGTGACACCAATATGTTTGAGAATCTTCCAATTTACTGCACATGAAATTAACTCGCACACAAGTACAAAAATATGATTTTTCAAAACCGTTATGGTTAGCTGTTGCATGTACATGTAGTTCAAATTTGAATTACGGTCATTAAATGGCTAGAAAATCACTTAAATGTCTTAAAAAGGTCAAATGACCCCTGAAATTTTCCAAATTTTGACATGGCAGTTGTATTAGTGCACGTTAACTGTAGAATTTTTTTGAAGGCAATAAGAGGAAGCTATTGCCGGTTCGTCATCAAAGATGCATTGTGTCCTCTCGGAACCATGAGCCTTCTAGTGAGTAGCTCCGGTTTGTGAGGGGTGTGTGTCCAAAGTTTCGTCAAACAGGCCAATTTTTTTACCACAGCATCCTGGTGGCATGCAATTACGTCAAGCAAGGTTTCATGTATTTCTGATCATTTTTTAATTTTTTGGAATTTAAATGCCATGGCACCCCATGCTCGTGTCCAAGCCGTGACACCAATATGTTTGAAAATTCCTTGCAATTTACTGCACATGGAATTAACTCGCACACAAGTACACAAATATGAGTTTTCAAACTGTAATGGTTAGCTGTTGCATGTACATGTAGTTCAAATTTGAATTACGGTCATTAAATGGCTAGAAAATCACTTAAATGTCTTAAAAAGGTCAAATGACCCCTGGAATTTTCCAAATTTTGACATGACAGTTGTATTAGTGCACGTTAACTGTAGAAATTTTTTGAAGGCCATAAGAGGAAACTATCGCCGGTTCGTCATCAAAGATGCATTGTGTCCTCTCGGGACCACGAGCCTTCAAGTGAGCAGCTCCGGTTTGTGAGGGGTGTGTGTCCAAACTTTCGTCAAACAGGCCAATTTTTTAACCACACCATCTTGGTGCCATGCCATTACGTCAAGCAAGGTTTCATGTGTTTCTGATAATTTTTGAATTTTTTGGAATTTCAATGCCATGGCACTCGATGCTTTGTGTCCAAGCCGTGACACCAATATGTTTGAAAATTCTGTCCAATTTACTGCACATGGAATTAACTCGCACACAAGCATTCAAATATGACTTTTCAAACCGTTATGGTTAGCTGTTGCATGTACATGTAGTTCAAATTTGAATTACGGTAATTAAATGGCTAGAAAATCACTTAAATTTCTTAAAAAGGTCAAATGACCCCTGAAAGTTTCCAAAGTTTGACATGACAGTTGTATTAGTACTTAAAATTTTCTCGTACATTTAAAACACCATCCGTTGCCACTGTACCCCAAATTCGTCTTTCACGGCTAATACAAAATATCAACAACATCACACACAGTTTGTTGTAGGGACCGTTTGCGATGAAAATTCATGGGTCTACTTAAGTCTTCCTCCATAAGCTTCGCCGGCTTCGTCTGCTCTAGTGTTGGTCACCCCCGGATCTAGGAATCCCAGATCCCCATTCCCGCAACCCCTTCTTGCTAAGAATGACGCCGTGGAAACGCTTCGTGAGGGCCCATACGGTGGTCGCGTCCTCCCCGAGCGCTGTCGCCTACGCCGAGAGCGTGGCTGCATACACCGAGAGCGCGGCCGCATCCGCATTGAGTGCGGCCACATCCGTCGAGAGGGCGTCTGCGGCAGCCGACAGGGCAGCTGCAGCAGCCGAGAAGGCTACAGAAGCTGCTGTGACGGCGGCTGCAAACGCCAAGAGCGCTTGAGCTGCCGGCCGCGCTGCCGATGTCGCCCTGGCCCGGGTCGAGGCCATCCACGCCAAGATCGATGACGCACATGCCAAGATATTCCAGGCCACCTCGAAATCAAGCATGCAACCCGCGTCCGAAAAGGCGGCGGAGGCCATGGAGCACCTACTTCCTCGTGAGATCACCGAGCGGGAGCTGGAGATGCAGGAGGCGACGGAGATCGAGGAGCGCCGGTAGGAGGAGTTGCGTGTCGCTTGGGAAGAGGTTGAGAAGAGCCTGTCTGTTGAGGAATCGGTGGTGGAGTACCAGCGTGAGCTCTGGTGCAGCCACTACTATGAGTACGACAACCTTGAGGGCGGCGCCGAGGACAAGGACGAGGACAAGGACATGGTAGACTTCAACCGGGGGGACGCGGAGTCCACCAACGGCGGCATGTCACCAGGACAAGTCATCGACGTCTCATCTTACACCGGCGAGGCGTAGGGCGGCGCGGCGGCGGCTTTGTTAAAATTATGCGTACTTAGCCTTTGTTTATAACGCTGGTCTTTTCTTAGAGCAATGTTTAGGTCAACTAGCTCTGTTTAATTACTAAAATTGCTCAATTCAGTAACTTTGGTCTTTGTGATGTAGGCTCTTTTATGTGCCCAAATTAGCAAGCGATGTTAAATTATGCAATGACCTGGATGAGGATAGTATCCAGGGACATTTCCACCAATATTTGAATGATCAAACTCATCGCATGCGCGTAAAGCAGAAGAATCGTTTGCGATGCACACATTCGTTCAAAGTGATTGGTGTCTGGCGGCACCGCGCACAAAGTTTCCCTCCACCTTTCAAAATTTTTGGCCTACCGCCGAAATATCTACCCCCCTCCCCACCCCCTTTTCTCCTCCACCACAAGTCACATTTCCCCTGTTTCCTCCTTCCTTCCTTCCCAAGCTATAGCCGCTTCCTCCCTCTCGCCGTCTCGCATCCTACCGCTGGGGTCGCCATGGGCTTCTTCAATGACCTCTCCAGCGATTCATCCTCCGACGACGACTCTTTCACCACCCGGGTATGCCTCTCTTCTCTCTCAGGTTATGATTTGGAATGAAGGATTTTAACCCGGCGGTCGATTTGAGTCATCTTCCTCTTGTAGCTCCCTAGGACCATCAGTTGCAACGAATGGAGCGGGGTGGCTGAAGATCTGCCTGCTTGTTGTCACCATCAATTTCCATGCGTGAAGTTAGTTGCGTTTGAATCTGTGGACAGTGGGAGGAAGTTTCTGGCATGTGCAGAGAAGGTTAGCCCCACTTTCGTTGTTACAAATCATTTGTTAGATGTGATTCATACACTGTCACTGTGCTATGTTATTCTGGATGTTAAGACAGTGTCACAGTTTGTACCTAGTATCTAAAAATGTTGCCATCTCATTAGCGGTGCCATTAGAAAATTATTTGGCACCGCTTCAGCAGTTTGTGCAGCCAACTTTGGTCCACACATCCGAGCAGCCAAGCAGTAAAATACTAAATCTTTATGGCCTGAAGGAACTGGGCATCGGAGCAACTAGGTGCTCCAGAGTCTGATTCCCTGATTTTTTCCTCTACATCGGCTCGCCAGTGCAGGGCACCGGTGCCAAATGTAGCAACACTTGTCTTGACACCGGTTTTGGCATACATAGTGGACGACCGTAGTGCTATTAGTTCTATGTTACTAAATGTGTGCATGTACACACCTGTTAGTATCAATTTGATGTCATCCAAACACTGTTGCTATGATGTTGCAGTTATATTTAGCTTACTCATAAAATGTTCAATTTGTTATTTATAGTACATGACTAAGAACTTGTAGCATTGTTGTAGTTAATTATAGCTTCTGATGTTTCAGAATTTGGTTGTTGTCTCAGTAGCAATTAATTCATTTGCATTTTGATCTTTTTGAGAAGATATGTTATAATTAACCTGTTTCTTCAGTTTTTCAAAATATGTATTTGGTGATTTTCTATGTTGCTAGAAACCAATTTCCCCTACAATTGTTACTGATCTAGTTTTAAATATTATAGTATGAACGGAAGTGTTCTTACCTGGAGTGGGTTGATCAAGAGTGGCCACAGTCTCTGAAGATGTGCCTAGCAAAGCTCTGGAGCATGTATGAGGAAGGGAACAGAGGTAGGCTTAGAGAAAGTGTTGTCAACGCTGGAGAATATTTCAAGATGCGGGAAAAAAAGAGGAAGATGGAGAATGAGCTCAGATTTTTTTAATTAGACTTTGCTAAGATGGTGTTAGCGAAGGAGGAGGCACTTTCCCAGTTGGTCAGTGCAAAACAGGTTCTTACTGAACTGAAAGCAGAGGTGGATAAGACAAGCCTGGCTGATCTCGATTAGGGAAATGAATGTATTGTTCTAATATTGTTCTTATGAAGGTGAACTAGCTATATGTTGTACTATGTTGTTTTCAGGTAGCTATCGTACTGTGATGTTAAAATATATTTATGTGCCTGATATGAAATTGGCAAACAACTATTTGATATGAAATGTGAATTTGCGTAATACTGGAATTATTAATTGTAAAATAATAAACCTGCTAAATGGGTCATGGAACTTTGCAAATGGTTCTAGCAGTAAAAGCGGTTGTGATGGATAGCCCAATGCCATACGGTTTTCTTCATCAAATCGTGTGTGATGTAGTTGAATAAAAGCAAACGGTTAACCGAGGCAGAACATGTGTGATCGTTACACCTATCACACACGAGGCTATACATAAAACTGTGTGGGATGTATATACGAACAAAAACGTTTTCCCTCGATTGACTGTGTGGGATGTACATACGAACGAAAACGTACTTCTTGGATTGACTGTGTGGGATGTACATAAGAACAGAAACGTACTTCTTGGATTAACTGTGTGGGATGTACATAAGAACAGAAACGTATTCCTTGGATTGACTGTGTGGAATGTACATACAAACGGAAATGTTTGTCTGGGACTCACTGTGTGGGATGTACTTACGACCGGAACCGATTGGGCCTGTATAATTGTATTTGATCGCTCGCCTATTGCACACGATCTCATTTTGCCCAGCGTGTGTAACCGAAGGGCCTATCCCCGATGGTTTCTGGGTCGTGTGGGAAGGACCCCCGTAACGCACACACTCAGTTGGCGACGGTTCAGAATGCCATCGTGGAAAGGGGTTAAAAACCGTTTGTATAGCACCTCGCTGTACCAGTGTAGAGCAAGAGCAATTGCGGCAAGATGATGTTGTGCTCCTCGAGGAAGATCATCTTCGGGCAGCTGTGCGAGCTACACACTACCAACAAGCCTTGCACCGCTATCATAGCCACAAGGTTCATGCCTGAAGCCTTGAGGAAGGCGACCTTGTTCTCCTCCGTGTTCAATCCGCCAAAGGATCAAATAGTTGACGCCAAAGTGGGAAGGCCCTTATCGGGAACAAGTCTCCAGACCTCGAGCAGTCCGTCTGGAGAGCAAAGATGGCATTCATGTGCAAAACTCGTGGAATATCGAGCATCTTCGCATGTTCTACCCGTGAGGCACGGTTGCCAGGCCTTGTCCTGGCAACCCCTTTTGTACAAGCTTTGTCTTCAAGACTTGTAACCCTTTGTACAAAGCTAGGTGCAGACCATGTGCATATGTGAATAAAGCTAAGTGTTTCACAACTTTTTATGCATATTTACTTATGTATGAATACGCGTAACATTGTGATTACATTTTTGCTTGAATGAAATGTCTAACATACCGCCAAGACCTCCATACCACTCTTTTCTCTTCTTTCTTTTTCCCACAGAGGGATTCCTCGCGCTCAAGTTTCCCAGAGAGGAGTGAACATGAGATACACCATTAAATGGTATTATTGCACATTTCATGCGACAAGTACAGCAAAGAAAGATAAGTTGGAAGACAACTAGAAATTTTTCTTTGTTACATTTACAGTGCCCCCTTTGCACAATTTTGTGTTGTATGAGAAACCTGCATGCGAGGGAATCTTGTCGTGTTTATTCGCACTCTTATCTTGTCTCGAGTTTGCTCGGCAAGATCTTTGCAGCTGCGTTGAGATCGACAAGTTGCCTTGCCGGTGACAGTTCTACCAGCAGGCTGCTAAGGACCAGCTCCTCAAAGCGCTCGCGGCAAGTATGTGTGCCGACAAGCTTCCAAACCACATGGGGTGTCGGATTGAAATCATACAAGAACAAAGACAAACGAGGGGAACAGTAAATGTTCATTTGAGCACGGCAAATATCATATATTCATTGAAAAGTGCTCAATAATGTTTTTCTTAGCCCTTTCCTCCTAGGGTTTACATCGAGTGCAACTCAGGGCAAAAGGGACGCCTAGGCGAAGCGCTCCCGACAGGCTAGATGATGGTGCTGCCGGCGCTCAGCTGGAGATGATGGTGCTACCGGCGCTCAGTTGTAGTCGGATCCATAGTCCTCGATCTTGACGCTTTCGTCTTCGTCGTCTTCACCATCGTCCTCCTCATCGCTTTCGCTCGAGGGGGAGGTTTCGTTGTTGCTCGAGCTCTGCGCGCAACACTCCATGCAAGCGCCTGAAGCTCCGAAGAACTTCACAGAGAGCGTGTTGGCTTCCACTAGCTTTAAGTGGAGAAGATGCCCTTGCTCTAGATAACGGGTGTGGGCGAAGGATTTCCATCCACACGTGAGGTACATGATGCCGTCCGCTGAGAACTCGACGTTCACCCAAACGGAGCCATTGCAGCAGCCGTTCACACGCAACCACAGACCGAGCGGTTGGTCGACCTCCATCGCCCTAGCGAAGGTGGGAGCCACAGTCGGCTTCGCGGTGGGTCGTACAGCTCTACGATGAATTCGAGCGTCGTGTCCTTGCTACTTCTTGAGCTTGCGTTGCTTTTTCCCTTGAAAAGGAAAGGGTGATGCAGCAAAGTAGAGATAAGTATTTCCCTCAGTTGAGAACCAAGGTATCAATCCAGTAGGAGGAACACACAAGTATCCAATGATAGCACCTACACAAACAAACAAATACTTGCACCCAACGCGGTAAAGGGGTTGTCAATCCCTTCACGGTTATTTGCAAGGATGAGATCTGATAGAGATAGGTATAAAAGATAAATAAAAGTGCAAAAGTAAATAAAAGAAAATAAATTGCAGCAAGGTATTTTTTGGTTTTTGGTTTTATAGATCTGAAAATAATATGATAAAAATAGACCCAAGGGCCATAGTTTTCACTAGAGGCTTCTCTCTTGAAAGAAGCATACGGTGGGTAAACAAATTACTGTTGAGCAATTGATAGAAAAGCGCAAAGTTATGACGATATCTAAGGCAATGATCATGAATATAGGCATCACATCCTTGACAAGTAGACCGACTCCTGCCTGCATCTACTACTATTACTCCACACATCGACCGCTATCCAGCATGCATCTAGTGTATTAAGTTAATAAAAACGGAGTAATGCCTTAAGCAAGATGACATGATGTAGAGGGATAGATCTTAGCAATATGGTAAAAACCCCATCTTTTTATCCTTAATGGCAATAATACAAATACGTGCCTCGCTAGCCCTTCTATCACTGGGTGAGGACACCGCAAGATTGAACCCAAAACAAAGCACCTCTCCCATTGCAAGATAGATCAATCTAGTTGGCCAAACCAAATCAATAGATCGGAGATAAATACAAAGCTATCTTAATCATGCATAAAAGAGTTCAGAGAAGACTCAAATAATATTCATAGATAATCTGATCATAAATCCACAATTCATCGGATCTCAACAAACGCACCGCAAAAGAAGATTACATCGAATAGAACTCCAAGAACATCGAGGAGAACACTGTATTGAAGATCAAAGAGATAGAAGAAGTCATCTAGCTAGTAGCTATGGACCCGTAGGTCTGTGGTAAACTACTCACACATCATCGGAAGGGCAGCAAGGTTGATGTAGAGGCCCTCCATGATCGAATCCCCCTCCGGCAGAGTACCATAACAGGTCTCCAGATGGGATCTCACGAGGATAGAAACTTGCGGCCGCGGAAAAGTATTTTTGGTGTGCCCTATGGTATACGGGGAATATTTGGGTATTTATGGAACAAGGCTTAGGGTTAGGGGAGCCTCGAGGGGCCGACAAGCTTCCGCCCCCTAGGGCACGCCTCCTGGGCTTGTGGCCCTCTCGTGGCTGCTCTGGACTCCTCCCGAAGCTTCCTAGGTGACTTCTGGTCCAAGAACAATCGTCAAAAAGTTTCATTCCGTTTGGACTCCGTTTGGTATTGATTTTCTGTAAAAGACAAAAACAAGGAAAAAACAGCAACTGGCACTAGGCACTAGGTTAATAGGTTAGTCCCAAAAAATGATATAAAATAGCATAATAATGCATATAAAACATCCAAGATGGATAATATAATAGCATGGAACAATAAAAAATTATAGATACGTTGGAGACGTATCAAGCATCTCCAAGCTTAATTCCTTCTCGTCCTCAAGTAGGTAAATGATAAAAACATAATTTTTGATATGGAATGCTACCCAACATGTTTATCATGTATTCTTTCTTTATTATGGCTTGAATATTCAGATCCATAAGATTAAAAACAAAAGTTTAATATTGACATAAAAACAATAATACTTCAAGCATACTAAATAAAGCAATCATGTCTTCTCAAAATATCATGGCTAAAGAAAGTTATCCCTACAAAATCATATAATCTTGTCATGCTCTATCTTCATAACATAAAGTATTTATCATGCACAACCCCGATGACAAGCCAAGCAATTGGTTCATACTTTTAATGTTCTCAAGCTTTTTCAACTCTCATGCAATACATGAGCGTGAGCCATGGATATAGCACTATAGGTGGAATAGAATATGATGGTGGAGGTTGTGTGGAGAAGACAAAAAGGAGAAAGTCTCACATTGATGAGGCTAATCAATAGGCTATGGAGATGCCCATTAATTGATGTCAATGCAAGGAGTAGGGATTGCCATGCAACGGATGCACTAGAGATATAAGCTCAAAAGAAAACTAAGTGGGTGTGCATCCAACTCGCTTGCTCACGAAGACCTAGGGCAATTTGAGGAAGCCCATCATTGGAATATACAAACCAATTTCTATAATGAAAAATTTCCACTAGTAATATATGAAACTGACAAAATAGGAGACTCTCTATCATGAAGAACATGGTGCTGCTTTGAAGCACAAGTGTGGAAAAGGATGGTAACATTGTCCCTTCTCTCTTTTCTCTCATTTTTATTTTTTTCTTTCTCTTTTTTTTTGGACTCTTTGGCCTCTCTTTTTTATATTTTGGGATCTTTGGCCTCTTTTTATTTTATGTCCGGAGTCTTATCCCGACTTGTGGGGGAATCATAGTCTCCATCATCCTTTCCTCACATGGGACAATGCTCTAATAATGATGATCATCACACTTTTATTTACTTACAACTCAAGAATTACAACTCAATACTAGAACAAAAATATGACTCTATATGAATGCCTCCCGCGATGTACCGAGATGTGCAATGATCTAGCATGACATGTATAGAAAATATGAACGGTGGCCAAGCTATAAATACTATGCCAACTATATGATCATGCAAAGCAATATGACAATGATGTTGTGTGTCATAATAAAATGGAACGGTGGAAGTTGCATGGCAATATATCTCGGAATGGCTATGGAAATGCCATAATAGGTAGGTATGGTGGCTGTTTTGAGGAAGATATAAGGTGGCTTATGTGTGAAAGAGCGTAGCACATCACGGGATTTGGATGCACCGGTGAAGTTTGCACCAACTCTCAAGGTGGGAAAGGGCAATGCACGGTACCGAAGAGGCTAGCAATGGTGGAAGGGTGAGAGTGCGTATAATCCATGGACTCAACATTAGTCATAAAGAATTCACATACTTATTGCAAAAGTTTATTAGCTATCAAAGCAAAGTACTAATATGCATGCTCCTAGGGGGATAGATTGGTAGGAAAAGACCATCGCTCGTCCCCGACCGCCACTCTTAAGGAAGATAATAAAAAATAAATCATGCTCCAACTTCATCGCATAACGAGAGACCATACGTGCATGCTTAGGGAATCACAAATCTTAACACAAATATTCTAAACAATCAACAATTACTCACTAGCATGACTCTAATATCACCATCTTTATATGTCAAAACAAATGCAAGGAATCAAACTTCTCATATATTCAATGATTTTCATGAAAGTTTTTATTATATCCATCTTGAATACCCATCATATTAGGACTAAATTCATAACCTATGCAAATTGCCGTACTATTTTTAAGACTCTCAAAACGATATAAGTGAAGCATGAGATTTCATCAATTTCTTCAAAATAAAACCACCGCCGTGCTCTAAAAAGATATAAGTGAAGCACTAGAGCAACTACCTAGCACAAAAAATATAAGTGAAGCACATAGAGTATTCTAATGAATTCACGATTAATGTGTGTCCCTATCAAAACGTGTGTACATCAAGGATGATTGTGGCAAACTAAAAAGCAAAAACTCATATAATACAAGGCGCTCCAAGCAAAACACATATCATGTGGTGAATAAAAATATAGCCTCAAGTAATTTACCGATGGATTGAAGACAAAAGAGGGGATGCCATCTGGGGCATCCCCAAACTTAGATGCTTGGTTGTCCTTGAATGTTACCTTGGGGTGCCTTGGGCGTCCCCAAGCTTAGGCTCTTGCCACTCCTTATTCCGTAGTCCATCGAAACTTCACCCAAAACTTGAAAACTTCACAATACAAAACTCAACAAAAAACTCGTGAGATCCGTTAGTATGATAAAACAAATCTCCACTTTTTGGTGTTGTTGTGAACTCGTTCAAATTTTATATTTGCATTATATCTACTGTATTATAACTTCTCCATGGCTCATACCCCCCCCCCCGATACTACCCATAGATTCATCAAAATAAGCAAACAACACATCAAAAACAGAATAGTCTGTAAAGACCCAAATTATAGTCATACTTGTGTAACTCCAAACTTCTGAAAAATTAGGACAACAGAGGCAATTCATATATCAATCTTGTGTAAAAACTTCAGAGTTTTTCCACGTTCCAATGAATTTTAATAATTCTGCTACTGGACACAAAAGTTTCTATTTTTCAGCAAAATCAAATCAACGATCTACCAAAGCATCCCAAAGGTCCTACTTGGCTCAAACACTAATTGAAATATTAAAACACAATCATAACAGAGGTATAATTGAGTATTAATTGAAAAACAGAAGCAAAAACATAAAACATAAAAATAAAATTGGGTTGCCTCCCAACAAGCGCTATTGTTTTACGCCCCTAGCTGGGCATATTGCATAGATCTAGGTATTGTCATCTTTGGTATTCAATTCCTTTCTTATCAAATCTTCTAAAACCTTCCTTGGTAATTCTCTCTTATCATGTTCTTCCCTTCTAGTGGGAGAGCTTAAAGCATGGAAAGGACTTCAATTAGTAATTTTGACATTCATGATTTCATACTCAGGATCATCCCCATAAACATCTTCATAAGAAATATGTATCTCACTTTTAATAGGTTCTCTAGACATATCTTCAATCCATTCTTTATTAAACCCTTCATCAATTCCCTTAGTAACCCAATCAAATCTATTGTAAGCATCAATGTATAAGGCTTGGATGATTTCCGGATAGGGGACTCTTTTTCTTAGATTATCATTAAAAGCAACATAGTCCTTTGATTCCAAACCACGTAAAGTTTCATTATCATAAAGAATTTCTTCTATTATGGGATGCTCAAAATTCATATTATAGTAAGCAAAGATTTCCCTAGCCTCTTGGACTATGTAATCAAATTCACACATAAGGATAATGGTAGCAATTTTCTTAGCTTTAGGATCAAGTATATTGGGAAGTTCATAAACCATCTTTTGTAAGGCCGGATGGATATGTAGGAATTTTCTCTCTAATTTAACCACAAGCATAGAAATAGCATCCGCATAGCAATTTGTATTATCAAGGATGGTTCCCCTATCAATAGGCATAACTCCCGTGCAATCAAAAAATTCTTGAATAACATTTTTTCCAATAATATTACCATCACCCACATGGTAGATCTTTGTTTTAAAATTGGTATAGGTGTCAGTTTCAAAAGGATCATGATTAAGAACACAAGATTCAAATTTTTCCTCAAGATTTTCACTAGTTTTTTCAACGATAACCTCCCCAGACTCAGACATGATGGCAAGCAAGTAATCTAGCACACAAGCAAACGAAAAGATGAACGGAAAGAAGGCGAATAAAAAGGCAAATATTTTTGTGTTTTTCTGAAAATGTTTTAGAAGTGGGGGAGAGGAAAACGAGAGGCAAATGTTGAATAATGTAATGCAAGAGATGAGATTTTATGATGGGTACTTGGTAGGCTTGACGTAGAACCTCCCCGGCAACGGCGCCAGAAATTCTTCCTGCTACTTCTTGAGCTTGTGTTGGTTTTTCCCTTGAAGAGGAAAGGGTGATGCAGCAAAGTAGAGATAATTATTTCCCTCAGTTTGAGAACCAAGGTATCAATCCAGTAGGAGGAACACACAAGTCTCCAATGATAGCACCTACACAAACAAACAAATACTTGCACCCAATGCGATAAAGGGGTTGCCAATCCCTTCATGGTTATTTGCAAGGATGTGATCTGATAGAGATAGGTATAAAAGAGAAATAAAAGTGCAAAACTAAATAAAAGTAAATAAATTGCAGCAAGGTATTTTTAGGTTTTTGGTTTTAAAGATCTGAAAATAATATGATAAAAATAGACCCCGGGGGCATAGTCTTCACTGGAGGCTTCTCTCTTGAAAGAACACATATGGTGGGTAAACAAATTACTCTTGAGCAATTGATAGAAAAGCGCAAAGTTATGACGATATCTAAGGCAATGGTCATGCATATAGGCATCACGTCCGTGACAAGTAGACCGACTCCTGCCTGTATCTACTACTATTACTCCACACATCGACCGCTATCCAACATGCATCTAGTGTATTAATTTAACAAAAATGGAGTAATGCCTTAAGCAAGATGACATGATGTAGAGGGATAGATCCAATCAATATGGTAAAAACCCCGTCTTTTTATCCTTAATGGAAAAAATACAAATACGTGCCTCACTACCCCTTCTGTCACTGGCTGAGGACACCGCAAGATTGAACTCATTGCAAGATAGATCAATCTAGTTGGCCAAACCAAATCAATAGATCGGATAGAAATACAAAGCTATCTTAATCATGCATAAAGGAGTTCAGAGAAGACTCAAATAATATTCATAGATAATCTGATCATAAATCCATAATTCATCGGATCTCAACAAATGCACTGCAAAAGAAGATTACATCGAATAGAACTCCAAGAGCATCGAGGAGAACATTGTATTGAAGATCAAAGAGAGAGAAGAAGCCATCTAGAAACTAGCTATGGACCTGTAGGTCTGTGGTAAACTACTCACACATCATCGGAAGGGCAGCAAGGTTGATGTAGAGGCCCTCCGTGATCGACTCCCCCTCCGGCAGAGTACCGGAACAGGTCTCTAGATGGGATCTCACGAGGACAGAAACTTGCGGCGGTGAAAAAGTATTTTTGGTGTGCCCTCTGGTATACGGGGAATATTTGGGTATTTATGGAGCAAGGATTAGGGTTAGGGGAGCCTCGAGGGGCCCACAAGCTTGGGGGTGCAGCCCCCCTAGGGCGCCCCTCCTGGGCTTGTGGCCCTCTCGTGGCTCCTCTGGCCTCCTCCTGAAGCTTCCTAGGTGTCTTCTGGTCCAAGAAAAATCGTCAAAAAGTTTCATTTCGTTTGGACTCCATTTGGTATTGATTTTCTGTAAAAGACAAAACCAAGTTAAAAACATCAACTGACACTGGGCACTAGGTTAATATGTTAGTCCCAAAAAATATATAAAATAGCATAATAATGCATATAAAACATCCAAGGTGGATAATATAATAGCATGGAACAATAAAAAATTATAGATACGTTGGAGACGTATTACTCCTCTGTATGGCCTTCTGCTAGGGGAGGAGCAGCTGGGGTGGAATGACGAGCGCTCTACTCTGGCCATCCTAGCCCCGAGCGCCGCATCCTCCACGACCCCGACCTGCAGCCCCGCCCTGAGCGCTGGAGCCGGTCTCCACAACCGCGGCCGAAGTAGGAGTATTGCTGAGGGGAAGCTCTCGCTACAACAGCAGAAGCACGAGCTTGGCCTTTCCCTCTCGCCATGGTGGTGGCAGATGCTGGAAGAATGGAGAAGGGAGAGGTGGATGAGCATCGCCTTCCGCAGCCCCTCTTTTATAGGGGGAGGCACGGGGGCTGGCTCTCCACCATTTTGGGGCAACCGCCCCGTTGCGCCACTCCCGCGCCCTGCATTTCTGGCCGTTGCATTACTCCAGCAACCGCCCTACCTCGCCAATCCGACACATTGCCTACCATGTTCAGCGCGCTACTTCCACGACCGCCTCTCTTCACCAATCCCACATTCTGCGTATGGTGCGTGTCATGGGGAGGGATGCAGTAAAGGAGGGAGTGATGGCTGATAACCCACAAGTATAGGGGATCGCAATAGTTTTTTAGGGTAGAGTATTCAACCCAAATTTATAGATTCGACACAAGGGGAGCCAAAGAATATTTGTAGGTATTAGCAGTTGAGTTGTCAATTCAACCATACCTGGAGATTAAATATCTGCAGCAAAGTGATCAGTAGCACAGTAATATGATAGTTTTGATAGCAGTGGTAACAGTAACGGTAACAGTGATAACAATGATTTTGTAGCAAGTGTAATAGTAACAGCAGCAATAGTAACTTAGCAAGAACAATATGTGGAAAATCCGTAGGCATTGGATCGGTGAATTCGCTGGATGATATTCATCATATGACAGTCATAACCTAGGGCGATACAAAACTAGCTCCAGTTCATAAATATAATGTAGGCATGTATTCCATAAATAGTCATACGTGTTTATGGAAAAGAACTTGCATGACATCTTTTGTCCTACCCTCCCATGGCAGCGGGGTCCATAAGGAAACTAAGGGATATTAAGGCCTCCTTTTAATAGAGAACCAGAACAAAGCATTAACACATAGTGAATACATGAACTCCTCAAACTACGGTCATCACCGGAAAGTATCGCAATTACTGTCACACTGGAGTTTACGGATCATAACACGTAATAGGTGAATATGACTTGCAAGATTGGATCTATAACATATATATAATGGTGAAAACATAAACGGTTCAGATTTGAAATCATGGCACACGGGCCCTAGTGACAAGCATTAAGCATAGCAAAGTCATAACAACATCAATCTCAGAACATAGTGGATACTAGGGATCAAGCCCTAACAAAACTAACTCGATTACTTGATGAATCTCATCCAACTCCTCACCGACCAGCGAGCCTACGAAGGAATTACTCACTCCCAGTGGGGAGCATCATGGAATTGGTGATGAAGGAGGGTTGGTGATGACAAAGACCGAAGATTCCCCTCTCCGGAGCCCTGAACGGGCTCCAGATCTGGCCTCCCGATGAAGAACAGGAGGTGGCGGCGGCTCTGTATCATGAAACACGATAAAACTTCCTCTCCTATTTTTCTCTCTGAAAATAGGTATTTATGGAGTTGGAATTAGGGTCAGGGGGTCCACCAGGGGGCACAACCCACCAAGGCGCGCTAGAAGGAGGGGGCGCGCCCTGGTGTATCATGCCCAGCCAGGGCACCCCCTCCGGTGGTTCTTGGTTCCAGTATTTTTTATATATTCTAAAATAATTCTCTGAAAAGTTTCGTCCAAATCTAAGAACTTTTATTTCTGCACAAAAAACAACACCATGGTAGTTCTGCTGAAAACAGCGTCAGTCCGGGTTAGTTTCATTCAAATCATGCAAATTAGAGTCGAAAACAAGAGCAAAAGCGTTAGGAAAAGTAGATACGGCGGAGACGTATCAACTCCCCCAAACTTAAACCTTTCCTTGTCCTCAAGCAATTCAGTTGACAAACTGAAAGTGATAAAGAAAAACTTTTACGAGCTCTTTTGTTCTTATTTACATAAATAAGCTTAAGTAGCACCCAGGTTTTCAGCAAAGATTATGACTAACCATGTCAACAATAACTCTTAGGAATTATATTAACTCATATCAATGACATAAACAACTAGCGAGCAATAATAAAATATCACAAATGACAACACTTTTTTAAAATAACCATGATATAATATGACAAAAGTGGTATCTCGCTAGCCCTTTCTGAGACCGCTAAACATAAATGCAGAGCACCTCCAAAGTTCAAGCAGTGACTAAACATTGTAATTCATGGTAGAAAAGATCCAGCCATGATGCGTCCAACATTAACTATACACAATGCATGAGGATGACAATAGTGCTCTCATTTCTAGCGCTTGTTTGAGAAGGTGATGACTCAACATAAAATTAAATAGATAGTCCCTTCGCACAGGGAAGCAGGGATTTGCAGAGGTGCCAGAGCTCAAAGCTTAAAATAGAGATAAATATAATTTTGGGAGGTACACCCTTCCTGTCAATGTTACGACCAAGAGTTATCAATATCTTCCATGCTAAACACATTAGCGACGGTTCCTAAGCGATAAAAGTAAAGGTTTACTCCCCCTCAACCAACAAACACACTCCACGGCTAGCCAAATCCACGGGTATCGTCCATACCAACAACAATCCTGGGGGAGTTTTGTTTAATTATTTGCAAAAAAATCGGGACTGGGCATCCCTATTACCGCCCCTCTCGTGCAAGGATGAGTGAATAAACACTCATCATGAGAATACCCCGCTTAGCATGGAAGATACTGACCGCCCCTGTCACTCCATGAGTGGTCCAGGCACACAAAACAGATGTTCATTTGAAATTTTAGAGGTGTCACATGCAAATTTACTTGGAACGGCAGGGTAATACCGCATATAGGTAGATATGGTGGACTCATCTGGAATAACTTGGGTTTAAGGGTTTTGATGCACAAGTAGTATTCCTGCTTAGTACAGGCATAGGCTAGCAAATAGGTTGAGAAGCAGCCAGCTAGAGAGCAAAAACGGTCATGAACATGCGTTATGCATAATCAACATTGAATACTAGCATGAGTAGGATATGAACACCATGAACATAAATATCGTAGAGGCTATGTTGGTTTTGATTCAACTACATGCATGAACATGTGCCAAGTCAAGCCATTCGAAACATTCAGAGGAAGATACCATATCATCATACTACATCACAATCATTTTAATGCATGTTGACACCTAAGATAAATCATTATCCACTCCTAGCTACTTAAGCATGGCATGATAAACTATAACCTCTAATTGTCATTGCAAACATGGTCATAATACGATGAATCATGGATACTAGGTTAAACATATTTACAAAAACAGAACAAGTTGAGTTCATACCCGCTTCTCTCTGCCACTGTCAATTCATCAAATATCGTCATTATTGCCTTTCACTTGCACGACCGAATGATATGAAAATAATAGTGCAAGGGTGCCGTGGACTAAGCTGGAATCTGCAAACATTCTATTCAAAAGGAGAAGACAAAGTAATTTGGGCTCTTCATTAGATCAACAATAATATATATGAGGGCCACTCAACATTTTCATCGTGGTCTTCTCCTTGGTACGACTCAATAAAAAGAAAAGAAATTCAGAAAAACACACTGAAATATTTTTGGAGTTTTTAGTTTTTCTTGAAGAAAGCAAATTAAAGAAAGAAAAACAAAGACAGAAAAACTATTTACACGGGAAAACTCCCAAGAAGCAAAAGAAGAACATGGAAATCTTTTTGGGTTTTCTTTTAACACTACAACTAATTTAAACTAGAAAGAAAAACCAAAAATAAGAGAGAAATATTTTTGGGTTTTCTCAAAGTTTTTTCAAAAATACAAGAAGAAAGTGAGAAAATAAATCTAGCATGGATAATACAATGAAAAAGTGTGGACATCGACAACTGGAATGAAATGTGTGAACATGAATGTAATGTCGGTGGAAATACATACTCCCCCAAGCTTAGGCTTTTGGCCTAGCTTGGTAATCACCATCCGTAGTAGCCATCCGGCCCCATGTTGAAGTGTTGTGGCAGCGGCACCTGAGCGTCCCACTCCTGGGGCTCCTCCTCTGCCACTGCCTGGTCGTTCCGGTAGGCAATGATGTCCTCTGGCATGACCCTGTATCCGCCCATGGAAATAGAATCAAACAAAGCAAGTGCAGGCAATGGAATAATATCACGGGAATCTACACTGAAAACTAGGTTGTAACGAATATTATGAAGAGAGTTAGCATCATCAGTAAACTGGTGAGCCACCATCTCCTGGCGATCTAGATAAACTCGGGACAAAGGATAATCATGTTGGCATACCTGAACGTTAAAGTGACTCATTAAGCGAGTAGCATAAATACCACCATGAATTTTGCCCTTCGTTCTGTTAAGGTGCAGACGATGTGCAATAATAGCCCCTAGGCTAAAGGTGTGATCATTGTGTAGTGCACGGTGTAAAATGGCGAAGTCTGGGGCACTGAGTGCACCAACCTTCTCTCTAGCAGTTAAGCACTTCGCGACGAATAAAGCAAAGTACTGCACAGAAGGAAACTGCAAACTAGTCGCAGTGACACTCGACACGCCTCTCTCATCCCCCACTGTCAGAGTGCAATAAAAGTCCTCAAACTCTGCAGGTCTAGGCTCTCTTAATTCCCAGTCAGAGGGAATCAAACATATGTCACAAAAGTCAGTGAGCGGTATCTGATGGGTTTCAGCATCCAAATTAAACCGCACCTCAGGAGGATTATTCCTACTAAAAAAATGAAAATTTTGCACAAAGGAATTTGTAAGAAGGTGGTGTTGGTCACACTCAGCTGCGAGGAAGTCGGTTAGCCTAGCATTTGTAATGAATTGGGCGAACTCTTAATGGAACCCGGCCCCTCCATGAAGGAATTATGTGGCCATTCGCACGGCCGCACCTCCGTCGTTCTCGGAGTGTGGAGGTCCTTGTCCGATGATTCCCCAATGACTCCCTTAGCATTCTTCTTGGAAGAAAACTTCCTAAAGAAACTCATCTTATTCCTATAAATAAAATTCAGAAATTTTTAGTCCATAAAATTTGTCAACCAAACTTCATAAGATTGATAGCAACTACTCATAAGGATGCATAGAGGCTATATTAAGCATTCAAACTACTTAGAACTCTAAGAATTCAACATGCAAGCCCATCTACAACAGCACCAAGAGTAGCTAATTATTAAAAATATAAACCACTAAAGCAAAAACTAATTGGAGCAATGGAGGAGTCACATACCAAGTAGCAATCCCCCAAAACAGTTTCAGAAATAGAGCTTCGAGCAAAGAGATCGAAATCCATGGGTTTGAGAGCAAGAACACAAGAGAGAGAGCTATGGTGATTTTTTTCTGGAGGTAGGAGATGACATGGGCTAAAGGGATAAGTGAGGGGACCCACATGGGGGCCACAACCCACCAGGGCGCGCCTAGGGTTGCTGGCGCGCCCTGGTGTCTTGTGGTCACTAGGAGCACCCCCCCCCCCACTCTGATGTTATTTGCACCAGAAATTCAGAAATATTCAGAAAAAATCGTGTTAAATTTTTAGGGCATTCTGAACACTTTTATTTTTGACCACTTTTTTATTGCATGGAAAATCCAGAAAACAGGATAAACATGGCATTTTATTTTATTTAACTAAGAAAAACAGAAAACAAAAGGTGGGGGCAGAATGTTGTGCTTACTAAATTCATCGACTTCATACCTCTGAAAAATGATCCATTAACAAGGTTGATCAAGTCTTATTAACAACCACTTTCGATTAGCATGAAACCGAAGAACTTTTGTAAAACATTAAGTTACCTCAACAAGGATGTGAATATCCCCAACAATAAATATGTCATATTTCTTTTTGGCAGTAGGTAGAGGTAGTTGAAAACTTCCAATAGTGAGTGTCGGAGATTTTTCAATAACATTAATACCATCCACTTGGAATTGTTTCTTCGGAAAGTGCACCGTATGCTCATTACCATTCATATGAAAAGTGACCTTGCTTTTATTGCAATCAATAACAGCCCCTGCAGTATTCAAAAATGGTCTACCAAGGATAATCGACATGTTGTCGTCCTCGGGCATCTCAAGTATAACAAAGTCTGTTTTATCATAACGTTTATTTTTAGGTTGTGGGTTATCAACATCAACATCAGGTTCTATCTCAACATCATTATCTGGTTCTTTATCATTGTTTGGTTGAGTATCTTCATGAACATCATCATTATCTTTTTCATTATCACTAGATGAATGTTCATTACCAGATTGAGTTTCAGCATCAGAGATAGAGACATTATTATTATCCCAGGAGGTTTTTCTATTTCAGGTTCACTAGAGGTATGCAAAGTCCTATCATTTTTATTTTTCTTTTTAGAAGGACTAGGTGCATTAGTGTTAATTCTTTGAGAGTCTTGTTTAATTCTCTTAGGGTGTCCCTCAGGATAGAGTGGTTCCTGAGTCATTTTGCCTCCTCTAGTTGCTACTCTAACAGCAAAATCATTCATATTATTATTCGTTTCACTAAGCAATTCTCTTTGAGATTAGCAACTTGTTCTAACTGAGTGTGAACCATAGAAGCATGTTTTCCAACACCCCTAACATCATTAGTGTAAGTGCATCTAGTGCTACCCCTAGTTGGTTTTGGAGTATTGACGACAAACGTGGTTGAGGGACTAATGTGTTTGTGAGAATTTCTAGATAACACAGGTAGTAGTCCCTTGTTCATTTGGTTTACCTACCAGAGATGACCCCTAAAAATGTATGAAGACATTGAAGATAATGGTGGTTCGTGAAGACATTCACGTCGAAGATAATGACGTGTGAATACATTCACTTGAAGATAATGAAGTGCGAAGACAAAGTTTCTTTTGTAGTTTCATTTTCTTCTTACTTGAGTCATAGGAACCACCGAACTGTTAAGTGGGGTCCAAGTGAACAAAGTCAGAAGACTGACGTGATGCTCAACCCAAATCCTATGTCTTCGAGTGAAGACAATGAGAGTGAATCTTATCCAGAGTTAGATGAGTCAGCTTTGCTTGTAGCCCAAGTCAAGCTGACGCGTGTGTTTGAAATCCGACCACTGGACACATGTCGGATCCTTAGTGACCCAGGGTCATTTTGGACATATCATGTCGGGTTGCCTGCTGGCTATAAATAGCCCACCCCCTCCACCATAAATTGGCGGCTGCTCAGAGTTAGTGCACGGCTTTTGTCGTTTGAGAGCAACCCACCTCCGAAGCCTTTGAGAGAGAGATCCTTGCGAGGACAAAGCCCAAAACACCCAGAGCCAAAGAGTGTTAGGCATCACTGAAGTCCTTCTATCCGTGTGACCTGAAGACTTGTTACACTTGAGGACTTTGTATCCTCCAGCCGGTTAGGCATCACGTTCTGAGGATCCAAGAGTCATTGTGGATCGCCGGTGAACGGAGTCTGTGAAGGTTTGGAAGTCTACCTTGAAGACTTACCAGAGTGATTGGGCGAGGACTAAGTGTCCTTAGCTCAAGGGGAATAAGGTGAAGACGTGGTCTTCTGAGTCCAATCTCAGCCTCCCTAACCAGACGTACAGTTGTCATAGCAACTGGAATTGGTCTACCAAATCCTTGTCTTCACCAAGCATCCAGTTCTATCTCTTACCTCCTTTATATTTCAGTTCGTCTTCGTGAAGTCATTGCTTGTTTTCCTGATTTGTTTGACTTCACTACAAAAAAAAAAACACATCCGTGACATTTTGGGCCGAACAAAAAAAATTCTGTCATGCTTATGACACTTCTATGATGATAATTGTGACAAAAGCACATATCATCATAGATGTGGTGGGCTCCTACTTCTATGAAAAAAAATCATGACAAAAAATGGGCTTTTCATCGTGGGCGGGCCGGGGACGCACCTGCATGACATTCTTTGGGCTGTCCATGACGGAAAAAATCGTGGTAGAAGCGAGGGTGAGGAAAATTTCGGGGAGTTCCCGGTTACGGTAGGTGGTCGCGGCCGAGCGATGCACGGAGGGATTGCGCATTTCTCTCGTACACGTACGCGCCTGTGTGCGAGGCGTTGGGCTCTAACTGAACCCGAGCGAGGTGTTCGCTTACTGAACCCGAGCGATTGCACTAGCTACGTTACTAAACCCGAGCGATCGATCCCTTGGCTGTTAACTGAACCCGAGCGATTCCTTCCCTATTGCTGCTAACTGAACCCGACCTATCGATCGCTGCTGCTGCTGCTACTTACTGAAGCCGATCGAACCTGCTGCCTCTTGATGAACAGTGAATGTGGGGGTTGGTTGAACGAGTCGAGACGTACGTGGTTGGGGTTGGATGAACAGTTCCTGGTGGGGGTTGGATGAACAGGACCCCGTGGTAGTAGTAGTAGGCCGCTGCCGCTGGATGAACAGGACCCCGAGAGGAGGCCGCGACAGCCGAGCTGGTTGGGGGTGGATGAACAGGACCCCATGGAGGGCTGGTTGAACAGTAGCCGGTGGAGGGCTAGATGAATAGTAGCCCGTGGATGAACAGTGGCTGGTGGAGGTAGGAGGAAGATGTGGTGGATGAACAGTGCAGGTGGAGGCTGAAGCAAGCCGACGGTGGGTGAACAGTAGCCCGTGGAGTCCCATTTTGTGGTACGCCACAACCCTCCGATGAACAGGACCCCCGTTTCGACCGTAGCGCTCCAACACAAGTCCATTTCCTCCGTTTTGCGGTACGCCACACCCCTCCCGATGAACAGGACCCTCGTTTCGACCGTAGCGCTCCAACACAAGTCTGTTTCCTCCGCTTTGCGGTACGCCACACCCCTCCCGATCAACAGGATGCCGTTTCGACCATAGCCGGTCGAACAGAAGGCCGTTTCCTCCATACTGCGGTATGCCAGACCCTGTTTTGGCTGTTCCGTCCAAGCCGGTTGGCTCCCGTTGAACAGGACGCATTCCGACCCAGTCTATTGCCTCCCAATGAAGAGGACAATGTTTCTCCATTCCGACCCAGCCGGTTGGCTGCCCGATGAACAGGACGCCGTTGATGCCATCCGTTGCCTCTCCATGTACACGAGCCCTGGCCGTACATATGCGCGAGTATGCGTTCGAGACCCCGCCCGTATGTACGTATGTGGCCATATTTTTTGGCATGTGGTTGTACGTACGTGTACAAGGTTTAGAAGGGACTGCCTGAACTGCTACATCGGGGGCTCTACTACTACACGTGCCGCTGCTTGCTCGGGCACGGTTCATCGTTGCAGAGAGACCGATCGACCAGTATGTACGTACACGTTCGCGACAATGCTACGTACGCTTCGACCAGGTGGGTCCCGGCTGTCAGGGAGGATAAGGAGGCACTTCCTTGCGTGCGAAGTTATTGATGGTGGGTCCGAGCTGTCAGGGGGAGGATTCATTTTTTTTTCACGCCTAATATGGAGGCACTTTCCTTGCGTCCGAAGATATAGCTGGTGGGTCCCAACTGTCAGTGGGGAAAATGTTTTTTTCGCAAAATACAACTAAGCCAAAATACAGAGGCCCTTCCGGTAGGTCCTTGCTGTCAGGTGGAGGAATCATTATTTTGCGCGTAATAAGGAGGAACTTGCTTGTTGCGGCCATGGACCCAGCTGTCAGCCTCTCCACGTACAGTCCTCTTTCGATGTAAGTCGTTCCTTGACCACATTGACCACGCCGCGCCGAGAGCACCAAGGTGGTGGACAACGGCGAGGCCTAGGAAGGGAATGACCCGGAGCCGGGGAAGACTCGATAGTTGTTTCCCACGCGGAGGGGCGTACGAGGGTTTACTGGTTGGGCTGCAGTGTGAGGCTGCCGTCGCCAGAGAATAACAGCAGGTCTGGGTGACTACAGGGATGGCCAGGCCAGCGATGGGAGTAGGGTGGGGCGGTGAGGCCTGCGCGGCAGCAGAGCCGGCCACGAGAGGCAGGAGCAGGCGGCATGACCGGCGCTGGTTTGGGCGGCTGGAGCAAGAAAACCAGAGGTTGAAGAAGCACTACGGCCGTTGGATGGACATCGTACGGTCACTGGAGCTAGAATCGTTCATATTGACTAAGTTGACAAAGCCCTCCGTCTGCGTCAACTTAGTAGGCCCACAAGTCAATCTTCAAATATGGTGGGTCCCACCTAGCAGCGGGGGTATTCATTTTTTTTGTGCGTAATAAGGAGGCACTTCCTTGTGTGCGAAGATATAGCTGGTGGGTCCGAGCTGTCAGCGGGGGGAATGTTTTTTTCGTGAAATACAGAGGCCCTTCCGGTGGGTTCCAGCTGTTAGGGGGAAGGATCATTTTTTTTTCCCGTAATAAGGACGCACTTCCTTAAGAGCGAAGATGTAGCTGGTGGGTCCCAGCTGTCAGGGGGAGAAAACATTATTTTTCAAGGTAAAAAGGATGCAGTTGCATGCATGCGTCCATGGGCGTGGTGCGTCCCCACTACCAACCTCACCATGTACAGTCATCTTCCGATGACTCTTGTTTGTTGACCACATTGACCACACCGTGCAGAGCGCACCAAGGCCGGTGGACGACGGCGAGGCCCCAAGACTGGAACGCCCCGGAGTTGGGAAGACGCGACAGTGGAGTCGTAGACAGAGAGGAGTGGGAAACTTGACTGGTTCGGGTGCGGGGTGGGCCTACACTTGACAGAGAACAAAAGGAGGTGCGGAGGAGTGGAGGGACGGCCTGGTCGTCGGTGGGGTAGCGTTTCGCTACGAGGCGAGCAAAATAGCGCCGCTGGACGCCAGAGGCTGGAGCAGGCGGTCCCGGCAGCGCTGGGGGAAGAAGACGAGAGATTGAAGAAGAATGCCGACCGTTGGATGTAAATCCAACGCCTTTCTTAGGCTTCGACCATTGTATTTTTATTTTTTGTGAAAGTGCTTAGGCTTCAACCTACTGGCCCACATGTCAGCCAGTCCATTTTGTTTTTTTAGTCCATTTGGTGGGCTGGGTGAAACAATAATGTAGCGTCTATGCAGCCCGTTTATATATTATGTTAGAATTTAAAGCCCATTTGCATTTTTCTCGAAATCCGCGGACTTGCTGGGCTAGGTGAAAATATCATGTTGGGCTGGACAGGGAAATGCTATAAAAACATAAACACATGATTGCACGTCTATTACTGCAATCACCAGGAGTTAACTTGCCAAGTTATATATAAACAATTATTATGATTATTTTGTAAGAACTTTTGATTTACGAAATAAAATATCATTTTAATTGGATGAGTTAATAGGACGTAGGATATTATTATTTTTTAGGCTAGACGTGGGACAGTTGAGTTGGTTCTAGGGAAAAGTAATGGGAGAAAACTCAGATTACATCGAAAAAGAAAGTGGGAGAAAATTCAGATATAGGATTAATAAAAATGAAAAATAAAGGAAGTGGGAAGGTCTATACAATGGTTGGACAAACGACAGGTATAACGAAACCTTATGTTGTTTCTATTATATATATGAAATAAAATAAGATATAAATATAAATAATATATATAATATTATAGAAGGGAAAACATAGGTTCAGTTTTGCATTCTTATAGAAAAATAGAACTGAGCCGTGCGTCGTCTTGAAAAAACAAACATAACTTGGGCTGCTGATGTTATAGACAAGCTAGGCTGGGAGGCCCAGAGGCCGCTTGATACCTGCTGGACCCCCAAAAAAAGTTGAAACCAGCTGGATCAATTGTGTCTGCATGTCGTGGCTTGCGCATGTTAAACAACAAAACCTAGGCCATGGACCTGGTGGGCCCGGGACTGTCAGCCTCTCGACGAACAGTCGTCTCCCGATTCCTCTCGTTTTGTTGACCATGTTGGGAATGACAGACGGTGGCGGCGCGGTGAGAGCACCAAGGCGGAGGACGACGTCGAGACCTCGGACCAAACGAACCGGAGCTGGGGAAGACGCAGGCGGAGGGGAGTACGAGGGTTGACTTGTTTGGGTGCAGGGTGGGCCGGTGGAGCTGCCGCCGCCGATGTGTGGGAGTAGAGGGATGGCCTGGCCAGCGCCATAGGCTAGGATGGGTCACCGAGGCGTGCGCGGCAGCGCCGCCAGTCGTTGTAGGAAGAGGACGAAAGATTGAATTAAATAAAGAAATACAAATGCATAGGTGGTTGGTCCCAGATGTCTGTGTACGAGACCTGCTGGGTCCACCTGAGAAGGGGAATATGTTGGGAGGAAGGAGATTCAAAGCACGGCAGCACAGTGAACTAGTTACATACATAAGCAAATAGCCACTAAAAAAAGCAAACAGGTTAATGGGTTCTTAGACGAAATATTTCGCACAAAACAGATAATTACGACACATAGGCTAATGCATGAAACACTCAGATGATAAAGGTGCTTAAACAGATAAAGTACATCATGTAGACCTTCCTGGCACGCTTGATCATGACGCTGCGGCTGTCCGTGTACTCGTCGGTTATGGGAAGCAGACACGCCCTCATGTCCAAGATCTGCCTGTACATGTTGTAGCATGCGTACGCGTCCTTGGCCGCGTAGGTTATGGAGGCTAGATTCAGAGGCACCTCCCACGTGTTCAGGTTCTTGGTATCGACGTCTTCTTTCATGTTGGCGTAGCAGGGGTCGATGATGGTCGCGGCAAGGTCAACCACGGAGTCCTCCTGCCCGTTGCCGATGATCTTGTATTGCTTCTGGATGTCGACAAGCTTGTTGCACCAGATGCTCCAGAACCTCTGGTGGCCCTACAGCAGTGGTAGACGAGAACCTCATCCCGCACGCATACCTAGGCGACGGCGATCCACTGGTCCCTATCAGGAGACGAATGGATGGGCACAAGGCCTAGTCCCGCGACCTTGTGCTTTCTCCTCCTGTGGGTACTTCTTGAACTTGGCGAGGCAGAGCTTCACCGAGTCTGGATCATTGGTGCACATCACATTCAACTTGGTGCTGCCATGGGTCTGAACGATGAACTCAAAGGTGAAGTCCATATCCAGCAGGCTCACCCCTTGGATCGCCATTGGAGTCTCTTCTCACGCAGAGTTGATGTGGTGGTTCTTGTTTGTGGGGATTGGGGGCAGGGGGATGAAGACGATCGGTGTGTACTGAGGTACTGGGGGGCGGCACCGCCGCAACAGCAGTTCATTTTTCCAATCTTGGGGAACTGCAATCAACGGTGAATGAGTGGGTAGGCGGTGGCAGTAGTTAGTTTTTTATCTCTTGGGGAACTGCATCCAATAGTAAACTGAGTGTGTACAGGCGACAACAGTTACTACACCTCCCTCACCCGCTGCACGCCCGGCAGAACATGCCCCCTCGGGTTCACGAGCGGGTCTGTATTGGTACTGTTATAGCAAGTGTTAGTGGTCACTTTACATAAATTTTATTAGCTTTAATTAAAATTTATTCTTAAGACAACCAAAGCATTGGCTCATTCTATCAGTGCCACAGGAGAAACATGCACAGCAATTAGAATTATTATTCTCAGGACGCAAATGATCAGCTCATTTGCCGCACTTTCACACAGACAATACTACCAAGTTTGAACAGCTAGTTATGGTTGCTGTCCTCTGCATCATCATGCCGTGTTTCCCAGCTTGCAAGATTCAGAACCAACCAATATGATTCAAATAATAAGTAAAACAAAGATGCCTACACATCACAAGATTCCCAGCTTGCAAGATTCATAACCAAACCATTAGATTCAGATAATAATAAGTACAATAAAGATGCCTACACATCTCAATGATTCACAGCTCAGAGCCAATCGTAACTGTACAACTCAAACGTTGTGAGAATATGAACAAATAAATAAAAATTGATTGATGCTTCATGTAAGCAATTTGATCCAAGGATTTGCTTAAACATTGAAACCAGTCTTTTTTAAGGCCACGCAGGTCAAACATTGGCACCTGAAATATTCTGCATCACTGGTGGCACTACCACTTCCAATATATGCACAAGAGGGCCTTCTAGATTTTGAAGTAGTGTGTATAGAGCCTCATCCTTAGTATTTAACAAATACACATAGCAGAATCTAGTGGAATCATCAATCAACGTCTTGAAATATCTCTTTCCACCTTGCACGCACGCATGGCACTTTAGAGCCTTTGGATAAAGTGAATCTCGTGATTAAACCCATCTTGGCTAGCCATGTCATACAACCCTGGGAGAATGCTTTTGACCATCACAACATCTATAGTTGAGTATTGCTGTTTGCATAGATAAGAAAGAGCATGATTACTATAATATTGGCACTAGTTAAATCAACTTTATTTCCAAAATGAGAAAAGATTGCGATAGAATAGCTTTATTAAAAAATACAACATTAGCACAGTATGAAAAAGCACAATCATGTTGATAAAGGACAATACTGACCTGTGTGAGATGACTTTGGGAGATCAAGTTATTCTTCATGTCCCCGTATCTTGCCATGAAGACGATTCATTGACATCCATTAACACCTCAGTGTAGCGGTAGAAGGAGGAGCGTCGACTCATTTCAATCACTTTTTTTGTGCAGTTCAACTAAAATTATGGCGCTCGCCAGTTAGAGAGGTGGCCCACGCCACCTCAACGGTAGGCGTGATGGACTCAACTAGCTCAGTGCAGCTATGTGATTGATGCAGGGCACATGGACTTGATTCTACCGGATAGGTCTTCTGCATGTTATCTACATTGGAAATGAAATGGTAGCTAAGACAGTAGCTCTATTTTAAATGTATTATTACTTCATTTTATCAGTGGCAGTAGCAGTGCCAAAACAGTAGCACAAGATCACTAGCTGGATGCAGAGTCAAAATCAACCAAAAAGGAACATACCCGGTCATGGGAACCATAACTGGGAGAGGGGCCCTACGCCGCCATGACTCGATGTGGTGAACCTGGACCTACAGATCCACTCGGATGATTCAATTCATGCGACCTTTTTATGCAGTCCGCCTGAAATGAAGCAAACATTGCATCATGCAGCTAGCAAGAAGTACTTGCTCTCATGAGCTGGCAGGTTCTTCTTTAGTAGTTGCACTAAAATTAAGCAACATTAAGGTTAGTTGTCCTGCTCATGCAAGGTGCAACTATTATTCGGTTATCCTTTTGTGCAGTTCCACTAAAATAAAGTTCCATTGTGGTGACAGTGACGGCTCATCTTGCAAAGGCTAATAAAATGTTGCACGAGATTACCAGCAGAGTTTGACGGAGATGTTGGAAACTCCAATCAAACTTTGTGCAGTTCAACCAAAATTGACAGACGTTGCCCACGTGACATTTTAGTTGAACTGCACAAGACACTCATTCAAAAAAAAGTGTTTTGTGCAGTTCACCAAAAGGTCACAATAGCACTGAGGTGAAATGGATATCCCTATCCGCACAAAAAGATAGAAAGAAAATAGTTACTGGTCAATAACAAGATACGAAACATACACGAAATGAAAAGAAGCATCTTGATTATGTTATGGCAATCACGCAAGAACAGTAGAAATTTTAAAAATGGCGGCATTGCCTCATGTTACCGGAAGCATTATGATTAACAATGAAATTCGTCAAATATGGGATTACTTTAATGGTGGCATTGCTTGTTTACCAGATACAGTAGATCAACAGCAGCTAAAGAGTTGGTTTAAGGGCATGGGACAGTGGGGACACTAGGACACTTAGCAGCGTAAAGAAGCAACTTACTTATCGTACTGGTAAAAACAGCAGGAGTACCATTTGTAACACAGTTTAATTGCATCATATTACTGTAGGCATTAGATTAACAATAACACTAGTTAGACATGTCCTTACGGTAACAGTGTGATTGCTTCATTTTACATGCGCCCTTACATTAACAACAACAAAAAGTTGGTATAAGGACATGCGACAGTGGACGCATCGGCACAATGTACCTACGAGGCATAAAGTGGTGATGCCGAGTTTGTTCATACTCTGTGAGGGCAGCAAATCTAATCCTGGAGACCTTTTACTATGTGAGGGCAGCAAATCTAATCCTGGACATAGTGACATACTCTGTTGACTTGTCCACCAGCCACCACTTTCTATCCTTTTTTCAACCAATAATAGATATGTTCCTTATCCAGTTTGTACTGCCTTTGCCCTTTATTTCCCTTTTCAACCAAGAGACCGGTTGGGTGTCCAGTCTCTACTACTTCCCCCTGTTATTTCCTCTTTGAATCAAGTCCTAGATTCATGCTAGTACAACTTTACCCCCTTTCTTCGCTGTTTGAACCAAGTCCTAGATTCGACTGCATGAAGTAGCTTTACCTCTAATAATACTAAAAATTTAGGTGGCTTTGGAAGAGCTGATGGAAGTAGAAAAAGATCCACATGCAGACACGTGGGGAGCTGGGGCAGTAGAGCAAGGCCGCTTTCGAAGGAACTTATACCTGAGGGTCGTCGGGATGTGGCTAGGAGGCCGGCGGCAGGTCGGATCTGCCCACAATACGGCAGGGAGGAAGAAGGGTCGGAGGACCTCTGGAGCCGGTGCTATGTTGGAGAGAACAGCACGGGCAGAGGATCGGGACCCGCCGGTAGCTGTGGGTTTCCTCCCTCGCCGCCGATGACCGCGTGAATGATGCACCTAGTCCCCTACACACACCGGCCGAAGGGATCCGGCCGGATCCATGACCAGCGGTAAGCAGAGAGAAAATGTCACTACTGCTGTCTTGTTTAGATCTGGATAGGATGAGAGAATGAAGAGAGCAACCCTTGTAAAGCAAGTGCTCAGGCCCCTGCCTACATATATAGTGGAGTGATTATCTTTTTTCTCTCCACAACAAGCGTTTCAATTTGTGTACATGGCATTAAAGAAAAGAAACTCTCTATTTAACGTGACTAACTGTACTACTCCTACTTACTAGTACTAGTATTGTTCACTTGTGCTCCCCGGCCCTCCATTCCTTGAACAACCCCACGGGTGAATAAACATACAGTACTATTTATATAGAACGAACAAGCTCGAACTATTTTGGCTTTGAGATATCGATGGTACAGTTTGACCACATTGCATCAATAGACTCGGTACTTTGAAGTAACCTATACGTATAAACACATGCACGGTTTACATTCCAAATCGCTAGCTAGAGCTTGAACTGTACTCCCTCCATCCTTGAAAGAGTGTACTTCCAACTTTGTTGGAAAGTCAATTTTTTTTTATGTTTGACCGTATTTATACAATAATAGACCAATATTCATGCCATCAAATTAGTAGCATTAGATTCATCATAAAATTTATTTTCGTTATATACCTATTTGGTTTCACAAGCATTGACATATTTTTGCACAAACTAGGTCAAACTTTGAGATAGTTTGACCCTCCAACAAAGTTGGAAGTACACTTTTTCAAGGACGGAGGGAGTATTTGTTTACATGTACCACCTTTTTCTTTTGGTTTTCTCCTCCATGGCGCAATTATACTACGAATAGTTAAAAGTTGAGGGCGGGGCTTTTCCCGGGCAGCACGCGCGGCAGTTTTCGCGTAGCTGGTTTGACAAAGAGGCGAGGAGGGTGAGGGAGTAGCAGATTCAACTTACTGCTGGAAAGGTAGGGTTGTGCGATTTGACGGCGCGTTACTGCTGGAAAGACGGGGTCTTGTGATATGACTACTCACTATAGTCATTAATTACTGGCGCTACAAACGGGGTGATGCCCCCATTCCATTCCCCACTCTAATCTGGTGCATGACACGTCGACCCGGATGCTGGCTCTCCCACATGTCGGCAAAGTAAGAAGGAGCAAAGAATCATGCGGTATATATAGTGTATATACTAGTACTACTACTCACGTCCCAGTGAACCAGCAGGCGATAGGCCATAGAAAACAATGTGGTGATATGGCCATAAAAAACAATGTGCTACAGTCCAGTCTCTAGCATGTACAGTGCTCCTCCTCTTCCTCCTCCTCTCGGTTCATCGCCATCATACTTTCCCCATTCCTGTGTTTTCAGTATCCTGCGAATCAAAGAGGCCCTTAGACTGGTTTAGGTCCGGTCATTTTTTATAAATGTGTTATGTCCAAAATTTAATGAACGTGCTCCGGTTTCTATGAAAATAATCCGGTTTGCATGTAGTAATTCATTTATTTATTTATTCTTCTGCGAGGTGGTTGCATGTAATTCGTGAGGTCTGAAATGTAAAGTGCGCCGGCATGGTTGCATATGCTCCGAGTCGTGCATGCACTACGACCCAGATGCTCTATGTCCCACATGTCGGCGAAAGGAAGCACGTGGAAATAGCCTAGGAGTACATATAGGAGGATAAATGCGTGGAAAAATATGTACTATGAAGCATAGCTGCAGTTCAAAAAGGAGACCTAAAGTGATGACAGGTATAGGTCTCGTGCACCCAACTAGTGGTAGTACTCGTACTAGACATACGACTACTTTTTCCCTAAAAAAAAGAGTACTCAGTACTCCTATTCTATCAACACGAGTCCCATCTGACAACAGGGTCCGTGCTACAGCTAGCTCTTCTCCCTCGTTTCTGTCTTCCAATTCTAACTCAACCGACGTGCGGTGGGCAGGGTGGGGATTTGCTGAAAGTCGGTTTGCTCAACTGCGGCCCCACCTGACAGTGAAAATGCTAAGACAACAAGCGTTCCCTAGCTTGAGCGGCGTGCTGGACAGACCGTGTGGGGGTGCGACGCGAACGGCAGGGTTGAGATCCTCTGCAGTACTGTATGGTGCTGTAGTGCGGATGACATGTGGGGCCGGGTCCACACGGCAGTGACCGTACTGCATGGTGCGCTACTGCAGAGGATCCTAACCCGGCATAGGCATGCTGTACGTGTTCCACTTTCTCATTTTGAACTCGTGACTTGTAGTAATGCTTAGTTTTGAATATATAAGTTTGGTTGTCGCACCAATATATACAGTACTCCCTCCATGTAGGTTGGGTCACTGAAGTCAAAATTAGACACAAAACACGATGGTGACGGACCAGTCTACCTCCGTCCTGGTTTATTGCTCCCCATCGTAATCTGTGCTAAATTTTGACCATAAATTTGACTAACAAAAGGTTCATGCATGTCACCAAAATTATATCATTGAAAACTATGTTCAAATACAAATCAAATGATATAATTTTTTTTGACATGCACTAACATTTTGTCAGTTAAATCTTTGGTCAAAATTTAGCACAAATTACAAAAGGGACTAATAAACCAGGACCTAGGTAGTACACCTGGACGAAGATAGTGATACTACATATAATTAACACCAAATAAGTGCAAGGGATCACACATGTCATTTACGAATGGAATAAAAATGCCATACACTAATAAAACATTTAGGCCACGAGGGGATGCAGTGCTGGTTACAGGAGGCAAGAAGAAAGATGCATCCATCAACGACGTCCACCTCCTCGACTCAGGGCGCTGGCCCACCGAACGGCGGCTAAGTAGCAGCGGCTTTCGTGGCCATGTCGACGTGCTTCTGAACAATGGCGTCCAAAGATTCCAGCTGCTGGAAGAAGGCCAACGTCTTTCTGTCCTCGCTGCCCTTGTAGTGGCCTAAGTAGACGATTTCCTCGTAGACATGGATGTGCAGGACGACGGTTTCTTGCATGGCGAGGCGCTGCGCGGCAAGCGCGGTCTCGAGGTGCACATTCTTCGTCACGACCTCCGGCAGCTGCAGGGCCACCAGTGCTTCAAAGAGTTCGTCACCTTGGAGGCTGATGAGGGTGGCAGGCAACGAGGAGCCTGGGTGCACGGGCTGGAGCAGTACGGCAATGTCGTCCGCGCGCTTCTTGACGGCGGTGAACTTGTGGATGGAGCCGACCATCATCTCGTACATGCGAGAGGCGAAGCTGGCGTCGACAAGGGCTATGATGCCGGCGGTCGCCAGCACCGTCTGGAAATGCTACGCGGTGCGGGGCTACAGGCCGGCGTCTTGGGTGCTTGTGGCTTCTGGTCACTTGGTCTTGGTCTTGGATTGGAGTGGGCAGTGTTGTGCAGAGACTAGGAGTTGATGGATTGGACTCGTGGGGCGCCTTTATATGAGAGTCCAAACTGCGTTGCATTCACATCGTGCTGGCTCCATTCTGCTTCTCCAATTACTTACTGTACTTCTGCATGCTAATTTAATACGGAGGCATCATTGACCGTTCAATGTTTCGGGAACCGCTACCCTCTCCCTCGTTGGCATTCAAGCCATACCAATGTAAATGCATGTCAAAAAGAGACTAGTCAGTACTAGTAGTATACTCAATATTGTGCACCACGACCAAGGCGGAGAAGAAAACGAGAGAACATAATACGTATTTATTTATGGTGTAGATTCACTCATTTTGCT
Organism: Thinopyrum elongatum; assembly: GCA_011799875.1. NCBI lineage: Eukaryota > Viridiplantae > Streptophyta > Magnoliopsida > Poales > Poaceae > Thinopyrum > Thinopyrum elongatum. The sequence continues at coordinate 138,472,009 of CM022300.1, read as the reverse complement.
CTGTATGCACTCATTTACGGTGTAGTCACTTGTTGAAATCTCTAGAAAGACAAATATTTAGGAACGGAGGGAGTAGTCCCTCCTTTCCAGTTTATAGGGCTATACTATTAGGTAGTAACATGACACATCCCAAGACAAATTTGCTTATGTGGCATGGAGTTAATGAGGGGAGAGATGCTTGTGGTAACATAATAAGACCTCCTCCAATGCACTAGTGCTAAGATGAGATGCTAATCATATCAAAGAGCTAAGCAACTAAAGTCCCCAATGCAAAGGTGCTTAACTTGTTGTAGCTAAGCATCCTTCATTTAATGATTTAGCAACTAAAGTTATCCATGCATTGGTGGGCTTCTTTCATTTAAGTGTTTTCTCTAGGTTCCCGCGCTTAGCATTGTTTCTTCCTGGGGTCACCACACCCATCTCTCTCCTCTTAATTACTTTGCCACATCATTTTTTTTGCCTACATGGCAGGCTTAGCACCTGTACAAGGTGGAACATTGGGAGGGGCCTAAGACTACCCACAGTGGGAGTAACATAGGTAGTAACATCACACATATCTAGACAAAATAGATGATGTGGCAAGTAATTAATGAAGAAAGAGAGTCATGTGGTAACATAGCTAGTTACTAGTAGTATGAGTAACATCACACATATCAAGGCAAAATGTGTCTACAACCTAATAAATGAAGTGTTGCATGACACCAAATATATGTTACTCCCCACTATAGTGGTAGTAACATAGACTAGTAACATATGCATGTTACTAGTCTAAGTTACTCCCCACTGTGGCTAGTCTAATATGTTACTGTAACATAACACACCCCGAGGTAAAATGATTCTATGTCTCAATTAATGAAGGCTTGTATGTTACCATCTATATGTTACTACCCATTATAAAGGTAGTAACATGGACTAGTAACAAAAGCATGTTACTAGTCTAAGTTACTCCCCACTATGACCAGCCTAAGAGCAAGTACAATAGTGGGCTTATAGCCAGCTTACATGGCAATTTTGTCTAGGTGGAGGAGAAAGACATAAAAAGTAAGGGGAGTGGGCTCTCATGCAAGAGCCTGGCTATATGCGTGCTCCAAGGCAGATGCAATAAATGTGAGGAAAGAGATAGAGAGAAGATGCGTGCTCCAACTGACCGCTGTATGCCGTGCTAGGTACTATGTCCCACGTCTCTCATTGGTTGATTCCTATTCATGTCTATAAACAAGAAACGTGGTTGGGTTTGTTTTGGGATTATTTGATTTTCGTAAGATGACTATTACTAGCAATCGCCACAATAACCGTAAGATCTGCATCCGACGGTGGCACCATTGGACGCAAACAGCAGTAGAAAAGAATTGCCACAAAACTGCCGCACCACACCCCACCCCTACACAACTGCCACGTTTGGGGTGCGCTTGGCTCTTCGCCTCTTCAAGAAGTCGAACAATGATGTTACTACTTCTATAGTATCGAATCAACTGTGGCATGTCCCGTCCACTGCATGGGCGAGGGAGAGCTTGTTAAAGGAGTAGTAAAAGCAAAAGCCTCTCCTCGTCTGTGAGCCACCGCGTGCATGGGTGAGGGAGAGGGCGTACTACTAGTAATTAAGCTTCTCCTTGTTGTACAAGTTGACGTGACACATCATAGCAAGGGCCCCACATGCTTGCCTCTAAACTTGGCTAAAAGACACACATTGTACAATATTTGCTGCAACCTCTAACATTTACCCCACCACAAATTAAAATATATATTCCTCTCTTGACCAGATCAGCGTGCAAACTACAATTACCAGGATGACAGGTAGGGCTAGAAGATTATTTTAATCAAAAAAATGCTTCGAGACGTCCTCATAGCATGGAGCCGACTCCAACGGTGTCAAATGGAGTACTAGTATGCTTCTGGCCATTTGACACCGAATGAACTGCTGCATGTCCATCGCATGCGGGAGGGAGAGTGTGTAGCGAAAGCTTCTCTAGTCCTGCGAGCCACCACGCTCATGGTTGAGGGAGAGGGTGTTGTAATCAAACTTCTCCTTGTTATACGAGTTGACGCGACACATCAAAGCAGTGCACTCGATATATTTCAATAATTTGCATTTACCGATGCATTAATTACAACGCATGCATGCCGTGACTTTCCTTTTGATACTTGCATGTGTTGATTTAATGCACCTTGAAGTAGTATGAATATGTGATGGTAAAACTTTCTAATGCCCCAGCCCTAAAGTGAGAGATGGTGGTGCACGAGGAGGGCGAGATCATGCCGACGGAACAGGACCCGGCGATGGAGCTCTCTATGGTCTCTATGGACCTCACCTTGCTCCATTGCCCCTTGTGCCTCCACCCCTTGAAGCCTTCAGTGTATGAGGTTCAAATACACCTCGTCTGTTCGGCTGATCGAGCAAGGTGCAGGTTTCTTCATTGATGTATTGTTCGATTGATTTGTGCAGTGCAAGGGAGGGCACCTGGCCTGTGCGGACTGCCGCAGTGAGCGCCCCGGGAACCAGCGGCAGTGCCAGAAGTGCGAGCGCGGCGGCGGCTTCGACGTGCGGAACACGGCGATGGATGCCGTTCTCTCCTCGGTGAGGGTGGAGTGCCCGCACGAAGGCTGTGGGCTCTACGTCACTTACCACAAACTCGCCCATCACCAGAGCGTGTGTCCGCTCGCGCCCAACAAATGCCCCGTGCCCGTCTGCGGCTACGAAGGCCCGCCGCCGGCGCTCCCATACCACATCAGCACCGTGCATCCCATGCCCGTGCACAGGATCCAGTATGGCAAGGTGCTCCAGCTGCAAGTGCCAGTGTCGGAGCCGCGGCTCTTGCTGTTCGCAGAGGAGGACGGCCGCGCATTTTTCTTGGTCGGTGGCGTGCTCGACGTCGGCGCGCCTATTGTTGTGTCGGTCATCTGCATCAGAGCGGGGGCATCCCCACCGCCGCACTAGACGGCCAAGCTGTGGGCGAACGGCCCGCCAGGGGAGGCCAAAGGCAGGACCGACGCCATCAAGGTGGAAATCGAGGTGACAAGCAGCAAGGATCCCGGCGCCGTCGCCGTGCAGGAGTTGACCTTCTTCATAGTTTCGGCCAAGCTGCTGGCCGGGGCTGGGTTGTCGAGGATGGTGTCCCTCCACATTCAGATTGACAAGCTCACCTCCTAAATGATTCTACAGTGCCTTCTATTTATCTTAATAATATGCTAATATAGGGGTTAGCTCGGTCTACGTTAGCTTAAGAGATGGTGGATTTTGGTGGCGATGCAACAATTACTTCGACATCAGATCAGCAGTTAAATTAATTTCCAATAGTGGAACGGATATTTTGTGTCTGTTGGATATAAAGATCCTTTGGGTAAGAAGTATAAGCTGCTTATATGCCTGTTTGTTGAGGAAGTGTTGCATACTTCTGCGAGTTGACGCGACACATCAAAGTAGTACTACTAGTAGTAGTACTCACCCGACTGCACACCAGGCAGACGAAGCTCGTGTCGTGTTGGTGCCGTGTGCGGCCCACACATTAAACAAAACAATTCGCCTCCAGCTTAGCCTCCGCATTTTAAACTTCTCAATCTCAAGGCCAAGGAGCAACGGGAACCTATGATAGAGCCAATTGGATGGTTGAGAACACTACAATTCGTAGTTACAGATGCGTGTGTGAGAGAGGACGAGTGTGTGCGTGCACCTCTTCTCTTCGTGTATAACATACTAAACTCAGAGTACAAGTGTATGTGGGTGGCATCGACCTAGGGAGCTAGAGATGGTGCGTGCGAGAAGTCCCGAGAGACTATAGGTGTGTGCGTGGGAAAGAGGGAGAGAGATGATATGTGTCGATGTAATGTGTGTGAAAAAAAGACTAGTCTATAGCTCGCCACGAGGCTATTCCTGGCGAACGCCCCTATAACCATAAAATATGTATCCGACGGTGCCAGTTATTGCACGTACACAGCAGTAGAAAAAGAAGTACCGTGGCATATTACAAAACTGCTACACCACGGCCGAGAATGCGTGCCCACGTTACGCTATCTGGGAATAGTGCCGCACTTCGAAACTAGAACCGTCAATAAATTTTGAGCTTGCGTCTCGTCACATTCCAAATTACTACCGCGCTATATTTAATTGCAAACCTGTTCACACCGATCAAAACCTAAACGGTTTCCCACTTAGGAGCGTATTAGTACTCGGTTATAAATACTCTACTCCAAGATGACTGCACATTCCTCCTCAACTCCTCATCCACAAAAACAAACAAGTCTTTCATCGTCGTTCCCTTGCGTCTACCATGGCCTGCATGAGTTATGGGTCGAGAGATTACGACCAGGGGGAGGCGAGCATGGAAGCAGAAGCACAAGAGATGTCCCGCCTCACCGCTGTAGCAGCCGACATGTCCCGCCGCGCCGCCGTAGCAGCACAGAGGTCCTGCCGCGCCGCCGAAGTAGCATAGAGGTCCCGCCGCACCATCGATGCAGCAGACTGGTCCGGCCGCGCCGCGGAAGCAGCAGAGATGTCTCGCCGCACCGCAAATGCAGCAGGGAGGTCTGCCCGCGCTGCGATGGCCTTGGAAAATGTCTCGCGGGCAGGCGAGGACTCTCATAGGCGCATGCGAGCTATGCTCGATGGCTTGATGGGTCGGATCTCCGGCTAGATGAAGCTGCAGGACGAGATGAATGCCTCATTTGAAAATGCTACCGCCGTCATCCGGGGACTAGGGGAGGACAAGGCGAAGCTCCGCACCGAGCGTGACCTGCGGAGGGCGAAGATCGCCGGAAGGGCGAAGCAGGCGGAGGAGACCGCTGCCTTGTTGAAGAGGACGGGCGTCATCGTCAAGAAACTTATGGACGAGAATGCCATGCTCCGCATCGAGCGTGAAAGGCTGGTGGAGGAATCCGTGGATGCCGCCAAGCAGCGTATTAAGGACATGAAATTGATGAAAGAGATCATCGCCGCTCGCCGCGAGAACTAGTCTCCGCGACCTGCAGCACATCAAGAAAGTAGAGATCAGCAAGCCAGATCGTTGTATGCGTCTTCCTTCTTCTTTTGCCCTTGTGTATTTTGGGCGTAGCCGCATGTGGCTTTTTAAATTACCTTCCTAAATATGTAAGACAATTATTATCCACTGTCGTCGTCCTTATATATTCATCAGTCTTGCTATAAGTCGCAGTAGATGCTATATAGGTCCGTCGGATCTTACATCAAGATCCATGCAAAATTTTCTTTTCAGATTTTCTTCTTTCTCTCTTAAATCTCAGTCGAGTGAGACATAGCCACGCCATTAAACAGGGGCTCGGGCGCCATTAATGGAGACCTTGGGAGAGAGGTGGGCGGCAGATGGAGGTCAAAGGGCTTTCCTCCCGATAAGCACACGCAGGGGTCTGATCGCACGCCTCCCGTACTCAAATAGCTACCCCGCACGTCGCCTCCTAGCCAATAAAAAAGGGGACGCGTGGCGGCACGTAAATGGTAAGTAGAACGCCCATGGTTTCAATAATACTTGTGTTTCCAATTGTAACGTGACAGCACTTGTTCCAAAATGACTTTGTTGATTGTTAATGTGTGCGCCTTCGCAAATCGGACAGCAAAATTACCACAGCATGTTGGTGCCATATCATGACACCAAGCCAAGTTTCATGATTTTCATGTGTGTTTTGGATTTATAGGAATTAAAAAACCAAGTTTCTCAATGTTTCCGGACGAGCCACGACGCCCAGATGTTTGAATTCCATTCCCATTTCTTGCATGGGACCTAGAAATTTACCCGAGGACACACATGTGATTTTTGAACCAACTTTGGTGCACTAGAGCATGTGCTTGTAGTTCAAATTTGAATTATGCACATTAAATGACTAGAAACTCAATTAATGTATAAAAAAGGCCAAACGAACCCGGAATAATTCCAAAATTTAACACGACACTCATATAGTTCTATGTTGCCTCTGTAAAGAAAATCAAGGGGGGCAGCGTATATCATTTTGCACACAAAGGTGACACGTTCCCTCTCAGAACCATGAGCCTTCTTGAGAGAAGCTCCGGTTTGCAACAAGCTTATACCACAACTTGTTCCAATTCGGCCAAAAAAATTACCACTGCATGTTAGTGCCATGACATGACACCATGCCAAGTTTCATGATTTTCAGGCGTGTTTTGGATTTACAAGAATTTAAAAACCAAGTTTCTCAATGTTCTCGGCCTAGCCACGATGCCCAGGTGTTTGAATTTCATTCCCATTTCTTACATGGGACCTAGAAATTCACCCGAGGACACGCATGTTATTTTTCAACCAACTTTCATGCACTGGAGCATGTGCTTGTAGTTCAAATTTGAATTATGCACATTAAATGACCAGAAAGTCAATTAATGTATAAAAAAGGCCAAACGAACCCGGAATAATTCCAAAATTTTACACGACACTCATATAGTTCTATGTTGCCTCTGTAAAGAAAATCGAGGGGGGCAGCGTATATCGTTTCGCACACAAAGGTGACATGTTCCCTCTCAGAACCATGAGCCTTCTTGAGTGAAGCTCCGGTTTGCAAGAAGCTTATACCAAAACTTGTTCCAATTCGGCAAAAAAATTTACCATAGCATGTTAGTGCCATGACATGACACCATGCCAAGTTTCATGATTTTCAGGCGTGTTTTGGATTTACAAGAATTTAAAAACCAAGTTTCTCAATGTTCTCGGCTGAGCCACGACGCCCAGGTGTTTGAATTTCATTCCCATTTCTTGCATGGGACCTAGAAATTCACCCGAGGACACACATGTTATTTTTCAACCAACTTTGTGCACTGGAGCATGTGCTTGTAGTTCAAATTTGAATTATGCACATTAAATGGCCAGAAACTCAATTAATTTATAAAAAAGGCCAAACGAACCCGGAATAATTCTAAAATTTAACACGACACTCATATAGTTCTATGTTGCCTCTGTAAATAAAATCAAGGGGGGGCAGCGTATATCATTTCGCACACAAAGGCGACACGTTCCCTCTCAAAACCACGAGCCTTCTTGAGAGAAGCTCCGGTTTGCAAGAAGCTTATACCAAAACTTGTTCCAATTCGGCCGAATTTTTTTACCACAGCATGTTAGTGCCATGATATGACACCATGCCAAGTTTCATGATTTTCAGGCGAGTTTTGGATTTACAGGAATTTAAAAACCAAGTTTCTCAATGTTCTCGGCCGAGTCACGACGCCTAGATGATTGAATTTCATTCCCATTTCTTGCATGGGACCTAGAAATTCACCCAAGGACACACATGTGATTTTTCAACCAACTTTGGTGCACCGGAGCATGTGCTTGCAGTTCAAATTTGAATTATGCACATTAAATGACCAGAAACTCAATTAATGTATAAAAAAGGCCAAACAAACCCGGAATAATTCCAAAATTTAACAGGGCACTCATATAGTTCTATGTTGCCTCTGTAAAGAAAATCAGGGGGAGGCAGTGTATATCATTTCGCACACAATGGTGACACGTCCCCTCTTGGAACCACGAGGCTTCTTGAGAGAATCTCCGGTTTGCAAGAAGCTTATACTAAAACCTGTCCAATTCGGCCAAAATTTATACATATGAAACAGGGTTTAGATTATCCCGAACATCTCGCTACCTAGACCAATGTACTGTGATTTGAATTCAACATAAAATGGATACAAATATTTGAATTGGAGATCGTATGGTACATGTAGTTCATATTGAAATATGATTACTACTATATGCATGTTTTCTGTTATCAAGATAATATTTAAATGATGGTATAACTTGACAACAATTGTATTCAAATAAGGAAAATTGATTCAAATTTAGTCCATATGGTAGACGACAATATATATATTCATAGGGTGGAGTAATATAAGATGGAAGATCAAAATGTAGGACTACATCCATTATAAACCGCAAGATTACCTAACGATATATTCGAATTCAACATAACGTGGATTCAAAAATTGAAATTCGAGATCCTGGCATTTGTAATCATATAAAAAGGGACATGACTCTTTCTTGTGGTGGGAATTGACTTGTTTTTTGTTGTTGTTGCGGGAAGTGCGATTTGATTTGGTACTGTACAGGCTAATCTTGTTCTCCCGAATTTTTTTACATTTTTCTTGTAGTTTTTTCAATGGCATTTATAGCAATATAGTAAAAGGGGACATGACTCTCTTATGTCTTGTATGAATTGTTTTTTTTTGTACACGTTAAGTTTGTTCTGTCGAACATGGAATCCACGCCTTATTATCCCAAAATTTTCAAACTCGAGTATCTTTTGTCACTTCTACTATGAAACTCCCGCCTCTTCAACCCGCGCCGCCCCTTGTTATCCCAAAATTTCGACGCGCGCGAAAACTCCCTCCTCATCCGAAATCGGTCCCGCAGCCCAGACACGCGAAATCCCCCTTCTACCCCTCAGTCGGAAATGCTGCCTCGACATCGCGTGGTCAAAACTGGTGGGGGTACGTTCGTAACTTACCCCACATTTCGGACAAGCGCGTCCCTAAGCCATGACTCCCCCCTACCTTCCCCTTCGTCCCCCCACCCATTCGTACACCGAGGCCACCAAAACCCGCGAAACCCCACGCTCCTCCGTCGGCCTCCCGACCGCCGCCCAGCCGGAAACTCTTCCCCGACGACGTCGTCCACCACAACAGCTCAACGTCCCTGATGTTTGCTTGAACTACGTCGGTATTTCCCCAAAGAGGAAGGGATGATGCAGCACAGCAACGGTAGGTATTTCCCTCAGTGATGAGACCAAGGTTATCGGACCAGTAGGAGAACCAAGCAACACTATGTAAACAGCACCTGCACACAAAGAACAAATACTTGCAACCCGACGTGTTAAAGGGGTTGTCAATCCCTTTCGGGTAACGGCGCCAGAAATTGGCAAACGGACATGAGAAAGTTGTAATAGATTGATAGATGCAAATAAAATTCAGCTAGGTATTTTTGGGTTTTTGATAATATAGATCTGAAAATAAAAGTGGCAAATAAATAAAAAGGCAAATAGCAAAATAGATCTGAAAATATATGATGAGGAAAATAGACCCAGGAGCCGTAGATTTCACTAGTGGCTTCTCTCGAGAAAAATAGCATACGGTGGGTAAACAAATTACTGTTGGGCAATTGATAGAACTTCAAATAATTATGATGATATCCAGGCAATGATCATTATATAGGCATCACGTCCAAGATTAGTAGACACACTCCTGCCTGCATCTACTACTATTACTCCACACATCGACCGCTATCCAGCATGCACCTAGTGTATTAAGTTCATGGAGAAATGGAGTAATGCAATAAGAACAATGACATGATGTAGACAAGATCTATTTATGTAGAAATAGACCCCATCTTGTTATCCTTAATAGCAACGATACATACGTGTCGGTTCCCCTTCTGTCACTTGGATCAAGCACCGTAAGATCGAACCCATCACAAAGCACCTCTTCCCATGGCAAGAAAAATCGATCTAGTTGGCCTAACTAAACCAAAGATTCGAATAAGAAATATGAGGCTATAAGTAATCATGCATATAAGAGATCAAAAGACTCAAATAACTTTCATGGATAAAAACATAGATCTGATCATAAACTCAAAGTTCATCGGATCCCAACAAACACACCGCAAAAAGAGTTACATCAAATAGATCTCCAAGAGACCATTGTATTGAGAATCAAAAGAGAGAGAGGAAGCCATCTAGCTACTACCTACGGACCCGTAGGTCTACAATGAACTACTCACGCATCATCGGAGAGGCACCAATGAGGATGATGAACCCCTCCGTGATGGTGTCTAGATTGGATCCGTGGTTTCTGGAACTTGCGGCGGCTGGAATTGATTTTCGTCGACTCCCCTAGGGTTTTTGGAATATTGGGGTATTTATAGAGCAAAGAAGCGGTGCGGGAGGCGGCCGAGGTGGGCACAACCCACCTGGGCGCGCCTGGGCCCCCAGGCGCGCCCTGGTGGGTTGTGCTCCCCTCGGAGCCCCCCTCAGGTACTTTCTTGGCCCAACTTGTGTCTTCTAGTCCAGAAAAAATCACCAAAAAGTTTCACGACTCCATTTGGTAATGATTTCCTGCGAATTAAAAAACAAGCAAAAAACAACAACTGGCACTGGGCACTATGTCAATAGGTTAGTCCCAAAAAATGATATAAAGTTGCTATAAAATGATTGTAAAACATCCAATAATGATAATATAACAGCATGGAACAATCAAAAATTATAGATACGTTGGAGATGTATCAGCATCCCCAAGCTTAATTCCTGCTCGTCCTCGAGTAGGTAAATGATAAAAATAGAATTTTTGATGTGGAATGCTGCCTAACATGTTCATCACATATTCTTTTCTTTATAGCATGGACATTTGGACTTTTATATGATTCAAAGCAATAGTTTAGTTTTGACATGAAGATCTCAATACTCAAGCATATCAACAAGCAACCATGTCTTTCAAAATATCAACACTAAAACAAGTTATCCCTAGCCCATTATGCTCAATCATTGATCCATTCATGAAACACACTCGCATATTAGCTACACCCAATGCTCAAGTACAATCATAGTGCCCCTTAGTTGGTGTTTTATAAGAGAAGATGGAGACTCAAAATAAAATAAAAATTGCATAAAGTAAAAGAAAGTCCCTTCGCAGAGGGAAGTAGGGATTTGTAGAGGTGCCAGAGCTCAAAGCGAAAAAAGTAGAGATAAAACATTTTGGGTGGCATGCTTTTCCTGTCAACGAAAATGATCGAGTAGTTCCCAGTACTTTCCATGCTAGATATATCATAGGCGGTTCCCAAACAGAAAATAAAGTTTATTCCTTTTTCAACCATACTTTCACTTTCCATGGCTAGCCGTATCCACGGGTGCCCTCCATACCAACACTTTCCAAGGAATTTATTATTTGACAACATAAAGTAAATTCATTTTTCATTTTGGGACTGGGCATCCCTAATACCTTTGCCGTACTTTCGTGCAATGACAAGTGAATAAACACTCATCTTGAGAATAACACATCTAGCATGGAAATATATTAGCCACCCCCTATTGTTTCATGAGCGGTACGAGCACACAAAAGAGAAATTTATTTTGAAATTAGAGATGGCACATACAAATTTTCGTAGAATGGCACGGAAATACCGCATATAGGTAGGTATAGTGGACTCATATGGCAAAGCTGGTTTAAGGATTTTGGATGCACAAGTAGTGATCATACTTAGTGCAAATGAAGGCTAGCAAAAGATTGAGAAGCATCCAACCAAGAAACAAAAAATCTCATAAGCGAGCATTAAGCATTACTAACACCGAGTAATGCACCACAAGTAGGATGTAATTTCATTGCAAAACTATTGACTTTCGTGCTTACATAGAGAATCACAAACCTTAACACCAATATTCTTACTCAAGCATAACTACTCATCAACATGACTCACATATTATATCAACATATCGCAAAACTATTACAAGGAATCAAGTTTATTTTGTCTAATGATCTTCATGAAAGTTTTTATTATATCCCTCTTGAAAATCTATCACTTTGGGACTAATTTCATTTGTTGCTTTTTATAGCTCAAACAAATCTAAGTGAAGAACATGAGCATAAAATTTTCTTCTCTCAAAATAATTTAAGTGAAGAAAGAGAGAATTTCTAAAAAAAATTACTAAATCTCAAATAAATCTAAGTGAAGCATGAGAGCATTTCTTCAAAAATACTAAAGCACACCGTGCTCAAAAAGATATAAGTGAAGCACTAGAGCAATTCCAAAGCTCATAAAGATTTAAGTGAAGCATAGAGAGCAATTCTAACAAGTCATAGCATAATTTTGGCTCTCTCAAATAGGTGTGTCCAGCAAGGATTCATGACTAAAAATAAAAAGCAAAACAAGCAACGACTCATATCATACAAGACACTCCAAGCAAAACTCATGATATGTCACGAATAAAAATATAGCTCCAAGTAAAATACTGATGGTCGTTAGAGGAAAGAGGGGATGCCACTCGGGCATCCCCAAGCTTAGTTGCTTGCTTATCTTTGGATAATGGCTTGGGGTGCCATGGGGAATCCCCAAGCTTAGGCTCTTCTTACTCCTTATTCCTTCATCCATCGTAATCTCACCCAAAACTTGAAAACTTCAATCACACAAAACTCAACAAAACCTTCGTGAGATCCGTTAGTATAAGAAAACTAATCTTTACTTTAAGTACTGTAGAAAACCCATTCTAATTTTGTTCTTGCATTATATCTACTGTATTATAACTTTACCATGGCTTATAACCTCCAATACAAACCATAGATTCATCAAAATAAGCACACAATGCAAAGAAACAGAATCTGTCAAAAACAGAACAGTTTGCAAAGATACGAATTGTTCTTATACTTATGTAACTCCAAAAATTATGAAAAATTAGGATAACAGAGGAATTTGTATATCAATCTTGTGTAAAACATTCATAATTTTTTGTCACTTATGTGAATTTCTAAAATTATTTTACTGGATGAAAAAGTTTCTGTTTTTCAACAAGATCAAATCAACTATAACCAAAGCTATCCCAAAGGCTTTGCTTGGCACAAACACTAATTAAAAAATAAAGAACACAATAATAACAGTAGCATAATTGTGCAAACACTCAAGAACAAAAACAAAAAGACTAAAATAAATTTTATTCATTGGGTTGCCTCCCAACAAGCGCTATCGTTTTACGCCCTTAGCTAGGCATAATGCAAAGATCTAAGTGTTGTCATCTTTAACTTCCAACTCTTCAATCACACAATCAGATTTATTTGAAGATTTAGCAAGTAAAATAGCAAAATTTCTAGGCATAAAATTGAGGAAATCATTCTTATTAATAGGGTCTCTTATAACTTCGACAAAATTCGGGTGAATACTAATCATTTTAAGATCTTCTTTACTACTAGAAGTTGCACCCTTGTTCTTAGTGGTTTGAGTACTATTACTAATTTTAACGGGAGTTTTTTCAATAGTTTTAGCAGAATCAAAAGCCGTGCTTAAATTGCTAAAAATTTCTTCCAACTTATCGATCCGAGAAGGGCTTTCTCCAATTCTTTCATGGATTATGGTTCCCTTTTCTTTTAACAACTTAAAAACTTCTCCCTTTTTTACCCAAATTTAGTAGCAAAATTATGCATCTTTTTATCCAAGTTTTCAAAGTGTTCTTCGGTAAGCATTTTCTTTTCGATAGCATCAAGTCTTTCCATAACGTACTCAAGAGTCAAAGTTGTTTCGTTAATTATAAGAGGCGGTGAACCCACTAAATTTCCCATAGCATTAAAAGCATCAAGAGAGGGACACATCAAGAAATTTCCACTGGTAATCATATCAAGGACGAATCTATACAAAGTGGTGATGCCCACATAAAAACAGCGAAGAAGAACAATGGTAGATTGCTTACGGATAGATCTATTATGAGCATTGCAAATCCTATACCAAGCATCTTTTAAATTCTCCCCTCCCCTTTGTTTAAAGTTAAGAACCTCGTTCTCGGGGGTGCACGCGATAGAGGAAGAACTATCCATAACAACAAAAAGTGATCAACAAGAGTGCACACAAAACAGATCTAACGAGAAAACGGCGAACGAAAAAGAGGGCGAATAAAACGGCAAATTTGTGTGAAGTGGGGGAGAGGAAAACGAGAGGCAAATGGCAAATAATGTAAATTGCAAGGAGATGAGATTTGTGATTAGGAACCTGGTAGATGTTGATGATGTCTCCCCGGTAACGGCGCCGGAAATTCCTTTTGATGTTTGCTTGAACTACGTCGGTATTTCCCCAAAGAGGAAGGGATGATGCAGCACAGCAACGGTAGGTATTTCCCTCAGTGATGAGACCAAGGTTATCGAACCAGTAGGAGAACCAAGCAACACTACATAAACAGCACCTGCACACAAAGAACAAATACTTGCAACCCGATGTGTTAAAGGGGTTGTGAATCCCTTTCGGGTAACGGCGCCAGAAATTGGCAAACGGACGTGAGAAAGTTGTAATAGATTGATAGATGCAAATAAAAGCAAATAAAATTCAGCGAGGTATTTTTGGGTTTTTGATAATATAGATCTGAAAATAAAAGTGGCAAATAAATAAAAAGGCAAATAGCAAAATAGATCTGAAAATATATGATGAGGAAAATAGACCCCGGGGCCGTAGATTTCACTAGTGGCTTCTCTCGAGAAAAATAGCATACGGTGGGTAAACAAATTACTGTTGGGCAATTGATAGAACTTCAAATAATTATGATGATATCCAGGCAATGGTCATTATATAGGAATCATGTCCAAGATTAGTAGACCGACTCCTGCCTGCATCTACTACTATTACTCCACACATCGACCACTATCCAGCATGCATCTAGTGTATTAAGTTCATGGAGAAACGGAGTAATGCAATAAGAACGATGACATGATGTAGACAAGATCTATTTATGTAGAAATAGACCCCATCTTGTTATCCTTAATAGCAACGATACATACGTGTTGGTTCCCCTTCTGTCACTGGGATCAAGCACCGTAAGATCGAACCCATCACAAAGCACCTCTTCCCATGGCAAGAAAAATCGATCTAGGTGGCCTAACTAAACTAAAGATTCGAAGAAGAAATACGAGGCTATAAGTAATCATGCATATAAGAGATCAAAAGACTCAAATAACTTTCATGGATAAAAACATAGATCTGATCATAAACTCAAAGTTCAGCGGATCCCAGCAAACACACCGCAAAAAGAGTTATATCAAATAGATCTCCAAGAGACCATGGTATTGTGAATCAAAAGAGAGAGAGGAAGCCATCTAGCTACTACCTACGGAGCCGTAGGTCTACAATGAACTACTCATGCATCATCGGAGAGGCACCAATGAGGATGATGAACCCCTCCGTGATGGTGTCTAGATTGGATATGTGGTTTCTGGAACTTGCGGCGGCTGCAATTGATTTTCGTCGAATCCCCTAGGGTTTTTGGAATATTGGAGTATTTATAGAGCAAAGAGGTGGTGCGGGAGGCGGCCGAGGTGGGCACAACCCACCTGGGCACGCCTGGGCCCCCAGGCGCGCCCTGGTGGGTTGTGCTCCCCTCGGAGCCCCCCTCATGTACTTTCTTGGCCCAACTTGTGTCTTCTGGTCCAGAAAAAATCACCAAAAAGTTTCGCTACGTTTGGACTCTGGTTGGTATTGATTTCCTGTGAAGTAAAAAACAAGCAAAAACGGCAACTGGCACTGGGCACTATGTCAATAGGTTAGTCCCAAAAAATGATATAAAGTTGCTATAAAATGATTGTAAAACATCCAAGAATGATAATATAACAGCATGGAACAATCAAAAATTATAGATACATTGGAGACGTATCAGTCCCTCATCCACCACACCGGATGAGGATCCGTCGTCGATCTCATCGTCCCGCTAGTTCAGCCGCCCTGTCTGCCACCTCCAAGGAGCTGCCCCGATGTTCGCCTCGTCTATCGCGCCACCTCCATCCCCACAGTGCCGTCTTGACCTGCCCCACCGAAATCGCAGTACCCTCACCAATTCCTCCGATGAAGCCGAGGCCTACTCGGCGCCACCAAGGAGGTTTTGCACTCACCACTGCATTTTATCTTTTATTCGATCTCACGAGGCTGCTGGTGCTCGATACCGAGCAGCCATGGCGGGTCTCCATCGATGGCGCCGTCGCCGACCACTTCCTCCACGACGTCTCTCCCCCATGTCGTTGCTTCCTCGGCGGCGACTTCCACACCAGCACTAGCTGATGCTGCTGCTCCGGCTCTCGCTCGCGCTGCTGCTGCTCTGGCTCTCACTTGCGCTGCGGCTCTGTTCTTGCTATCGGTCGCGCTGTTGTACTGCTCTTGCTTTCGTTCGTGCTACTGCTCTGCTCTGCTATTGCTGTCAGTCGCGCTGCTGCTCCGCTCTTGCTCTCGTTCATGCTACTGCTCTACTCTGCTCTTGCTCTTGCTCTCGCTCACGCTGCTGCTGCTGCACGACCTGCGGCAGCTACAGGAGTTGCTGCTTTAGCACTCACTCGCGGTGCTGCTGCATGAGTTGCTCCCTGTTAGTGTGTTCCCTGCTCGAGCGGCTGCTAATTTAGATCACTGCTTCTCTGCTACTAGTGCTCGAACGCCCTAAACTTCTATTACAATGCTCTGCTACTAGTTCAATCAGTTTTGACAGTAAAATTCAGTTTCGACTATAAAGTTCAGTTTCTTCAGTTAAGTTTAGAGTGAACAGTATTTACAGCATCTGTCGGAGCGGCCGTGGTGCGGCTGATGCATTTTACATCTAGCACTTTTTGGTGATCTACTTTACATCATCTATTGCAGATGCTATTAGAGTCCCACTTCAGATTAACGTTGTCTGTCTTGTCCTGCTTCAGCCTCGCCGTCGTACACCTCACCGGAGCTGCTCCAACGACGGAACTGTCCATCACAGCGGAACAGTACACTCGGCGCTGTCTCCAGAGGCCTCGGATCTTCTTCCCCGCCTCCGACAGTCACACCAGCATCACCATCCTCCACGTCCAACCCAATGATGCTGAGGTCGACAAGGCTATGCCAAAGAGGTTGTACACTCATCGCATCACTTTGTTACTCTGCATTCATGTCGATCCCTCAGGGATCCTTTGGTTCAAAGCAGTTGCAAATCCATAAATAAATGAATCGTGGTCACAAAGTTAACAGGGAGAAAACTAAATGCTCTTTTGAACCACAATTTGAATCGGTTTAGCAAGATAGCCATTATATGATACTCATGTGGACCAAATCTAAGCTCACAAAATATTTTGAGGGCAGGCTTCAGCCTGTTGAAGACTGCCTACTAGAATCGCCACTGGTTCAAAGAAAAAGTGAAGGAAAACATAGGAATTGGAAACTTTACTATGGTACTACTATTCATGCATTTGGTTAGAAGGAATGGAGCAAAGCAAAACTGGAGGATTTTTTTTCCTTTGGTATCTCTTTCAAAGAAAAAACGTAGGAATTTTAATATCCACTTGGACGTCCTTTTCAAATTAATATGCATGAAGAACAGGACTAATTGCATTACTGGCATAATAAGATTCTTATTTTACATTTTCATGTGGTTTGACTTTAATTTGACCATGTTTCTCCATTCCTGTGTTCTTCCAATTCATGTGAACCAAACACCCAGGTTGACAGAAATCCTATGTTTGCAAATGCTCTGTTTTGCACGTGCATTCCTATCCTATTCCTGTGCTTTTCCTGTCCCTGCGTTTATAGAATCCTCCAATTCTAAGGAGCCCTTATAGATTTACTTCATTTTCAGATAGGTGTCAAAGAAAACTTTGTGTGTTATGTCCTGCTCCTGTCGTGCCGTCATCCACCCCACCTGAGGTGCACCATCGACGGAAGCGTTCACTGCAGCAGAGATTCCCCCTGCAGACTTTCTTTCGCCGCCTCAGATCATCTTCCCCATTGCCGGCAGCCACGCCAACTGCATTACCATCATCGACTGAGCAGATGAACCTGAGGACTACACAGTTCCGGAAGAGAGGTCGCACTCTTTCATGTCTGCTTACGTTATACATCGGTTATTATTACCTGCTACTTTATCGTCCTGTTCACCTCTTAGACTCTGAGTTAGGTCCAAACTAATGTTTAAACTTGAGTTTTAAAATGCCTATGGGGCACATATCGAGGCAGCAATGAATAGTATCTATCTAGTATCTGGTTCATCTGGGGTCTTCTATGTGGTTCATGTTGGGTGGGCAACAAACAGTAGATGATCCATCGTCTATCTTTTTAAACTGAAGCTATAATCTGCCTGCTATCATTAGTTTTGGATCTATCCACTCGTTTGCTACCATCAGTCTTGATTTCTGCATGCACCCCTTAGGCCTTACATAATCTAACAATGTTTTTATTATGCATGTCAGTTATTGTACACAATCGTACTGAACATGTAGAGAAAAAGAGAAGACCGTTGTGTGGGAATATAATGTCACGCAGACGCCGCTCCATGGTGGGCGAAGTGGGCCCCCTCCCCCCATTCCAGATTGTATTCCAGAGGAAGATAATTGTTCAGAGGGGGACTCAGAGGGAGTCGACCACTCCTATTTACCCCCTGAGGTGTTTGCTCTAACCTGACATGCTGATGTTGGTCATATCATGCATATGGCGCCTCGCATTGCTTGCATTATACATCTTATATGTCATCGGCTTAGTTTAGATTTGCTTTGTATGAATGCCACCTGTTTGGTTTCTATATCATACTCCCACCGTTCCTAAATATTTTTCTTTTTAGAGATTTCAACAAGTGACTACATACGGAGCAAAATTAGTGAATCTACACTCTAAAATATGTCTATATACATCCGTATGTGGTAGTCCATTTGAAATCTCTAAAAAGAAAAATATTTAGGAATGGAGGGAGTATATGTGAATTATGCAATGCCATCTTCTTTAGCCAGGCATCATATACGTGAATCATGCAATGCCATCCTGTTTAGCCAGTCGTCGTATATGTGAATTGTATCGTGCCATATTTTTTTCATAATGTATTCCATTTGTCAACAATGTTTATATATTCATCTACTCTTCCTGTGCATCAGCCATTTGAGTCGGTCATGGGAAAATCTGGAGTGAAAACAAGGTCTTCTGAGCAGTCAGTGCTACCTGTCGATGTAGATTTCTTGTTGGTTATAGATAGCTCCTCAGAGGAGGATTCAGAGACAGATGACCAGTCGTATCCCCCCCCCCCCGAGGTGTATGCTCTAACTTGGCAGGGTTATATTGCTCATATCATGCATATGGTGTCTTGCATTGCCATGCCATCTGCTTAGATTAGACATGCTTTATGTGAATGCCTCCTCTTTGCTTTCTATATCAGATATGTGAATTATGCAATGCCATGTTTTTCAGCCAGTTATTATATATGTGAATTATGCACCGCCATGTAGCCAGGCATCATATATGTGAATTATCTCATGTCATCCTTTTTTTTCATTACGTATTCCATTTGTTGACAATCTGTGTATATTGAACTACTCTTCATGTGTATCAGCCATTTGAGCCAGTTATGGAAAAATCTGGAGTGAAAACAAGGTCTTCAGAGCAGGCAATGGTACCTGTTGAAGCATATATCTCGATGGTTACAGGTAGCTCCTCAGAGGAGGATCCAGAGACAGATGACCAGTCCTATATCCCACCTGAGGTGTACGCTCTAACTTGCAATGTTTATATTTCTCATATCATGCATATGGTGTCTTGCATTGCTTAGTTTAGACATCATATACACAGTATTCAATGCCATCTGCTTAGTTTAGAGATCATACATGCGAGTGCCAGCTGCTTAGTATATGAATCAATTATGTGAATTATATCATGCCATCCTGTATACTTAGACAACATGTATGTGAATTATTTCATCCCAACCTATTTTAGAAAGACATCATATAGTTTTGTCATGTCATCCTGTTTAGATACTCATCATATGTTGAAGTATGCCATTATATCCTGTTAAGTTATCCATCATATATCTGAAACTGTGTCATGCTATCCTGTTTAGTTAGCCATCATATATGTGAAATTGTGTCATGTTGTCCTGTTTGGTTAGACAACATATATGTGAATTACCACATCTGTCTATCATACAATGTCTGTACTTTCAATTTCTTTTCTTGTTTATCAGCCATTTGAATTGGAGGGGGTGATGGCAGTATCTACGGGAGTAAAAATCCATTCTTCACAAAAGACGGTGCTACCCGTTGATGCAGATAGAACCATGGTTGTACTGGCCCACGAACTAGCCCCACCACATATAATCGAGACTCTTCCAGATTGTACACTTACACCGTTGGACAGAGAACCAGCTACACCCCATCTAACCCCAACCCAAGCGGATAGTAACCCACTTCTAGTTGACACAGCACCATGTCCACCACAGAGTACCCCCACACGAGCAGTTTGTAAAGCAACTGCAGTGCCCAAAGCACGAAGACCATCACAACGAACCCAAACTCCATGTTTAAAGCAGAAGAGCAACTGTTCTTAGGTCAGATTCCATAGCTATGGTCTATACTCCTTTGCTCTTACATCACTGTATTTACTCATACCAACTAATTTCGAATTTGAAGGATCCAATTGAAACTCCAATGGCGCAACAGGTATGTTTTAAACCTATTTCTTTAACTGGATTGTTGTTCTAACTTCTTGCTCTATGTTTGTCATGGATTTGTCACAGCAGATGTCCTTAGTATCAGGACTTAGTCGTGAGGCCAACGCATATATGTGGTAGCTTGAGAGGGGTTGAGTGGGAACGAGAAGACACGAGGTTTTACCCAGGTTCGGCCCCTCATGGTGGAGGTAAAAGCCTATGTCCTGCTTCATTGATATTGATCATGGTGCTCACGATTACAAGGGTGCTCTTTCGCTACCTCTATCTCGAGAGCTATTGACTTGTCTGTCTTAACTTGTAAAACCTTCTCCCTCTTGGGGTGCCCCGCCCCTCCTTATATAAGTTAGAGGGGCGGGTTACATGTGGAGTTCTACTAGGATTAGGACTAGTCTATCTTCTATTACAAGCCGGATACAAGTCCGGGTCTTGCTTCCTTGTAGGAGAATATTCCTTCCTCTTAATCCGGCCCACTGGACACACACCTTGAGCCAGTCTTCTCATAAGCCGCCCTCTGGGCCTTGGGCTTCCGGGTCTTGTCGTTCCTCTGACCCGCCTGCCGGGTCACCAATGAGTCAACTGGCTTGGCCGGGTCATCAGTGAGTGGAGAGATCCGGGCGGGTCACTTAGTGAGTCGCCCAGTCAGGGCGGGTCACCAGTGAGTCGCCAAGTCTGGCCGGGTCATATATCCGGCCGGTTCATACCGCGGGGTATATCCCCGACATTAGCCCCCAGTTTAATTTGGATTTATCCATGTTAAACTGATCATGCAAAATAAACACAAGAACAAATTTGACAGGTTGTGCTCTGGATTAAAAAAATTCTGAGCCGGTACCTGATCATCCTTAAGTCCTTGCCATTTCCTCCTTCTGGAAATTCTGGGTTAATAAACCAGTTTCATAGTCAATCTGAATTTCAGCCGGCTTAAAGATGTAGAGCTTGCCGAGTTATGATTGCCAAAATTGCCGGTTTGTAAATATTGATGGCACCGGGTCCTAATTGTTGCTAACACCAAGCTTGAAAGTATACCTCCCTTATATGCATATCACCTATAGCCCCCAAGTCTTAAGAAGGGAGCGTAGTAATAGCTTAAGACTTGTTTTAATATAAATATTGCAACTTTGGAGCAATCCGGATTGTTCATGTAAGTCATCAATCATAAACTGAACATTTTGTACTTCCCATGTGTAGCCCCCAAGTGCCGGGTCATTATGCAATAATGAGCTGGGACTTTATAGATATGATCATGTAGACTTGAGCAGCAACGTGTAGCCCCCAAGGGCCGGCTCAGTAAGATGATACTGAGCTGGGACTTTATATATACTTCATTGAAAATAACATCATATGATGTAACCCCCACCATGGGGCTTGAACCCACGACCATTAGGTTAAGAGCCTTGTGCTCTACCAACTGAGCAGTGGACCCTTCAATATAATGGATTAAGGCTTGTGTACTTTGAATTTTTGACAGGAGCAATTGGTAGCCCCCAAGGGCCGGCTCATCACCATGTGATGGGTCGGGTCTTCAATGAGGCGAGTTAAAAATGACCTTGCATTAGCCCCCAAGTGTCATGGTGCATGCTTGCAGCAACATGGGACTTCCATATTTGATGTAATAATGTAGCCCCCAAGTGCCGGGTCATCAGCCTGCAGCGACTCGGGACTATTCCTTCCATTGTAAATAAAATCATATCCATTGTCCAGATAATATTGCTGAAACTCTTGCATATCAATATTAGACCATGCTCTCTGCTGTGAGCTGGTATTTTTAGATGAAGGAATAATAGCCATTGCTCTGAAGCAGTTTTGAAAACCTCAATCATAATACTGGTTATTCATAACCATAGTAAAAATCCAGCCATGTTGGCTGTTAAAGATTTGAATAATATAACACGGTTGAAAAAACCTCAATCATTCAATACTGGTTATGACAACCATAACGAAAATCCAGCCATATTTGGCTATTCAAGATTTGAACAATATAATCCGGTATGAAAACCTCAATCACAAGGTCTTGTCTGTTGACAAGTAAATCCAGAGTTAAATACTCAGTGGCTCTTGGCCGATGGCGACTTAATGCGCATTCATTGTTATCCGGGATTTGTGCAACCCAGCGGCTTGCAGCCTTTGTAAAAAATCAGGAATTGATAACCCCATCCATGGCGGCTCATAGTCATGTCCAGTTTTTTAAAAGATTACTTTGGCGGCTCATAGCCTCAATAAACTCAATATTGATCAATATAACCCGGAGCTGGATAACCCGGCAACATCTTTAGATCGCCAGATAATGGGTTTAAATGCAATGATTCATATGAGACATAGCAGTATTTTTACTTATGTGTAAAGCTCTGCATGCCCTACACAAAGTTTAAACAACATATGCCCTGGCGACTTAATGTCAAAAGCCAGGGTGGGTAACAACCCAAACATAATATAGTCTTATGCAATTATGGAAAAGACTAGAATTAAGGCCATCAAAGCCAAAATATACTGGCGACTTAACGTCAAAAGCCAGGGCGGGTTATCAAACCTCGCACATTCATATAACCAGGAAAACATACCTGTAGAATTGGCTCATACTGCCGGCTTACATCACCATATCCAATGATTTATAAGCGCATGATTCCAATGGCGCAATCCAAGATATACTGGCAACTTAACGTCCAAAAACCAGGGCGGGTTATCAAACCTCGCATATTCATCCAACAATTTAAAAAATATACCTGGAAAATGGGCTCAAATTGTCGGCTTACATCGCCACATCCAGTGAGGGTGACAACCCAAGTATTCATAAGCGCATGATTCCAAGGGCGCAATCCAAGATATACTGGCGACTTAACGTCCAAAGCCAGGGTGCAATCCAAAGATTTTATAGCGCACAATTCCAATTGCGCAACCAAAGTATATTGGCGACTTAACGTCCAAAGCCAGGGTGCAATCCAAAGATTTTATAGCGCATAATTCCAATTGCGCAATCAAAGTATATTGGCGACTTAACGTCCAAAGCCAGGGCGGTTTAACAAACCCAAAATACTCATACCATTATTGAAAGACATACCTGTAGATTAATACCATGGTGATGCCTAGATAATTATAATCCGGAGCCAGTATCAACCCGGAGTCATGAAATATGATCATTTTGATTGCTCAAGGCAAAGATATCCTGGCGACTTAACATCCGCTATCAGGGCGGGTTATCAAACCCAAAGATGCTCAATGATGAGTCATATAATCAAGGCTACATGGCCTGTAAAATCAGTTCATACTGCCGGCTTATAGCGCCATATGCAGTAAGGGTAACAACCCAGAAACTTAGAGCGCATAACTCCAAGTGCATAATCAAAGCATATTGGTGACTTATCGTCCAAATCCAGACCGAGTTATCAAAACTCCAGATATACTCAAATATGAGTCATGAGGATTGAAGCTACATGGCCTGAATCAATTTTAAACCACATACCAATATGGTACAAAGATATGAACCCAAACAATGTTCAAAACAAATAGCAAATCAGGTAAAAACAAGGCCTTCATAGGATGCCAAGACTCAACATCAAGTGCTGTTCAAGGGCCGCACAGCCACTTAGTTAATCCTTTATTCAAACCTGTAAGCCGGGCCTCACATGACCAATCGCCATTTCAACTTTGACAAGTTCAGGGTCTTTATAAGATTGACTGTCAAGAGTACGGCGAGTCATTCCAGGATTACCTGGGCGGAGTGGCAGACATACAAAGGCAGGATAACCCAGATTTTTGGTGAATACACCTGGCGTCCAAGCCAATCAAAAGGGTGAATATAGATATGTTCATTGAACAGGAAGCCCCCAAGTGACATTTAACAAGCCATCAAGGCAGGTTACCTATGTTTGAACTGCACATTATAGCAAGTTCTCTTTGGCAACAATTCAACTTGGGCAGAAAACCCCCAGGTTATTTGCAATCAAGGCATACAAGCCAGATCAGTAAGGTAGTCAAAGCTATGCTTAATGAGCAGGAAGCCCCCAAGTAATTTTTAACAAGGCATGTAATCCAAATCAAGCGAATAGTCAAAGCTATGCTCAGTGAGTAGGAAGCCCCCAAGTAATTTGTAACAAGGCATGCAAGCTGGATCAATAGGGTAGTCATAGCTATGCTCAGTGAGCAGGAAGCCCCCAAGTGACCCATAATATGATAAGCCAATAAGGCAGGATACCCATGTTTGAACCGCGCATCATGGCAGCAAGTTCTCTTTGGCAACCTTTAATTTTTTGAGAACTCAAACTTTGTGAGAGATAAATTCTTTTTGAGCTGGGATTTTAAACCGGATATTGAGAGCTTCAAAGCTTTGTGGGAGACAGATTTCACTTGAACCGGATTTTAAACCGGAATCCTTCTTTTTAAGCCAGAAACTTTCTGACGGCTTTTAAATTTTCACCAATAGGGCAGTAGCCTCCGGGGCCGGGTTATTTTTCCCTCCAATGACCCGGAGTTCTTGAATTCACTGAAACCGGCCAATTCTGCCGAGTCATGTCATTGTAGCCCCCGAGTCTTAAGACGACTCGAAAAGTTTGGCTTGAGATTCTTCATACTCAGCCGTGATATAAACCGCCATATAATTTTGAGCAGCGGAATGCTGAAATTTGATGTAAACCAGAGGCTTGAGGCGAATTGACAATCCTCGCAATACTCAATGTATATTTCCAGCATAAATCATTTAGCAAACTCCGTGACATGACGGTCACTTTTGCAGTAGACAATTGTCCTGCGATAAAGAGATTGCAAACCAGAGTAATATAAAAATATACTGGATGGATTTCACCTGATACGTTAGGCCAGAAATTATCCACCGCCTTGATGATCACGACGGTGAATCTGAAATCAATCACGGGCGAGTCGGCCGCGGGAGCAGACAGATGAGCCGGCCACGATATTATAAGCCGGTGCGGACAGGCGAGTTAACCCCCATCGGTGCACGGACGGGCGAGTCAATCACAGGCGTGGGAAGCCGTGCAGACGGAGAGTCAATTGAGGGCGCGGTCCCAACAAGTTGATGTAGATCGTGCTGCACGGGCGGCGGCTTGCACACACCCGTTCAACCACAAGCGGGTGCGGTCACCAGCGCATGATGATGCTAACACACACTCCATAGGCATATCATGGCACCACATTTATAATGAATCATTGTCCTGCACAAAATATATTGCGGACCAAAGTGATTGTTTTTTGACAAAAACAATATGCGCTAATAAAATAGACTTAGATGGATATCACCTGATTTGTTCGGATGATAAATGATCTGTTCAGCGCAGCAGAGGCGGCTCAACATGGCCCGGACGGCTCCACATGGCCCGGGCGACTCAACATGGCCCGGGCGGCTCAACGCAGCAGGGGCGGCTCAGGCAGACCAGCGACTCAACATGGCCTGGGCGGCTCAACACAGCAGAGGCGGCTCAACGCGGCCTCGACGGCTCTCAGCAGGGAGACGACGGCGACGGACCAGTTGTGACCCTAATTTTCTTGAACCTTAAATCTCACAGATCTTAAATCTGGACTGATGAACTTGAAGTTGATGCAAACCCTTCCAAACCGGCTCATCAAGAAAATTGCAAATTTATCGATCCCTGGGAGAGATCCCTCCAAGAACTCAACACCACCGTACGCGGCCCCACGGTGGGCGCCAACTGTCGTGGATTTGTCACGGCAGATGTCCTTAGTGTCAGGACTTAGTCATGAGGCCAACGCATCTATGTGGTAGCTTGAGAGGTGTTGAGTGGGAACGAGAAGACACAAGGTTTTACCCAGGTTCGGCCCCTCATGGTGGAGGTAAAAGCCTACGTCCTGCTTCATTGATATTGATCATGGTGCTCATGATTACAAGGGTGCTCTTTCGCTACCTCTATCTCGAGAGCTATTAACTTGTCTGTCTTAACTTGTAAAACCTTCTCCCTCTTGGGGTGCCCCGCCCCTCCTTATATAAGTTAGAGGGGCGGGTTACATGTGGAGTTCTACTAGGATTAGGACTAGTCTATCTTCTATTACAAGCCGGATACAAGTCCGGGTCTTGCTTCCTTGTAGGAGAATATTCCTTCCTCTTAATCCGGCCCACCGGACACACACCTTGAGCCGGTCTTCTCATAAGCCGCCCTCTGGGCCTTGGGCTTCCGGGTCTTGTCGTTCCTCTGACCCGCCTGCCGGGTCACCAATGAGTCATCTGGCTTGGCCGGGTCATCAGTGAGTGGAGAGATCCGGGCGGGTCACTTAGTGAGTCGCCCAGTCAGGGCGGGTCACCAGTGAGTCGCCAAGTCCGGCCGGGTCATATATCCGGCCGGTTCTTTAACTGGATTGTTGTTCTAACTTCTTGCTCTATGTTGATTTCAGTTTCAGTTGTATAAACAGTTATGCTCTCATGTCATGCACATTACAAGTGTTGCCAGTGCTGTGTAGTTTCCCACACTTATATTCTGCCTATGCTGCTGTGTCTTAAAAATATATGATTTGAACTGTGTCTCTATCTTGATTTGGCAACATAAACTAGAATGATATGGACAATACAGTGACCATAGTACATAGATATATGTTTGTTTCATGTTGTTATCATGCCCACCTTACTACTGAACCTGTTTATCAAAATGAGTTTCATATACTACATGTTAAGCCTGTGATGTGTCTGCTTGTTTCTCTTGTAGAATGCGAACAGAATATTGGAGAAGAGCACCCCATTATGCAATGTTAGAGAAGGTAATGCAGATAAGGTTCAAGATAGTGAGACAACCCTGTTGGTCTCCAAGAAAGGTGATAAAAACTATCTTGTAGACAGTGAGACAACCCCAAAGTCCTGCGTTGATGTAGTGTTTGAGTTACTGGCCACTACCGCTGGCACAAGCTCTTTGAACTCGTTGCCTGAATCACTTGGCCTTCTTCAGTCTCAGCTACAAGTTGAAAGGCATCAGTCAGCTGTGCTGCGGCAAGAAGCCAAAGGACTAAGGAAGTCCCTGCAGAATTCAGATGCATACTTTCTGGTGCAACAGCAAGCGCTGGACGATTTTAGCGCCAAACAAGAGAAAACTAATAAGCTTGCTCAGCTTCTTGCCAGCATGGTGGGTATCCAGGATATTGTTTCTTGAGCTCTTCTGAAGTGGTTTCAGTTCTGGACTTGTTTTGCTGCAGCGTTTATTTTCACTGGTGGCCAATTTAGACGCCCAGTGTACGTAATATGCTGCTTTGTTCACTATATTTGCACTGGTGGCGAACTTTGATGCCCAGTGGATGTAATATTTGTAATAGCCGTAATAGCCTAGCGTAAGTTGCTTGCTTATTTATTTCCTTATTGTCTTGTTTATTTTTTTTGCTGGTAGTCGCTGTAGTTCTTTTCCCGCGGTAACCTTTTTATTTAGAACTAGGCCACAGTAAACATGGGCAACATACTGACCGTTGTACCCATGGTCCTGCTGCCTGCTGTAGTGGGCCTCCTAAGGTCCGTATGATCCATGGGCCTTCTACGGGCCGTAGATTCAATGGGACTTCTATGGGCCGTATGATCGATTGGCCAAACATGGGCCGTACTTTCGTGGACAATTAACGGACCGCAATATGGGCCGTAAACGGGCTATAATGGGAATCGTCTGTTTATGGGCCGTTAACAGGCCCATGTGTACAACGGGCTTAATTCCAACGGTAGGCATAACGGGTCGTTAATGGGCCATATTTGATGACGCCATGAAAACGGCCCAACGGATTAAAGGGCCACAGACGGGCCAACTTTAACCACGGGCTGAATTTGGCTCACAAGCGGAACAGGCCAGTAACGGACCGTAAGTAATCGAATGCCGGAAATGAGCCCAATAATAAATGGGCCCTTAGAAGGCCAAAAGATAACACGGGCTGAAACGGCCCAATGGAATAATTGGTCGTTAATGGGTATAAAGTTATATACTGTTCATTATGGGCCAGTTTCACCACGGGCCTTTTATGGGCCAAGATTTAGAAAGGGCCTCATATGGGCCGAAAGACTTCATGGGCCATACATGGGCCGGAAGTTACAACGGGCTGGAATCATATTGGACGGCCCATATGGCGCTACTGGGCCTAATTCGGATAGGCTAGAACGGGCCATGAGTTAGCGGGCTGTAAATAGGCTATATGCGAACAGGCCATTAACTGGCCTTTGGTGGGCCGGGCCGCTACCTTTTGACTAACTCAAACGGGCCAACCTTTTGACCTGAATGGGCCACTATTGGGCCATGCCACATGTCGACGTATCATAGGCGCGTCCCGTCCATTCGCTGGATGACATATGTCCCAGCACTGAGCTGACACGTGGATACTCAGGCGAATGAGAATTTTACACGTGGAAAATCCCCACTGGTCAGGGCTGTTAACAGGTTATCGGATCCAAACCGAAACCCGATAGCTTAATGGCGACCCGTTACAGTGGATGCCACGTGTCGGTTACCCTTGACGAAAACACTTCCATGACACGCGATTTATCGTCATGGAAGTGGACACTTCCGTGATGATAATTTTGGTAATGTCATGGAACACTTCTACGACAGCACAGGAATGACTATCTTGATTCTGTCATAAAATCGTCATGGATGTACATGCATGACAGAAAACATGACCTACTGTGACAAACACGTATCATCACGGAAGTGTATTTTTTTTGTAGTGCTTCACTGTGCGAAGAATTTTACCTGTTTGGCTTCATACTGTCTTCCATTCCGATCTGTACTACCTAACTGCTATTAGTCATTTGTAACACCCCAGATGTAATCCTTCCCATTTTATATTATATCCAACTTCATCTTCATCTAATTCCATGTGGGTTCCATCATGGTTGGCTTCATCTTGTTTTGCTTTGTTGTTTTACTTATTGCATTGACATACTCATCATGGTTATGTTACATTGTGCCTCTTGTCATTTTGCATCCTTAATGCTCATCATGTGCATTGTGGTATTCATCTTCTTGTGCTTGCTCTATGTTTGTTAATGTTGCTTGCCCTATGCATATGTACCATGCATCATCACATCCTTCATTCTTCTCTCTTTCATGTTTTTGCAAGTGACTTTTACCTCCCCCCATTTAATGTTCATCTTTTCCCTACAAATCCTAGACCATTCCTTAAACCTCTCTGCCAAGTTTCAACTTATTTGGACTTGATTTGGTTGGGTTCAAAAATGCATCAAGTTTGAATTTAATTCAAACTTGAATTATTTTTCTTCCTCTAAAAATGTCCAATTCAATTTATTTAAATTCTGCATAAACCCACGGTCATGAGAATATCTACATATCTCTCACAAACCCCTCCAATCTGCCTGTGTGTTTCTGTCTAGTTTTCTGTCTGAAGAAAAGAGAAAAGGAAAAAACAACAGCAGTAGCAGCAGCAGTGGCGCAGCCCACTAGCAGCAGTGCAGCCCAGCCGAGCCACGGCCCAGCCAGGCGCCCCGCGGCCCAGATCTTGTCCCGCGCCCCTACCTCATCGTTTCGCACCCAGCCGCAGGTATACCCACGTGCCCGTACGCCCACGTGTCGCCCAAGGTCCCACCTGCCGGCCTCTGGCTACAGGAGACAAGCCAACCACCTTTTCGTCAACCTCTCGCCGAGCACGCACATGACGCGGCCGAGAGCGTCGTCACTCCGACCTGTCACCCTGGGCCCCCTTTTGGCGTCCCCCTACCTCTCTAGGGTTCCCTCTTCCTTCTCGCCGCCACCGCCAGGTGAGGGAGCCACCAGATCCGCCGCTTCCGCCGTGTCCCGAGCGCGTCCAGGAGCACGTACTTGTCGCCGGCGCGCTCTCCGTCGACTTTAGCCTCCAGGACCTTGTCCGTCACCTTCCCCGATGTCGTCTACGTCCACTACTTCCCCGTGGGACGCCAAGTCCGTCGACGTCCCCTTCGTCTTCTTCCGCGTCGGTCACCGCCGCTTCGTCGATGATTCCGGCCAACCCCATCCTGCTCACACCGAGCCAAGCACACCATAGTGCTTGTGGTGAGCAGACGCACCACCCTGTGCCCTTCTCCCCCTCTTTAGCATGCTCTATCATCGCTCACCGTCCGCGCCGTACCCGCCGCCGTCAGGCCTCGTCTCCGGCGAGAACCCCGACCCCCATAGGCCCCGCGCGCATGTCCATCATGATCCCTGCGTAGCTTAGGGTCGTCTCCATTGTTTTCTTGCCACGTTAGCCCCCCTAGCGTCGTGCACGAGTTCATCATCGCCGCCTCTATCCTCCATCGCCGGCGTCGCCTCCGTCGACGTCCGGTGCCGCAGGGTGCAGGTGCGTGTGCGGGATCTTCCCGTGAATCAACCACCGCATCCGCCGCGCTAGTAGGTCACCGAAGGCAACTTCGGCAAGCCCTTCCGCCGTGCTGTCACCGGCCGTTGCCTCCTCTGTTTTTCCTCTGTTTGCCCCGCCTCGTGTCACCGCCATGTGGGACCCATGGGACCCACCGGTCAGCGAGACAGGGGACCAGGACCCACCTGTCATCCCCCAAAGCCCCTCTTTTCTTTTTCCTTTTATTTAATTCCAGCGATTTCCATTTATGGAAAGAGCCTGCTTTCCATTTTGGGCAAATCCTTTTCTGGACATTCCAATTCTAGAATATCTCCATTTCTGTCTATTTCCTTTTTAGGCAGTAATTGACTTATAGCTTTTGTGAGCATTTTTCCACAGTAACATATTCATATTATATATCATTTTGGGTTATAAAGATCCACCTAATCCATCTATGGCATTAGATTCATCATTTGAGCAAGTTTGCCAACATGTCATTTTTACAGCATATGCCATTTTGTCATTTTTGCATGATTTTGTGTGATTTTCATATGAGCAGTCCTTGTACTTGATTTGGAGCACAAACATGCCATTTTACTGTTAGATTTTAATCCATGCCAATATATGCACTGTGGTGACTAGCATAAGCATGCAAAGTAGCTTATATAATGTTGTTGTTTTCATACTTGTTGAAATCTGCTGTCTGAACTGACAGAATTAAAACTTGCCATATTGTCTTGTTGGTTCCCACTAATCTATAACTATTTTCAACATGATCAGTAAACCTGTTTTGCCATGCTTTACCAGTACTATCATGCCATGTCATTTGTTCCCTTGTTTGAGTTCTGCATCATATTTAAATGTTGCATCTAAATTGCCATGTTGCTGTTATGGACAGGTTGCATAGCATATTGTTTTGCTCACCATTTGAGCTCTGTGCATCCGTTTTCGATGATCTTTATATCGATTTCAACCGAAATCTTCCAATCTTTCCAGTGGCATGCTTGGTTTACCAAGATTTTTCCCATATCCATCTTGTCTCCACCGATTCCTTCCCGTTGGCGTATCTCTCGTTCCGGTAGAACCGTAGCCCCTTTCGTAACATTCTTCATATGCATTCATGATAGAATTGTATGTAGAATATGTTCATTGCCATGCCTTGTTATTGTATGCTTTCTCTTTATTGTGGGTAGTACCGGGAGACGAGTTCGATTCCGAGGACCCTGTTGAGTACGTTCACGAGGAGCAAGGTTTCGATACCACTGAGGACAATTCAGGCAAGATGACCATTACCCCCGATATCACTACTATATTTGCTTGCTAGTTATTCATTGCTATTGCTATGTCGCGCTACCTACCACTTGTTTAAAAAGCCTCCCATATTGCCATGTTAAACCTCTAACTCACCTTCCGAGCAAACTGTTGTTTGGCTATGTTACCGCTTGCTCAGCCCCTCTTATAGCGTTGCTAGTTGCAGGTGCAGTTGCAGGTTGTTCCATGTTGGGACATGGATATCTTGGGATATCACAATATCTCTTATTTAATTAATGCATCTATATACTTGGTAAAGGGTGGAAGGCTTAGCCTTTTGCTTGGTGTTTTGTTCCACTCTTGCCGCCCTAGTTTCCGTCATACCGGTGTTATGTTCCTTGAATTTTGCGTTCCTGACGCGGTCGGGGTTTATGGGCCCCCTTGATAGTTCGCTTTGAATAAAACTCTTCCAGCAAGGCCCAACTTTGGTTTTACCATTTGCCTAATAACAACTAAAATTTGCATAGGGAGTAATTAACCCGAGGATTCTTAATCAACAACCCGGGCCAGTGCTCCTCATGAGTGTTGGTTCAAACCGGGCAGCCTGCGGGACCACCACAGGGAAACTCGAGGTCTGGTTTTACTCATAGTTTGTCCCATCCGATCGTGGCCTGAGACGAGATACGCGCGGCTACTATCAGGGTGTCGGCACGTCGGGAGGTCTTGCTGGTTTTGTTTTACCATTGTCGAAATGTCTTGTGCACCGGGATTCCGAGCTTGATCGGGGTGTTCCGAGATGGAGGATTGTCTCCGTAGATCATGAGAGCTTATCATGGGCTAAGTTGGGACACCCCTACAGGGTTTAAACTTTCGAGAGCTGTGCCCACGGTTATGTGGCAAATGGGAGTTTTTAATATCCTGTTGTAGTGAACTTGACACTAAACTCATTTAAAATACACCAACCGCGTGTGTAACTGTGATCGTCTCTTTTCGACGAAGTTCGGGAAGAGAACACGGTGGGGTTATGTTTGAACATAAGTAGTTTAGGATCACTTCTTGATCATTACTAGCTTGCGACCGTTGCGTAGTTTCTCATCTTATTCTTGTAATCGTAAGTTAGCCACCATACATATGCTTAGAGCTTGCTGCAACCTCACCACTTAACCATGCCATACCTATTTTAAGCTTTGATAGTCTTGACACCGGGGGTAATAAGATTGCTGAGTCCCCGTGGCTCACAGTATACTACAAACACAGTTGCAGGTACCATTGAGACAGACACAGGAGATGCCACTGAGCTCCAGTGGGAGTTTGACGAGGATCGTGGGCGTTTCTACGTTTCGTTTTCGGACGATCAGTAGAGGTCCTAGTCGGAGTATCCGGGGATAGTAGCAGGGTGGTGTTTTCTTGTTTATCTTGTCCGTAGTCGGACACTATTATATGTTGTGGATGATTGTATGATGATTGTCATATTTATACTATTCTGGGGCAAGTGTATGCCTTGATCTCGTATTCTGTCTATTCATTTGGTTGTATGTATTTGTATGCCACCTTGCTATAAGTTCCAAAATGGGATTCTGCCGTTACCTCGAATTCATCACGAGATCGCGATAGAGTTTCGTCTTGGGCGTTACATCATTGTGCCTTCATTGTACTATTAACTTGACTATGGCATGTCTAGTGTAGTGTATCTTCCGCTGCATATCGTATATGTGTTATTTGGTTGTCTGTCTTCAAAGATTTCACATCCTTCGAAGACTTTCATAAAAATTGCCTATTCACCCCCCCCCCCTCTAGTCGATAACTAGCATTTTCAATTGGTATCAGAGCAAGGTGCTTCCTTGTTCTGTGTGATTCGGTTTAACCACCTAGAGTTTTAGCTATGTCGACTGCAGGGATAATCAAAGTCTCCGTTGCATGCCCCATCTTCGATGGCACTGATTACCCCTACTGGAAGAATAAGATGCGCTTGAAGCCGTTGACATCGATCTCTGGTATGTCGTCAAGACTAGTGTCCCCAAGGTCGGTGAAGGCGTCACCGTTGCTGATGTCAAGAGATTTGCACAACTGGACTCAACCGCCAAGAACATCATCTGTGGTCATCTGACCAAAGGGAAGTATGGCTGTGTGAGTGCACTGGAAACTGTGAAGCTGGTCTGGGACTGGCTGTCCAAGGTCAACGAAGGCGTCTCAACCCAGAGAGACTCAAGAATAGATGTGCTCCACAATCTCTTCAACAGATTCAAGAGGAATGACAATGAGAATGTCCAACTCACTTTTGACCGCCTCACTGATATCACAAATGAGCTTCGCGCACTTGGCGCTAGAGAGATCACCAAGCATGAAATAGTGAAGAAGCTATTAAGATCACTTGACAGCTCATTTGACACTTTGGCCTTGATGATCCAAGAACGTCCTGACTTCAGAGATCTTGATCCATCTGACATACTTGAGAGGCTCAACACACATGAATTCCAGCTACCTGAGAAGAGAGATATCTATGGTCCCAACTACGGTCGATCTCGTGCCTTGAAGGCAAAGGCTGTATCCTCATCTGAAGAAGAATCTGACTGCAGTTCTGAAGATCCTGAAGACATTGGCAAAGAGCTAGCAATGCTTGTGAGAAAGTTCCAAAAGTTCTCCAAGAAGAATTGCTTCGGCAAGTCTTCAAAATCCATTTCCAAGAATGATGAGGCTTCCTCTCGTGACTACAATAAGAGAACATGCCACAAATGCAAGAAGCCAGGCCACTACATATCTGAATGTCCTCAATGGGATACGGAAGCAAAGAAAAAGAAGAAGAGCAAGGAATATGACTCTGACGACAAGAAGAAGAAGAAATCCTCAAAGTCTTCTTTGAAGTCTTCATCATACAAGAAGAGCTCATCTGGCAAGGCTCGTGCATTCATTGGTAAGGAGATGGATTCAGAGGAGGAGTCTGCTTCTGAGGAAGCAGAGGTGGAGTCTGAGGAGGAGTCTGGTTCAGGCGTGGCAAGCCTGGCTCTAGCTTCGGCATTCGTCACCAAATCCATCTTCAACACTGAAGACAATGGTCAAGCTGCCGACGCTAAAGCCGATGATGAGGACGACTCTGCTCCAACCTACTGCTTCATGGCACGAGGTGCCAAGGTAAACTCATGAGATGCTTACTTTCAAACCTCCAGTGAAGATGACTCTGAATGTGAATCCAAACCCAGCTATAAGACCCTTGCTAAAATTGCAACTGAACAGCAAACTGCTATGGAACACATTCAAAAATTGCTAGACAAAAGCGATGACCTATTGGATGAGGAAATGAATCGAACTCAGTCCTTAATCGAAAACATCAAAAATCTTCGTGTTAAGTATGAAGAACTTGAAAGTTTTCATGAAACCCTCTCAGCCACTCATGAGAAGCTTTCCAATGATTATCTTCAAAGGAAGCAAGATCTAGAGAAACTGAGAGCGTCTCATGAAGATCTTCAAAAAGAGAACGATTCACTGCTCGCTCAACAGATCAGTTCCGCTCAGGAAGATTTTGTGCCACCTTGTTTAAAATGTCTTGAGCATGACAATGTTGTCTCTGTTGCTGAATGTTCTACTGCCTCTGATGTTGCAATATCTTCAACTACTGATGTGGTAACTAACCGCTCTTCTGAGGATGCCACTACTATTGCTGATGAGAATGCCAGGTTGAAGACATTGCTTGAAACAGGCATGTACAAGAGCCTCAAAGGGCATCAGACACTATGTGATGTCCTCAAGAAACAGATTCTGAACCGAAACCCTAGGAAAGAGGGTGTTGGTTTCGAGAGGAAAATGAATGCTGATGGTTCTTACTGGAAGCCTGAGCAGTACCCCAAAACCAAATGGGTTGCTGCAAAGGGTCCCTCAATAGATCCATCCACTTTATCTGGCTTCACTTGTGCTAACCCCATTATCATTGATGAGTCTTTTGACTCCAATTATAAGTTGTTTAAGAATCAGAATGGTGAAGTGTTTGCCAGGTTTATTGGTACTAACTGCAGCAACGGACCACCTATGAAGAAGATCTGAGTTCCTAAAAGTTGTCTTGAGAATCTTCCAGTGAATGTCATCATGACACCACCAGGGAAGAAGACAAACCCCAAACCAAAGGCTTCATACAGACAGAGGACCTCCTATGCTCACCCTAACGCCAATGTATTGTAGGGGAATTATCATCAGACTCATGAATATGGGCGTGTTTCATCAAACCGCTATGTTCACAAATCAAAGAATTTTCCTGCATATTCTTTTGAGTACTATTCACCTCCTGCAAAACTATTTGCTAGGGCTCCAAAGCCAAAGTTCTCAGATGCTGCACTTAGACTCATTGCTTCTAAGCCACCCCTTAAGATGTGGGTGGTTAAGAAGAATTAACTTCTCTTGCAGGGAAATGTCTCTAGCCGGAAATGATTGACTTCTGAAGACAATGCTGGGGACCTAAAACATCTTGTGGGACGCAAGATAAAATGCCAAAATGGTCTTACCATTTATTCAGTCCCAGGATTTCTTGATGAGCATCCTATCTTACCATCCAAGAATCTTAACTTTGATAGTATACTGGTTCGTCAAATGTTTATGCTTCACAATACTCTTGGTGAAGCATATCCCGCTAACTATACTATAGGGTACGACTCCGAAAGCTATTGAATGGATTATGGGCAGTGGATGCACCAACCACATGACTGGTGATCAAAGTCTTCTCATGGATTCAACTCTTTGTCCATCTACTAAAAGCCACATCACATTCGCTGACACTGGTAAAAGTAAGGTATTGGGCCTAGGTAAAGTTGCTATCTCAAAGGATCAACACATGGATAAAGTGATGCTTGTTGAATCCCTTGGATACAACTTAATGTCTGTCTCAATGCTTTGTGACCTTGACATGATTGTGATATTTGGAAGATATCGTTGCCTTGTGCTTATGGCTTCTGACAAATCTCTAGTCTTCGAAGGTTATCAAAGAGGTGATCTGTATATGGTAGATTTCTCCGCAGGACCACAACTTGCCGTATGTCTTCTAGCAAAAGCTTCAGAATGCTGGCTTTGGCATCGAAGGCTAGGACATGCGGGCATGAGGAACTTGCATGCTCTTGTGAAGAAGAAGCATATCATTGGCATCGAGGGTGTCAAGTTCAAGAAGGATCATCTATGTGGTGCTTGTGAAGCCGGGAAGATGACTAGGGCAAAACATCCCTCGAAGACAATCATGACGACTTCACGTCCCTTCGAGCTGCTACACATGGACTTCTTTGGCCCTACTCACTATTCAACCCTTACTACCACTGCACATCTTTATGGCTTCGTTATTGTTGATGATTATTCCAGATATACCTGGGTGCACATAATTCTCTATAAGACTGAAGTGCAAGATGTCTTCAGACGCTTCGCCAACCGTGCCATGACCAACTATGGCATCAAGATCAAGCACATCAGGAGTGACAATGGCACAGAATTCAAGAACACTGGCCTCGACACTTATCTTGATACATTGGGCATCACTCATGAGCTCTCTGCTCCATACACACCTCAGCAAAATGGCGTTGTGGAGCATAAGAACAGGACTCTTACTGAGATGGCTCGTACAATGCTTGATGAGTACAAGACTCCAAGAAAGTTCTGGCCTGAAGCCATTGACACTGCATGCCATATCATCAATAGAGTTTATCTTCACAAATTATTCAAGACATCTTATGAACTACTCACTGGTAAGAAGCCAAACGTAAGCTATTTCAAAGTCTTCGGTGCTAGGTGTTGGATCAAGGATCCACATCACACTTCCAAATTTGCACCGAAAGCACATGAAGGTTTTATGCTTGGTTACGGGAAGGATTCGCACAGCTACAGAGTCTTCAACCTCTTTCACTATAAAGTGGTTGAAACTATAGATGTGCGGTTCGATGAGACTAACGGCTCGCAAAGAGAGCACCTGCCAAATGTGCTAGATGAAGCTTCCCCTAGTGAATCTATCAAGCTAATGGGTACTGCAGAAATCATACCCACCGAGGAACAGGCTGTAGAAGAAATCATCATTCCAGCTCCTACTCAACATGAAGACAATGCTGAGCCTGAAGATAATGCTGAAGATGAAGACAATGATCATCAACAGCAAAATCTTTGCCCTGTTCATCCTCGTGTGGCAAATGAAGTTCAGATTGATAAGATAATTGATAGCATCAATGCACCTGGTCCACTCACTCGATCAAGAGCAACACAACTAGCAAACTTTTGTGGGCACTTTGCATTTGTGTCCATTTTCGAACCCAAGAAAGTCGATGAAGCTTTTATGGAACCAGAATGGATTCAAGCTATGCAAGAAGAGCTTCAACAATGTCTGGGAGCTAGTTAAGCGTCCTGATCCTCGCAAGCACAATATTATTGGCACCAAATCGATCTATCGCAACAAACAAGATGAACATGGCCAAGTCATAAAAAACAAAGCTCATCTCGTTGCTCAAGGTTACACACAAGTAGAGGGAATTGACTTTGATGAAACCTTTGCTCCCATGGCTAGGCTTGAAGCCATTCGCATACTGCTAGCCTATGCTAACCACAACAACATTCTTCTGTACCAAATGGATGTGAAGAGTGCCTTTCTCAACGGCAAAATTGAAGAAGTGTATGTAGCTCAACCACCTGGTTTTGAAGATCCAAAGCGACCTGATATGGTCTACAAGCTCAACAAGGCACTATATGGCCTCAAACAAGCACCTCGCGCTTGGTATGACACACTCAAAGACTTCCTGAAGAGCAAAGGCTTCAAACCTGGATCTCTCGATCCCACTCTCTTCACGAAGACATATGATGGAGAACTATTTGTATGCCAAATCTATGTGGATGACATTATCTTCGGCTGCACTGACAAAAGATACAGTGATGAGTTTGGGCATATGATGCAAGAGCAATATCAGATGTCCATGATGGGAGAGCTAAAGTTCTTTCTTGGTCTTCAAATCTGTCAACAGAGAAATGTCATCTTCATATCACAAGAAAAATACCTCAAAGATTGCCTGAAGAAGTTTGGAATGCAAGACTGCAAAGGGTACACGACGCCAATGCCAACCAAAGGTCAATTGGGCTCCGACGACAATGGTAAAGAGTTCGATCAAAAGGTATACCGCTCCATGATTGGTTCTTTATTGTACTTATGTGCATCTAGGCCAGATATAATGCTTAGTGCTTGCATGTGTGCCTGATTCCAAGCGGCACCAAAGGAATCGCATCACCTCATAGTGAAGCGAATTCTTCGATATTTGGCTCACACCCAAACGCTAGGATTATGGTATCCAAAGGGCTCAGAGTTTGATCTAGTTGGATATTCAGATGCTGATTATGCTGGTGACAAAGTTGATCACAAGTCCACATCAGGCACATGTCACTTTCTTGGACGATCTCTTATCTGTTGGTTCTCAAAGAAGCAGAACTGGGTATCACTATCCACTGCTGAGGCTGAATACATTGCTACTGGATCTTGCTGCGCTCAGCTTCTCTGGATGAAGCAAACCCTCAAGGACCATGGCATCAACATGAAGAATGTGCCCCTCTACTGCGACAATGAAAGAGCCATCAAGATTGCTCACAATCCAGTTCAGCACTCGAAGACAAAGCACATACAGATTCGTCATCACTTTCTCAGAGACCATGTGTTGAAGGAAGACATTGATATCATTCACATCAACACTGAAGAGCAATTGGCAGATATCTTCATGAAGCCCTTGGATGAGAAAAGGTTTTGCAAGGTGCGGTGTGAGCTAAATATCTTAGAATCCTCGAATGTCCTATGAACGGACACACATCCTAACGCTTTTGCATATTAATGACTTAGGTGCGCAACACACAAAGTAACGTATGTCTTCAATTCATGAAGACATACTCTCTGAGTGTGAATACATTAATGCGGAATTTGACTTCGGAGCGCCACGATAATTGTACATCGTGTCTGGGTCTAATACTTCCTATACGGTGGGTAACGCCACCACCAACCTTTCTTGAAGTTTTTTTTGTTCGACGTCTTGTTGCGTTATCTTCAAAGTTGGTTTGTCTTCAACATTGCCCTGTCTTCTTGACTAAATCTTTGCAATGTTCTATTTGGTCTTCACTGATATATATATATATATATATATATATATATATACACACACACACACACACATATGTGTGTGTGTGTGTTCTGTCCTCTACAGCATTCACTTATAGCTATGTCTTCAAGTCGCCATTTTCTGCGCGAAGTGAATGTGATCGGACCCTAACCCCTTCCGTGCTTATCTCTCTAATTCTCTCTATCTCTTCATATGCATTCTATTGACACGTGTCGATTGTCTTCACTATGTCCTTGTCAGTTGAAGATACAGAGACAAAACATTAAACTGCTTTTACTATCTCTATCCTTTTTGCGTGAATACCGGAGAAGCCGGAACGACCACCCGACAAACCAGGCGCGCGTGGGGTCGTGGCACAACATTCAAGTTGTTGCATGCATGCCACGTGTCCTTCAAATGTGAACCGCCAGGGGCACCTAAGTAGTTACACTGCGCCGTCCCCCTTCCTTATAAATACTCAACCCCCTGTGGTCATTATTTCCTTACCCCCTCGCCGTCTCGCTCAAACCCTAGTGCCATCGCTAGCTTCCATCGTCACCGGAGATGAAGCGCTTCACTACCGCGACTTCTCCGCCATCGTCGTCATGCCGGTCGCGGATCTTCCTCCTTCCGCCGCCGTCGTAGGTGTCTTCCGCCGCCAAGTTAGGGCACGGAAGATTGGACTGCTCGGCCTCCATCCCGCCTTGTCTAGCAGTTCTTCGTCTGCTTGTTTGCGGTAATTAAAAATCGATTTTTTACCGCATGTTTGATCTGTTAAAACTTTCTATATCTTCGGAAAGTTGTTTCTTCACTTCCAAATCTAGATCTTTCACCTTCTGCATCTCATAACTTGCAAGTGCTTTCACTTATGCTTCAAAACTAGTTAGATTCCTCACTTGTACTGTAACATCCCAAATTTTTAATTTGGAATGTTATACATAGGTCATCCATGCATATCATATTTTATTGCATTTCGTTTTGCGATCCTCGAAAATTCTAAGCAACTCAAGGACCCACGGAGAGAGTTGGGGATTTCACCGTTTTCATATTTGAATTTTCTCAAATATTGAAACAGGGATCAATTTGGTTTAACTATTTTTCTCTCCGAAAATATTTCATATTAAAAATATATGAGAGGAGATAATATGACTTCTCCAAAATAAATGGAATATTGGAGGAAAAATATTAAAATCAAATAAATATTTTATTTGGATTTTTATTGCAATTTTATTTGAATTTAGAAAAATATGCATTTTTCAAAATTGCATTAGAGTCCCAAATAAATGTTTACCTTGTCCGGGGATTTTTAGAGGACGGGGAAAATTTATTTCGGGAATTTTGGAGTCCGTTTAGTATTTCTTTTATTTGTTTTTCTGCGCGGAATTATTTTTTAAAAAAAAAAAACTCCGCCGGACCGACTGGGCCGAAGCCCAGCCGGCCCAGCCGCCCCGCGCCGCCATCCCGTCCCGTGCGGAGACGGACTCGCCGGAGGAGTCCGAGCCGCCGCCGTCGCCCGCCCTCGCCCCTTCCCCAAGCCGCCACCCCTCCCCCTCTTTAAAAGCCGACCCAGGGCCCCCCCTGGAGCCCCAAGCCGCCGCCGCCGCCTGCCCTCGCCGCGCCGCCGAGCCGCCGCGCCGCCTCGCTCGCCGCGCCAGCCGCCGCCGCTCGCCGCCGAGCCGCCGCACCCCGCCGCCGCCCGCGTCGCGCCGCCCGCCGCACCCCGCCGCCGCCCGCGTCGCGCCGCCCGCCCCGTCGCCTCGCCGCCGCCGCTGTCCCGCCGACCGCCGGAGGTAGCCGCCGCCGCCGTCGGTTTTCGTGAGAAAAACCGATCGGTTTTTGTTTAAACCCTAGATCTAGATTCGGTTTTTTTAAATACCGGTTTATTCTTTTTAGATCGGTTTTCCGTCGGTTTAGTTATTTAGCGGACGTTCGTCCGTACGTTCGTTTTAATGAACGGTTTTCACCGTTTAACCGCAGACAGCGAACGTTCGTTCGTTAGCCTGTTCGTTAGTTTTCTTTTTCTCGGATTTTCCGCGATTATTTTCGATCGCGATTTCTGATTCGATTTTCGTTTTAGTATAACTTTTCGCTCGTTTGTCGGAATCAGGCGATTCAAGCGCCTAGATCTTCGTCTCGAAGCCCTCTTTCTGTTTAACCAACTTAAACAAGTTTTTGCTACTGTAAAATTTGACTTTAGTCCAGATTAGCAATCAAAGCTTGTTTCTTTCGCAGTTTGAGTTTCGTTGCTCCGTTTGATTCGATTCTTTTTGCAAACCGGAGTTCTTCAGTTGAACTTTCTGGTTAGGTCTTCTCATTTGGGTTTTACCCGTGCATCTTCGCTTGATTGCTTATGTATGCTATTGTTTGTTTGCGATAGAATTCCCGGAGTGCGAAGCGTGCTACTACGAGTCTCTAGGATTTGCAGATCGTCAGCAAGGCAAGTAACACTTTGATCATACTCTTCTATACCCGGTTTTTATGCATTAGTTTTATCCTCAAACACTACATGACTAGGATGTGATTAACTTGTGGGTATTGGGAAGTAGATGATGAGGTAGAACCTATTGCCCTTTTATTATAAAACCCTTGGGAGTTACTTCCACGCTATGCTTATGTTGCCATGCTATGCTCGTAGACGTGGATTGGGTTTTGAGTGTATTCCATGACAGATGTGAGATTTTTAATGAATGGTTCAACTTAAGGTGGCAACTTTAATACACATCTGGGTGGATTGCTTGTTTGGGCACCTGGGGATATACCAGTGTTGTCCTAGGAGATCCCGGGGTTATACCGTGTGATCCTCCTACGGTCCGCCACCCAGGCTCAAAGGGATCATAAGATTGTTCATGCTAGAAACTTCCGTGTGCAGCCACAAGCTATTATGGGCTCTAGCATAGTTGAGTATGTTACATGACCTCTTTCAGTGGTAGGCTAGCAGATGTAGGGGAAAGTAGGTGTAACGGTCTACCCGGAGTAAAGAGTAAATGTTTCTGAAAGACTGTGTCTCGGTCATCCGTTTCTCAAACACCATGTAGTGCGAGAAATCCAACGGAGGAGATCGAGTCTTGTGAGGAAAAGTGCACAAACCTCTGCAGAGTGTACAAACTAGTCATGATTAGCCGTGTCCCCGGTTATGGACATCTTGAGTATCTGGTTCTTGGATCATCATATTGAATCCCATCACTCTAAATTAAATTGGTTGGGATTAATAATTACTTTTAATTGGGATTGAGAGGGGGATTTACCTTCTCAATGTTCAACAACCACCATGATAGTTAAATAAAATATATTCCTTTGTTGTAGGGAAAAATTGGCTTTTCGCAAAATAGTATAACACTAGAGCTTTTCCACCAGCCAAATATGCATGTAGTATTAGCATTTATTCTGTTCATTGCTCTACTGTGTTATATTGCCAGCATATTCCATGTGCTGACCCGTTTCGGGCTGCAACGTATCATGTTGCAGACTTTTCAGACGAAGAGTAAGGTGTGCTAGGTCGTTGTCGTGCACTCAGCTATGCCGTTGGAGTTGATGGACTCACTTTATCTTCCAAGCCTTCCGCTGTTATCTTATTTAGATGGCCTTAAGCCATATTTATTGTAATCAGTTCTCTTTTGAGACATTCGATGTAATAAGTGTGTGATTGCACTCTGTTATAAATCCTTCGAGTACTGTGTGTGTCAGCATTACCGATCCAGGGATGACACTTGAACACAGAGATTCGATCCATTCGGGTCGGGTCGCTACATGTACTTATTCAAGGATTCGTACAAATCTGGAACCAACTCACATCTATAAGTGAATGTCTTCGCGATATGAGGTCAATGTCTTCAAACTGATTTATCTTCAAAATCTTCTGAGAATGCATATGACCTCTTCCCCTTCCCTCGCATCTCTAATGCTGTCATAGGTACATGTCCACAGGAGAGTCCCTTGGTTCTCATAGTCTGCATTCATTTGCAAAGTTCTTACAGCATCATATTGAGTCGCCTGAAGCCAGTTCTTGTCTGACCAGCCGACTGAAGCCAAACACCGTTGTGAAGCCTTTCAGTTTGAAGCCAATGGCTGGTGGGAAATCTGCAAAGAAGGGCGGCAAACAGCGCTGTGATAACACTGCCTTGGACTTGCCAACGGATCTATATGAGATGTACAAGTCTGACCCTGAAGAAACCTATGGTGAACGCAAGTCTAGAGTCTAATGGATTAGCAGATATTGGGCAGAGCAATGGTTTCTATATCATTTTGTGACTCCAGAATACGCAGACAAGAATGCTGTGAGGCCTCCATGGGTAGATATCATATACAAGAAGCTGCAACCCAAGACCAAGGCTCAAGCCATTGCCAAAGGCTTCTTTCCTTGCATGGTTCGCGACCCAATGCCTGAAAATGCCGACCCATCAAGTCTTCGATGGTGTCGATAGGATGATCTGTTTGAAGCCAATCTCCAGTTTGCTAAGGCTTCAGCAGTTCAAAACAAGAAGGACCTTGGGATTAACTTCAACCCAGGTCCAGCTGCTCCAAGGCCAGATGGCAGTCGCGAAGCTGAGCCAAATCTCATTGGCCCCTTTGAGGATTTTTATGCATTTCTGGCACATTGTGCCGCTCAAAGGGCCAGTGTTGAAGATGCTGCTGCCGTTGAGGAGCATGCTGAAGTTCCAGAGCCCCCGAAGCCAGTGAAGAAAGCAAAGGCTTCAAAATCTTCCACTGCACCAAAAGCTTCAAGAGTGAAGCCATTGAAATCTGCACCACCTGAATCCAGTGTGTAGTCTGAAGACTTGTCTCGCACCTCCAAGAAGCCCAAGAAAATCTCTGGGCAAGGCCTTACTCCATCAAGCATCCTACGCAATGAAGAGGGTGTCATTGATCTGTCAAGTGATGACTGATGAAGATCTTGCTGATGATGCCCTTAAGATGCTAATCAAGAGCAAGCAGGAGGCTGAAATCTTTAGAGATTTGCCTCTATTTGATGCTGACATTCTCAACAACTTCATCGATGAATGGTTCGAAGATACAA
The DNA here is from genome assembly GCA_011799875.1 of Thinopyrum elongatum. Lineage (NCBI taxonomy): Eukaryota > Viridiplantae > Streptophyta > Magnoliopsida > Poales > Poaceae > Thinopyrum > Thinopyrum elongatum. The sequence goes on along the minus strand of CM022300.1, from coordinate 138,427,306 downwards.
ATCTCACCATTGATGATCTGCAGTTGCCAATCGACATCAGCGTCACATTCCAGGGCTGCATAGCCAAAGAGCTTGCTATTGCTCAGAAGGTCGTTGAACAGAAGAACAAGATCGACCATGAGAAAGCTCTCTTCAAGAAGCACATGGCCAAGCTGAGTGTCACTGATGTTCAAAACTTCAAGAAGATGATGGCAGATCTCAAGGATGAATTCCATCAGCGTCATAATGAAGCCAAAGGCTCGAGAGAGCGCCTGAAGTACTATGCTGAGAAGTGCGTACAGGCTCACAATGAAGCTGTGAAGAGAAAGGCCCTTGGGCATCCTGGCATTGATCCCCGATTGGCTACCAAGAAAAAGAAGCCAATGCAAGCTGAAGCCGAAGCTCCAAGGCAGGAAAGACCAAGCATTGTCTTCCCTACCAGCATGACTAGCTCGAAGCCAAAGGTCCCTTCAGCTGCTTCTGAAAAGAAGAAGACAAAGCAGGCTGAGGCTGAGGCCAAGAAGCGAAAGCATCATGAAGCCTCTTCTGATGCTGCTCCCTCAAAGAAGAAGCTGAAGACAAAGCCTTCAAAGTCTTCAAGAAAGGATCAAACTGCACCACCAGAGCTGTTGCTTATTGAACCCATCTCTGTTGCCTTGCCTGCCTCCTCCAACCGTGAGCGCCGCCTAATAGTTCATGAGCCTGCTCCCACAGAGGCTCATGTGTCTGAAGATATTCCAACTGCCGACACCATCGCAGCTGAAGACATTGGTCGGGAAGACAATGTAGTTGATGATGAAGTCCTTCCTCAGTTCCCCTAGATCATGCCCAAGTCGGTATCATCGCCTGCTCCATCGAGCAGTGAATAGATCAGTATTGGCGGTCCCACGACGCCAATCGCACATGATGATTACTAGGAAGAGCAACACCCCAACACTCCGCTCCATGAAGTCATTCCTCACACTCCACCTGCTCAAGTCACCACTCCTATGATTGAGACTCTGCAAGACACCCCTGAAGACATGGAGAAGACCACTCCCTCACCACAGACGTCACCCTCTTTCCAAAGGCTTTGCCGAGGCCCAAGGCCAACAGTCTCCATGTCGAGCATTCCTGAAGAGGATGTACAAGCCACAAGCTCAGTAGCACGTCAAGTGTTCCCTGAAGCCATACCTACAGAAACTGCTCAAGAATCTGAAGCCAAAGAGGCTGAAGATATTCTGGCTGCATCAGCCGAATAAAAAGAAGAAGATCAAGTTGTTATTCCCCCTACCGTTGACTCAAGAGAGGATGAAGATGTGATTGTGCCAGACCCCCTAATTCCTGAAGCCACTAAAGCCTCGGCAAATGAGGATGCCGATATCACCACTGCTGAAGCCGATGACATTGTCATGGCTGAAGACAATGTGCGGCCTGAAGCTACTCTTCAGACTGAAGCCCATGATGCCACTGAAGACATTCAGCCATCCACCTCGGATGTTGCTGCTGCTCCTCCTGTACCTCACACCATGGAACGGGCGTTCTATCATGGTGAGCTTCTAACTGTCAAGTGGCCAATCATGACACCAACTTCTGCTCCTGGTCCTTAGTACGATTACCATGTGGAGCAAAGGCCTCAAACGCAGAAGCCAAAGCCTAGGCTGCCAAGACTTCCTAGTGTTGTTACCACTCAAGGCTCATTCAGTGTGCTCAGCTTCAGAGAGCACAACACATTCTTTGACAAGGCCAAGAATCCTTACAAGAAGCCTAAGATCTTATCTGACAGGTTCTGGAGCCACCAGCAAAGGAGCTACTACTCATGTATTCTATACAACCAGGACAGGATCTTCCCCCACAAGCGAATGTGCTGCCATGCCATTGCTGGTCTCCCTTGCCTTGAGGAAGCTCTTGACTGTTTTCGTGGCGTTGGCTTGCTCCCATTTGTCGTCGACAAGGAGCACTGGAATGAAGAACTACTGCTTCAATTTTATGCTACTCTTCATATTTCAGGCTACAACAGGGATCCGAAGACATGGGTCCGTGAGTGGATGTCAGGTGATGTACATCATGAAGCCAAATCTCAAGACATCATTGAGCTCACTTCCCTGCCCACTCCTGGTGATTTTTATGAACCAGGTTGTCAGCGATATGAACAGGAGCTTCAGAGCATCTTCCAGAAGCCAGAGCCCAATATGAGCTAGATGCTCAGTATGATGAAGCCCTTGCCTGTTGATGCTGAATACCCCAAAGAATTTCTTGTCAATGACCTCGAGTATCTGCCCCGCACTATTTATCACATACTGAGGCATACTCTATGGCCAATCAAGGGGCATTCTCCTCACGCCAAGATTGAAGGCATAATGAAGACATTGGTCTTCTACATTCTGAATGGCATCAGGTTCAATACTCAAGATTTCTTCATTCGTCAGTTGGCAGCTTCTGGAATTGATCTATTTGGCCTCAAGTTCTATGCTCCATGGGTCATGTGGCTGATTAGGCTTCACTCCACTATCAATTATCAAGCTTCAGCGCGCAACCATGTCGTCTTTCTGCCTGAAGTGGATATGTCACATGAAGCCATCTATCCTGAGCCTGCCAAGGAGCCTTTTCGTGAAGACAATGCTGCCTTCCAAAGCTTCACTCAACCTCTCGAAGGGATTCATGTGCTGAATCCAACTACTGCTACTGCTGGTTCTCTTGTCGGTCAGCTTTGGCTGCCGCATCGTGCCAACACTGATGCAACAGCCAGCACAGTAGCCCAAAGGCCTAAGAAGCGTGCTCGTGTGCTGAATGATAGAGAGCTTCTTGTGTCACTTCATCAGAAGAAGGATAGGCATCATGACTGGATGAAGCGCCAGATGCAAAGTCTCCTTGTTGATGTCAACTGCATACACAACCTCGCCACCAAGAACTCGTTCGTTGCTCATGAAGCCTATCGGCGTGCCTAGAAGAGCCTCACAATGCTCTGTTCTGAAGACGATCTTCAAGCAGATGGCTTCACTGAACGCTTTAAGTTTGACTCCAGGCCTCCACAGTCAGCAAGCTAGCGTCCAACACCTTCCATTGAAGATTTTGAATACTCATCTTCGGCTCCAACTATTGTTGCACGAGTCATTGATGAAGAGGACGACGCCACTTCACCAGCTATGGCTTCACTGCATCAGGATTCGGCATCAGGCCCCTCTGCCCCACCAAACTCCACTGTCGACCCTGTTGCCCCAACATCTTCACCAACACTGCATGGGAACGCTTAGGCGCTCTATGTCTTCAAACTTTTTTGGTCATTCCTGACAAAAGGGGGAGAAGCATATGAGTTGATAGTCTTCAAGTGGGTCTATATGGGTCGGGTGCTTATTTTCGTTAAGTTTTGCAACTCCCGTTCTTGAACTGTTGGTGTTTGAGTTGTAACACTTAAAACTTGATGGCCGTCTGCCACTTTTGCTGCTATCGTTTATTGCGATGATAAAGTCTGCATGAAGTCATTCTGCAGACGCCCATTTTTCATGGGATAATTAATTTGGTGCCCTTAGTTGTGTCCCACTCGGCAGGTTTACCCCTAGTTTCCGAAAACACTTGTTCTTGCCCAAACCACTTTGCTCCTCTTATGCTTTTGCCCTTTGACCGTTTGACCATCACTTTGAAAACTTCATAAAAAATTCATACTAACTCAGAAAAATTCAAATAAGATATCAAAATGTTCAGAAAAGCATCACCTATATGTGCATGTCATTTGCATTCATGAAAAAAGTGTTGGCCAGTCCCCATCTTAGTTTTAGCTCAAATGATCTTAGCATGAACAGTAAAATCTAAAAAAAATCTAAAAATTCTAAAAAAAATTGGTGGCAAACTTTGACCAATATTTTGAGTGCTTGCCAAGTTTCATAAGGGAATGGCATTCATGGAAGTCGTGGTAAAAAACGAAATTTTGAAGCATTGATTTTTATTTTTTTTGCCACGACTTCCACGAATGGCATTCCCTTATGAAACTTGGCAAGCACTCAAAACATTGGTCAAAGTTTGCCACCAAAATTTTTTAGAATTTTTAGAATTTTTTAGATTTTACTGTTCATGCTAAGATCATATGAGCTAAAACTGAGATGGGGACTGGCCAACACTTTTTTCATGAATGCAAATGACATGCACATATAGGTGATGCTTTTCTGAACATTTTGATATCTTATTTGAATTTTTCTGAGTTAGTATGAATTTTTTATGAAGTTTTCAAAGTGATGGTCAAACGGTCAAAGGGCAAAAGCATAAGAGGAGCAAAGTGGTTTGGGCAAGAACAAGTGTTTTCGGAAACTAGGGGTAAACCTGCCGAGTGGGACCCAACTAGGGGCTTAAAATCAATTATCCCATTTTTCATTGTGCATGTCATTATCTTCATTACATTCTTGCTTGCACGATGAATTGTCTTCATGAATTGAAGGAGATCTCCACAAAGCAGAACCTGCCATGTGCATTTGCATTCAAAGGCAAACTACTTATATGCACATCTTCAGGGGGAGCCCTCTCAATTTCATGAAGCCAATGACTGCATTCTTTAACTTACACATATTTTATCCCCGTTGAAAACTTCAACCAGTTTGTCATCAATCACCAAAAAGGGGGAGATTGTAAGTGCGTCTAGTGCCACCCCTAGTTGGTTTTGGAGTATTGACGACAAACGTGGTTGAGGGACTAATGTGTTTGTGAGAATTGCTGGATAACATAGGTAGTAGTCCCTCGTTGATCCGGTTTACCTAGCAGAGAAGACCCCTAAAAATGTATGAAGACATTGAAGACAATGGTGGTTCGTGAAGACATTCACGTCGAAGATAATTACGTGTGAAGACATTCACTTGAAGACAATGAAGTGCGAAGACATAGTTTCTTTCGTAGTTTCATTTTCTTCTTACTTGAGTCATAGGAACCACCGAACTGTTAAGTGGGGTCCAAGTGAACAAAGTCAGAAGACTGACGTGATGCTCAACCCAAATCCTATGTCTTCGAGTGAAGCCAATGAGAGTGAATCTTATCCAGAGTTGGATGAGTCAGCTTTGCTTGTAGCCCAAGTCAAGCTGCCGCATGTGTTTGAAATCCAACCGTTGGACACGTGTTGGTTCCTTAGTGACCCAGGGTCATTTTGGACATATCATGTCGGGTTGCCTGCTGGCTATAAATAGCCCACCCCCTCCACCATAAATTGGCGGCTGCTCAGAGTTAGTGCACGGCTTTTGTCGTTTGAGAGCAACCCACCTCCGAAGCCTTTGAGAGAGAGATCCTTGCGAGGACAAAGCCCAAAACACCCAGAGCCAAAGAGTGTTAGGCATCACTAAAGTCTTTCTGTCTGCGTGACCTGAAGACTTGTTACACTTGAGGACTGTGTATCCTCCAGCCGGTTAGGCGTCATGTTCTAAGGATCCAAGAGTCATTGTGGATCGTCGGTGAACAAAGTCTATGAAGGTTTGGAAGTCTACCTTGAAGACTTACCAGAGTGATTGGGTGAGGACTAAGTGTCCTTAGCTCATGGGGAATAAGGTGAAGACGTGGTCTTCTGAGTTCAATTTCAGCCTCCCTAACTAGACGTACAGTTGTCACAGCAACTGGAACTGGTCTACCAAATCCTTGTCTTCACCAAGCATCTGGTTCTATCCCTTACCTCCTTTATATTTCAGTTCATCTTCGTGAAGTCATTGCTTGTTTGCCTGATCTGTTTGACTTCACTGTGCGAAGACTTTTACCTGTTTGGCTTCATACTGTCTTCCATTCCGATCTGTACTACCTAGCTGCTATTAGTCATTGTGCCTTCATTGTACTGTTAACTTGACTATGGCATGTCTAGTGTAGTGTATCTTCCGCTGCATATCGTATAGGTGTTATTTGGTTGTCTGTCTTCGAAGATTTCACATCCTTCGAAGAATTTCATAAAAATCGCCTATTCACCCCCCCCCCCCCTCTAGTCGATAACTAGCACTTTCAATTAGTAATTCTAAATAACAAGTCACTCAAGCGAGCAATCAAATCAGAATTGTATTTCAATTGTTTCATAACATTTGCATTGAAGTGATCTTGTTTTCTAATGTAATTGTCAAACTCATAAAGGCATTGACTAGTATGTTTATTATAAGGGATGTCACCTTCATCAAACATTAATAAAGAATTTACCTCTACCACCTGTGGAGGTGGTGGTGTGTCAAGTCCATGTATTTCTTCAATAGGTGGTAAATTCTTAACATCTTCAGCTTTAATACCTTTTTCCTTCATACATTTCGTTGCCTCTTGCATATCTTCGGGACTGAGATATAAGATACCCCTCTTCTTCGAAGTGGGTTTAGGCGGTGGTTCAGGAAGAGTCCAATCATCATAATTTTTCAATATGTTATTCAATAATTCCTCAGCTTATTCGACAATTCATTCCGTGAAAACACAACCAGCACAACTATCTCGAAAGTCCCTAGAAGCATCAATTAGTCCATTATAGAAGATATCAAGTATTTCATTTTTCTTAAGAGGATGATCAGGCAAAGCATTAAGCAATTGGAGAAGCCTCCCCCAAGCTTGTGGGAGACTCTCTTCTTCAATTTGCGCAAAATTAAATATTTCCTGTAAGGCAGCTTGTTTCTTATGAGCAGGAAAATATTTTTCAGAGAAGTAGTAAATCATATCCTGAGGAATATGCACACAACCAGGAGCAAGAGTATTGTACCATATCTTAGCATCACCCTTTAATGAGAACGGAAATAATTTGAGAATATAGTAGTAGCGAATCTTCTCATCATTAGCAAAAAGGGTGGCTATATCATTTAATTTAGTAAGATGTGCCACAATAGTTTCAGTTTCATAGCCATGGAAAGGATCAAATTCAACCAAAGTAATTAACTCGGTCGACAAAGAATTCATAATCCTTATCGGTAACAAAGATAGGTGAAGTAGCAAACTTGGGATCACATTTCATTCTAGCATTCAAAGATTTTTTTCTTTTAGTTTGCATAGTAGTTTCTTAAGATCATCCCTATCATTGCAAGCAAGAAAATCTCTAGCTGTCTCCTCATCCATAACATAACCTTTAGGTATCTTAGGCATTTCATATCTAGGACAGCTAGGTCTAATAGGTGTTTCAAGATTTTCAAATTCAAGTACTTCATCAGTTTCAATAGTTTCATCAGTTTCAGCATTCTCAGTATCTTTAGCTCTAGCAATTTGTACATCAAGAAATTCACCTAGTGGCACATTATCATCAAGCAAGGTACCAGCATCATCGTGAGTATCATTCATAGCAGAAGTAGCATCATCAATAACTTGCGACATATCAGGATTAATAGCATGTGGTGGTGTTGCAAGTCTACTCTAAACAGAAGGTGAATCAAGTGTAGAGTGTGATGGCAGTTCCTTACCTCCCCTCGTCCTAGAGGGAACGATCTTGGTTTTTTGTATCTTTTAGATTCTTCATAGTGATAAATAGATAATAATCCCAAGTGACTCCGTAAATATAGCTATGCTCCCCGGCAACGGCACCAGAAAAAGGTCTTGATAACCCACAAGTATAGGGGATCACAACAGTTTTCGAGGGTAGAGTATTCAACCCAAATTTATAGATTCAACACATGGGGAGCCAAAGAATATTTGCAGGTATTAGCAGTGGAGATTAAATATTTGCAGCAAAGTGATCAGTAGCACAGTAATATGATAGTTTTGATAGTAGTGGTAATAGTAACAGTAACGGTAACAGTGATAGCAATGATTTTGTAGCAGGTGTAACAGTAACAGCAGCAGTAGTAACTTAGCAAGAACAATATGTGGAAAATTCGTAGGCATTGGATCGGTGAATTCACTGGATGATATTCATCATATAACAGTCATAACCTAGGGCGATACAAAACTAGCTCCAGTTCATAAATATAATGTAGGCATGTATTCCGTAAATAGTCATACATGCTTATGGAAAAGAACTTGCATGACATCTTTTGTCCTACCCTCCCGTGGTAGCGGGGTCCATAAGGAAACTAAGGGATATTAAGGCCTCCTTTTAATAGAGAACCGGAACAAAGCATTAACACATAGTGAATACATGAACTCCTCAAACTACGGTCATCACCGGAAAGTATCCCAATTACTGTCACACTGGGGTTTATGGATCATAACACGTAATAGGTGAATATGACTTGCAAGATCAGATCTAGAACATAGATATAATGGTGAAAACATAAACGATTCAGATCTGAAATCATGGCACTCGGGCCCTAGTGACAAGCATTAAGCATAGCAAAGTCATAACAACATCAATCTCAGAACATAGTGGATACTAGGGATCAAGCCCTAACAAAACTAACTCGATTACATGATGAATCTCATCCAACTCCTCACCGACCAGCGAGCCTACGAAGGAATTACTCACTCCCGGTGGGGAGCATCATGGAATTGGTGATGAAGGAGGGTTGGTGATGACGAAGACCGAAGATTCCCCTCTCCGGAGCCCCGAACGGGCTCCAGATCTGGCCTCCCGATGAAGAGCAGGAGGTGGCGGCGGCTCCGTATCGTGAAACACGATAAAACTTCCTCTCCTATTTTTTCTCTGAAAATAGGTATTTATGGAGTTAGAATTAGGGCCAGGGGGGCACAACCCACCAGGGCGCGCCAGAGGGAGGGGGCGCCCTGGTGTATCATGCCCAGCTAGGGCACCCCCTTCGGTGGTTCTTGGTTCCAGTATTTTTTATATATTCTGAAATAATTCTCCAAAAAGTTTTGTCCAAATCCGAGAACTTATATTTCTGCACAAAAAACAACATGGTAGTTCTGCTGAAAACAGCGTCAGTCCGGGTTAGTTTCATTCAAATCATGCAAATTAGAGTCCAAAACAAGAGCAAAAGCGTTAGAAAAAGTAGATACGACGAAGACATATCAATGGCAGGCATGGCAGTTACCTTTGGCCACCCGTGATTGTGGCTTCTCTGAACCACGCCCAGCAGCGCCCGTGTTCGTGCTCGCCCTTGGTTTCTACACATGCGGTGTGTACCCGCCCGGGGACTTGGTTTGCTAGAGGGAGGCTAAAGATGGACACGAGTCCAAGTTAATGAAGAAGCAAAGAAGATCTCAAGATATAGATATTGTTTCGACAAAATTTGACGTAATATTTGCCGTGTGTCTGTGCATCGTTTGGGCCTAGCCCAACAACGCTCAGCAGTGCGTATGGACCAGGCCCGGGGGCTCCTGTCGGTGTATAAAACATGGGTGTTTTACACCACTGACTTATGCATAGATGAGTGGCGGTTCCTTTGCCGGCTACACAAGCTTATCAAAGATATCCCAAGCCAAAAGAAGCTGCTCTTTGAGAGATCAAGGAGCGCATCAATAAGACCAAGGTTCAAGGCCAAGTTGATCTGCTTAGCTAAGAAGAAGAACAAGACAGAGTACTAGAAGCAGCCCTTGCCAGCAAGGCTAAGCCGGCAAGGCGAAGGCCCAGCAAGCTCTGTGGCCGGCAAGCCCTTGCCAGCCACCAGCGCTCCACCTCATTGAGCAGCTAGTTACTAATCGATGAGGTGTCAAGCCTGCAGGTGGTTTGGTGGGATCTGTCGGGCACGTGGCAGCTAGCTGGAAGGAAGATTACCTTTAATGACACCCGTCCTATGGGCGTGTCCAGATAATAGGAGTTAGCTAGGCAAGCGGCGCAGCAACCTTGCCTGGGCTTCTCCTCCTCACGACACCTAGCGATGCATTTAATGCTTTTTGTCCTAACTAGCAGAGTTAGGTATGATAGCACTGTTTGCTATCTAATCAACATGTAATTACCTTTTTGAAACTGTGGTAACCCCTTGAGCTATAGAAGGAGGGCCGTGGCAACCTTTACAAGGGTTCGAACCCATTCAAACCCCACGCACACTTGCACGTGTAGCTGCCTCCTCCTTGCACCTTGTCGGGGAAAGCGCTCCTTGTACTTTTGCATCCACACTTCTAATACACCCAAAGTAGGAGTAGGGTGTTACACCTAAAAGGTGGCCTGAACCTGGGTAAAGATCCCTGCGCCCTCTGCTAATCCTGCTCTTTGCGTTCTATGCATTCCCTAGTCGAACCACAGAGGGGCTAGATGGCCCCATAGATGGCCGTACACACTGACAAAATGTTTGTAGATTCCAGCTTAGTCCACGGCACACTTGCACTATTATTACTTTCACATCGTTCGGTCATGCAAATGAAAGGCAACAATGAAGATGATTTGATGAAGTGATTGCGGTGAAGCAAAGCTGGTATGAACTCTTCTTGTTTTCTATTTTTGTAAATTTTAACTCAGACGATCTCGGTTCAGCATATTATGAGTAAACATGTTTATGATGACAATTAGATATTATAGTTGCTCATGCCGTGCTTAAATAGCTAAGAGTGGATGATGATTTATCTTGAGTGTCAACATGCATAAAAATGGTTGTGATGTAGTATGTTAGTATGGTATCCTCCTCTGAATAATTCAAGTGGCTTGACTTGGCACATGTTCACACATGTAGTTGATTCAAACCAATGCAGCCTTCATGATATTTATGTTCAGGGTGTTTATATCCTACTCATGCTCGTATCCAATGTTAAATATTCGCAATGCATGATTATGACCGTTGTCGCTCTCTAGTTGGTCGCTTCTCATTCTATTTGCTAGCCTTCACTTGTACTAAGCGGGAATACTGCTTGTGCACCCAAAATCCTTAAACCCAAAGTTGTTCCAGATGAGTCCACCATATCTACCTATATGCAGTATTACTGTGTCGTTCCAAGTAAATTTGCATGTGCCACCTCTAATCATTCAAATAAGCATCTGTTTTGTATTCATGTACCACTCATAAAGCAATGGGGTGGTCAATATCTTCCATGCTAAGTGGGTTATTCTCATGATAGGTGTTTATTCACTTGTCATTGCACGAGAGAGGCTGGTAATAGGGATGCCCAGTCTTGTAATGAAAAATAAAGAAACATATAATAAAACAAACTCCCCCTAAAAGTTCATTGTTTGGAGGGCACCTGAGGATTCGGCTAGCCATGGCTTGTGTTTGCATGGTTGAGGGGGAGTAAACTTTACCTTTCCGCTTGGGAACTGCCAATAATGTGTTTAGCATGGAAGATATTGAAATCCTTTGGTGTGACATTGACAGGAAAAGCACACCTCTCAAAATATATTCATCTCTATTTTAAGCTTCGAGCTCTGGCACCTCTGCAAATCTCTACTTCCCTCTGCGAAGGGCCTTTCTATTTATTTTCATGTTATTTACTTTTATTGTTGAGTCATTGTCGGTGTCAAAACCGGCGGATCTCGGGTAGGGGGTCCCGAACTATGGATCTTGGATCGATGGGAATAGTAGACGTGGGACACGATAGGTTCAGGCCCTCTCTAAGAGGTAAAACCCTACGTCCTGCTTGATTATATTGATTGTGTATAAGGGGGTTATAGAGTAGATCTACCACGAGATCATACGAACTAAACCCTAACTAGTAGGATGTCAATTGTTCTTCTAGCCTCTACGGATTAAGCCCCCTGGTTTATATGGACACCAGGGGTACTAGGGTTTACAGATAGTCGGTTACATCAAGGAAACGTCGGATCTTCCATCTTGACTTGGGGTACACACCAAGGCACAAAAGGTCTTCGGTTCGGATACGGTGCGGCCCAAAAGTCCGGCCCATGTGAGACGAGCCGGCACCCCGAGGACCCCCTAGTCCAGGACTCCCTCAATCATCACCTTCAGATTAAAGCACCAACTTTGAGAGCGTTATTGTCATTCCTACTTTAACATGCATTGAGTCTAGTTAATGTTGGATGTGACCATGACTGGATCTTTTCTACCCTAAATTACAATGTTTAGTCGCTGCTTAAACTTAAGAGGTGCTCTGCATTTATGTTTTGCGGTCTCAGAAAGGGCTAGTGAGATACCATGTTATCATATTATATCATGATTATTTTGACAAATTGTTGGCATCCGAGATACTTTATTATTGCTCGCTAGTTGGTTATGTTAGTCATGAGTAAATATGAGACCCAAGTGTTATCATTCATATGTTTAGTTCATAATCTTTGCTGAAAACTTGAACACTAGTTAAGCATATATACAACAACAAGGACAAAAGAGTTTGTAAAAGTTTTTCTTTATCACTTTCAGTTTGTCAACTAAATTGCTTGAGGACAAGCAATGAGTAAAGCTTGGGGGAGTTGATACGTCCCAAACTTATCTACTTTTCCAAACACTTTTGCTCTTTGTTCTGGACTCTAATTTGCATGATTAAAACGAAACTAACCTGGATTGACGTTGTTTTCAGCAGAACTACCATGGTATTATTTTTGTGCAGAAATAAAAGTTCTCCGGTTGGGCTGAAAATTTATGAAGATTATTTTTGGAATATATAAAAATTATTGGCGAAGAGACATACTGGAGGGGGATCGCCAGGGAGCCACGAGCTCAAAGGGCGCGCCCTGTGAGCTCATGGGTCCCACGAGCCTCCGTTAGCCCTAACTCCAACTCCATAAGTACCGTCTCGCGGAGAAAAAAATCAGAGAGAAAAGTTTCATCATGTTTTGCAATACGGAGCCGCCGCCACCTCCTGTTCTTCATTGGGAGGGCTGGTCTGGAGTCCGTTCCGGGCTCCAGAGAGGGGAATTGGTTGACATCGTCATCGTCAACCCTTCTTCATCAACAATTCCATGATGCTCACCACCGGGAGTGAGTAATTAATTCCTTCGTAGGCTTGCTGGACGGTGATGGAGTTGGATGAGATTTGTCATGTAATCTATTCAATTTGTTAGGGCTTAATCCCTAGTATCCACTATGTTCTGAGATTGATGTTGCTATTACTTTGCTATGCTTAATGCTTGTCACTAGGACTAGGGCCCGGCTGCCATGATTTCATATCTGAACTCTCAATGCTTTCATGAATATATTTGAGTTCTTGATCCTGTCTACTAGTTATATCCACTTGTTATTGTTCTGATTAGTAGACCCCAAAGTGACAATAGTAGGGATACTCTCTTGGGAAGACTGTAATTCGAGGAGTTCATGTATTCACTATGTGTTGATGCTTTGTTCCGGTTCTCTATTAAAAGGAGGCCTTAATATCCCTTAGTTTCCCTTTGGACCCCACTGCCACGGGAGGGTAGGACAAAAGATGCCATGCAAGTTCTTATTATAAGCACGTATGATTATATACTGAATACATGCCTACATTACATTGTTGAATTTGAGTTGTTGTGTATCGCTCAAGGTTGTGACTGTTATATGATTGGTGTCATCCAACACAAATATCCATCGTTGATCCAATGCCTACGCTTTTTGCATAATCTTTGCTAAGTTACTACTGTTGTTGTTACAATCATCACAAACTGCTATTGTTATTGTTTCTGTTACTATGCTAGTGTTACTAAAACTATCAAACCTGTCAAACTACTGTGCTACTAAACACTTTGCTGCAGAGATATTATTTATTTCCCAGGTGTGGTTGAATTGACAACTCAAATTCTAAGGCTCATAAATATTCTTTGGCCACTTTGTATCGAATCAACAAATTTGGGTGAAATACTACCCTCGAAAACAATCGCGATCCCCTATACTTGTGGGTTATCATGGTCTCTCTCAAATAACCCTGCAATCAGATATAAAAAATCTCTTGTGTCCCCAACACACCCAATACAATGGTAAATTGTATAGGTGCACTAGTTCGACGAAGAGATGGTGATACAAGTGTAGTATGGATAGTAGATATAGGTTTTTGTAATCTGAAATAATAAAAATAGCAAGGTAGCAAGTAATAAAAGTGAGCACAAACGGTATTGTGATGCTTAGAAACAAGGCCTAGGGTTCATACTTTCACTAGTGCAATGTCTCAACAGTGCTAACATAATTGAATCATAGAACTATCCCTCAATGTGCGACAAACAATCACTCCAAAATTCTTACCAATAGTGGAGAACATAAGATGAGATTGTTGTACGTAGCAAACCACCTCAAAGTTATCCTTTCCGATCAATCTATTGAGCCATCCCTATAAGTGTCACAAACAACCCTAGAGTTCATACTAAAATAACACCATATGATACGCATCAATAAACTCTAACGTCACCAAGATACTCCAATGTCACCACAAGTATCCATGAGTTAATTATTCGACATGCATCAAACAATTTCAGATTCATAATATTTGATCCAACACAAAGAACTTCAAAGAGTACCCCAAAGTTTCTATCAGAGAAAGTAGGAGAAAAACGTGTATCAACCTATGTGCCTAGATGACCCCATTGTCACCTCGGGAATCCGCAAGTTGATTACCAAAGCATACATCAAGTGACTCAATAGAATACCCTATTTTCACCACGAGTATCCACATGCAAGACATACATCAAGTGTTCTCAAATCCAAAATATTCAATCCGATAATAATGAAACATCAAAGGGAAAGACTCAATTCATCACAACAAGATAGAGAGGGAAGAACACCATATGATCCAACTATATTAACGAAGCCCATAGTACATCAAGATCGTGCCAAATCAAGAACACGAGAGAGGGTGAGAGTGAGAGTGAGAGAGAGAGAGATCAAACACATAGCTACTAGTACATACCCTCAGCCCCGAGGGTGAACTACTCCCTCCTCATCATGGAGACCGCCGGGATGATGAAGATGGCCTTTGGTGATGATTTCCCCCTCCGGCAGGGTGCCAGAGAAGGCCTCCAGATGAGATTGCTTTGGAACAGAGGCTTGCAGCGGCGGCGTGGGAGTTCTAGGTTTCTTTCTAGAGGTTTCCCAATTTATAAGATTTTTTGGCGTTGGTTTCACGTTAGGAGGAGTCCTGTGGGACCCACGAGCTCAAATAGCACGCCCTAGGGGGCACCAGGTGAGCTTGTGACTCCCCTGGACTTCATGTGGTCCTCCTCCCATGCTTCGTGGGTCTCTTCTTGTCCATAAAAAATCACCGTAAATTTTCGTGGCATTTGGACTTCGTTTGGTATAGTTTTTATGTGAATCAATAAATAGCCAAAAAACAGCAACTAGCACTGGGCACTACTTTAATAGGTTAGTCCATCAAAATCATATAAAAGTGCACCAAAACCAGATTAAATTGTTGTAAACATGGCATGAGTACTTCATAAATTATAAATACATTGGTGACGTATCAGTACACCCACCCAGCCAGGCACGGACACACAAGAACAGGTTTGGGCTGCCAAATAACATGAGCAGGAGGAGAACGGCGACAACGATGATCCGGATGAATACGTTGTCGGTCCAAAGAAGATGGATAGAGGAGAAAGCTTCAACATGCGGGGGGACGAGCTGTTGTGCAATGCATGGTTGGCCACTAGCCTCGATCCGACCCATGGCATGGATCAAAAGGGCACAACATTTTGGTCCAACATTCACACTTGGTTCCATGAACACAAGCATTTCGAACCATACTCCCATGCGGTCATCCGCAACCATGAAGCAAAGTCTCTCAAACATAGATGGTACATCATCCAAGAGGCGGTGTCCAAGTATTGCGGCCACTTGAGGCAACTCATCGCACGGTGACCAAGTGGTGCGCAAATCACCGAGGAAGGTAAGTTGTTATATGTGTACATCATTTGTAGCCGGATATGCATTGTTGTGTAGATCATTCGTAGCTGGATATGCATTGTTGTGTAGATCATTTGTAGCCGGATATGCATTGTTATGTTGATCATTTGTAGCCGGATATGCATTGTTGTGTAGATCATTTGCAGCCAGATATGCATTGTTGTGTAGATCATTTGCAGCCGGATATGCATTGTTGTGCAGATCATTTGCAACCGGATATGCATTGTTGTGTAGATCATTTGAAGTCGGATATGCATTGTTGTGTAGATCATTTGTTGCCGGACATGCACTATTTTGTTGATCATTTGTAGCTGGACATGCATTTGTTTTGTTGATCATTTGTAGCCGCATGTGAATTGTTTTGTTTATCATTTGTAGCCGGATATGCATTGTTTTGTTGATCATTTGTAGCCGGATATGCATTGTTTTGTTGATCATTTGTGCTGGAGATAGTCCCTAGAGGCTATAATATTGTATTATTATATTTCCATTTTCATAATTAAGAGTTTATATTTCATGATATAAGTGCTATGATTTTGGAATATGTGATTTAGTGGAAAACTCATATGCACGTGTGGAATCATAAACGGCAAAGAATAGGTTCCTAGTCTTGCCTCTAAGACTGGCTCAAATGTTGTTGGTGATCATGTTTTTCGGATCTCAAGATATCGTTAAGTGTAACGATAGTCCTGAAACAACATTGAGAGTATGACGTTAGAAGAACGATCATATTGAATCGACCCAATCTTGTTTGTTATACTTTGAGATAATATTGTCAGAAATCAATTGTTATAACACAGAGTGTTAGCATGTGTTTTAGTTCCTCAGACCATGAGAGTATGGTAGTCCCTTCCTACCGTATGGTGGACTTTGGGGTTGCTCATGTTGGGAAACGTAGTAAAAAACAAAAAAATCACGCCTACGATCACCCAAGATCAATATGAAGGTGCATAACGGGTTGGGAACACGACCATTACCGTCACCGAGTTGCAGCGGAAGAAGAACGTGTCGGTGTAGATTGTACGGAGTCCCTCAAACCTTTGATGAATGATCCCTCGTACCACCCACGAACAGTCCCTCGAAGCGAAGACCGAAAGCACGTCCTCTCTACTTGGTTGCAAGCGTGCAACCTTCACAATCCGGCAGCGCTTCACCATCGAGAGCTAATCGTCACTAGAGAATTAGAGGAAGGAGATTAGAACCAAATAGGGCTTCTAATTATGAGGACAAGAGGATTAGCCTAGCTCTAATTAGTCAACTAGGACCAACTAGAACTAGAACTAGAAGAACCAGAGGAGGCTCCAAAACTTGTGTGTCCAATAGAGCAAAAAAACCTAGTATATATAGGTTGGAGGAGGAGGAGAGGGCATCCACCAAGGAGAAAAAGTCCCTCTTTGGGGCTCCGGACAAAGGTTCCTAGTCTAATTTAGCACCCCATATGGCAAGGGGGGCGCCACTTCCTTATGGGCCTTCGTGGCCCATAATTCCCTCCACCTCTTGGCCTTTTAAGGCTCGTTGATATTTAAATTAAATATAAAATGTTCTAAATACTTCTAGACCATTATATATATATATATATATATAATAACATCTCCAGAAACATTTTACACCTATATATAATATATCGGTAATACCTGGTATTACCCGATATTGACCGAAACCCTTTCGATGACCCCGAAACGCTTTCGGATCCTCTCAGAACTATTCCAAATATTCATGAAACAATTCCACAAATATATTCTCATGGCTCTTGCCCTACTAACACTCAGCAGATCATGATCGACAGCGGGAGCGTGGACATCCATATCGATCCCTGTGAGTACACGAATGATATTCGAGTGAACCTTTGGTTATCATGTGATGTTCCCTTTGCTTCTCAATACTTTAGAAAACCCAGGATGCATCGGTATCCTCCTCAGTCATCACTATGCTCACTATACCAAAATCCTCGTTACCGGTTTTGTTTTTCTTTCTCGTTATTGTGTTCCGGCATCCCCATGACATAGTCACCTGTGTCTGTCTAGACTATGATGGATGTCATCACACCGACAGGGCCCTAAGAATAATTCTTCTTCATCGGAGGAGCAAATCCCACTCTTGAGCTATCCGGCCACTTGTCAAACTTTCTGATGAGCCTGCAAGTTGTCGTTATGATCACCGTGTTACACGTGACGTCTGAGCAACCCGAAAGTCCACCGGTAAGAAGTGACCATGATACATAATCTCATGGTCTAAGGAGAAAAATCACACATTAACACTCCATGTTATTACAATTGATTACAGACGATATTATCTTAATTCATAACAAGCAAGAGTTTGGGTCAATTTCAATATGATCGTTCTTCCAACGTCATAATCTCAATGTTGTTTTAGGACTATCATTACACTTAATGATATCCTAACATCTGGAAAACATGATCACCAACAACACTTGAGCTAGTCTTAGAGGCGAGACTTGGAACCTTTATTTTATCCATTTATCATTTCACACGTGCATATGAGTTTTCCACTGAATCACATATTCCAGGATCATAGCGATTATAGCATGAAATATAAACACTTAATTATGAATATGGAAATATAATAATACAATATTATTGCCTTTAGGGCATATTTCCACAATCTCCCACTTGCACTAGAGTCAATAATCTAGTTAGCACTTTTAACTTTTACACCAATGGCAATCCGGTGTCAGTCCATGCTTTGCTGTGGTATAGACTTCGTCCTATCGAATCTGACAATCTTCAGATTCGTGTGTAACTTTTTTATTTCAATGCATTTGTCATGCTTTTACATGAATTCATAATTTGTGTGAAACTAGCTTTGTATGTATTGAATCACTGGCCGGACCTATGATTCCTTAAACTGAGCTATGGAACTACTATTAAGAACAGTGTTCCATTTTCACAATCATCTAGAAATCATACCAAGCTCATAAATGAACTTTTGATTCATCACCCTCTACTGTTACTTCTAAAGTGCCAATATACTCAGCCTTCTGTTGTAGAATTTCACCACATTAATCTTTTTGGACCAATTCCAACTTATTGTGCCACCATAAATTGAAATCGAAAATCTCTTGGAGCATCAATGAAGTTTTTATCAAAGTACTACTTACAACTAGCTTGTATTGATGTTAACTACTTACAACTTACTTGGAGTACTGGAAATATCTAATTATTTACATGCCATGGAATTAACATAAGTGTGATTGAAATCATGTATTTCACTCATCAGTATTTTAAGATACCGATTCTTGCTAAGAACTCCTTCCATGTGACTTTGACAAGAAACTCTTCTTGGCATTTTTCATACTAAACTTCTTTAGTATTTTGTCAATATGTATTTTGTCTAAGCCCGATTAGACACTACTATCACCATAGATTATTATGTCTAATACAAGGATTACATTGCCTATGTACTTTACTGAAAAACTATTTTCAATAAAATCTTAAACTGTGTCAAGAAATTTATATAATTTCCAATCAACATTGTGTCATGCACACATAGTGTTAGAAATATTATCATGCTCCCACTTACTTTCTTGTAAATACAAGCATCTTTGTTTCTATCGATGAAATCATACTATATGACCAATTCATCAAAACAAAGACTCCAACTCCACTATGCTTGCCTCAGATCATTACTGGATCTCTTGAAGTTTGCACACTTATTAGCATCCTTTGGATTGAGAAAATTACCTTGGATCGTATCAAATATACAACCTTAGTTCTATCTCCATCTCATGGGAATCATTTTGACATCCATCTGTTATATCTCATAACTGAAATATTTAGTAATTGCTAGTTTAATCCGAACTGACTTTAAGTATAATTATGATGAGACAATCTCGTCATAAACAATTGCCAGCAAGTCAAGCATTATAAAATATATTTTTATCTTCGTCAATCTATAGATCCATCACTACACTTTAGACTTTAAGTCTTTCAGAGGGTCTATCAAGTTATAAACTTGAATTATGTGTATGGATGCTATCTCGGATTATTCTGGCGTACAGCCAATTCCGGAGTCAGGGCCCATCAACTCTTCTCCATGTATTATAGGTTCATTGTTTGTTTCAACAATATTTCGTCTGCACACCCTGAAGGTTTGTACGAATTTTCCAACCTATATAGTTTAGTTGCACGCTCGACCAAAGTCTCTATATCCTATGTAGAGGCTTTTGCATTAGTCGCGGTAAGAAATTTTAGAACCACTTCTAGTGTTTCTTTTCTTTGACCTGATCACGAAGATTCTGTAATCTCATCGAATTGCACTGTCCTCCCACTTACTCTTTTGCAGAAAACATTTTCTTCAAAATTTCCGCACTCTACGACAAAACAATTTGCCTCGGCGTAGTGATAGAGGAATACCCAACCATTTGGGATAACCTACAAAGTAGCACTTATTTCAACAAATTTGATGGCACTCTTTTCAGTGTAAAAGCCATAATCTCTAAAGCATCACATTAAAAGAATATTGGCAGAACAATCAATGTCATCTCTGATCTCACCATGTCATACATAGCTTGATTACATCTACTCAAAACACTCTACGCTTAGTAGTGTTTCTAGGAGGTGCAAGCTATAAAATATTTTTCACAGCTCAACAGACATTCGCCAAATTTGTAACTCAAATATTCTTTTCTCCAATCCAATTGTAGAAACAT
Organism: Thinopyrum elongatum; assembly: GCA_011799875.1. Lineage (NCBI taxonomy): Eukaryota > Viridiplantae > Streptophyta > Magnoliopsida > Poales > Poaceae > Thinopyrum > Thinopyrum elongatum. Next base: position 138,407,119 of record CM022300.1, on the reverse strand, counting down.
AATTTTCTTGTTACAATAATTTCTACTTAGTTCTGAAAATCTTTTGAAACATTTCAAAAGATCTAGATTTATGTCTCAATTAGTAAATATAAATATATATCTACTTGAGTCATCCTTGAAGATAGATAAATCCACTGCTTGCAACAACACTTATTGGACTACATACATCAATACGCATATTTCCAAAAAAAAATTGCTCGTTCTTTATGGCCTATGAACAGTATTTTAGTTTACTTCACTATTTGGATGGAAATTGCAAGTGTCAGATGATTCATAATCATATGACTCCAAAATCCATCACTATGAAATTTCTTCATGCAGGTTTCTCCAATGTGACTAAATGCAGTGCCACACATGTGTGGTATTTTTTGTATTTCTATTTTCATGTCCCTGGTTCCTTAGTTGTGCTCAGTTTTGCCCCGCCACTTTAACACTACTCACTTTTCCCCTCGTCCCATGGCCACGGCCTCTCAAATGCTCAGATGAAGCATTCCGTCGGGTCAAAGCCCATCATTGACCGTTACTTTGATGAAGTCCTGACAAGTGGGACCTGAAGAGTGCGCTAGCGACGTCGCATCCCAGCCCATGGGCTGAGCCAGTGTGGCACGTGTGCGTATGTGCTTAAGAGCCTGGGTCGGCCTATTCAACATGTGTGAACAGTGTCAAATACCATTTTCCATTTCCAACCAAACTTACAAATTCATAAAACAATCATTTCAAATCCAGTTGAGTTGATTCAAGTTCCTAAATTCATCATATCTGTAGGCCTATATAATAGCTAATTTTTGTAATTATACACGAAGCTTTTCTATGTATTTTTTATTTAATTTATATCTAATATATATAGGACTTCATTAAAAATTCCTAATCAATTCCCTGTTGGTCCAACTCCAGTACGAAATTTTTTATAAATCCTTATTTGACCTCATTAATTTTTGTAACTATTTTCAGAGAATTGTGCCTAAAAATAACACTGAGAAGATAGCTTCCAAAAGAGGCAGTTTCCCAATTTTTGTTACAATAAAAAATCATTTTTCAACTGCCAAAAGGAGGGCTTTTTGTCTGAAGCGAGTGGAACAAATATGACAATAAAATACAGCACACTTGCAGTTTAAATTTGAATTACTTTATGTAAATCTCTAGAAATAGTGAATGATTTGGCACAAGTTTAAATTTGGCCATCTACTGGGCTGCCAGGTGTGTACATTGTTATTTTCCTTTCTCTTTTTTTTATTTTCCAATATTTGTTGCAACATTTAAATTTTATGATGCAAATGAACGCCAAATATTCTTAATTTTTTTATTTTTTTAAACGGAATGAGCTCGTGTTTTGGTATGGGATTTGCATTGGTTTGGTTTGACCAAAACAAATCGGTCACCCTTTTTATTCAAGACAAAAATGGAGACGCTCGAGCGAGATAACTTAGCCCTTTGTTTTGTACACAACTAACATGCCCACATGTCAAAAACCGGCGAGATACAGGTTCCTAGCAATGATCGAACCTAATGACCGACTAGTGATGCTAATGCAGGCCAAAGATCTTATAGAAAAGCCTATGCTCAAATATGGATGGCACCCTGCTTGATATTTGTGCTCTCCTTTAAGCTGGCCTGCCCAACCTTTTCTTCCAAGCTCCGCCACTGGTCAGCACTAATCTCAATCACATGAATGACTACTTGCAAGCAATAGAACACACACATTACATAGATAGATGTATTAATATTAAGCAAGTTCACGGACAGAACATCCATTGACAGATATATTCCCATATATATAGGGAACACACACATTACATAGATAGATATTAATATTAGGGCTTATAGTAGCACCCTTACAGATAGCTTAGCCCTATGTTGGGCAACACTTGACATCTCCTGCCTTCGCCGCCATGTTCACTCCTCGTCCTCGGTGTTGTAGGGGAGAGTGTGCATGCCGTTGGCGGTGGGAAGGTGTGGTCGAAATTGATGAAGATGTTGTAGGTGGTGAAGGCGATGAACTCGCACCCACACCAGAAGACTTTGCCAAGGAGGAAGTAAGTGTCGAAGTGGTTGGTGAAGCGAGCAGTGAGGCCAATCACAAGGCCTCCGTTGCCCCGAACCTCTTCCACGCGGAACATGACCGGAGAGCCGCGTGGGAGGTGGCGGTAGCCAGCAACGAGGAAGAAGTTTGCCAGCTCCATCGGTCCTCTCCACCTTGAGATGGCCCACACGCATAGGGTGTCCTCCACGATGACCCCGGTCGGGTACTGCATCTCCGGCACGGTGGCCGACAGACGGTAGGTTGGGCCGTAGTACTGCATCTTGTCTCGAGCGGGATCTGGCTTTTGCTTTGGCTTTTGTAGAAGAAGAAGAAGAAGAAGAAGAAGAAGAAGAAGAAGAAGAAGAAGAAGAAGAAGAAGAAGAAGGGGGCGCACAAGGATGTGAGATCGAGTTGAGACGGGGGTGTTTAAATAGCCGCGGTGCGACGCGCTCGTTTGAATCCGTTCATCAGTGTGACGCGCCCGTTTGAATGCGTTCATCGGGACACTACATCCGCTGATAATGGCAATAATATCCCTCCGGAGCCCTATGCGTTTTCACACTGAAACGGGGCGTGCCGATTGGTAAAGTTGCGTCCCTAGGCTGCACTAATTGCCCTGATGCGACGAAGCCGCGTCTGTGTCGGGTGGCTGCGCACGCATGCATGGCAACGGGGCGGCTGCGCGCATGCATGGCAGGCTGTGACTTAGGGCCTTTCTACGACGGCCCATCGGTTCGACGAGTGCCTCCATGAATGAATGCGTTTTAGAAAAGGTGTCCAGCCCGCGGCCCGCACCCGTGACCTCTGTCGATTGTCCCTGCTGCCGCTGCCAGGTGGGCCACTCATGTTGTTCTCCAGCCTTGCCTAAAAAAACATCCGCTCCAGCCAATCAGGTCTCCTCTCGCGGATCTTCATGGCAAACCCTAGCGCATGATCCAAACCGTCCCCGAATAGCAACCCGACAACCCTGATGGTGCGTGGTTTTGAGAGGGGTTTAAGGGGTTTTGAGAGGGAGTGAAAACCACGGTTGTAGGAGGTGATCGCTCTTACAAGTCCAGAGAAGTTAAGTTCAACACAACATCCATGAGTGCTCACTGCTCTTGCATGTTATTTGAGACACGTGGAATTCCTTGCCGACTTGTCATCGTGGTTTTGAGAGGTGCAAAAACTAATGAGCTACCAAGCCATTTCATTCTAGATAGGTGGAAGAAAACGGTTAACAAGAGGTCACTATACGGTAACAATGGCAACTTGCTTGAAGAGAACGAGAGTAGTTCTTTAGATTTAGCAAAGAGGAAAATGGTTTCAGAGATACACCAAACATTAGATGACACAATCAGGTTGGGTGAATACTCTCCTAAAGAATTGGAAGCCTGTCACGTGGGGGTGGAGGTTGGGGGGCAATGCCCTTGTTGTTGTCAGGTGGGGAGACCGCCGCGTCGCTGATGCACCAGTGCATGGCGGATGCGCCCAAGCCGCTACCACAAGGGGAAGCTCTGCGGCGACGAGGCGCAGGTGCGTGGCGGCAGCGCCCAAGACGTCGTCGCGTGGGGAGAGCCCCGCACCACCGGGTCGCTATTGCATGGGGAGAGCGTCGCGCCGCCGGGTCGCCGTCACGCGGGGAGAGCGCCGCGCCGCCGGGTCGCTATCGCGTGGGGAGAGCGTCGCGCCGCCGGGTCACCGTCGTTGGGCATGAAGTTGCCGTTGCATGTGGCGGAGCTACCATGGAGCGAGGCTAGATTTTGTGTGAAATTGTAATAGAGCGAGCCCGCGGGTCGAGTGAATTGAACTGATTAATCAATAAGGGGAGGGGATTATGTGTAAAAGGGGGTTAAGTGGCCAGTTAGCAATCCCATGTTTCATCTCCCCCCTTCGCTCTTGATCCAATGGCCCATGCCATTAGTTTTCAGTTTTTCATCGAATGGCCGTTTTCACTGGATAAGCCTTTTGCCAAACAAAAAACCTGACCATCACGGCATAAACGGAACAGAAACGCAACCGAACTGTGAGAAACGAAAGGGGCGGATTCTCCAACCGTATAACCGACAGCACAAGGGAGGAGGAGGAGGAGGAGGAGAGAGAGAGAGAGCCGCGCCGGCGGGGCGCCGACGGCCCCGCCCCAATGGTGCCGGCGAGCACGGTGCTCACGCTGCTGGGCTTCTGCGCCAGCGTCCTCTTCATCGTCTTCGTGTGCTCCCGGCTCGTCTGCGCCCTCACCCGCCGCGTGCGCCGCGGCCGCCGCCCCTCGCCGCCTCTCCCCCGCTTCCCCCCCGTCGGGGTCAGAGCCGGTCACTCCTTCCACGTCCCGTTCGACCGCCAGGGACACGCCACTGGAGGGGGAGGGGTCGACCCCGCCGCCGTAGCCGCCTTCCCCACCCGCGCCTTCTCCGCCGCCGGCTGCCCCCGCGGCGAGGCGGCGGACGCCTCCGCCATGTATGTGCCCCTCGGTTCCCGTCTACCGATCGCGATTCACTTCGCGCCTGCGCCATCGGTAGAACTAATCGCATTTTGGAATTAACTGTAGCGGGGATCGATCGATCGCGCACTCTTTGGTAGAATCAGATCGATGATTGGGGGAATCCGGTGTTGCAACACTGGTGATGTTTTCTCTTGGCGTGCTGTCGGAAGATTCTTCCATGCCAAGGAACAAGTATATATTTGAGTATTGCTAAGTGCTATCGTATCTTGAACAAGCAGCGGTACAGCGTCACATTGATAGAAAAATTGGATGTCCTAGTGGATGTTGGTGCCTAAGTCAAACCATGCCACTTTAGTACCAGAGTGTTGACGGCTGTGTTTAACTAGATTTTTGCTACTGAACCATGGGTGACTGAGCTTGCATTGTTACTGAATATAATGGGGCATAACACTAGTTTGATGTGCAGTCTGTCGCCTTAGTTCTACTACTAGGTGTTCTAGTTTAGCTAGAAGTTGGGCGCATTCACAGCAATGTCATTTTGGCGTCTGGGTTGCGTGCCTCTATGTTATATAATGGGACATCACACAAATATGAAAGATGGGAGAACTGTTATCAAATAGGTCAAATGCTCGCCTGTGCTCGATGAGAAGGAAGCAAGGCTCTGAGTAATAGTTGATGCATTCTGAATTGCCATTTCTGTTATTTATTGATGCTTGTTTAGCAATTCTATCCTGATTACACAAAACCTTTATCCTGAACCATTTGCATCCTCCTTTGCAGGTGTGTCGTCTGTCTTGCAGAGTACGAAGATGACGACGTACTCCGCGTTCTTCCTTACTGTGGCCACGATTTCCACGTGGCCTGCATCGACATCTGGCTAAAGCAGCACTCGACATGTCCTGTCTGTAGAGTTTCCCTGCGGAACGACCCTGGCAGAAAGCACGCTGCGCCGCCTCTGCCAAGCGCGGTGATAGTAATTCCCCCATGCTCGCCTGAAGTGTCGAGATCTGACCCATGCCGTTGCCTGTTCTCCGGCAGAGGGCATTCCCCAACTACATCGTCACAGGTTCTTAATGAACCTGGCCAGGCGAATCAGATTCAGGTAGTATGCCATCCATCGGAGGATCAGGGAAACAATGCGACACCATCTGAGGTTGGCTCTCCTGGTGAGAATAACAACCAGACAGGGAAATTGAACATAGAGAGTCCTCGCCTTGTTGGCATGCTGCCATGATGTAAAGCCTAGCTAGAAGCTGCATGAAGTTCCTTTTCCTGCAGTCTGAGCAGACCTGTAGAATCAGAAACATTTTCATGTGTGCGAGGATGGCTGTTACTCCCTCCGTCCCAAAATAAGTATCTTAAGCTTAGTACAAATTTGTACTAGAGCTAGTACAAAGTTGAGACACTTATTTTGGGACGGAGGGAGTATATGTTACAGTAGTTTTCAGAGAGTTGATGTAAATATGAGAATTCATTCAGTTTTCTTCTTGAAGCGCGACATTATTTGTTGATCACACTCAAGCAGTTGACTGTTTATCACACTCGAGTACTCAGGCAGGCATGCACAGTTTCTTCCCGAACATCAACTGTTTGCATCTACTTGGAACTGGGAAGTGCTTAATCAGACATCGCACAGTGTATGTCTAGTGAAGCATCATGTGTCCGTTTTTTCTTTTCTTTTAGTAACTAAAATTTCATGACTGGTCTCACCAGGATAACATGTGAATGTCAATGGCCATCAAACAGTAGGCTGATAATACCCGTCAACGTTAGTAGAATTACATCTACTATTACCTGTTGATAGATTATTTATGCTGCAACAATCACTTGTAACTGTACCACTGTTATTGATGCACTCCCTCTGTCATAAAATACATCTACTATTACCTGTTGATAGATTATTTATGCTGCAACAATCACTTGTAACTGTACCACTGTTATTGATGTACTCCCTCTGTCATAAAATAAGTGTCTTAACATTGTACTAACTTTAGTACGAAGTATAAAGTTAGTATAATGTTGAGACACTTATTTTGAGACGGAGGGAGTATTTACGTAAGAACAGTCAGTAGTGAAGGTAAGTGGCAATAAGCAGAAACTATTGCTCCCCCCATATCTACACCACCTCATCATCCAATACAGAAGGATCCAAAGTAAGATTTCATCTTTCAACACAGAAGGATCTAAAGTATGATTTCACCATTCAACACAGAAGGATCCAAACTATTGCACACATTATTTTTTTTTTTTGCTGTTCTTTGTTAACTGTACTTGCACACATCACAAGTTATGATTCGGAGAAGAGTAAAATCAACTAGCAAGGGAGATGAAATTTGCCTACACTAAACACTCACATCAATGTATATCACCTGTTATGTTCATGATCATGTTGCTTGCAAACTTACTGATCCCTTGGACTTCAGTGAAACAGGCAGTTTGCTTAATTCCACGAAGTTCGCCGTCTTCTCATTTGAATGGAGTAGCTACATGTATGATCAATGGGCAGGGGCAGATGATAGCCCATCAGCGCGGGACTTGAAGGCCTGGAGGACGAGCGAGAACCCCGGCGCGGCGGTGGCGACCTCCTCCTCCTCTAGCCACAGCCGGCTCTCCAGCGCGCTGCGCGCCCGGAGCATGACCACGGCGCTGCCGTACGGAGGCTCCCGGAACCACCAGCCGTGCAGGTCCCACATGACGTCCACCGGCGCGCCGTCCACGAACACGGTCTGGTTCCCCCTGAAGTTCAGCCGCGGCCGCCGCGCCTGCACCGCGCGCTTCCCGTCGACGCTCACCCACAGCTCCTCCTCCTCCTCCGCGCCGCCGCCGCCGCCGGAGCACCCTACGCTTACCTCGTGATCCGGACCGCCCTCGGCGAACCGGACGCGCCGCGCGGTGTGCATCGCCGCCGGGTCCGGCGCAACGACGCGCTCCCTGCGCGCAAACGGGACGGTCAAAGCCGCCGCCTTCGGGATCCGGCCCTCGAACCTCTCCTCGACAAACTCAGCCGCCAGGTCGCCCACGGACAGCACGACGCCGGCGCCGGCGACGGCGACGAAGTAGTAGCCGGAGTGCGGCTCCGGGGACGCGTTGTACCGCGCGGCGGTGAGGTCCCAGAACACGACGAGCTGTGGCTGTGCGGCGTCGTCAACGGAGACGGACTGCGTGCCCCTGCGCCTGCGGAGGACCACGGCGGGGTTGGAGGCGGAGGGGGAGAAGGAGAGCGTGGGGCCGAGCGGGGAGCGGGTCCAGGTGAGCCGCAGATGCAGAGGAGAGCTCTGCCCGGGCAGGAGTGCGGTGGCGCGGTAGAAAACGGTGACGGAGAGCGTGGAGGGGGAGGCGGGGGAGGTGAGGGTGGAGGAGGGGGTGGTGCAGGCGGCGACGTCGGCGACGACGCAGGAGGCGAGGTCCCGCACGGAGGACGGCAGCAGCAGCAGACTGGAGGCGCTGACCATTGTAATGAGATCTGAGGTGTCAAGAAGAGAGGAGGAGGGTGGTGGCCTGGCCAATGGTTTTCAACTCATAGCGGCGACCCGGCGGCGAGGCTCTCCTCCCGCTCCCGCTCCCACTCCCAGCTGGCAACTGCCGGACCCAAAAGTGGGAGAGGGATGAGGGGCGCGTTCGACTTCGATCGTGCCCATTATTTAAGTGCGTCGGAGAAGGGCGCTCAGCCGTTGGATGATGAACGGGGAAACGTGAACCGTCCGATCACACTGGCCGAGTAAGACGAGATGAAGTGCCAGGTCATCTGAAAAGCCAAATGGAAGGGCAATCCATGACCATTTTCCAGCTATTTTCTGTCCGAACTCCAAAAAATTCCTCACTTTTTTTGCCGTATCAAAATGTTTATGGCATTTCTATGGTCAAAACTCGCGGTAATAGAAAAAGAGAAGAAAAGAAGTAGACTGCCCAAGGAAATGACCTGGCTTTGTTCTTAAAGTTGGGCGAGCACCACAGCTGACTAGTAGGTGGAACTTGGTCCACTTGGGATTTTGCCTTCACTACTAGCACGTTGGCCCTCGAGAGAGTGCAACAGGCGGCGGTTGCCGGTGAGTCCTACGATCATGATGGGGCCAACGGTGTCCCGTGCGTGCTATTCTCATCCGATCATCTAACTTTACTCTTTGAAGGTGATTCTAGATCAGGGAGAGAGCGTTTGTGATGAAGATTTTGGGAGTACCTAGAACTCATCTAGATGAGATATAATATGGTCTCATTCATCTGGAAAACAAGAACAGATACGACCCACGTCAGCACACACGCATCTTATAGCATCACATCCAATGGCTATAAAAGGTGAATGAGATCAAATTATATCTCATCTAGATGAGTTCTAGCAAAACTGGAAGATTTTTGCCCCTTTTAGGTTCTTTGTTTTCTTGCGAGTTTGTGGGCTGATCCTTTTGAGGAGCTTATAAAGGTTTGCAACATAATGCTATTTTATTGGCACCCTTGTCGAGCTCTCCACTTCACAAAATCACCAAGGAAACACAATAGTCTGTGAGGATCACAACTAGTCTCAAATTATAAATCCTGGCATGCTTTGTTCTAGTTCTAGGAAAAAAAAAGGGTGTGGCAATTTGTAAGTCGTCTGAAAAGAAATTTGGTGTAAGTCGATCGTTTGGACCATCATGGCATCACTACAGTAGTGACTCTACGGACCTCCTCCCCCCCCCCCCCCCCCCCCCCCCCCCCCCCCCCCCCCCCCCCCCCCCTTTAGGGAACCATTGTTTCAGAACTAGCAAATCCCCTATACTTCTAGTCCCTCAAAAAAGTAAACACGATTTTAACATAAATTCATTTCAAACACATATTTAAGCTAATAAGAGCATAATTTGATGACTTTTAGACAATAATATCATACACACATAACATCATACTCCTACATACTAGATAGCTCTAAGCCCAAACCAAGAACATCATCGGTGCAATAGTTTCCACCAAACAAGAGCTGCAAATGATCCAGGGATAATGAACCAAATCATGAAAGCCACTACGAGTGCAAGACGAAGCTTCTTCAATTTTCTTCTTTGGGCTTGCATCGACTTGATTTCGGCTTACATCTCGTTGATTTGGTCTTGCTTCTCATTGATTTGGACTTGCTTTTCATTGATTTGATCTTGCATCATGATGATTTGGTCTTGCTTCTCCCGAGCATCTAGCAACGCATCATCGGCTTAGGGGAGCTGACAACGGTTGCAGGGTGGCTAGGGGGGTGACTAGCAATAAGGTAGATGGCGGCGGCATGGCGTGGGGGCTACGGCCGCCGTCTCCCTACTTTTACTCCGGGGTTGCTAGTTCAACCAAATATAGTCATCTGGGATGGCTTTTAAGGAGCTAAACTATTTTAGGGGATCTGGGTTGCTTTAGTAAAGTTAGTTTTAGGGATCAGCTGGCTACTGTTTAACTCCGTAGAACTCACCTTTTCTTTTTAAATATAGGTTTTGGGGGATGCTAGAGATGCCCTTAGATCTTCATCGTACGGCTGTGGCGTGTCTTCTACCTCGATCCTCCTTTCTCCTCATGTCCATCTTCCTTCCCAGGCGAAATCGACTTATGCCAAAGAAAATCAAGCGACTTACATACAGCTTGTGCAAGAAAAAAAATGCACATGCAAGGGGGCAGGCGTTTGTGTTTACACTAAATCTATTTTAAGAAAATATTTTCAAAAAAAAATTAGGCATACAGTTAAATGTTTGGTGCATGCTCTTGCCAAAAGGAAAGACAAGTGGGATAGTTGCACGGTTATTCTTTGTCTTTTTTGTGCAAGGTAGTACATTTGATCCTTTTTTTGCAGTTGCACACATGATGTACAAAATCACTTAGTATTATTATTTTATTTGAATATGAATATATCTTGGATGAAAAAGGAATAAAAGCATCGTGAATCACACGATGCCAAATGGTTTGATAGCACGAAACAGATCGCATATGGCTGTGCAAAGCCAATTAGTGTGAAGCTCGTTCTTCTCATTTGTCCTTTGGGGAGCATTACATAAAACTGGAACACCAGGTTTTTTTTTTAAACACAGCACAAATGCAGATACCCACATACACGCACACCTATAAACGCACGAACACCAGGTTAATTAGCATAACCCCGGGCAAGGATGACATACACATACACACACAAAAAAGGTGCATGTTTAGGTGGGCATGATTTGAGTTGCAAAAACTGTTCAGGTAAAAATAACAGAAACCAAACAGCACGGTGAAACAAGTGACTAAGACAGGCTGATCCGATCATTGTCTCAGACAGCGAAATGTTGAGGGCGGCCAATGGGAATGGATCATGGAAGCGTCACTCTTGATGGTCCCATGACGACATGTGTATATGAATGAATATATGATCCCAGCTGAATACTAATGCATCCTCTCTTGTTACTTTCATTCTTTTAATGCAGAGCAGGAAGTTCCAACCTCTCAATGATTGAGGACTAAGTAACGAAATTACAACTTCACAGAAGGTGAGATGGATGGAAAGTAAAGAGTAGCAAAAGACTTTCTACCTTGTCACTTAGCCCGTATCTTTCTACCTTGTCAGTTACGCCTCGAATGCTATCTGATAAATAAGAAGGTTACAAGATGCGCAATCCGCATGCACTAGATTTACGGAGTCTGCTATGTTAGGTGAGAATGCAACTCACTGGAAAAGCGTAGGACTTGATCCTAGAGCACTGTGAAATGTTGGTACGGCAGATCAGCTAACTTATCAGATGGCAGATGATGATCAAATGATGTGGACTTCACAAGAGAAATCAGCATGTATTAATCTACTTGGCACGAAGATGAATGTACAGACACCACAGGGAGATGCAAATAATGGTGTGCAGCCCAAGTACAAATTTTATAAATGGATTAATACAAGTGCCTTTCTTTATGTTTAGAGCACCAAAATCATACTAATTCAGAAATAAAACAGATAGATAGGTGAAGCCATTTGCAGTGGGCAATGTCTCTTTATCTTCGCGTTATTAAACCAGAGCAAGTTGGGAACAAGGAAGGAAGGTTTTTTTAAATGCAGCAGGCACAAGTTGACAAAAGAGGCCTTTCGGTTTCAGACCCACTAGGAAACTGATGGACAAGATAATATTATGCAACTGGGGAGAGGATATGTATATTACGCTAGCCGGCAGAAGCAAGGCAGTTGCACAAGGTACGCATGCATGCATGCATCAGGAAGGAGGAGAGCAGGTTGCTCCTGCTGGAAGTGAACTTGTCCTCTTCCTTCCATGATGTGGCTGGATGTTGGAACACTCCTAGAAGCGAGATCCAACTTGCAACTGCTCAAAACAATAATGATTTCTATCAGTATCAGGACTTCTGTTCCACCATCAGCCTACTTGGCTCTTGTTTGGCATGGAACACCTAGAAATTGAAGAATCTTTCGCCGTCACATTAGTGTGTAAGTGACTCATTATCACTGCTGGAGTACAGGCATGTCATTTTCTGGCGATCAACACTGCCCAGCAAGTTAAGAGATATGCGCTGCTCATGCGAACGATTTGATCATTAGATATCCTCCTGTGAAACCCACAGATTTGTAAGGACCTCAACTTAGTTGCCCAACAGCAAGACAGCCCCCGGTTTCAACAGTTTTGTGCACTTGAAATACAATTAGGACCTTCTATGCAAATAGGACCTCAAACGCACACATTTATTTCTGAAGTGACTAACCCTATCACTAAGAAAACATGGAGCTAAGACCATCACATGCATGAGCACTTTGTGCATAGCAAGACATTATGAGCGGACCACCTCAATCTGGTTCTTTCCATATACTAGCACGATTTCCTTGTCATGCAAAATCAGGACTTAAGCATGCATCGGTAAGCCATGATGCCTGCTGCAGAGTTGGCTAAAAAGATACTCCTATATGATTAGTTGGCGAAGAAAATGACATGGTAGGTATATGCTTATGTGTACTATGACAGCATGTGCTACATGGTCCAGCGCTATAAATGATGAGGATGGGAAGTTCACTGATACGAATTTAATTTCCAGTCTCTAGACAACCAACAAATGGATTCTCAAAGGTATAAAATGTTTATCTGTATACCACAAATGATATGGCTCGCTGTTCTGAAATTGTCCCTGTCATCTTTATATAACTCCTCTCTGAAGGAAGTTTGCGAATGATTAAAATACTATAAGGACAATTTTTAACATCAAACAAAGTTACATGATCCCATAAACCAAATGAATTGGCAAATTCATGTGGCTAAGCAAGCGAAGTTGGATTTTCAACCATCTAACTGTACATTATCTGAGTTACAAACTTTATATTCCCATTTTCATCTCCTAAGCCATACAGCTGAAAAATAATTTACATAAATTGCTTCTGTATTTAAGTGATTCAACTAGATATGGATCTAAGCAAAAGAAAACACAATACAATTAGAAATAGGTATCACAGGAAAGCAAGTGGTTATAATCTCCATGACTAGAAAGTGTGCAAAGACATATAATTGCTGAGAGGCTGACCTGAATGAAAGTCTGAAACGGTAACAAGCTACTACTCCATCCTCATCTATCCAACATCTGTGACCAAAGGAGACCATACACAGCTCATGTCAACCAAACACTAAAAGTGTGGTACCAACATGAATAAGGAACGCAAATTACATGACTCCCTGCAGCTTATCGATTAATACATGTATATATATCTTTGCCATTTATTTCCGTTATTATATGCCGTTCCGCATGGAAGCCCTTCAGATCTCCTACGTGTGGCGTGTAACAAACTGTGATCAACGGTCAGCATAAACTTTACAGCACACTGCACTGACTGAACTAACAGGACTCGGACACGGACAATGGAGCAGCAGGTGGCTCCCCGTGATCGTCGTCGACGACTTCATCGGTCTCAGCCACTGCAGAACTAGAAGCCGAACCCTCATCGCGCTTGAGCTCAACCATGCCGCCATGCATCGTTTGTTGCGCTTTCCTCCTGCCTCTCCTGTCCCTCCACCTCACAGCACCACCTCTTGATGATCCCTCATGTGAGCTGTGGCCTACATCTCCTCCACCCAGATTAGCAATTATCTTCCCATTGACTTGACGATCAGATAACCCCCTGTGACTGTCCCATGCAGATAGCGCTAGTGGCCAGACCCAACGAACCGCGAGCAGGGAGAGAATGACATAGACCCAGAAAGATAGCCACACACACATTGTCCATTTCAAGCTGCGCGCCACGGCCTTGAACCATGGAAGCGCCGTCTGCACGGTGATCTCTGCTCTGTACACCTGGGGCAGGTGCACTGTCATGGCTCTTGGCTGCAGAGAGACTCTGATGAGCCGTGTCCTCTTGTGGCGGCCGTGGCCTTCCCAGTACTGCAGCAGCTTCAGCGTCGCCGACTGGCTCTCGCTGCGCACGCCCAAGGCGAGCGGCACGATTGTCAGCACGGACTGAGCTAGCCGCACCGGAGCGCTCTTGTACCGCAGCATGTATGGCTGGGTGGCTGATGCGATAGTGATTCCACTTGGGGTGATGGCCTCTGCTTTGATCTGAGTGCGAGTTTTTAACAGATGGGAAATCAGTAGATTGCAGATGATCAGGTGAAATTCCAAGAGATCTGGACTGCGAATTTGGACCTGGAACACGCCAATCTGACGGTTGTGGTCGGAGTCGGGCAGCAGCAGCGACATGGACACCCTCACGGAGTGTCCCGCCGGGGAGCCGAGGGCCACGGCGGCGCTCGGCTGCGGCTCGGTGTAGTCGAAGTAGAGCGGCTGGCGCACGGTGACCGGGTACTCGACCCAGTGCCGGATAAGGACGAAGCCGAGCAGCAGGGACGCGACTAACGCGACCGCCAGGGCCACGAAGGTGAAGGCCGCGGCGAGCACGCCCACAGCGGCGCGCCGGGCGAGGGAGGCCGCAGCCGCAGGGACGGCGCGCAGCTCGCCCACCAGCGTCGCGCCGGGGAGGACCACAAGGGTGAGGACCGCGGAGATGACGCGCTCGCCGAGGAAGGCAACCAGCCGGACGAGCCAGCCTGCCGGGATGGCGAGGAAGAGAAGGGTGTCGCCGCCAGCGGTGGGCGGTCCAGCGGCCGGCAAGAAGGGGTAGTGGTGGTGGCGGTTGTACGTGGACGGGTGGTGGGGTCCTGGATCCATTGGGGATGAACTACGGGTTAACAGGTGTACACCAGGGGCCTAGCACCGTACGTAGGGAGCGAACTAGGCGAAGGTTCGAGGGCGCATGCAGTAGCCATGTCGAGCTGCTCGAGGATGACGAGGTACACGTGGAAGGAGGGGTCCACGTGTCGCATGTATGCCTCCATGCAGATCGATCATGGCCAACCGCTTTTGTCGCCGTCCACGTTATCTCTCACCAGTCACCAGTTGATAGTTTGGGAGCGTACACATCACAACAGGAATATTCTAAACATATTATCCATGCACAAATGATACGCATTCCCATCATAAAAAAAAATATAAGAGCGTTTAGATCACTAAAAATAATATAACAAATAGCATAGATAATACTGGAGAAATCTTCTGTTGGAAACTTATGCTGGATATACCATAAGGCACGTGCTTTGCACGTGTGCATTCTTAATTAAAAGAATTCGTACAAGAAGAAAATTTTAAATATAAATGAAGCACTTTTTATATGGAGTTTTAACTTCGCAACCTCTTGCCGAGTTACAATGTTCATGAACAAATTTGATTTTCTTTTATTTTCAAAACATGTAAAGAGTAATTTTGGTTAAACACTTACTTGACAAACTTGTTGTTAATATTCTCAAAACGTTAAATCACACCATGGGATCAAAAATATTTTTTTTCAAAAAAATAATCATCTCCATGCATTCTACATCACTTGGACGTAGATGGAATACAATGCATTCTACACCATGCATATCCAATTTTTTTTGCGAAAAAATGGGTATGTATCAGTCCATATATACATATACATATACATGTAAATGAATGGTAGCATCGTAAAATACATGCAAAAACGTGAGAACAGCCGTTCCGCTACCTTCTGTTTTTTTTTTTTTTTTGACCTTTCGATATTTGCGGAAAAATGGGTATGTATCAGTCCATATACATATACATGTAAATGAATGGTAGCATAGTAAAATTCATGCAAAAACGTGAGAACAGCCGTTCTGCTCGACCTTCTGTTTTTTTTTTTTTTGTACCTTTCGTTATTTGCGGAAAAAATGGGTAGTATTAGTCCATATACATATACATGTAAATGAATGGTTAGCATCGTAAATTCATGCAAAAACGTGAGAACAGCCGTTCCGCTCGACCTTCTGTTTTTTTTTTTGACCTTTCGATATTTGCGGAAAAATGGGTATGTATCAGTCCATATACATATACATGTAAATGAATGGTAGCACCGTAAATTCATGCAAAAACGTGAGAACAGCCGTTCCACTCGACCTTCTGTTTTTTTTTTTGACCTTTCGTTATTTGCGGAAAAATGGGTATGTATCAGTCCATATACATATACATGTAAATGAATGGTAGCATCGTAAAATTCATGCAAAAACGTGAGAACAGCCGTTCCGCTCGACCTTCTGTTTTTTTTTTTGACCTTTTGATATTTGCGGAAAAATGGGTGTGTATCAGTCCATATACATATACATGTAAATGAATGGTAGCACCGTAAAATTCATGCAAAAACGTGAGAACAGCCGTTCCGCTCGACCTTCTGTTTTTTTTTTGACCTTTCGATATTTGCGGAAAAATGGGTATGTATCAGTCCATATACATATGCATGTAAATGAATGGTAGCACCGTAAAATTCATGCAAACGTGAGAACACCGTTCCGCTCGACCTTCTGTTTTTTTTTGACCTTTCGATATTTGCGGAAAAATGGGTATGTATCAGTCCTATACATATACATGTAAATGAATGGTAGCACCGTAAAATTCATCAAAAACGTGAGAACAGCCGTTCCGCTCGACCTTCTGTTTTTTTTTTTTTTGCCCTTTCGTTATTTGCGGAAAAATGGTAATGTATCAGTCCCCCATGTATACTAGACATGTAAATGAATGGTAGCATCGTAAAATTCATGCAAAAACGTGAGAACAGCCGTTCCGCTCGACCTTCTGTATTTTTTTACCTTTTTTTTTTTTTGAGAAACACCTTTTGATTTTATTTTTCCTCAAAAAAAGTCTTTTCATTTTATTTGAGAGGTATCTGCTCGACCTCTTTTTTGAGAAATACCGCTAGTTACGTCCTGCCTTACCACCTAGGCTAAAATATGGTTTGGGCTGACAATTGGCTATACGCACACGGGCCTTGAAGCTTTCCACTGGGCCAACTGTATGGAGCCCCCAGAAACGTCAACATCGGATCAGCTCCCTGGCACTGGCTGCCGAGCGAGTTCCCTAAAAAAAGACAATCGAGCGGAGCGCCACCGCGCCGCCGCCCCTTCTCCCGTGTCTGCCCCGACCCCCCGGCGCATCCGGCAGGCGCAGGCGCAGTGCACCCGGCCAACCCGCAGTTGCAGGCACAGTGCACGACCCGGCCATCCCGCAGTCGCGCTCGCCTAGCCAGTCGTTATCAGGAAGCACGGCGGCGCCCAAATCCGGCAGCCACGGCCGCACACGCCGGCAGGTGGCACACTCCACACCTCCACGGCTCCAAACGCGCTGGCGCAGGAGATACATGTGAAGCCTGGAGCCTACCGTGGGTTGTGGAGTCCTCTAGAAGGGCGACTCGTTTTCAGGTTTGGCGGGAACTACTTGGGTGGCGAATCCGAGTGACTTAGGCCGTTCGATTTAATAGAGTTGACGGCTAGAGATGAATCTACTCTAGAAGTTACGGGTAAAAGAAGAGAGAAGAAGGTAGATTCAAATATTCAAAAAAACGTGTACTATAGTGGTAGAGATATGTTAACGTAAATGAAATGATCTTCACATATAAAAGCTAGGAAGATGCCATTTACATCAATGTATGCTATATCTACAGGCTCAATTCATTTTCCTGAAGGATGATACTCCCACCAAGAAATGGAAGATGTTTCTTTTTACAGAGAAAGAAATGGAAGATGTTAATTACCTCTGTACAAAAACTAATTCAGAATTCATCATCTTTTTCTGTTGATTTTGTGATGGGTACCGACCATCTGCCCAAATGGGCCGTGTAATTCGTGCATCTGACGATACCTCCTCCTTTAGGCCCATCCGGGAAATCCATCACGCTGATGCTGCCGTCGTCCAGATGGAATGACGGCATATAATCCATTGTTAGGTCCAGACACCTGCAGAGCAGTGCCAGGTGGATGGCAGGATGCCCGATGGCAGCAACGATTCGGTCTGACTCAGCACCATCATCATCTGGCAATTCGTTTACCAAAGCTTGCCATGCATCCTCTGACTGAGCCCACAATGTCTTCAGCTTTTGGTGTTCCATGCCGCCCATCCAACCAGACTGAACTATCTGTTCAAGGCTCTGCAGAGAACGGGGGGATTGTTATTTTTCAGCCCCGGAAATGTGAAATGTATATGTTTGGTTTTGAAA
Source organism: Thinopyrum elongatum (assembly GCA_011799875.1). Taxonomy (NCBI): domain Eukaryota; kingdom Viridiplantae; phylum Streptophyta; class Magnoliopsida; order Poales; family Poaceae; genus Thinopyrum; species Thinopyrum elongatum. The sequence continues at coordinate 138,389,194 of CM022300.1, read as the reverse complement.
GCTTCCGAGTAACACTCCAATTTCCCTAAGTGCCAGCCAATGTGCACATGAGATGGCATTAACAAGAAAAGGAAGTATATGATCAGTGGTAATGGTAGTTCTGAATTCTAGATGTCGCGATTTGTGGCGTCTTTGCAATGAATTCATCTCCATAACGTTTCAGCCTTTCAGGACATATAGAAGGCCTTCAAAGTAGAGCTAGTGTGATGCTGCTCATCATAAACCACAGAAATTGTAAATGGTCTAACCTTTTGTTTCGTTAGAAAGGCATCGTCAATTTCGAGTCCCAGCAAATTCTTCATTTCAACGTAACGAGGCACACAGTCAGCACCTAAGCAATCAGCAGCCTCTTGGACCTGCAAGTGACTCCATGAGATCAGATTGAGCAGGTGAAAAATTGGTACAAATAAGATAGAAAGCAACTATCCGAATGTTGCGGTTCGTGAAACTTGTATTTACCTCACATATGGCAGTTGCGGTATCAACAGCTGCGACTTGTGGGCTACAGATAATACTGTTCACCTTCAGATCTAGAAGCAGTTCCGCAGTCTTCTGAGCCTGAAAGTGTGTGACCGAATATGAGCTTAGCTGTTGTACTGGAAAGGAAATAAATTGGTGCTGTATGACACACAAAATGTGAATTACCTGTATAACACCTAGCATGTTCAGTGGTGCATAACCCACTCCGCCTAAACTACCCTGGAGTTCAAAAGGACAACATATGTAACTCAAAAGAGTACAAATGGTGCATTGTGCTATTAAAGTAATATAGTTTTCATTGCCATAGGTGTCTAGATCCATAATTCCAGGAATTAGAAAATAGGATCCTGGTGACTTCATGGCTTGATCCCAGGAACAAGTGCAACATTCTTCATGCATGCGTGCACACAAGGAAAATCCATACCTCAGAACTGCTCTGTGTAGCCCCTTGACAAACCAGAATGATCCGCTTCCTCGACTTTCTACCTGCAGAACTTTCTGCAGAAACAGGAGAGTTTGGGGTCTGCGCGAAATACAAACATGCACAAGAGATTAAATCACATGTTTTCATTGTTTGGTTACTTCATCTATGTTTTGTATTGAAACATATGTGCTGTCTTATTAAAAAGTGTTGAAATAAGCCACCCTGCTTACTCTCAAGTGCTAGAAACTGACATGACAAATGAACTCTAATAATCCATCTACTAAGTAGCAAGAAGCCTCAAAGAAGAGGACACCTCACAAGAAGGCAACATTGGCAAACAATGACATTGATGGAAGATAATTAATGCTTGGGTAGTTGAAATACAATGTCATTGAAATAATAGTGGTAAGCTCAGCAGAATTGACTAATTTCATTAACATTACTTGCATTCGTGCAACTATCTGGAAGCAGAGGAAATATGTTCAATGCAATTTTTCCATACTGAGGATGTATTGTTGCTTCAAAGTTCAAACTTCCCACAACATTTACAATGTTTTATGAAAACACCTAATTATCCTGCACATTATTCTAAAGCACCTAAGTTGTATCCGCTAATGGTAATAAGCTTGGATTTTTTGTCGAAAAAGACCGCCTGGCGAACGGAATTGACAAAAAAGACCTCCTCTGAGACGAAGTGACAAAAAAGACCCCCTCAGCCGTGGCGGCAGGCGCGCCAGGCGACACGTGGCACCTGCCGCCACGGTGTGAGGCGGCAGCCCCTGCCGCCACGGCGCCAGGCGCCAGGCTGCGCGGAACGGAAATCACGGCTGGCAACGGAACGGGCTGGCGCGGTGGGGCCCGGCCGCCTGAGGGGCTGGCGGCAGCCCTGTTCCCCCACGGGCTGCGCGCCAGCAAACTAGCAATCAGTAAACTAGCAATGCAAATCTTTGCCCAAAAGAATATTACTACTAGTGTTCATCGTGTCAGCCAAACAGCTAGCTGCGTACGGCTCGTGCATCACGCATGTCATCAGATCTTGACCGAGATCTCACAGCGACATGTGATAAATTTAAGCGAGGCGCCGATGAAAACTCGCTAGAACATGCACGCACGCTCCTCTCCGCCGCTGACTCGATTTTTCGCGGTCTTGTTAAACCCACCGGCCGCCAGCCCCTGAGGCGGCCGGGCCCCACCGCGCCAGCCCGTTCCGTCGCCAGTCGCGATTTCCGTTCCACGCAGCCTGCCGCCTGGCGCCGTGGCGGCAGGGGCTGCCGCCTCACACCGTGGCGGCAGGTGCCACGTGTTGCCTGGCGCGCCTGCCGCCACGGCCGAGAGGGTCCTTTTTGTCACTTCGTCTCAGAGGGGGTCTTTTTTGTCAATTCCGTTCGTCAGGTGGTCTTTTTCGACAAAAATTCATAAGCTTGTAGCAAAGCTAGCCATGTAAATGAAGCAGGCTACCCTGCTAATTCCTTTAATCTCAAAGTCGATATAAAGAGTAGAAGGTCTCATGCTAACACAAACATGCAAGGAGTAGAAGGTTCATATTAATAGTGTGTTTCGGGCTTCCAATAAGCATGAAACTCAAGTTTCAGCACACTGCGTCAGCAGAAATTTTTTGGTTGCAAAGGAAAGCAAAGTTCAGTTATGCAAACAAAGTTACACTCACCTGATTTAAGCGGTTAAGGCACACACTTGGAGGGCGCCCGCCGGGCTGTGGGGTGAAATCCAGCACACTAGCGCCACAGTTGCTTTGGAGCAGAGTCCGAAAGTACTCCGTGCCAAGTCCTAAACACAAACACACCAACTGTGAACACGCCCTAAGCATTATAACATCCAAATCAAAATCTGGTTACACCTTACCCAAGGATGTGGCAACGAGCGCTTGGTTAACTGCATTGTGCGCAACCACAAGCACGGACTTGCCCTCGTGTGTCAGGATCCTCTCCCAGCAGCCCTGCGCTCGGTCCCAGAGCTCCCGCACTGGGTAGTGCCCATCGATGCTGCAGTCTGATGGATTCTTCTGCCACTGCTGGAACAGAGCCCCGTACTTCTCCTTCCCTTCATGCTTGAAGAGCCCCTGCAAACAAAAATCCAGCTCGTCGGTGTGGCATTTCCGCAAGCACCTGCCGGCTGCCAAGCGTTTGCGCAAACATCAAACGAGCGAACGAGCAGGTGCCCACCTGGAAGGAATAGAGGTCGATCTCGCGGAGGTCGTAGTCCGGGATGAGGTCCTTATCGCGGCTGTCCCAGATGATCTCCGCGGTGCGGCGGCACCGGGCGAGCGGGCTGGTGAAGCAGGCGTCGAATGAGTCGGCGAGGAGCATGAGGCGGGAGGTCTCCGCCTGGGACTCCCCCTTGGGAGTGAGCACGGAGAAGTCGGAGCTCCCCTGGATGCGTCCGTTCGCGTTCCAGGTGCTCTGCCCGTGCCGCACCAGCACCACCCGTTTCGCCTCCGCCAGCGGCGGCAGCGGCGGGGACCTATCAAGCTCGGGCACGCTCGAGCAGCGGATGCATGAGGCAGCGCTGCCACCCGGCTGCCGATGAGCGGTGGCCGGCGACGGCGTCGGGGTGGGAGCGAGGAGCATTGGTGGGATTTTATCCGCCCCTCTGATTTGGACGGTACCCGGAAGATGTGTGGTTTGGGTCGAGTTTCCCGAAGAAAAGCCCGTGGGACGGACGCGCGTATTTTACACATTACGTCTTCCATTCCAGAAGACGTACAACATAAACTGTTTTTGTATGTGTTGCAAAATTCTGTGGGGGACATGCAAGGAGAGCAAAACTTACATTTCATCTTCAAACATACTCATTGCAACAGTTCCTTTCAGATAATATAGAATGCACTTCGGTCCTTACAGGAAGGGCCTTGTCACATATTCATCATAAAAATTCAAATGCGCTACATCAAGGCAAGAAATAATAATCTGACACGAGAATTACACGGAAAAGAAGAAGGCAAAACACTTGACGCTGACAAAATTGCTTGGTGACCCCGCATAAGCAGAAAGGAATATTGCATCAGGAGTGATTCTGGTCAATTAATTGTCTTAGCGACTTGGGCACCGCCTGTCCACTGTTTGCAAGAACATCAGCTAAGGGCTTTGCATGAGCAGCATCAGTCTTAGAGACGATAACATGCACCTCCCCTGCAACCGTGTGACGAGCTGTCCTGGTGAGGATCTCAACATAATCGTCAAATGAAGGAGGCAAGTCCGCGACCAACACAATCTCAAATTCCTCAACACCTGATGTTGCCAAGCTCTCACAGCCTTTCACAAGGACATTGATAAGCCCCATGCTGCAAGTAGATACAAAGGAACATGTAAGTCGTCAATGTCACAGTGCCACAACACAGTTAATTAAAACAGTGGTGCAGCTAAAAAACATCTGAAAGTGAAAACACAAAAAGAAATATTGAAATGGTTCGCTGTACCTGCTGCATACGGTAAAGGTACTGCCTTGTGAGCCATCATTCACTGTGAGAATTTCCAGTTTAAGGGATGAAGAGAGTTTCTGTGCTTCATGATCGTTCACGGCTACTAGCAAAACCTTTGCTGTCTTACTAGCATGATTTTCTAAAACATTCTCAAGAATTTCCTTAACCTGAAAATAAGTAAAAAGACCTTGTCAGTGTTCTGAGTAATCAGCAAAACATTCTAAAGTTTAATCAACTGCAGCTAAAAACTATGAACCATGGATTCAGGACATGCAGATGAAGTAAGAATGAACGGGACTTCTCTGTCTGCACACTCCAATTACCTTTGATGTCTTTTCCTCTTTAGTACAGAAGTGTACATGCTGTGCTACAAATGCGCTTCGAGAAGTAACAGAATCATTTGTGCTAAGCTTTGTAATTCTCCCATGTAGTAGATTTCTTGCCACTGTTGCCGCACTCTGGTCACATTGACCACTAAATATAGTTACCTGTGCATCACTTGATATGGTACCTCGAATAGAACAAAGTTCTTTGATGATATTAAGGTCCATGAAACCCTTTAGTCCATCAATGACCTGTTATCATGAAAGTTAGCGTAACACTGACAAGCATCAGGACGATAAATACAAGTGAACTGATATGAAATATCATCAAGAGGACACTAAAATATCAAATTTTCGCACCAGCATTGATACATTTGATATGTCAATTGCCTTTAGTGAAACCAGTTCAAGGAGCCTCTCCGGGGTAGATATAAGGAACTCAGGTTCGCAGCTCTTTAGTCTGACAGAGACAACAGACAGTGAATTAGGATTGCGCATACTAATGCATCCACAGGCTCTACAGTCACAAGATATTCACATTCATGAGACTGTATCTGAGACTAGTGATTGAAATAAACATACCCAGATATCTGGTGTTCTATGGAAGCGCCAGGATGCAAGCTCACTGAATGTATTCCAAGAGACTTCAACGGTTTACATATTGAACGCACCTGTTCAAGCAATGAAGTAATACCAAATAAATCACTAGATCAATTAAACCTTGTTCCTGGTGGTACTACTAGACATTGCAACATCAAGAACAAGAAGGTGGAGAGAGCCGGATGTTAATACTCACTTGCACCGCCTTTTCCTGGGAAGGGACGAGGTAGAGGAGGAAGGGGCATGAGACGACCACTCCGAGCTTTTCCTTCCTGGCAACGATGTCGCAGGCCGTGGAGACAAGCCACGCCGTCTGCTCCCGGGTGGCGTACTGGTAGCTGGTGTCGAGCACGTCCGAAGGCGGGGACGCCGCGCAGGACTTCCAGAGCTCCATGCCCCAGGAGGCGGTGTCGTGGATGCCGCCGCCGTCCTCCTCAGATGCACCCGCCCCGTCCCGGATCGCGTTGAGGCAGACCACCAGGAACTTGGACGGCCGGTCATACTCCACCCGGTCCTCCTCCGTCTCCTTCCGCACGGGTATGGCATTAGGACCGGTGGCCCGCTCCAGCGGCCGCTTCTTGGAATCCTTGCTCTTCTTCTTCTTCTCGTGGTCGTCGTTGGTGTCGGCGGCGTCTTCGGCCTTGCGCTTCTTGGCGTGGCGCTCGTTGAAGGGGTCCTCGGGGCAAGGGAGGGAGAAGCACATGCCCTCGCAGCCGCGGCGCTTGCCGGTCTTGCGGCGGCGCTTGGAGGCGATGATGGCGGCGACGCGCGTGGAGACGGCGTTCTCGCTGCTGCGCATCCGCTTGCGGCGCACCTTCCCGCGCTTCCGCGCGAGCGCGTCGTCGCCCTTTGGCATCCCGCTCGCTTGCTCCGGCCAACCTAACACACAACGGCAGGACCGCGCCGCCGCACCCGCGCTAAAACCTAGCAAAGAACCTCCGTCTCCTCTGCTGCTCTCGCACGAACAGGGCCGGCGAGAATGAGATTGGCCAGAACGGATGGGGGAGTTGGTAGAAGAGAAGAAGCCCGCACGATGCCGTGCAGCCCATTTTGGGAAGGCTCGGGCCCATTCAGTTAAAAGGCCTAGCCCAACGAGCCAGGGCGCAAAGGCCAGAAATCGGCTACTACGAGACGATGCTTCGAGGAGAAACTGTACCTCACCGTGTACTTCTAAAACGATTCAATTATTCCATTTGTATGTGTACGTATCTCAAGTGTGTAAACCTCCGAACCTCCTTCTATCAATGGGAAGATACACAGTGATGTAAAAAAAAAGGAAGATAAGCAGAATTTTTGCGTATTCGCGAAAAACTGTGAAACCTCAAAAATTACACAGTACAGAACACAAACAGTACACATATAGTATTACAGTACAAAAACCGGATTAGACACCAACAGGAATACTTACATACTCCCTCCGTCCCAAAATTAACTTTGTATGGCAACATGAAAGGGGTTGTGCAGTCATCACATAGGCTGCAACATCCAAATCAAACCAACAATATTTATATATACCAAACACTGGACAGGATTACATCACGGAACAGAGAGAATAAACATTCTAGTCTTAAGAAGACAAGCATATGAAGGTCTTTCACAAACGTGTTGCTAGACTACCACATTTCACCTGAATAACATCTTTTCATGTAGCATCACACATTCACACGGGAAACAGACATACACAAGTCCCCTGCCATTTCAGATGCAACTAAATGAGCCCACATGAACTAAAACACCCTGAATCTTCTCAAGCAACTGCAACACTTTCAGTCAGCGTATTTGACATCTGAAAGGTACACTCGGGCCTGTATGACGCTAGTCCCAATCAAGAAACCAGGTATCACCATTAAACCTACTTTAGGCCTCTCGGCACTTTCATCCAAGACCATGTTCTTGACTACACTTTCCATGTGAATCTCCGAGAACTCGCTTCCCTTTTTCACTTGGAAGACCCTGACCTTTGGATCGAAAGAGTATGCCAGCCTATGCAATAACCATATGGACTTCGCCAACTTGAGAAATGCCTGATAGAAAGCTGTCCTTGGATGGCCACCGCTCATGACATAGTTTCTCTGATCCATGTTACCGAAGAAAGAGCCTTCCATTTTTGGATGCACAAGTAACAGGTATTTGCTTCTGCAGAACTTTCCGAAAACCGAATCTGGGTTCTGGCTCAATACATCAAGAGGATCCATGGCTCGCACTGCAAGGAACTGGTGGAAGAAAGCCTCATTGGACACACTGGCAGTAGCAGCCTTGATGGAAAAGCTCTCTTCATGGAAACCACTGAACATTCTTTGGCAGATATAGGACTCAAATGCATACTTCTTATGAGCTCTCCTTGTGTAAACTACATCAGGTTCAATTGCATTAGCAGCCGCATCGAGATCCCACCCAGCAGCTTTCATCATGTTGATCAAGGGCTTTGAGAAATCGTGTATTGATTGGTATGCATTATCAGCAGCAGATGTAAATAAACTTGGTGTCAGCTCAATAGAGAAGTAGTTCTCTTCTTCATCAGATTCCTCAGATTCTTTGTTAAGTAAACCCCTCTGTTTCAATTTCTTCTCCAGCTTTGATTTCCGATGTTTCGCCTCATCGATTTGCTGCTGTAAAAGGGTAATCTCGGTATCTCTATTCTGGATCTGTGACTGGAACTTCTTTACCATGACCTCATATGTCTTTAGCAAGTTCTGCTGCTCCTGTATTTCAGAAAGCAAGCGTGAATCTTGAGGTGATGCTGCTACTGGCTTAGGATTTTTCTCTCTGTAAGTATGCTTGAGTTCTGAAAGCCTCGTGAGCTCATCTATGACAAGCTTATCAGCAGTTTGGATCTTGTCCGGGTCATAAGGGGTGTGAGCTTCCTGCAGCTGAATGTATGCAGCTTTTAAAGAGGATATGTTGTTGAATATCCTTCCAATCATACTGTCCATCGTGTCCATGTTCTGATTCATATTTTCATCAATTGGCTGAGGATAAACTTTCTGACTATTGTTATCATAAATTTGTGACTCCTTGGAGCCTGGTCGGATCATTACTTCTTGCCCTCAGGAACAACAAAGTTAGTTGTCTTCAATCAAAGTACAGGTGGACATCCACCTGCAAAAGCAACTACTGAGTTCAGGTCATAATTTACAGGACAAAAATATGAACTGCATAAGTGGCCAGAATAGGAATGGCTCAAAAGCGACCTTCGTAAGTATTTCACATCCTATAATAAGAAGAGAAAGAGATTCAAACAAAGTAAACTACAGCATGCTCTGGGTTGCTGTAAGACAGAGATTAATACAACCACACCCTCATAATCTCAAGCTTGAACAACAGATGTTCCATAACATGACCTCCATGCCACCCAACCCAAAAATGAAAAAGATCGGAAAAACATTGAGTAATCGAGCAGGACATCTAACAATAGTCAATGATCAGTCGATCTCCCAAGATGAACGGTAAGAACCGCATTTTACGCATTAGGTTGCTGACCTTTAAGGAGTCAAGAGAAGATTCATTTCAAGTCATATGGTCTGTGGAATTATAAGTACAAGAAGCTATAATGCAGGTAGCCTATATGGAGAAACCAATGGCAACATTAGATACCAATCACCAGTGGCGGAGCTACGGCTGGGCCAAACCAGGCCATGGCCCGCCCAACCCAGCAAGATTTCAGTCAAGAGCAGCGCTGAATCTGGGCCCTAAGCGCAAAATTTTAATGGTATTTGTTAACCTGGCCTGTTTTGGCCCGCCCAGAGAAATGAATGTAGCTCCGCCACTGACAATCAGAGTCTCGGCACACCTTATGGCCTATCAACTCCCTGCCTCTTCACAGGTCGCTGAACCAGATTAAAAAGCTTCACTGTCACATATCCTACAGTGATGAAGATGATGTTGATTGCCTCCTAAGCAAGAAGCATGTGAATCCTAATCATACCTTGCTTCCCTCCCAAGCCTTGGCTATAGCGGGCCCAAATTCTATAAAAAGCTAGTATAAATGCATAGAGAAAATCTATAGTCTGAACTATACTTGAATTTGCCCACTGTGCGCTAACAACCTACTGCAAACTCAATGCAGTAAATATCATCTTTAGCAAAGGCCGCAGAGGACAAACTCTTGTAACATGTTCATTCAACCATATGATTGACATGTTGGGAGGCTAAAGCTTCTCCAGAAATGGCTTTTGGCTGGCTGCCCAGGGACATGGGTGGCTGGCTTTTAGTTAGGCTGGTTTCCTGAGCTGTAATTAAAGTCCAAAATTTCTGGAATACCACTGATGAAAAAGCTATCATGTTTTTTGCCAACTTAAGGGACAGTATGATCTGTGCATCTTTTTAGCATAAATTATTAAGTTGACTTGAAACTGGGAGTAGATGTTGGCATTATAGTAATTAAGAGTCTCTTAATGTAAGTATGGAACGACCCAAAATATGTAGCTTTCTACTGGAAGTAAATAATAATAATCACAAATATACAATCTACGTAAGATCAGCATGTCACCAGAACACTAGCAATACAATCCTGCAACGCTGACATGTCACAACATGGACGTGGATTGGTCTCAGAAGAGCTTTAATAAGAGAATTAGTGGAGTGTCATGTAGGGCTGGTCTCCTTGAAATTCTTGTGGTCTCTAGCCTGATAGCATGAGATGGACTTGTGGTCTCATCTCACCACCTCGTTGGTCTCCGGACTCCTTCCAACCTTGCGGCTAGGGCTTGGCCACGCCAGCAGCAGCAGCTGACAGGGTTGATGCCGAAGACCTCAACTTCTCCAGAATTTGCCTCCTCAACAGATTCTTGTTCTTCACACCCCGATTCGACCCACATCCCTGCCTCATGCCGTCCAGAATTTTGCCTACCCCACCCAACGTCGGTTGCATAGACCTAAACCTGTGGTTATGGTCGAGTACTAAGAGGAACATGACTACTTGTTCCCCAGCAGAGATAGGATGCTGCTCTACAACAGCTCTCTATCTCTAAACGAAGTACGGCAGTGCACAAATGAAAAATTGGGCCCTTGTTATCCTAAGCTGATTTGAGCAATTTGTGTCCTTGTAGTACTATCTCAAGTTTGATTTCCTATACTAGATATATCTATCGACCAAACGGCCATATGTTATATCATGTGTACTTTCTCTAGCCCTTAAGCTAAACAGCATGTATGTCCACATTTAGCAACTGGTTTGGCTACTCTCACAATTAGGTGTTGTCGTTTCCTACCAAAATGATTCATCTAAAAAATAGAATCACACCAATGTACTATGCTTAGCATTGGTATAAGCGGTGAGCGTTGAGAAAAGCACTGAGAATTTAGTATGGTTGTTTACTGGCCATATAGTAGTATCTTTTCAACATTGTCTGCGCTAATGAACGGTGAAAAGAATGCTAGCGAGAAGAAAAGCATATCAATGCCAGCAAAAGGAAGGCCAACATTAAGTGCACATGAATCTGGTCTTGGCAGCATAATCCCAAAGATGAAAAACAGAGACAAATTGCTAGCATACAGAATATGTTGTGACCAGGAAACTAAAGGTTAAGCAGCACTTGATGTATCAATCAGCAAACTGAAATGTGGTGCATCAGTTATATGTGGTTTCAATCATTACCATCCATCATAGTAGCACATAAAGGGTCAGATGAACTTTCGGATCAACCCGTAAAAATTAACACAGAGAGTCAAATCTACGGTATAAATTCGAGGCAGGCATGAAGTTGCTGATCCACTAAAACCAACCTCGCCCCATGGCAAACAAGCTAACCTGATCCCGAGGGTGAGGAGTTGGCGAGGTAGCACGCGGGGGAGGGGGTCCCGGCGGTGAAGAGTGAGCTGGGCGCGCGGGGGTCCGGCGGTGAGGACGCCAGCTGCTCCAGAGGGGGCGTCTCGGCGATCTGGATGCGGAGATCCGGGACGGCTAACAGCAGCCAGGTAGGAGGGGGTCGGGTGGTAGGGAGTGGGAATTGGGGAGGTGTGTCCGTTGTGGGAAGGGGGGGGGCGGTGCCCGCGTGAGACCGGAGACTGCCGACGCAGGGGGAGAACTGTTGCGAGGAAATTACAGGCTTGGTCCTCAACTTTTCTTTTTTTTGCAGGGAATTCTGAGCTTTATTCAAATATAAGCGCATTCGCTGGGCAGTCAGCCTGGAGGCTGCTGATCAGGAAGCAGGGAGTTTCCGTAAGCCAGCTTTCAGTCACAGTCACCGTACAAGCGCGTTTTGCACAAAGATGAGTTGAGACATTGGCTGATCTACTTACATACTGAATTACAAAAGAAATAAAACTAGTAGAAAGCTTATCGATTTCTTGAAGAATGGGAGCCACAACTGAGCGACTGTTGCGGCGAGTGTTCCAGAGGTTGACCACCTCGAGACTATCAGTCTCCAGTACCACGTGACGAAGACATGTACCTAGGGTAGGGTAATAGGCCTGACCTAGACACCCTTACCCGAGGACACTGCCCTAAGGCCAAGGACATTCAAAGGATAGCACCATCTACCGACTGAAATCACCACAGGGTACAACCCACTCGACCAACAGTTCACTCGAATAACCCAATTCCATTCGACCGGGGTGTACTCACTCGACCGCACCAGAAACCACTCGGAAGACAGAAGATCTAAGGTCACTCAGGATGGCAAGGGTCAGGCGTTCACTCCGTAGCCTTAATGATCATTTATTTGCCTTTATTGCTGGCGTTATCAGTAACGTCCTGTCTTTATAGACATTGAAACCCTTGTAACGTGGGACGGTTGGGGTCTTGGCGCACTCTATATAAGCCACCCCCCTCCTCAGGCACAAGGGTTCGCACCCCCTGTAACTTCACGCATAAGTCAGTCGACCGAGCCTCCGGGCACCGAGACGTAGGGCTGTTACTTCCTCCGAGAAGGGCCTGAACTCGTAAATCTTGCGTGCACAACCTCACCGTAGCTAGGATCTTGCCTCCTCATACCTACCCCGCATTCTACTGTCAGACTTAGAACCACGACAGTTGGCGCCCACCATGGGGCAGGTGTCTTAGCGACTTTCCGGTGAGGTTGCAATGTTTTCCGATTCCCATCATCATGGTTTCGGGTGGAGGTTTGGCTGAGGGCCACGAGATCTGTCTCGGCGCGCTCGTCTTCATCGCCGACGACTCCGCCTGGCTCCAGGAGGCCCCCCTCGACGTCGAGACGTTCCCCGTCCACGGGGCGACGCACTTTCGCGCATGTATCCCCGGCGTCCTTCTGCGGCAGCCGTCGACCCAATATCGGTCGTTTCCTACGGCGTCTTCTTTCCCCGCTGTTCGTCGTCGCAAGCGATCCGGTCGATCGCGGCTTCAGCGGTGGGTGAAGCATGCAGTGGCACGTCAATCGGCCACCCCTCAAGTCGCGGCAATCGAGCCCGATGAATCTCTCTACGGCCTGTTCGATCTGTCGACTGGCTCCGTCGAGACTCTGTCCGAGTGCGACAGCAGCGATCCTGCGGCGGAGGTCCTGATGGTCGACACGCCGCGTAGCCCGCCTGGCATGCGTCGCAACGGAGGCGGCGATGGCGGTGGCGATCCGTCGCGTGTTCACGAGGAATACCACCCCGAAACCCTCTCTTCACAGCGGAGGGAGGAACTTCACCGCCGTAACGAAGAAGCACTCCACACGCCCATCGTCGGAGAGACCTCTGAGGCTCGGGCCTTGGAGGCAGCGCGCTTGGCCACTTTGGCTGAACGCACTCGACTGGAAAATCTTCAGCATGCACTCGACGAACGTGCTCGGCAGCGGATTCCTGAGCCCAGTCGACGGCGGCAATTATTCCCTCCTGAACCTCAGGTATACCGCACTCCGATTCAGAATCTTGCAGCCGCAGCTCGTATAGCAGAATCCATCCAGCCATCCCAGTCAGAAGCTGGACGAGGTTTGATGCAGATCCAGGCTCTGCTCCGGGCGACAGGAGACCAAAACACTGCAGAATCACAGTCGCGTGACAGAATCCATAGCAGATCTGTGGTGGCTGACACAGTTCAGTCGGCTCACAGCCCAAGATCGCCTCCGCGGCGTGAAGGGCGGGTGCATCGCCAGGATCAGCATTTGGGTCGGATACACGAGCAGTACGATCATCGACTCGGCTGTGATGACCGCCGTCGAGCGCCTACACCCCCTCCGAGAAGCGGATCATATGTGCCCCGGCACTATGATGACAGGCGCCCGTACAACGGAGGGCGGAGGACGCCGGTCGACCCAAGGGAGCCAGGGTTTGATGCGAGGTCAATTTTAGTGCAAGGTTTGGTCGACAGGAACCGAGCACACGGAGAGGGGCAAGGCAGGGATCGCCCGAGTGGAAGCAGGATTCATGTTTCGGGTCCCGAGTGTTTTAGCAGAGCTATCAGAGCCGCTGAGATCCCCCCCAACTTCAGGTTGGCGACTGGGGTTAGTAAGTTCATCGGTGAGTCGAAGCCTGATACTTGGCTGGAAGATTACCGAGTGGCTGCCCAGATCGGTGGGGGAAATGATGAGGTAGCTATGAAACACCTTCCTCTCATGCTGGAAGGGTCGGCCAGGGCATGGCTGAATCAGTTGGCTCCAGGCAGTATATTCAGCTGGGAGGAGTTAGCCCGAGTGTTTGTCAGGACATTTGAGGGCACATGCAAACGACCTGCGGGGTTGACAGAATTGCAACATTGTGTACAGAAGCCGAATGAAACTCTGAGGGATTACATCCAAAGATGGACCACATTACACCACACAGTAGAGAATGTATCCCAGCACCAAGCAGTTTGTGCCTTCAAGGAAGGCGTTCGGTATCGAGAGCTTAACTTAAAATTCGGTCGGACAGGAGATATGTCTCTGACCCGAATGATGGAAATAGTCACCCGGTATGCTAATGGTGAAGAAGAGGACCGACTCCGCAGTGGGAAGGGCAAGCCAGTCGCCCAAGACACCGGAGTGGGTCGGAAGCAGAAACGCAAAGCCGAGCCAGCAGGTCCAGGTGAAGCTGCAGCTGTAACTCAAGGGAAATTCAAAGGAAAGCCCAAGGGACCCTGGATCCCCAAGAAGGTGAAAGATCAGGCTGGGAACGATGTGTTGGACTTGCCATGTCACATTCACACCAAGAAGGATGAAGAGGGAAATCTGATTTATCCCAAACATACCACTCGACAATGTCGGCTCCTAATCCAGCAGTTCCGAGAGAAACAGCCCAATGAAGAGGAAAAAGAGTCTGACAAGGATGGTGATCAGGAAGAAGATGATGACGGTTTCCCTAACGTCAATTCCACTTTGATGATTTTTGCTGACATTGAGAGTAAAAGTCGACTGAAAGTCATCAACAGAGAGGTAAACATGGTTGCTCCGGCAACGACGACATATTTGAAATGGTCAAAGACTCCCATCACATTCGACCAATCTGACCACCCACCGCACGTCGCCACCCCCGGGAGGCAAGCGTTGGTGGTCGACCCGGTCGTTGGGGGCACCCGACTGACCAAAGTCTTGATGGATGGTGGCAGCGGCTTGAACATTTTGTATGCAGAGACTCTTCGTGGGATGGGCATTCCGATGTCCAGGCTCAGTGAGAGCAACATGCGGTTCCATGGTGTCATTCCAGGGAAGAAAGCTGATTCACTCGGACAGATCACTCTTGACGTGGTTTTCGGTGACTCAAAGAATTACCGCAAGGAGAAGCTGACATTTGAGGTTGTGGATTTTCACAGTGCCTATCATGCTATTCTAGGCAGAACTGCATATGCCCGTTTCATGGCTCGACCGTGTTACGTGTACCTCAAGCTGAAGATGCCTGGCCCCAAGGGCGTGATCACGGTTACTGGCAATCGACAACGAGCAGAAGAGTGCCTCCAGAAGGGCTCTAAGATTGCCGATGAACAGATGGCAGCGATCGAAATGGAAGAGTATAAGAAGACTGCAGATCCGAGTGATTTGTTGCGCACTAAGAAGCCTGCTTCCGAGTCTGCATTTCAGTCGTCCGGTGAAACAAAGCCTGTTCACATTCACCCAACCGATCCCAGTGCTGCACCGACTCATATCTCAACAACACTCGACAACAAATAGGAAGAAGCGCTCATCCAGTTCCTCCGTGAGAACTGGGACATCTTCGCATGGAAGCCATCTGACATGCCGGGTGTACCCAGGGGGCTGGCTGAGCACCGTTTGCGAGTTTATCCAAAGGCAAAACCCGTGAAAGAGCACCTCCGTCGGTCCGCTGCGAAGAAGAGAAAGGCAATCGGCGAGGAGGTGGCTCGGCTTCTGGCAGCTGAGTTCATCCGCGAGATTTACCACTCCGAGTGGCTCGCCAATGTTGTCATGGTTCCCAAGAAGGACGATTCACTCCGTATGTGCATTGATTTCAAGCATATCAATCGGGCCTGCCCGAAAGATCATTTTCCTCTCCCCCGCATCGATCAGATAGTCGACTCGACTGCGGGATGTGAGCGATTGTCCTTCCTGGATGCATATTTCGGGTACCATCAGATCCGACTGTATGGACCTGATGAAATAAAAACAGCTTTTATCACCCCATTCGGGTGCTTTTGCTATGTCACCATGCCCTTTGGTCTCAAGAATGCTGGTGCCACATTCATGCGCATGATACAGAAGTGCCTGCTAACTCAAATCAGTCGGAATGTGGAAGCATACATGGATGACATCGTGGTTAAGTCGCGCAAAGGTTCCGACCTGCTGACTGACCTTGCTGAAACCTTTGCCAATTTGAGAAGATATGATATCAAGCTTAATCCGTCGAAGTGTACATTTGGAGTTCCAGGTGGAAAGTTACTCGGTTTCCTCGTTTCCGAACGTGGGATCGATGCAAACCCAGAGAAAGTTGGTGCAATCCTCCGAATGAAACGCCCTGTGCGTGTACACGACGTTCAGAAGCTTACTGGTTGTTTGGCCGCTTTGAGTCGATTCATCTCTCGCCTCGGTGAAAAGGCATTGCCTCTTTACCGACTGATGAAGAAATCTGATAAGTTCGAGTGGACTCCTGAAGCTGACGTAGCGTTTGCAGAGCTCAAAGCCCTGCTTTCCACCCAGTCGGTGCTTGCTGCTCCAATCAGCAAAGAGCCTTTACTGCTTTATATAGTAGCCACTGGACAGGTTGTCAGTACAGTACTCACGGTCGAGCGGGAAGAAGAAGGCAAAACTTACAAGGTTCAACGCCCAGTATACTATATTTCTGAAGTCTTAACTCCATCCAAGCAGAGATATCCACATTATCAGAAGCTTGTCTATGGAATCTACTTGACCACGAAGAAGGTTGCACATTACTTCTCAGATCATTCAATTACAGTCATCAACGACGCTCCGTTGTCAGAAATTCTGAACAACAGAGATGCAACTGGCCGAGTGGCAAAGTGGGCGATTGAACTCCTTCCGCTGGATATCAAGTTCGAGGCAAAGAAAGCGATAAAGTCTCAAGCGATAGCAGATTTCCTCGTCGAGTGGATTGAACAATAGTTACCGACCCAGATACAGTCGGAACATTGGACTATGTTCTTCGACGGGTCCAAGATGTTGAATGGTTCAGGCGCTGGAGTGGTCCTGGTATCTCCACGAGGCGACAACCTCAGATATGTTCTCCAGATTCACTTTGATTCCTCCAACAATGAAGCTGAATATGAAGCACTCTTGTATGGGTTGCGAATGGCCATTTCACTCGGCGTCCGCCGCCTAATGGTTTACGGTGACTCAGATTTAGTGGTTAATCAAGTGATGAAGGAGTGGGACGTCAGGAGCCAAGCTATGACTGGTTATTGCAATGCGGTGAGAAAGTTAGAAAAGAAGTTTGACGGGCTAGAGCTCCACCATATACCCCGACTGAAGAATCAAGCAGCTGATGACTTGGCGAAGATAGGATCCAAGCGGGAGCCTATTCCTAGCAATGTGTTTTTGGAGCATATTCACGCACCGTCAGTTCAAGAAGATCCCTTCACAGAAGAGCCCCCACAGCCTAAAAGTTCCACTGATCCGACTGAAGTTGAAATCCCAGCTGTGGTCGACTTGATCATGGAAGTTTTGATTGTTATTCCAGATTGGACAGTGCCGTACATTGCATATATTCTCAGGAAAGAGCTTCCAGAGGATGAAGAAGAGGCTCGCCAGATTGTCCGTCGATCCAAAGCCTTCACAGTAATGGGGGAGCAACTCTATAGAGAAAGTGTCACTGGGGTCGTTCAGAAATGCATCACTCCGGAAGAAGGCCGAATGATCCTCGATGATATTCACTCGGGAACCTGCGGTCACCATGCGTCTTCTCGGGCCATCGTGGCCAAGGCGTATCGAGCAGGGTTTTATTGGCCACGGGCAAAGGAGATAATTGACAAATGTGAAGGCTGTCAGTTCTACTCCAACATGTCCCACAAACCCGCTTCAGCGCTGAAGACTATTCCACTCGTCTGGCCATTCGCTGTTTGGGGTTTGGATATGGTGGGACCTCTGAAGACTGGCAGGAGTGGTTTCACCCATGTGCTTGTAGCAGTCGACAAGTTCACCAAGTGGATCGAAGCTAAACCTGTCAAAAACCTGGATGCAAGTACTGCGGTCAGCTTCATCAGAGGGTTAACATTTAGATATGGAGTCCCACACAGCATCATCACAGATAATGGGTCGAACTTTGATTCTGATGAGTTTCGAGCTTTCTGTGCATCCCAAGGTACTCGAGTCGACTATGCTTCAGTCGCCCACCCTCAGTCGAATGGACAGGCAGAAAGAGCGAACGGTTTGATTCTCAAAGGTCTGAAACCTCGATTGATGCGCGACCTCAAACATGCGGCCGGCGCTTGGGTAGATGAGCTACCGTCAGTCCTTTGGGGATTAAGAACAACACCAAATCGGTCGACTGGTCGAACCCCCTTCTTCATGGTCTATGGGGCTGAGGCTGTGCTGCCGAGTGACTTGCTTCACAATGCACCCCGAGTAGAACTTTTTTCAGAAGCTGAAGCAGAACGAGCTCGAGAAGATGCTGTTGATCTTCTGGAAGAAGAAAGAGAGATGGCCTTGATCCGATCGACCATTTATCAGCAAGACCTTCATCGATTATATGCCAGAAATGTGAAGGGTCGAGCATTTCAGGAAGGGGACCTTGTGCTCCGAGTGGACCAGCAACGGCCTCACAAACTTGCCGCCGCTTGGGAAGGTCCCTTCATCGTCACCAAGGTGCTCCTCAACAGAGCGTATCACCTCTACAATGTGGAGCATAATAAAGACGAGCCGCGCGCTTGGAATGCGGAGCTACTCCGCCGTTTTTATACTTAAGTGTTCAGACTGATGAGATGTAATAAAGAGTACCTTTCAGTTCGTTTATCAAAGACATGGTTTTACAGTCTCCTAAATGATTGTTGTTACTAATACATGTGTCCAAAATCCCCCAATGGGTGGCTTAGCCGCGAATCTGATTCGCCTAAGTTTGTAAAATCCTACCGAGTGATGAGCAACCCTCTCACTCGGGGGCTTAGCTGCAGTCCTGTACTCGCCTAAGTTTAAAGAAAATCCTACCGAGTGATGAGCAACCCTCTCACTCGGAGGCTTAGTTGTAGTCCTGTACTCGCCTAAGTTTAAAGAAAATCCTACCGAGTGATGAGCAACCCTCTCACTCGGGGGCTTAGCTGCAGTCCTGTACTCGCCTAAGTTAAAATAAAATCCTGCCGAGTGATGAGCAACCCTCTCACTCGGGGGCTTAGCTGCAGTCCTGCACTCGCCTAAGTTTAAGAAAATCCTACCGAGTGATGAGCAACCTCCACTCGGGGGTAGCTGCAGTCCTGCACTCGCCTAAGTTTAAGAAAATCCTACAGATGATGAGCAACCCTCTCACTCGGGGGCTTAGCTGCAGTCCCATACTCGCCTAAGTTTAAAAAATCCTACCGAGTGACGAGCAACCCTCTCACTGGAGGCTTAGCTGCAGTCCTGTACTCGCCTAAGTTTAAGAAAATCCTACCGAGTGATGAGCAACCCTCTCCTCGGGGGATTAGCTGCAGTCCGTACTCGCCTAAGTTTAAAGAAAATCCTAACGAGTGAAGCAACCCTCTCGCTCGGGGGCTTAGCTGCAGTCCTGTACTCGCCTAAGTTTAAGAAAATCCTACCGAGTGATGAGCAACCCTCTCATCGGGGGTTAGCTGCAGTCCTGTACTCGCCTAAGTTTAAAAGAAATCTACCGAGTGATGGCAACCCTCCACTCGGGGGCTTAGCTGCAGTCCTGCACTCGCCTAAGTTTAAGAAAATCCTACGAGTAATGAGCAACCCTCTCACTCGGGGGCTTAGCGCAGTCCTGCACCGCCTAAGTTTAAGAAAATCCTACCGAGTGATGAGCAACCCTCTCACTCGGGGGCTTAGCTGCAGTCCGTACTCGCCTAAGTTTAAAAAATCCTACCGAGTGACGAGCAACCCTCTCACTCGGAAGCTTAGCTGCAGTCCTGTACTCGCCTAAGTTTAAGAAAATCCTACCGAGTGATGGGCAACCCTCTCGCTCGGGGGCTTAGCTGCAGTCCCGTACTCGCCTAAGTTTAAAAAATCCTACCGAGTGACGAGCAACCTCTCACTCGGAGCTTAGCTGCAGTCCTGTACTCGCCTAAGTTAAGAAAAATCCTAACGAGTGATGGGCAACCCTCTCGCTCGGGGGCTTAGCTGCAGTCCGTACTCGCCTAAGTTTAAAAAATCCTACCGAGTGACGAGCAACCCTCTCACTCGGAGGTTAGCTGCAGTCCTGTACTCGCCTAAGTTTAAGAAAATCCTACCGAGTGATGAGCAACCCTCTCGCTCGGGGGCTTAGCTGCAGTCCCGTACTCGCCTAAGTTTAAAAAATCCTACCGAGTGACGAGCAACCCTCTCACTTGGAGGCTTAGCTGCAGTCCTGTACTCGCCTTAAAAAAATCCTACCGAGTGGTGAGCAACCCTCTCACTTGGGGGCTTAGCTGCAGTCCTGCACTCGCCTAAGTTTAAGAAAGTCCTACCGAGTGATGAGCAACCCTCTCACTCGGAGGCTTAGCTGTAGTCCTGTACTCGCCTAAGTGTAAAACATGCTCCATCCTGATCTGCAAGGACGACGAGGTGCAGGTCGTCCGCGATCCTATCCTCAGAACTGCGTCTGTTCCGAGTGAAGATACAAGTTCCACTCAGAAATAAAAATAAGCATATTTAAGGGCAAACAAAGTTCGGACGAAGGAGTTTTACGGTTACAAAATCACTCGGCATACCGAGGCAAATTGAACCGGATCATAAAAGTACGGACGAAGGAGCTCAAAGTACTCGGGCATCAGGCCCGAAGGAGTTTTACGGTTATAGAATCACTCCGCAGAGGGGCTGGCAGGCTCGACAAACTCGTCCAGGTCAATTCCATCTGCGATTCGAGTAGCAGCAGCAATGAAGGTCTCCATGAAAGACTGGAAGTCGAGCTTCTTGGTGTTGGCGACCTTGATTGCCGCTAGCTTCTCTTCTCTGGCCTCCCTGCAGTGGACGCGAACCAGGGATAAAGCTACGTCAGCACCGCATCGAGCAGCGGACTTCTTCCACTCCTGCACTCGACCAGGAATCTCGTTAAGTCGAGTCATCAGAGACTCGAGGTCGTTTCGGAGCGTGTCCCCTGGCCAGAGCGTTGTGTCGATCTGCGAAACTGCAACCTTGAGTCGAGCAAGATATTCCAAGGCACTAGCGAGGCGAGACTCCAGTCGGAGCACATTCATGGCTGCTTCATCTTTGACAAGGGAGTTGATAGGGTCCAAGTTCGTCTCGACTCGCCCAGTTTCTTCCTCGAAGTCTTCACAGAATTCTGCACTCGCAAAGAAATAATGAGTCGACAGCAGTATGATGAGTCGACGAAAGCAAACCAATCGCACAGAGAAAAGTACCTTCAAGCATGAGGAATAATTTTTTGGCGAGTCCTCCCAGGTAGTTCTCCAACTCGTCCCTCTTGCGGGTGATGTCTTCTACTTTGTCGGTCAGGGTTCGCTTGTCCTTCTTCAGACGAGTCACTTCTTTGTTGGCTTCGTCAAGAGCAGCCTTCAGCTTGGCATTCTCTCCCTCCAGCTGTCCGACTGAAGCCATCTTTTGGTCGGCAAGCGCCAGTTTGTCTTCGGCGGTTTTCTTCGCAACCGCAAGATCAAGGTCCTTCTTCTCCAAAGCTTGTCTCATTGTTTCTAGAAAGAATAACATTCGAATCAGAAAAAGGAGGAGAAAAGGTGGCAGGAGAACCGGTCGACAAACTTTCCTTACCAGCAGCGTCATCCTTAGCCTTCTGCAAGTTGTTTCGAGCCAACTCCAGGTCAAGATTGAGCTGAGTTTGCTTCTTCTCCAAGTCGGCAAACCGGGCTCCAAGATCACAAGATTTCTGCGTTCAGAAGATAGTCAGTCGGCAGACACAAAGACTACTGCCGAATCAAACATTCGCCAATAGTCTCGGGGACTACACCCAGTGGGTGCACTCAGCGTGCCCCCACTGGTCCGACTCTTTCAATCGACTTGGTCCGTCCAGTCAAAAAAAAAAACTCAGACCATAGCCGACTGCCCGCAGTCGACTACGGTCTCGGGGAGTACACCCAGTGGGTGCACTCCGCGTGCCCCCACTGGTAAAGGTTCCACTCGGCATGATCTACCCAGCCCGAGTGGAAAAGATCTGTTAAAAGACCCCCGCCGAATCAAACATTCGACAGCGGTCTCGGGGACTACACCCAGTTGGTGCACTCAGCGTGCCCCCACTGGTTCAGAGATTCGATCAGCACAACCTAGTCGACTCAAGTGGAAAAACTACTCAACAGAAATTAAAACACCCAGTGGGTGTGCAAACTGACAATAGGTGGGCAATTAAGGTTCCAAAACGCTCATCCACGGACGTCTTGCGGATAAAGCAGCAGTTTCTAAATATCATATCCCAACAGAACAAGCGTCAAGATGGAGTTCAGTCGGAAGTAAGCTAACCTAGACATTGGCCTGAAGTGCTGAGCTGGCATCATAGGCAGCTTGACTGGCCTCGCGCACCACCTTCATCTGCTCCATCAAAACGCCAGCCTGGCGTATAGCCTCCTTGGCAGCACTCACTTGGTCTTCTGGGACTTGATGGGCGGTGCGAGGTGCAGTCGGTGTATCAGTTGCAGTAGCTTGAGAGCTTGAGGCATGAAGTTGGACAGACGGAGGAAGGGCCCACACAGTCGACGACGAAGGACGAACACTCGACAAGGGAATCGCAAAAGTAACGGAGGCACGGTTGAAGTCCCCGGATTGCTGGATAGCTGGTTCCGTCGCCGGCTTCGACTGGGGCGTCTTGCTAGCTGGTACCTTCTTGACTGAGGCCCTGCTCCTCCTACCCACGAGTTCTTGTGGCTCATTTTCATCATCGTCTTGAAGTTCAATAACATCTCGCGGAGCTGCAAAAGAATCGACCACAAGAGTTCAGTCGACTGTAGAATTGGCTAGCAAAGAAAAGATGAGATAACAGGGGTCATACTCGCTTTGGAGGTGACCGCGTCCTCCATCTCCTCGTCACCATCATCTTGGTAAGCAGAAGTCTCGAAGGTAGCAGCACTGCAAATCTCAAGGTTCACTCGGTCAAGCAAGTGAATGGGTCGACTACTGATATAAGATTCTTCAAACAAAGGGCGAAAACGAAACGCTTACGCAGAGGCGACGGGAACGTCAACCTTGATCTTGGGCAAAGCCTTCCGTGGCTTTGACGGCGCGGTCTTGAGCTGCTTTGAAGCCTTCTCAGTCGGCACCGGAGAGGATGTCCGAGTGCGCTTTGAAGTCTGTCCAGTCGGCGCTGCCACCTTGCCCCGGATACTTGCTGGGTCGTGCTTGTGCTTGGAACGCTTTTCCGTGCGAGGTGGAGAATCGACCTCCTCGTCGCTGCTCGAGTCTTCGTGCTCTTCATCACTCTCCCCATCAGAGTTCCAGTCGCCACTGTCGCCTCCGCTCTCTTCGCCTTCCTGGATCTGCTCCCCGTTGGGCATCGAGTACATCTCAGTATATATCTGCGAAGCAAAGAATCAAACAAGCATCAGTCGGTTCCAAAGACAGTTTACAAATTAGAGTAAAAGTCACTCGACATCGAAGGTCTGACCTTGTTTGGTTCGTTATCAGCGCCGAGTGGCAGAATTCTCCTAGACCCCCTGGGGTTGTCTTTGTTGCCGGTAATGCTCTGCAGCCACCGCGCCACCGTCTCCTCGGGAACTTCCTCCGGGTGGATCCGAGCAGAATCATCGGCGCCCGAATACATCCACATAGGATGATCGCGGGCCTGGAGCGGCTGGATGCGGCGAGTGAGAAACACCTCTAGCAAATCCATGCCGGTCACGCCATCACGGACGAGTTGGATTACGCGGTCAACCAACATGTTCACCTCCGCCTTTTCTTCTGGAGTCACTTTCAAGGAAGAGGGATTTTCAATTCGCCCCATGGTAAAGGGAGGAAGGCCAGTCGACTGACCAGGAGTTGGTTTGTCCTTACAATAAAACCAGGTCGACTGCCACCCTCTGACCGAATCGGGAAGAGTCATAGGTGGAAAAGTGCTTTTGCCTCTCATCTGGATCCCTAGACCTCCGCACATCTGAATCACGTGCGTCCTCTCATCACTTGGATTGGCCTTTTTCACAGACTGTGAGCGGCAAGTGAAGATGTGTTTGAAGAGACCCCAATGCGGTCGACAACCCAAGAAATTCTCACACATGGAGACAAATGCAGCAAGGTATGTGATGGTGTTCAGAGAAAAGTGATGAAGTTGGGCCGCGAAAAAGTTCAGAAAACCTCAGAAAAAAGGATGAGGGGGCAGAGAAAAACCACGGTCGACGTGGGTCGCGAGGAGGACGCACTCACCCTCCTGCGGCTGCGGCTCGGTCTCATCACCTGGCAGCCTCCAGGACCCATGGTCGATCAAGCCCCCCTCGACCAGATCCTCCATATCTTCTTGCTGAATCATGGAGCGAATCCAATCGCCCTGGATCCAGCCGGGCGGCAGGCCGGATCTCGACGACGAGCCACCCCGACTCGTCTTCTTGCCCTTCGCTGCCGCCGTCGCTTTCTTCGCACGCTCCAAGGCCGCCGTCTTCTCCTTCCCCATCGCGGCAGGCTGCGCTCGGGCGGGGCGGCGGCGTCGAAGGTGGCGGCGAATGTGGTGGTGAAACAGGAGGGGAGGAAGGAGATGGGGAGCACAGTACCGGGCTCATCGACCCCGATGCCTTATATGGACCTGCTCCCGAGTGGCTGACTAGTGGGCCCAGCCAATCCAGTCAAATCCCGCAACAGTCGCGCGCTGGATACGTGGCGAAAAAGGTGGCACAAGAATCGAGGCGTCCCTGCCTAACCCGCTCCGTCTACTGCGGCGCTCTTCGTCCCGCGCGCTTCTCCAAATTTCGAATCCCGTGAGATCCGGAAAGCAGCAGCATGACCAATCTCGCCGAGGATCTTATACCATACCAACACTCAGAGCTTATCAGCAAAAATCACTCGACGACCTCTGAATGGACCCAGGCGACTGACAGTGAAGTTGAAGTTTTTACAAAGATCGCCGGCCCGGTTAGGATGCCTCTGAAGCATATAAATCGGGTCGGAACCATCTTCAACCCCTTCTCCACTCGGACCCAGATCCATTCGGGGGCTAATGACGAAGACATGTACCTAGGGTAGGGTAATAGGCCTGACCTAGACACCCTTACCCGAGGACACTGCCCTAAGGCCAAGGACATTCAAAGGATAGCACCATCTACCGACTGAAATCACCACAAGGTGCAACCCACTCGACCAACAGTTCACTCGGATAACCCAATTCCATTCGACCGGGGTGTACTCACTCTACCGCACCAGAAACCACTCGGAAGACAGAAGATCTAAGGTCACTCAGGATGGCAAGGGTCAGGCGTTCACTCCGTAGTCTTAATGATCATTTATTTGCCTTTATTGCTGGCGTTATCAGTAACGTCCTGTCTTTATAGACATTGAAACCCTTGTAATGTGGGACGGTTGGGGTCTTGGCGCACTCTATATAAGCCACCCCCCTCCTCAGGCACAAGGGTTCGCACCCCCTGTAACTCCACGCATAAGTCAGTCGATCGAGCCTCCAGGCACCGAGACGTAGGGCTGTTACTTCCTCCGAGAAGGGCCTGAACTCGTAAATCTTGCGTGCACAACCTCACCGTAGTTAGGATCTTGCCTCCTCATACCTACCCCCCATTCTACTGTCAGACTTAGAAACACGACACCACGTGCATAAACCCTCTGAGATTTGCAAAGATAACTCCATCTCTTGCAGCTAGGGCTTCGGCAATAAAGGGGTCAGTCACTCCAGGGTGGGGTTTACACCAAACACCGAATAGGGCTGTAGATGAACGCGCAACACCTCCAGCTCCACTTTTTCCTTCATCATGAATAGTCGACGCATCAGTGTTTATCTTGATCTGGCCTGGCTCTGGAGGGCGCCAACCGTGTCCTGGCAGAGTATTCACATGCTGTGAAGGAATGTCCAACAATGCCAACGCTTCGCGGGTGAGTCTAACTGAATTCGCAGGGTCCAGTTTGTCACCTTCGTGCGTCCATTTGTTTCGTGAGATCCAAATAGACCACTTGACAGAAATGATAGATGCTCGTTCTTTGGCCGAGAACCTTGCATCACATAAAATGTCATTTGCCCAGGTAGACGGGTGGAGCCGTGGGAGTTTGATATCCAGGAGCCGGCGGGCTTCCTCCCAAAACCTTTGAACGTGTGAACAGTGCATGAGTGCATGTTCCAAATCTCCATCCTTTACCTTGCAAATTTTACATAGGCTAATGTCTCGAATATGCCGGTATTTGAGCGTGCATTCATCGGGAAGTATTCCACGAAGTACCCTCCACCAGAACACTCGCACTTTTGGTACCACTTTAAGAGACCATAATGACTTCCACAGCTGCTGCTTACTGAAGATTCGGTGACTTGCCCTTCTTCTCGAGCTTGATGCTCTTTCTGAATCACTAGAGCTCGGTACGCTGACTTAACAGTGTAGATGCCTAATCTCTCATGTGCCCATGGCAATATGTCTTCGCCCCCGCCGCGTCGAAGAGGGATATTCAAAATAGCCTCTGCGTCCGGTGCGATAAAAGTGTGACGAACTAGATCTTGTTTCCAAGTCCAGTTCTCTGAGTCAATGAACTCGCTAACTTGGGTGATGTTCATACCCGGCGGTTTGAACAAAGGGGCTCTGGTTAGTGTTGTGGGAATCCATTTATCTGTCCATGGATTAATTGAGGTGCCATCACCAACACGCTGAACAATCCCCGCAAGTAGAGCTTCCTGTCCAGAGATGATTGCCCGCCAAGTTGCCGAAGCGGTCTTAGGTGCTGAAGCATGCAGGAAATCAGTGTCTGGAAAGTACCTACCCTTCATAACTCTGGCACAAAGTGAAGTAGGGTTTGTCATAAAACGCCAACCATGTTTGCCAAGAAGTGCAAGATTGAACATGTGGAGGTCGCGAAAACCCATCCCTCCCTGACATTTTGGTTTTGCCAATTCCTTCCAAGAAATCCAGTGCTCTTGTCAATCGAACTGCTCCACCAATACTTTGCCATACTAGATGTGAGTTTTTTGCACACCTTTTTCGTCAGAAGAAAGCAGCCGATGATGTATGTGGGGATCGCCTGAATAATTGTTTTGAGTAAGACCTCTCTCCCTGCACACGCAAAAAGCCTCTCTGACCATCCTTGCATCTTACTCCTCGACCGCTCGCCAATGTGGTCGAAGGTGCCGCTCGTAATCCAGCCAACGGTAGTGGGAAGACCAAGATACCTATCACTGAACGCTTCTATCATGATACCCAGCGTTCCTTTAATACTCTGTCGGATGGAGCTGGGCGTGTTGGGGCTAAAAAATATTGCACTTTTGTCCTTGTTAACCCGCTGTCCTGAAGCTTCATCATAGATCCTCAAGATGTCGTTCAATCTTTCTGCGCATTGAGAGTTTGCATTTAGAATGATTAGACAATCATCAGCAAAAAGTAGATGGCTCACCCATGTGTAGGATCGAAAGTAGGTCTAGAGGGGGGGTGATTAGACTACTTGACCAAATAAAAATCTAGCATTTTCCCAATTATAAGTGTTGGCAGGTTTTAGCAACTAGAACAAGTCAAGCAATCAACCTATACATGCAATTTTAAGAGTGTATCAGCGGAAAGTAAAACATTGCATATGAAGGTAAAGGGAAGGGTTTGGAGAAGGCAAACGCAATGTAGACACGGAGATTTTTGGCGTGGTTCCGATAGGTGGTGCTATCGTACGTCCACGTTGATGGAGACTTCAACCCACGAAGGGTAACGGTTGCGCGAGTCCGCGGAGGGCTCCACCCACGAAGAGTCCACGAAGAAGCAACCTTGTCTATCCCACCATGGCCATCGCCCATGAAGGACTTGCCTCACTCGGGTAGATCTTCACGAAGTAGGCGATCTCCTTGCCCTTACAAACTTCTTGGTTCAACTCCACAATCTTGTCGGAGGCTCCCAAGCGACACCTAACCAATCTAGAAGACACCACTCTCCAAAAGGTAATAGATGGTGTGTTGATGATGAACTCCTTGCTCTTGTGCTTCAAATGATAGTCTCCCCAACACTCAACTCTCTCACACAGATTTGGCTATGGTGGAAAGATTATTTGAGTGGAAAGCAACTTGGGGAAGGCTAGAGATCAAGATTCTTGTGGTTGGATTGGAATGTCTTGGTCTCAACACATGAGTAGGTGGTTCTCTCTCAGAAAATGAGTAGTGGAAGTGTAGGCATGTTCTGATGGCTCTCTCACAAATGGAGATGGGGGTGGAGGGGTATATATAGCCTCCACACAAAATCCAACCGTTACACACATTTGACCCAACTCGGTCAGACCGAATAGAGGAACTCGATGAGACCGATTTAGTTCAAAATGTGAACGTTAGGAATCTCGGTGGGACCGACTGGATCAACTCGGTGGGACCGATGTGCTAGGGCTTAGGGCAAACATCAACTCGATGGCACCGATTGCATCAACTCGGTTAGACCGAAGTGAAGCAATAAGGCAACAGAGAGGATGTCAAGCAAACTTGGTGGGACCGATTGCACATTTCGGTGAGACCGAAATAATTGCAATAGGCAACAAAGAGTTTGCAAGGCCATCTCGGTGAGACCGAGATCCGTATCGGTGTGACCGAATTGTCTAGGGTTTCTGGCAATGGCTATGTCAAAAGAACTCGGTGGCGCCGGATAGATCAAATCGGTGGGGCCAAGTTTGACTTTAGGTTTTGGACATATGTGGAAATGAGAAAGTGGCTGAGGGTTTTGGAGCAATATCACTAAGCACTTTGAGCAAGTAGACCATTAAGCAACACCTCATCCCCTTTTAATAGTATTGGCTTTCCTATGGACTCAATGTGATATTGGATCACTAAAATAGAAATGAAGAGTCTTGAGCTTTTGCCAATCTTTGTCCTTAGCATTTTGAGGGGTCCACATCTCTAGTCCATGCCATGCCAATCATTGAACTTTCTGAAATATTCAACTTGAATGGATATTAGTTCAATGAGCTATATGTTGTTATGAATTACCAAAACACCCGGGGATTAGTTGCACTTTCAATCTCTTCCTTTTTGGTAATTGATGACAACATATAGATGAAAGCTTCGACAAATGATAATATGAATGAAATACATCGTCGCTTTGAGAAGTATGTGATAAGCAAGAGCTCCCCCTAAATTTGTGCATTATTTAGAATTTGCTTTTGAATGCAAATGCACAATCGATTAGGATCATGGGTCACTCTTCCATGTCACATACATCTTGGTGGAGCGCTCAAAATGATAAGATTGAAATAACATGCACTCATCACCAAGGGTAAACATGATTAATCATACACAAAAATCGTAGATATCATCATGCAAGCACACATTAAGGCATAGTATGATTAAACACATGATCACAAGAGTATCTCACGAGCATAACACAAGTAGCATAGGATCAAAGTAACAAGCGAATGACCAAAGTAGCAAGAGAGGCAAATAAAACCAACAAAAGGCAAAACACTCTCTCTCTCTCGAAGCCTAATGATCTATACACTTTCTCCCCCTTTGGCAACAAGTTACCAAAAAGCTTGAAAATGCATAGTGCTATGCGGCTCTCTAGGAACGATCTCCGGGAGCTTCTGAAGGGGTCTTCTGGTTGATTGCTCCGGTGTGCATAGATGGCATGGAGATGAGAGCATCTGCAAATGCTTCAGCTGAGGTCTGTGGAGCTGGAGGAGTTGAAACTGGAGGTGCAATCGTGGCAGTTGTTGCAGGTGCTAAAATAGAAGCCCTGGTGTCTCTGACAACTGGCACTGCTGAAGACCTTTGTGCCCTTGGCACTCTCTGAAAAGTATCTATGGTAGGTCTGTCATTCCTGTCCTCAACTTCTTCCTGGAGCTTCTCCACAGTGGTCTGGATCTCTGTGACCTTCACATCTAGATCATGAAAATTTGTCTCAATGATCCTCTCAAGACTCTCTTGATTTTGAGTCAGGGTGGCCAAGCCCTTCTCAATTCTCACTGTAGCCTCAAGCAGATAACTGAGTTGATCCTGCTTGGTTTTGAGCATCACTGTAGAAGCATCTGGTGCACTGGCTGCCTTTGCTGCTTTTGCAGCCTTTGCTCTCTCTCTCTCTCTCTCTCTCTCTCTCTCTCTCTCTCTCTCTCTCTCTCTTCTCCTGAGCTTCAACTGAAGTTGGATGTGATGCATCCATGACAACCTCGTTGTCCTCAAATTCTGGCCTCAGGGGAAGATGCTCTTTATCAAGAAGATATGTCCCGGTCCCCATCTTGGAGTTGATCAACATCTGTATGTGAGGGGCATATCCACATGATCTCTTCTGATCAGCAGCTGTTCTCTTCACAGTCTCAACAATCAAAGTCATCACTTTGAACTTCGGAGGTACATCAAACATGTGGAGCAAGTTGATTGAGTGACCACGGATCATCCTATGATCTCCTGACTTGGGCAAAAGAGTGTGCCTCAATATAGTGTTGATTGTTGTCAGGCCAACAAGCAGGAAGGAGATAGATCCAAGCTTGTGAGTCTCCAGAGCATCATCAGGAATTTCCTTGTACATATTTGCCATGGAGTTGTGATCCTTCCTAGGCTTAGCATACACATATGTGTCATTCTCCTCTTCCTCTGGGGCATTGATCAACTTGGCCCATTCTGAGATTGTAGATTGATACCTTGTACCTTCAGTCATCCAGACAATCTTTCCATCTGGGTAGAAGTGAGCAGTGGAATAAAATTGCATGATCATCTCATCATTCCACTTAGTCAACTTCTGACCAACAAACTTGTCAACTTCATTCATCCTGAAGCTCTCATGCACACCTGGGAAGTAGTCCTCATTGTCATCAATGTAATCCCAGTCAACCCATCTCATATCACACACAATGGGCTTCTTGTCTAACAAGACTGTCTCATGGAAATCCTGTTGTTCCTTGGTGTGGAAACGATAGTCTACAGCAGTTCTCCTCCTGGTGGCATAGGGATCAGTCTATCTCCAAAGTCTCAGACCTGCATCCTTTCTTAGCTTCATATTTTCTTCCACAGGATGATCATCACTATGGTCTGGAATCTTGGGTTTCAGCTTTCTGAGCACTAGTGGCTCTTCCTCTTCTTCAACTTCAGGCATTGGGGCCTTATTTTTCTCAGCAGCAGGGATGTTCCTGGTAGATCTCTTTGGTGCAGAAGGTTTTGGAGCTTGAGCTTGAGCTGAAGGCTTGGGGGCAGACTTGGGCTTAGATGGAGCAACCCCAGTCCTTATGGCATCCCCCATAAGCTTTTGAGTCTTTGCAGGAGGTGCAACAGGCTCTTCCTCCTCCTCTTCTTCTTCAGAATCTCTCATCATAGAAGGTCTGCCAATAACTCTGGCAATAGTCTTTCTGACTCTCTCCTTCCTCTTCTTACCTCCAGTAGCCTCTTCCTCTCTTGGTTCAAGAGTGAATTCCATGGTTTCTTGAGTTGAGGCTCTGGCTTTTGACATAGGATTCCTCTTGGCAGGTGCTTTCTTGGGCACTCCGGGCTTGGTTGCAGTAGCAGCATACTCCTTCTTGAGTACCTTCTTCTTGGAGGTCACCTCCTCCTCAATGACAAAGTCCTCATCCTCAGATTCAAAAGTTTTCTTCTTCCTTTGCCTTGTTGCTGCCTTGGGCAAGTTGCTGGGAGTGCTTCTGCTTCCTTCATCATAACTGTTGTTGGAGGGACTAGTGCCCTCACTAAGGTTGAGCTGCCCTTCTGACTTGTTCTGGCTATCACTGCCCTCTGACATAGCTGAAACTGGCCCTATGAATAGTTGGGTATAGATAGAGTGGATGAGCATCACAAAGTACAACTATTTTGCAAAAATACTGAGACAAAAACTTAATTTTAGTTTTCTGCATAAAGCATTTCGGAGCTACTGATTTGACAATCTCGGTGACACCGAAGCACAAACAGAGTCTAAACACACAATTTCGGTCAGACCGAAATGCAGTTCGGTGACTCCGAGATGCTAGGGTTTCACAGAGAAAGTGATTTCGGTCGCACCGATTAGTACACTTCGGTCAGACCGAGTTGTACTTGTGCAATGGCCAGGGCCAAATCGGTGAGACCAAGATCTTCAGATCGGTCGGTCCGAGATGAGTTCGGCGGAAACCTAACCCTAAGTTTTTGCATCAAATCTATTCTAATGGATTCTTTTGGTGGATAGATTTGTCTCATACGTGGGAAGAACTATGGCAATGATCTTTGTGCAAGAGTCGGAATAACGGAACGCACAAAGAGATCAAGTCCGTACCCTAACTTGGCGACGAACTTGCTACAGCGGCAACGGCAGTGAGAATCTTGTTGACGGCGGCGGAGACCAGCGGCAGGGGGGGTCACTGGCGACGACGGTGACGATCCAGAGACCAAGGGGGTGGCAGAGCTAGGAGGCGCGGTCGAGTGTTTGGAGGAATTTCCAAATTTTCAACTCGTGGTATATATACCCAGTCACTGTCGGTGTGACCGAGTGGAACGACTCGGTGGCACCGAGATGCAAAACTGCTAGCAGTTGCTGCAACTCGGTGTGACCGAATTGTTCAAATCGGTTGCACCGAGATGAAAACCTAGATCAACTTAATGAATTCGGTGAGACCGAGCAGGAGTGAGTTGGTCTGACCGAAATGCATTAAGAGGTTTTGGAAGTTAAGCCCTTGACGGATCGGTGGCTCCGAGTGCTCCTCACCCGGAGGGTCCGAATTCAACTTGTTCAAACTTTGTGATGTAGCATGAATAGAGTTTGACGAGAGAAAGCATAGATAGCTAGAGGGATTACTTAGGCATTCTTGTCCATCCATTTGGCAAAAGAAAAACCAAACAATCAAAACAACAAATGGATGTCCTCGAATGGAGAAAATTATGCAACCAACATGCTCACACAATAAGATAGCAAATAAAACATGTGGCAAAGCATGCACAAACACTCTAGCATCTATCAAGCAATTTTGCGATGACTAGGTCATCTATATATGAGTATATTGACTTAGGAGTCAAATGAGAACATTTGATCATAGGTCATACTCATCGTTTAAGCACAAGTGGGGTTACCACTTTTACATAAAGCATTGTTGTGTTCACATCATTAGAGTTGCTTTAGCTCAATTCTTAGAGTAAAGCTCCCCCTAGATGTGATATCCCCCCTTAGAGGGATGAACTAACCTTGGGTTTTGTCGATGATGACTTCATGTAGGTGTTGAAGATGTGGATGCTCAATGTTGATGTAGATCATTTGGAGCAATCCATTTGAGTGAGTTGCACTTTCAATACCTACATGGGTTAGTCCCACAAGGAACATACAATGATATCCATAGACATAGAGTGAAACACACATATGATGATGTCCATGAAAGCATTAGGTTACCTTGTCCCTTGTCTTACCAACAAGAGGGTTTGTGACTCCTTGAACTAGTGCAAGATATGGAAGTTGATTGCACTTGTCCTTGCCAAAATGAACATGAGTGAAGTATGTTGGCGGAGTCACCCTCAAGAACTCTCTAGTTCTTCTTCTTTGGGACCCACATCAACTTGATGGGAATCTTTGGAGTTGTAGTCGTACTTGATGAAGTAGAACTTGATGTAGTCTTGGGAACCCACTTGACCAAGGCCTTAGGAGCTTCTTCAAATGAATCAATCTCTTCTTGAAGCTTGTCCTTGCCTTTTAGCTTGTGGTCTTGTGGTGGAAGATCATCTTGAGCTTGTGTTCCCTTGAAAGAAGTGGGATCATACTTCTCTTCTTGAGGAACAAACTTCGTCTTGGGGTATTGATCTTCTTCGCACTCAACTCCATTGGCATTGAACTTTCGTTCAAAACCAACACCTTGATTCTTCCGGTGCCTTGATGACCCACAAGTATATGGGATCAATTGTAGCCTTTTCGATAAGTAAGAGTGTCGAACCCAACGAGGAGCAGAAGGAAATGACAAGTGGTTTTCAGCAAGGTAATGTCTGCAAGTACTGAAATTGTAAGTAGCAGAGTAGTTTGATAGCAAGATAATTTGTAACGAGCAAGTAATGGTAGTAGTAATAAAAGTGCAGCAAGGTAGCCTAATCCTTTTGAGGCAAAGGACAGGCCAAAACGGTCTCTTATAATAAGCAAAGCGTTCTTGAGGGTACACGGGAATTTCATCTAGTCACTTTCATCATGTTGGTTCGATTCACGTTCGCTACTTTGGTAATTTGATATGTGGGTGGATCGGTGCTTAGGTGCTGTTCTTACTTGAACAAACCTCCTACTTATGATTAACCCCCTCGCAAGCATCTGCAACTACGAGAAAAGTATTAAGAATAAATTCTAACCATAGCATTAAACTTTTGGATCCAATCGGTCCCTTACGGAATAGCGCATAAACTAGGGTTTAAGCTTCTGTCACTCTCGCAACCCATCATCTAATAACTAATCCACAATGCATTCCCTTAGGCCCAAATATGGTGAAGTGTCATGTAGTCGACGTTCACATGACACCACTAAGGGAATCACAACATACACACTATCAAAATATCGAACACATATCAAGTTCACATGATTACTTGCAACATGATTTCTCCCGTGACCTCAAGAACAAAAGTAACTACTCACAAATGATAATCATGCTCAAGATTAGAGGGGTATTAAATAGCATATTGGGTCTGAACATATAATATTCCACCAAATAAACCATATAGTAATCAACTACAAGATGTAATCAACACTACTAGTCACCCACAAGCACCAATCTATAGTTCCGGTACAAAGATTGAACACAAGAGATGAACTAGGGTTTGAGAGGAGATGGTGCTGTTGAAGATGTTGACGGAGATTGCCCTCCCCAAGATGGGAGAGTTGTTGGTGATGATGATGACGATGATTTCCCCCTCCGGGAGGGAAGTTCCCCCGATGGAATCGCTCCGCCGGAGGGCAAAAGTGCTCCTACCCAAGTTCCGCCTCGAGACGGTGGCGCTCCGTCCCGAAAGTCCTCTCCTTATTTTTTCTAGGTCAAAATGACTTATATACCAGAAGATGGGCACCGGAGGTGGGCTGAGGGTAGCACAACCCACCAGGGCGCGCCTGGGCTCCCTGGCGCGCCCAGGTGGGTTGTGCCCACCTGGTGGGCCCCCTCTGGTACTTATTGGCTCCAATATTCCTCATTTATTCCATAAAAAATCTCCGTGAAGTTTCAGCTCATTTGGAGTTGTGCAGAATAGGTAGTCTGACGTAACTTTTTCAGGTCCAGATTTCCAGCTGCCGGAATTCTCCCTCTTTGTGTATACCTTGCATATTATGAGAGAAAAGGCATTAGAATTACTCCAAAAAGCATTATTATGCATAAAAACATCATAAATAATAGTTGGAAAACATGATGCAAAATGGACGTATCAACTCCCCCAAGCTTAGACCTCGCCTGTCCTCAAGCGAAAACTGAAATCGAAAAACATGTCCACATGCTTAGAGAGAGAGGTGTCGATAAAAACAAAATACGGACATAGAAGCATCATGTGCATTATTGTAACAACAACAAACTTTAACATAAAACTTTTATCATAGACTTCTCATGAATAAGTAACAATTCATCACACTATCGAAGTATAAAGCATAAACTCTATTAGAAACCAACAAACTATGTTCTCAGTCAACTTTGCAACTGCAATTCATCATGTTTTCAGGAAGGGTCACGTATTGGAGCCTTTAGGCAAGTCCACATACTCAACCATCATATAGTCTTCTATGATTGCTAACACTCACCGCATACACATGAGCAAAACATTTCAACCGGACACATAGAAAGATAGGGGCTTTATAGTTTCGCCTCCCAACGTATTCATCTCAAGGGTGATGTCAACAATAATAACTCATGCTACCCATATTCAACTGGACATATGTGCCTAGATCTTTTCTCACCACATGATGCTTGCCAAAGGAGAAAAATAAAAGGAAAAGAGAGAAGAACTTTGACTCTTGCATAAAAATAAAGACATAAAAGTAAAAGATATGCCCTTCGCAGAGGGAAGCAGAGGTTGCCATGCGCTTATTTGTTTGTATGCTCAACCCCTTAGTGCAAGAGAACGTCATGTTATATTGCCCATTGTGATGGCAACCTTTATTATGCAGTCTGTCGCTTTTATTTCTTCACCATCACAAGTTCGTACAACGCTCAATTTTCTCTTACACTAAATGATCTTACATTTTTAGAAGCAATTTTTATTGCCTTATTGCACCGATGACAACTTACTTGAAGGATCTTACTCAATCCATAGGTAGGTATGGTGGACTCTTGGAAATAAGATTTGGGTTTAAGGGTTTTTGGATGCACAAGTAGTATCTCTACTTAGTGTGGAATTTTTGGCTAGCAAAGATGGGGGGCAAGCACCACATGTTGAAGGATCTATGACAATATAACTTCTATGTGAATATGAACAAACATAAATCATTAAGTTGTCTTCCTTGTCCAACGTCAACAATTTTGGCATATAATATTTTGATGGGGGCTCACAATCACAAAAGATTTCTATGATAGTGTATTTATATGTGAATCTTCTCTTCCCTTATTAATTCTTTCATGAGTTGCATCATTGACTAATGCTATGTTTGTCAATCTCTAATAAAATTTTCTACTTATACTTTTCCTTATGTGGTGTTATCACCTACCATAGGATTAGCATATGATCTTTTCATTTATTTCTTTTCTTTTTATTGCAATAACAAAGTAAAGAAAGCAAAAACTAATAACTAAACTTTATTTTATATCTCGCACACGATTACAAGGATAGATCACTAAGCAAGCTCTCAAAAAGAAAAGATCGAACTAAAAATTTATTCATCTAAAGCAAAAGATCGAACTAAGAGAAGTAAAGGCAAAAGGTAGTGGAGGTGATACAATACCGGGGCACCTCCCCCAAGCTTGGCGGAAGCCAAGGGGAGTGCCCATACCCGATACTCAGTTTTCTTTTGGTGGTGAAGAAGGAGGTGGTGATGAAGTAAAGACGACCTTGTCCTCGGGTTTCCATGGCAGAGGTCCACCATCATAAGAGGAAGAATGAGTCTCACGGGTCCTGCAACTGGCAGCCAAACTCATACCTTTAAACCTCGCCTCATGTTCAAAGACTTGGTTTTGGAGATCGTAGATCTAGCTTTGGAGGAAGTTGATTTGCTCGTTGAGGGTGAAGAAGATGTCCTTCATGGACTTGCCATCCACCTTGAGATCATGGGTAAAGTCCGTGATCATGAGGTGATTGGCATTGAGTCCACGCTCCACCATCCCCTTGCACCGGAAGACCTCCTGCTCCATAGCTTCAAGCCTGGACTCCATGGTTCCCGTCCCCTTGGGGCCTTGCACATCACGGATGTGAAGCACCCCGTCATGCATCTGGATGACCTGAGGGTGCTGCACCACCTCCCGCAAATATGGGTTGATGACGTTCTTGAAGAACTTGTCCTTGGAGGAGCTTGAAGCGGCCATGGTAGATGGGATCTGTCAGGAAACAGCAAGGAAAAGAAAATAGAAGATTTCTCTGTGATACGGTGGTCAATAGGTTCGGGGGATATATAAAGATTTTTTATCTTGAGAAACAAGCAAACGATAGAAAAACGGAGTCCAGAAGCTACCCGAGGTGGGCACAACCCACCTGGGCGCGCCTGGCAAGCTAGGCGTGCCCTGGTGTCTTGTGCCCACCAGGGGTGCCTTCCTGGTTGCTTCTTATTTTCCTAATTTTCTAAATATTCCAAAACTGACAAAAAATATTTTTGCGGAATTTTTGGAGTCCGTTTACTTACCGTATCACGTACCTCCTCTTTTTCACGATTCTGGAGTGTTCCAGAAGGACTCTTTTATGTGTTCTTCCGGTGTCATAGTTTGGATAATATTACTTTCAATATTAATGGGCGTACCTGAGATATAATGTTTTATTCGTTGCCCATTAACAACCTTCGGGTTAGTGCCTTTGGCATTGTTTATTTTGATAGCTCCTGACTGATAAACCTCCTCGATAACATAGGGTCCTTCCCATTTGGAGAGGAGTTTTCCTGCAAAGAATATGAAACAAGAGTTGTACAAAAGAACATATTCTCCAACTTTGAACTCACGCTTTTGGATTCTTTTATCATGCCATCTTTTAACTTTTTCTTTAAACAATTTGGCATTTTCATAAGCTTGGGTTCTCCATTCATCTAATGAGCTAATATCAAATAAACTCTTTTCACCGGCAAGTTTGAAATCATAGTTGAGTTCTTTAATTGCCCAATATGCTTTATGTTCTAACTCAAGAGGCAAATGACAAGCTTTCCCATAAACCATTTTATAAGGAGACATACCCATAGGATTTTTATATGCTGTTCTATAAGCCCAAAGTGCGTCATCTAATTTCTTAGACCAATTCTTCCGGGACCTATTGACAGTCTTTTGCAAAATTAATTTTATTTCTCTATTGCTAAGTTCAACTTGACCACTAGACTGAGGATGATAGGGTGATGCAATTCTATGGTTAACATCATACTTGGCAAGCATTTTACGGAAAGCACCATGAATAAAGTGTGAACCACCATCAGTCATCAGGTATCTAGGGACTCCAAACCTTGGGAAAATAACTTCCTTAAGCATTTTAATAGAGGTGTTGTGATCAGCACTACTAGTTGGAATAGCTTCTACCCACTTAGTAACATAATCAACAGCAACCAAAATATGTGTATACCCATTAGAGGAAGGAAAAGGTCCCATGTAATCAAAACCCCAAACATCAAATGGTTCAACAACAAGTGAATAATTCATAGGCATTTCTTGACGCTTACCGATATTACCTATTCTTTGGCATTCATCACAAGATGAGACAAACTTACGAGCATCCTTGAAGAGAGTAGGCCAATAAAATCCAGATTGCAATACCTTGTGAGCAGTTCTGTCTCCCGCATGATGTCCTCCATAAGCTTCGGAGTGACATTTCCGTAGGATTTGTCCCTGTTCATGCTTAGGTACACAACGTCTAATAATACCATCTACTCCTTCTTTATAAAGATGTGGGTCATCCCAGAAGTAATGTCTTAAATCATAAAAGAATTTTTTCTTTTGTTGGTAGGTAAAGCTAGGTGGTAAATATTTAGCAACAATGTAATTAGCATACCAAGGAGTGTTATTAGAAACATTTATTGCAGCTAACTGCTCATCAGGAAAACTATCATCAATAGGTAGTGGGTCATCAAGGACATTTTCAAGCCTAGACAAGTTATCAACTACGGGGTTCTCAGCTCACTTTCTATCAATAATATGTAAATCAAATTCTTGTAGCAAGAGAACCCATCTAATAAGTCTAGGTTTAGCATCTTTATTTTCCATAAGATATTTAATAGCAGCATGATCGGTGTGAACGATAACTTTAGAGTCAACAATGTAAGATCTAAATTTATCACAAGCAAACACCACTGCTAGAAATTCTTTTTCAGTAGTAGCATAATTTCGTTGTGCACTGTCTAGAGTTTTACTAGCATAATGAATAACATTTAGTTTCTTATCAACTCTTTGTCCTAGAACAGCACCAACAGCATAATCACTAGCATCACACATAATTTCAAAAGGCGAGTTCCAGTCAGGTGGTTGAACAATAGGTGCAGAAATTAAGGCTTTCTTGAGTGTTTCAAAGGCTTCTAAACAATCATCATCAAAAACAAAAGGAGTATCCTTTTGCAAAAGGTTCGTAAGAGGCCTAGAAATTTTAGAAAAGTCTTTGATAAATCTCCTATAGAAACCAGCATGACCTAAGAAACTACGAATACCTTTGATATCTTTAGGACATGGCATTTTCTCAATTGCATCAACCTTAGCTTTGTCCACTTCAATACCTCTTTCAGAGATTTTATGGCCCAGAACAATACCTTCATTAACCATAAAGTGGCACTTCTCCCAATTCAAGACAAGATTTGTTTGCTCGCATCTCTGCAAAACTCGATCAAGATTGCTTAAACAATCATCAAAAGACTTCCCATACACAGAAAAGTCATCCATGAAAACCTCAACAATCTTTTCACAAAAGTCAGAGAATATAGCAATCATACATCTTTGAAAGGTAGCAGGTGCATTGCATAAACCAAAAGGCATACGTCTATAAGCATAAGTTCCAAAGGGACAAGTGAAAGTGGTCTTTTCTTGATCAGGTTGAGAAACAGGTATTTGTGAGAAACCAGAATATCCATCAAGGAAACAAAAATGTGTGTGCTTTGACAATCTTTCCAGCATTTGATCAATAAAAGGCAGAGGGTAATGATCTTTTCTAGTTGCTTTGTTTAATTTTCTAAAATCAATTACCATTCTATAGCCTATAACAATTCTTTGTGGAATAAGTTCATTCTTATCATTTGGAACAACAGTAATACCTCCCTTCTTAGGGACACAATGATCAGGACTTACCCATCTACTATCAGCTATAGGATAGATTATACCTGCTTCCATAAGTTTTAGTATTTCCATCCTTACCACTTCTTTCATCTTCGGATTTAACCGGCGTTGGTGATCAACAACGGGTTTAGCATCAGGTTCCATATTAATTTTGTGCTGACATAGAGTGGGACTAATGCCCTTAAGATCATCAAGAGTATATCCAATAGCAGCTCGGTGCTTCCTTAGAACTTTCAATAGTCTTTCTTCTTCATGTTCTGAAAGGTTAGCACTAATAATAACAGGATATATCTTTTTCTCATCAAGATAAGCACATTTCAAAGTGTCTGGCAATTGTTTTAATTCAAACACAGGATCACCTTTGGGTGGAGGAGGACCTCCTAGAGTTTCAATAGGCAAATTGTGTTTAAGCAGGGGACGTTGTTCAAAGAAAATATCATCTATTTCATTTCTTTCATGCATATGTAAATCATTTTCATGGTCTAGCAGATATTGTTCTAAAGGATCAGTAGGAGGCACAACAATAGAAGCAAGACCAATTATTTCATCCTTACTAGGCAATTCTTTTTTATGAGGTTTTCTACTAAACTTGGAAAAGTTAAACTCATAAGACTTATCACCAAAGCTGACACCGACAGTTTGTTTCTTACAATCTATTCTAGCATTAACGGTGTTCAAGAAGGGTCTACCAAAGATAATGGGACAAAAATCATCTTGCGGGGAACCAAGAACAAGAAAATCAGTAGGATATTTTATTTTCCCACACAAGACTTCAACATCTCTAACAATCCCGATTGGTGATATGGTATCTCTATTAGCAAGCTTAATAGTAACATCTATGTCTTCTATCTCTGCGGGTGCTATGTCATTCATAATTTCTTGATGTAAGGTAAAGGGAATAGCACTCACGCTAACACCTATGTCACATAAACCATGATAACAGTGATCTCCTATTTTAACTGAGACAATGGGCATACCAACAACGGGTCTATGATTATCTGTTTTATCAGGTTTGACAATTCTAGTAGCTTCATTACAGAAGTAAATAACATGCCCATCTATATTTTCGTCCAGGAGATCTTTAACCATAGCAACACTAGGTTCTACTTTGATTTGTTCATCAGGTTTAGGTGTTCTAATATAACTCATGTTGACCACAGTTGAAACTTTAGCATGTTCCTTTATCCTAACAGGGAAAGGTGGTTTCTCAATATAAGCAGTAGGAATAACTGGATCAACATTATAAACAATAGTTTCCTCTTTAGCTGGTACCGTTTCTTTAACTTCCTTTTTAATAGGTGGGTGATATTTAAACCACTTCTCCTTAGGGAGATCAACATGAGTAGCAAATGATTCACAGAAGGAGGCTACTATCTCAGAGTCAAGTCCATATTTAGTGCTAAACTTTTGAAAAGCATCGGTATCCATAAAAGATTTAACACAATCATACTTAAGCTTAATACCTGACTCTTTACCTTCGTCGAGTTCCCAATCTTCAGAGTTGTGTTTAATTCTTTCCAAAAGATCCCACCTGAATTCAATGGTCTTCTTCATAAAGGAACCAGTACAAGAAGTATCAAGCATGGATTGATCATCACAAGAAAGCCGAGCATAAAAATTCTGAATAATGATTTCTCTTGAGAGCTCATGATTGGGGCATGAATATAGCATTGACTTAAGCCTCCCCCAAGCTAGAGTGATACTTTCTCCTTCACGAGGCCAAAAATTATATATATAATTCCGATCACGATGAACTAGATGCATAGGATAATTTTTTTGGTGAAACTCCAATTTCAATTGATTCCAATTCCAAGATCCAATATCATCGCATAGCCTATACCATGCCAATGCCTTTCACTTCAAAGATAAACGGAAAACCTTCTTCTTAACTTCATCTCCGGGTAAACCTGCAAGCTTAAACAATCCACAAATTTCTTCCACATATATCAAGTGCATATCAGGATGTTCGATTCCATCTCCTGCATAAGGATTAGCTAGCAGTTGTTCTATCATACCCAAAGGAATTTCATATTCAATATTTTCAATAGGTGCAGTATGTTGAGGGGTAATTAATTGTGGTTCCGGTCAAGGTGAAGAAACACCGAACAAACCCCTCAAAGGATTGTTTTCCATAGTAACAAGTGACAATAAATTTCAGCACGTAGTAATAATATTTCCTTACCAATTTCCACTTACCAAGAGTGCTTCACTCCCCGGCAACGGCGCCAGAAAATAGCCTTGATGACCAACAAGTATATGGGATCAATTGTAACCTTTTCAATAAGTAAGAGTGTCGAACCCAACGAGGAGCAGAAGGAAATGACAAGTGGTTTTCAGCAAGGTAATGTCTGCAAGTACTGAAATTGTAAGTAGCAGAGTAGTTTGATAGCAAGATAATTTGTAACGAGCAAGTAATGGTAGTAGTAATAAAAGTGCAGCAATGTAGCCCAATCCTTTTGAGGCAAAGGACAAGCCAAAACGGTCTCTTATAATAAGCAAAGCGTTCTTGAGGGTACACGGGAATTTCATCTAGTCACTTTCATCATGTTGGTTCGATTCGCGTTCGCTACTTTGATAATTTGATATGTGGGTGGACCGGTGCTTAGGTGTTGTTCTTACTTAAACAAACCTCCTACTTATGATTAACCCCCTCGCAAGCATCCGCAACTACGAGAAAAGTATTAAGAATAAATTCTAACCATAGCATTAAACTTTTGGATCCAATCAGTCCCTTATGGAATAGCGCATAAACTAGGGTTTAAGCTTCTGTCACTCTCGCAACCCATCATATAATAACTACTCCACAATGCATTCCCTTAGGCCCAAATATGGTGAAGTGTCATGTAGTCGACGTTCACATGACACCACTAAGGGAATCACAACATACACACTATCAAAATATCGAACACATATCAAGTTCACATGATTACTTGCAACATGATTTCTCCTGTGACCTCAAGAA
The DNA here is from genome assembly GCA_011799875.1 of Thinopyrum elongatum. Lineage (NCBI taxonomy): Eukaryota > Viridiplantae > Streptophyta > Magnoliopsida > Poales > Poaceae > Thinopyrum > Thinopyrum elongatum. The sequence continues at coordinate 138,346,146 of CM022300.1, read as the reverse complement.
CAAAAGTAACTACTCACAAATGATAATCATGCTCAAGATCAGAGGGGTACTAAATAGCATATTGGATCTGAACATATAATCTTCCACCAAATAAACCATATAGTAATCAACTACAAGATGTAATCAACACTACTAGTCACCCACAAGCACCAATCTATAGTTCCGGTACAAAGATTGAACACAAGAGATGAACTAGGGTTTGAGAGGAGATGGTGCTGTTGAAGATGTTGATGGAGATTGCCCTCCCCAAGATGGGAGAGTTGTTGGTGATGATGATGACGATGATTTCCCCCTCCGGGAGGGAAGTTCCCCCGGCGGAATCGCTCCGCCGGAGGGCAAAAATGCTCCTGCCCAAGTTCCGCCTCGAGACGGTAGCGCTCCATCCCGAAAGTCCTCTCCTTATTTTTTCTAGGTCAAAATGACTTATATACCAGAAGATGGGCACCGGAGGTGGGCCGAGGGGAGCACAACCCACCAGGGCGCGCCTGGGCTCCCTGGCGTGCCCAGGTGGGTTGTGCCCACCTGGTAAGCCCCCTCTGGTACTTATTGGCTCCAATATTCCTCATTTATTCCATAAAAAATCTCTGTGAAGTTTTAGCTCATTTGGAGTTGTGCAGAATAGGTAGCCTGATGTAGCTTTTTCAGGTCCAGATTTCCAGCTGCCGGAATTCTCCCTCTTTGTGTATACCTTGCATATTATGAGCGAAAAGGCATTAGAATTACTCCAAAAAGCATTATTATGCATAAAAACATCATAAATAACAGTAGGAAAACATGATGCAAAATGGACGTATCATGCCTTCCTTACTTGCGTACAATTTCCTCAAATTGCTTACTTCCGGCAAGGCTCTTGTAAACACCTTTCTCTATAATTCCATTCAATAAGCTGTTTTCTTGCTCAAGTGTAACTTGGCTAAGAGAATCATTAGTGGAATCAAGAGAACTACTAGAAGCAACAATATTGGATTTAACATGATTATTGTTACTAATAGAAGAAGAATCTTTCTTGCTCTTGTTGCTAGATTTTACTTGTGGCATATAAGTAGACAAGAGTAAACGCTTGGCAATGTAAGAAGAACTTTTCTTTCGAAGATCATCATTGATTGCCTTTAAGAACCCATGTTCTTGCTCTAAATTGAGCTTCTCAAAGCGTAGCTTCTCATGAGTCTTTAAAAGCTCTCGATGATCCTCTAAAGTAGTTTCATGAGCTAACTTAAGAGTGTTTAGTTCTTTAGTTAGATGCTCAATCTCCTTATCATTGTCATTCGTTTCATCTTGATTAGCATGATTAATAGCAATTTCATCATAGTTTTCATCACTAGTGTTATCAACAAGTAAATCATCATCACCTAGCAAATCATCTCAATGTTGGGGATATCGCTTATCGGGAACTTATCGGTCGACCCATGATAAGGGGTAAATCAGCCAATTTATCGGCATATCGGCCGATTTATCGTCATATCGGCTGATTTATCGGCCGATTTATCTTATCAGTCAGACAATGGTAAGCGATAAATCGGCCGATTTATCGGAATATCGGAAGATATCTTGAACAGTGAATCATCTTCATCACTATTGAAATCAACATACTCGGGGTGTGATACCTTAGGGCCTTTAGCCATGAAGCATCTTCCAATTCCTTCATTTGGTGAGTCAAATATGTCATAGGAGTTGGATGACACAAGTGCAAGACCGGCAACACCTTCATCTTGAGTGTGTTCGGAGTCGGAGTGATAACTTCTCTTGGAGTAGTTGTCGGAATCGGAACCGGATACCCATTCACCAACGTGAGCTTGATGTCTTCATCTTGTGTAGCTTTTTGATGACTTGTCCTTCCTTTCCGAATCCTTGCTTCTATGAGAGGGTCTTCGTTCATAACGATCATCTCTACTCCTTCTCTCTCTTGGTGGTGATTCATCTCTTTTACTTCTTCTCTTAGGTGAATCTTCTCTTCTCTTGTAGGGAGCCGTACACTCATTGGAGTAGTGTCCGGGTCTTCCACAATTGTAGCAATTGCGATCACGACTAGAAGATCTTTTGTCATTGTAGGATCTTGACTTGGAACTTCTCTCTTTGCTTCTACTCTTGTAGAATTTGTTGAAGTTCTTCACCATTAAGCTTAGTTCTTCATTGAAGACTTGTTTCTCACTTGATGTTGTAGGAGCATCACATGAAGCTTTGTAAGCACCACTTGACTTGTTGTGGAGCTCTTCCTTATCCTTGAGTGACATCTCATGAGCAACAATTCTACCAATGACCTCCGTTGGCTTGAGATCTTTGTAATTAGGCATCATTTGGATCAAGGTGCACACGATATCATACTTTCCATCCAAGGCTCTTAGGATCTTCTTGATGATGAATCTGTCGGTCATCTCTTCGCTTCCTAAGCCGGCAATCTCATTTGTGATGAGAGCAAGCCTAGAGTACATTTCAGCGACTCCTTCACCATCCTTCATTTTGAACTTGTCAAGTTGACTTTAAAGCACATCCAATTTGGATTCCTTAACTGACTCGGTACCTTCGTGCATATCAACCAAAGTATCCCAAATTTCCTTTGCATTCTCAAGGCGGTTGATTTTGTTGAATTCTTCGGGGCAGAATCCGTTGAAGAGAATATCGCAAGCTTGAGCATTGTATTGCAACATCTTCAATTCTTTCGCGGATGCTTCACGATCCGGTTCTCTTCCATCCTCAAAGTATTCACCTTGCAAGCCAATACGCACAATAGCCCAAACGGCGGGGTTATGACCAAGAATATGCATTTTCATCTTATGCTTCCAACTAGCAAAATTAGTACAATCAAAGTAAGGACCTCTACGGTGGTAATTTCCCTTGCTAGACGCCATACTCTCCTAGGTTGTGAAACCAAGGCTATGATCACCAAAGCTATGGAAATCAAGGCAAATGGAGACCAAAGCTCTCATACCACATGTAGGATCGAAAGTAGGTCTAGAGGGGGGTGATTAGACTACTTGACCAAATAAAAATCTAGCAGTTTCCCAATTTTAAGTGTTGGCAGATTTTAGCAACTAGAACAAGTCAAGCAATCAACCTACACATGCAATTCTAAGAGTGTAGCAGCGGAAAGTAAAACATTGCATATGAAGGTAAAGGGAAGGGTTTGGAGAAGGCAAACGCAATGTAGACACTGAGATTTTTGTCGTGGTTCCGATAGGTGGTGCTATCGTACATCCATGTTGATGGAGACTTCAACCCACGAAGGGTAACGGTTGCGCGAGTCCACGAGGGCTCCACCCACGAAGGGTCCAAGAAGAAGCAACCTTGTCTATCCCACCATGGCCATCGCCCATGAAGGACTTGCCTCACTTGGGTAGATCTTCACGAAGTAGACGATCTCCTTGCCCTTACAAACTTCTTGGTTCAACTCCACAATCCTGTCGGAGGCTCCCAAGAGACACCTAACCAATCTAGGAGACACCACTCTCCAAAAGGTAATAGATGGTGTGTTGATGATGAACTCCTTGCTCTTGTGCTTCAAATGATAGTCTCCCCAACACTCAACTCTCTCTCACAGATTTGGCTATGGTGGAAAGATGATTTGAGTGGAAAGCAACTTGGGGAAGGCTAGAGATCAAGATTCTTGTGGTTGGATTGGAATGTCTTGGTCTCAACACATGAGTAGGTGGTTCTCTCTCAGAAAATGAGTAGTGGAAGTGTAGGCATGTTCTGATGGCTCTCTCACAAATGGAGATGGGGGTGGAGGGGTATATATAGCCTCCACACAAAATCCAACCGTTACACACATTTGACCCAACTCGGTCAGATCGAATAGAGGAACTTGGTGAGACCGATTTAGTTCAAAATGTGAATGTTAGGAGTCTCGGTGGGACCGACTGGATCAACTCGGTGGGACCGATGTGCTAGGGCTTAGGGCAAACATCAACTCGGTGGCACCGATTGCATCAACTCGGTTAGACCGAAGTGAAGCAATAAGGTAACAGAGAGGATGTCAAGAAAACTCGGTGGGACCGATTGCACATTTCGATGAGACCGAAATAATTGCAATAGGCAACAGAGAGTTTGCAAGGCCATCTCGGTGAGACCGAGATCCGTATCGGTGTGACCGAATTGTCTAGGGTTTCTGGCAGTGGCTATGTCAAAAGAACTCGGTGGCGCTGGATAGATCAAATCGGTGGGGCCAAGTTTGACTTTAGGTTTTGGACCTATATGGAAATGAGAAAGTGGCTGAGGGTTTTGGAGCAATATCACTAAGCACTTTGAGCAAGTAGACCATTAAGCAACACCTCATCCCCTTTTAATAGTATTGGCTTTCCTATGGACTCAATGTGATCTTGGATCACTAAAATAGAAATGAAGAGTCTTGAGGTTTTGCCAATCTTTGTCCTTAGCATTTTGAGGGGTCCACATCTCTAGTCCATGCCATGCCAGTCATTGAACTTTCTGAAATATTCAACTTGAATGGATATTAGTTTAATGAGCTATATGTTGTTATGAATTACCAAAACCACCCTGGGAATAGTTGCACTTTCACCGTGGCGAGCACACACTCGCCCTAATGCCTCTGTCAATATATCCTCCATAGAATTTGAGCATGGATGATAAGCCTTCTACACAAAGCAGAAATAGGTACGGTGAAGCAGGGTCACCTTGCCGCAGCCCCTTGGAAGGCATGAAATAAGGTTGCAGCTCACCATTTACTCTCACAGAGAAATGAACAGAGGTGACACATTTCATAATTAAACTTATCCAGGTAGGACTGAATCCCAAACGCATTAGGATGGCATCTAGATAATGCCACTCAACTCTGTCGTACGCTTTCATCATATCTAGTTTAACTGCACAAGCATGGTTTTTGCCTTTCTTCCACCTGTGAAGTGTATGAACACTTTCAAAAGCCACCAATACATTGTCAGTTACCAAATGTCTAGGAACAAGCGCGCTTTGTTCCTCGCTAATGATCTCATCCATGCATCCCCTCATGCGGTTAGTGATAGCCTTAGCTGCAATTTTCTATAGCACGGGGCATAATGCAATAGGTCGATATTGAGAGATCGATTGGGGGTACCGTACCTTTGGGATCAAGGTTATGGAGGTGTCGTTAAGACCCGTCGGTAGCTCACCCCTGTTTAGAAAACCCAACACTGCGTTGGTTACATCATCTTTTAACAAATGCCAGTGTCGTTGAAAAAAAACCCGTTATGAAACCATCCACCCCTGGTGCTTTAGATGGAGCCATCTGAAACAATGCATCATGGACTTCTTGTGCCTCGAATGGTTTCGTTAACATCTTGTTCATCTCCGGTGTGACTTTCACCGGTACGTGAGCAAGCAGCTCACTCATATCAGACACGCCCTGGGAGGTGTAAAGTGCCTGGTAGAACGCCTGAATTTCTTGCTTGTCTTCTTCTGCATCTGCACATACTGATCCATCGGCTCTCTTTAAGCCGCTGATCTTGTTCATTCGTTGTTGCTGCTTAGCTTGTGCCTGAAAGTAACTCATGTTGCGGTCTCCTGCATGGAGCCACAAAACCCGCGAGCGCTGTCGCAGCCAGACTTCCTCTTGATGGAGCACCTCGCGTAGCTGGATTACAGTAGCTTTCTCTTCGTCAGAAGGCCCCCGACCTATGGACTGTTTGCATAGTTTATCGAGCTTCTTTTGCAATTGCCGAACTCTCCTCGCAAGACATCCAAACTCTTTGCCCCCCCGTGGCTCTAGTACCTTTTGTAACGCACCTAGTGACTTCATAATCCCTTGCAGCCCTGGTGCCCTTGCTTGTTTACGCCACGCATCTGTGACTAATGTCTCATAGTCAGAATGCGTCTGCCATACATTCTCATATCTGAACTGCTTCGCTCGATGCGCGCCATCCGTTTGCCTCATAACATGGATCTCTGTCACCACGAAACAATGATCGGACTCGGTAGCACTTATATGACGCACCCAAATATCTTCATAACATTGACGAAAGGCTTCATCCGCAAAGGCTCGATCGAGCCTCGCTTTCACATTATCATTACCACTTTGCCTATTGTCCCACATATAGGCCATTCTAGACCAACCGAGGTCTTGGAAGGAAATATCCTCAACAGCTTCATGAAAGGCCTTCATTTGCCATTCCGGTCGAGCTGACTTACTAAAATGTTCATCACCGAACAACGTCTCGTTAAAATCGCCCATGCACAGCCATGAAGAATGGGGCAGGGCATGTAAGGTCCGAAGAAAGCGCCAACTATGATGCCTATCTTTGACCCGCGGTTCACCGTAGAATCCAGTAAACCGCCACTCCGGTGCAGCTTGATCCTTGACCCTCACGAGCACATCAATGTGGTTCTTGCTATAGTTTTTCAAGTTAACATCCACATCCTTGGACCAGTAAAGCCCAATTCCACCACTTAATCCAACACTGTCGACTGCGAAACAACATGAAAAACCAAATTGATATCGCAAGTCTTCCACTCTCTTAGCCCTGATTTTAGTCTCCATTACGAACAGCAGGGCAGGCCCTTCTTGCTTCACCAGCCGACGAAGCTCCCGAACTGCCTCGGGGTTCCCAAGCCCCCGGCAGTTCCAGCTGATGCAAATCATTGGGACGGGCAGTGCTGCTCTGCAGACGCTGCCGAGTTGTCAGACATTGGCTTCTTCTTCTTTGGTATCCTCTCCTCAGCTTGCTCATCCCCTTCTCTGGCTGAATCCGAACATGTCTCCTGAGGATCAACATGATCTGAAACATTTGTAGTTTTTCCATCCATCAGGAGCAAATGAGTGGGGACAACTCGTCGGTAAACTTTTTTGGGTGCCTCTTTCCTTTTGTTATTCGATGTTGTGTTCTTGACAAGAGAGTTTATCTCATCTCCTTCTTTACCAACGTTGCTAGAGTACTTCGACTCTCTCTGACTGCTCTGGCCTGAGAATTGCTCTTTGTTCGTACTATCACCTGACGTAGCCTTCTTCTTGTCCTCTGATGCTCTCAACTTAGGCCCGAAGGGGAGTTCACCTTGTTCATCGCGGGGGCCTGGAGTTGGGCAGAACAAATCGGAATGACCCAGTCTACCGCAAGAGAAACAAAAGTGGGGGACTTGCTCGTAATGTATGTCATACAGGTCTGTCTTCTTCCTCTTCGCGGAATTGATCAAAATCCATCTCCTCAAAGGTTTACTCACATCATGCGAGATTCTGGCTCTCAGAAACCCACCCACATGATCAAACTGAATCGAAGTAGCTTCTTTGTCAATCTGCTGTGCTATTAGCTTGCCCCAAGAAACATCTTGAAGGTTGTATGGGAGATTCGGGACCCTGGCCCAAAGATGGAGCCGGTCAAACTTAACCTCATCAGGTCGCATGTAGTCCTCAAATTCTGCAAGAACAACAGCGTTCTTGCTAACATGCCATGGAGAGCCGAGCCAGATGCGATCGCGATCCCGTTGTGCCTCAAATTCTGCCACGAACGTATTCTCGCCCATCGATCTGAACTTCAGTCCTCTAAGGTTTCCCCAAGCTGGCCGAAGTGCATTGGTAATGGTTTGGATGTGTAACAGGTGTCTGTGCAGAACCCTACCCGCCAGTAGCCACTTCTTCGCTTCTCCTTCCTCTGTATCATCAATAACCAGAGGGGTCACTTCCTCGTTCGTGATCCCAAGCTTTTCGAGCGCCTCCTCTAGTTGTGCCCGAGCCGTCCTTGAAGAACTAGGTGCCGACTCGGTCTGCTCGCCGCCAGCCGATGACGCCATCTCCTGTCGGAACCAGTGGACGCCCCGCCGGAGAGATCCAGCAAGCGCCGTGCGAGTCCACCGAAACCCTAATCGCCGCCGCCAGGGGTTTTTAGGTTTTCGTGGAAAAAGACTTGGTCCTCAACTTGCGGGCGCATAACACGTTTGCCTAGTAGTTGAAAATCACCCCAATACGGTCCTGTACGCGAAAATAGGTAACATATACGATCCATCATAAAGTCCCCTCTTCATCCTTTTTCATGGTAATAAGTGTCTTATTTATATTATAAGAAACATTATACAAGCATTCTAGAAAAAACATTATACAAGCCATATGCATACCGGCCTGGCAAAACTGAACAAATAGCAGAATGAGGAGAGAAGGCATTTTTTCTGCAAAGGGACGACTCCCAGCGCGACCTAGGGTTCCACTGGTCCGCCGCCGGCCGCCTCCCTGGCGGCGGCACGGGGGCCGGTGTTCTTTGTCCCAGGGCGGCGCCGGAAGGTGTCGTGGCTGGTTTTCTGTCCCAGGAGGCCAGGACACTGTCGTAAGGTGTTGTCATTGGTTTTTCCCTCTCTACTATGAGTTTCTGCTGCCTTTGCTGCTGGAATCCCGTGATATATTAGTTTGTCTGCTCTACTGATTGGATCAAATGAGCATCTCAAGCATGATGTTTTGAAGGTCTCGTGAAGGAAGTTGTGCTCCAATTTTCTTAGATTGGATGCAGTTTGAAGCAGTGGTGGCATTGTTGGTGTATGATCGTCGGACGAGATGAACATCCTAAGTCTAAACTATCGGCGAACGGCCCGAGACAGTTGATGAAATAAGAATTTAGTGAGGTTGTATCACCCGTGCTTAGTCTTTCTCTCGGAGACTAAGCTGTCAGCTACAAGAGCTCAGGACATGCGCCTCAGGCTCGGATTCTCCCATGCTTTTGGTGTTGGAAACGATGGTTTAAGTGGCAGTTTGGTTCTTTTTTGGAATAATGACTCAACTGTGAGCTCGGAATCATATAACAATTCTCACATTGATGTCTCGATACAGAACGAGAACTTGGGAGAGAAAGAGTGGAGATTCACGGGTTTTTATGGGGAATCGGTGAGATCGAAGAGAAAGAACAGTTGGGAACTAATGAAATACCAAAGGAATAAGTTTGATAATCATGGCTCTGCGCGGGTGATTTCAATGAAATCCTCGACGCATCGGAACAAATTGGTGGGAATGTAAGGGATGAATGGAAGATGGATGGGTTCAGGGATGCTGTGGAAGAATGTAGGATGGATGATTTGGGTTATATTGGTCTGCCATATACTTGGGACAATAGACAACAAGGCATTGGCAACATTAAAGTTAGACTTGATAGAGGTCTTGGTGATGATAAATTTCAGGAATGTTTTGATAATACATCAGTGCAACTCATACATACCACGGAGTCAGACCATTGTGCATTGATAATTTCAGTACAAAAATCAATGTGGTTTGGCGGACATAAAAAATCAAGACCTTTTCAATTCGAAAATGCCTGGACAAGACACGAAAATTATGACAAAGTGGTGACCCAAGCTTAGACTCCTCGCAGGGGTAATTTAGCGGATGTACATGACTCATTGTCTGTTGTGAAGGGAAATTTGCAGAGATGAATTCGGTTCAGTACCAAAACAACTGAAATTTTTAAGGGAGAAACTGGAGAATGTCCGTGGTAGCTCTTTGGGGCAAGGATCATCTAGGCAAGAGAGAAATTTAATGCAAAGAATCTCAGAATTAATAAGTAGGGAAGAAATGATGGCCCGTCAAAGATCACGGGTAAATTGGAAGTTGAAAGGGGATCGCAATACAGATTATTTCCATGCTAGAGCTCAAGAGGGACAGAGAACAAACCGTATAAAATCCTTGAAAATGGATGACGATTGCATTGTTACAGCTCAAGAGGGGATGAAAAAAGAGGCAATCAAGTTCTATAAGAACCTCTTTACTGCTGATGTTGACACTAGGCCAGAAAGGGTTACAGACGCTATACCCAGCAAGGTTACAAAGTTGATGAACGAGAGGTTTTGTGCGCCATTGACAAATGTGGAAATAGAGAACTCCTTGTTCATGATGCACCCTAGTAAGTCGTCGGATCCTGATGGGTTTATGTCGTGGGAAAACACGGCCACCTATGGGGCCATCGGCCCCTTATGGTTCGGTAGGGGGGAAAGACGCATTGCACAAAGAGCGGAGGGCGCGGGGCAGCGCGGCAGCGATCACACGGGCAGTTTTTACCTAGGTCCGGGCCGCCGTGAGGCGTAAAACCCTACTCCTGCTTTGGTGGATTGATTAGAGGACCATGGTGGAGGCGCAGCGCTCTAGCCCGGCAAGGTTGCCTCGGGGCGAGAGAAACTACGCGCGTATGAGTATACAGGGGTCCAAATCCTTTCTAAGGTTGCCATGGCCCTCCTTTTATAAATCAAGGGGTCACCACAATGGAAAATCAGTCATTGTGTACTGATTAGATGTCAAACAGTGCCATCATACCTAACTCTGCAGACTGGACAGAGTGCATTAAATGCGCCGCTTAGTGTCACATTGTAGCCTAGCCCGGCAAGCCTTGCCGTGCTATTTTGCCACCTTCTCGTCTGCCTACGTGACACGTTGCTGGACGAGTGTCATTTGGAGGTGATTTCTTCTGGAGATGGCTGCCACGTGCCAAATAACAGCCACTTAGCATCTTGGGGGCTCGACACCGCACCGATTGGTGACTTGCGTTGCTGTGAGGTGGAGTGGTGGAGCCTTGGTGGGGTAATCCGCCCTCAGCATCCCCGGCAAGCCTGCCGGGGCAATCTTGAGACTTGTCTTTGGGGCAACCTCGTCCCCGCCAGGCTCGCCTGCCCGGCAGGGGAGGTTTTCCCATTGCGGTATTTTACTCCTTGGGTTGATCTTGGTCCTCTTGATCCGCCCTTTGATTCCTCAAAGAGCTGATCTCTTCTGCTTGGCCTTGTCCTGGATGCTGCAATCTCGTTCTTGAACCTGTGTACAGTCTGGGCAACATACCTGGGGTTTGTTGCACCGACAGGAGCCCCCGGGCCTGGCCTGAATGCGCTGCCGAGCGTCGTCGGGGTAGGCCCTATCCAGTACATAGGCGGGGAGGCTGTAGTAGCTCACCCCTTGAGATCTTCTTTGCTTCTTCATTAATCTAAGCTTGAGTCAGTTTCCAGTTTTCCCGCGCGACATGCAAGACGTCATGGGGAGATCATGAGCCACGATCCCTGGGCTACCCATGTTCCATGTTCATGGGGTGGTAACTGCCATTCCATTAACTTTCCCCTTTGCAGTATTTCCGCCACGTGCACCGCATGCGTCATGCGGGGTTGTTTGGCGGATGCAAAGGGCGTTGAAATGCGCGCCATGGCAGAAACCCATACGCCATGGATTGGTGCCGAGGGCCGGCCTTGATTCCACGAGCCGTTGGTGGTGCGGGGAAGCCGGATTGGAGGAGTAGGGCGGCTGCCTTTGGGAGAGGAGGAGCCAGCCCCCTGCCCTGTTCGCCTATATAAAGGGACGCAGGGCACGATGCTTCTCCACACATCTCACTCCTTCCTTTCCCTTTAGCAGTTCCTGCCCACTATGGTGAGGGGCAGGGGTCATGGCGGTTCTCCGGTGGTGGCGACGAGGGCTTCTTCTCGACAATGCCTCCCTCCTCCTATTGGGAACGCAGGGGCGGAGCCCGCCGTGAGAGGAGGTGGGAGGGGGCGAGGCCGCGGCCGTCGTGGTGCCCGGGGTCGAGGTGGTGCTCTGGTCGCACCTCCGCCGGCCGCTCATCCCCCAATGGAAGGCCACGTCAGAGATCAACCGCTGGAGTTCATCATCAGGTTGTATAAGCTCCCGTGCGGCCGCCTCCGCCTCCCTACTCCATTTCCGAGGGTGATGGAGCTTGAACAACCGCGCGCGCTGAAACTGCACATGAGGGGTTGCTGTAATGGTAGCATGCGGGTGGATGTGGATTACCCCGCCCCTCATGTCATGCTCTTCCGACGCGGCTGGAAGACTTTTGCCCGCGCTCACAGCTTGACGGAGGGGCATGTCCTCCATTTTAAATTAATGGATGCCGAGCTGCTCTCCGTCAAGGTCTTCGGATGCTCGGGAGCTCGCTTAGGGTGCTGCGCGGAGAGCTCGACTGACTACGAAAGCTCCTCCTTGAGCGATAGCGACGAGGAGGACACTGGCGGCGATGACGATGGCGTCGACGGGGAGGGCGATAGCTCCGGCTCCGGCTGAACACCAGCCGTACCATCACCGTCAGGCGTCGGCACCATCATCTGCACCTGCATCTCATTCCTGGCAAGGCGATTTGCCAGGGAGTTGGATGCAGGGGTGGGGATGGTGCCCCAGGCTCCTCCAGCAGTCTCCCAGCTAGACCCTGGCAGGCTTCCTCGCGGGCTGCAGCTTCATTCGCCCTGCCGCGTCCTGCTGGCCCTGGTGGCGGTGGTCAGGGGACCCTTCCGCCGCTCTCTTCACCATCACCTTCGTCTGTGTCTTCCCGACCTTGTTGAGCTCCCTGTCATGGGGCCCGACGGGGTCGGGCTGGGCTTCTGCCCAGGCGCCTCTTTTGCCCTCTTCGCCTCCTGCCGTAGTTCCTAGGAGGAGAAGGACAAGAAAGGGATTACAGGGCACTTATCTTTTTTCAGTTTAAAATATGTAGGCATGGGCCAAACTTTAGTCTAAATAATGTAAATCTCCTTATCCATGTTTGTGTTTTGTAAGATTTGTACTTGATTATCAGCATATTAATGAAAAAGACAACTTTGCCGGGCACATGTGCATGTACCATCTCCATGCAGAGGTGAAACACCTCTATACATTTAAGTAAACAAGTTTCTCCGGCAAGTTATCCTACCGGCACCCTTAGTTTGTTGCCGTGGGGCTAGGCCTGCCGGGCACAACCATAAAAAAGGGACCAGCCCCCCGCCGAGCCCTTTCCGTCAAAGGCCACTGCGACCACCCTGACTAAAGCAGCGTTCAAGTCAATGGGTAGGAGCACCTATGTTTCGAAGGTGGTGTGGTTTTCATATGCACAAGTTTGCAAATTACAGAACAAATATGGATAAGAAGGAACTTATCTGTTTGGCTTGCCGGGGATCATCACGTGGGCTCGTCTTCATTCCTTTTCTTCGGGACCAAGTCCACGGCAAGAATCCTGCAACTTAATGCAGATGAAAACAATGCCACATGCGTCCTCTTCTACATGATCATGCTATGCTCATGATATGCTTATGCATGCATGCAAGTTTCGGGGGGCCCAGCGCTTCGTTTATTTCTTTGTTGCTCAGGGTCTATGCCTGGCTTTGTACAAAGGGTTACATGCAACTTCGGCAAAGCTTGTACAAAAGGGTGGCTGCCGGGCAAGGCCCGATAGCCGCGCCTTACGGGTAGAACTTATGGAGATGCTCAATATTCCATGAGTTTTGCAATTAAATGCCATCTCCAGTCTCCAGACGGACTGTGCCAGGTCTGGTGACTCGTACTACCCGGTAAGGGCCTTCCCACTTCGGCGTCAACTTGTTTGCACCCTTGGCGGACTGAACGCGCCTAAGGACAATGTCACCTTTCTCAAAACTCCGGGCATGAACCCTGCGGCTGTGATAGCGACGCAGGGCTTGCTAGTAGCATGCAGCACACGTAGCAGCCCAGAGATGGTTCTCCTCAAGTAGCATAGCGTCGTCACACCGGTGCTGTTCCTGCACTACTTCATCGTAGGCAAGCACTCGAGGAGACCCGTATATGAGTTCCGTGGGGATAACTGCTTCTGCCCCATAGACTAGGGAGAAGGGAGTCTGCCCGGTAGCTCGATTTGGTGTCGTACGGAGGGACCAAAGAACCACCGGCAGCTCGTCGATCCATCGCCTGCCGCACTTCTGCAGTCTATCGAAAGTTCTTGTCTTGAGACATCGCAGCACTTCAGCGTTCGCCCTCTTAGCTTGTCCATTGCTTCTGGGATGGGCCACAGAGGCAAATGAAATCTTGCTTCCGAGGGCATGAACATATTGCATGAAGGCGTGGCTTGTGAATTGGGTGCCATTGTCGGTGATGATTCGAGCAGGTACCCCGAAGCGGCACACCAATCCTTTCAAGAACTTGATAGCTGACTGCGCGGTCACCTTTCTCACGGGCTCCACCTCCGACCACTTTGTAAACTTGTCGATTGCGACGAACAAGAATTCAAAGCCCCCGGTAGCACAGGGGAAGGGACCCAGGATGTCGAGCCCCCAGACCAAAAATGGCAATGACAAAGGGATTGTTTGGAGAGCTTGAGCAGGCTGATGGATATTCTTGGAGTGGAACTGGCAGGCTTCACACTTGGTGACTAGCTCAATTGCATCTTGGAGGGCAGTGGGCTAGTAGAAACCTTGCCGAAAAGCTTTCCCAACAAGGCCCTTGATCCGATGTGGGAGCCACACATACCCTTGTGTATTTCTGCCAGCAGTTCCTTTCCTTCTTCCCGGCAAATGCACTTCAATTTCACACCATTGGGCCTTCTTCTATATAGCGTGTCATCAACAAACTGATACATACTGGCCCTCCGGGCTACTCTTTCAGCTTCTTCTTGTTCTTCGGGAAGTTCTCCTGTTTGGCGGAAACGAACAATGTGCCATGCCCAAGTTGGAGCCTGGGGCTCGGCAACAAGGACTAGCGGCACCTCCTCGTCGGCAGGAGCGCATGCTTCGACTGCAAAGACTGGTAATTCGGTGGTAGGGTGTAGCTCACTGATCAAAGGGGAGTTGTTCCTGCCAAGCCTTCTATCGGGGGCTTCGGGAAGCTCTGCCGGGAGAGGCTTGCCGGAGTTCAATTTCCTCCTCTTGCTAGCCATTGTTGCCGAGGATATGGAGGGTTGAGTCAGATGGAGAACAAAAGTCCCTGGTTCCACAGGGAGTTTTTGCGCAGCGCACTTTGACAGATGATCAGCAATGTTGTTTTCCGCACATGGTACATGCTCTGTTTGCAATCTGTCAAAGTGCTCCTCCAACTTTCTCACTTCCTCGACGTATGCCTCCATCAATGGGCTTTGGTAGTCCTTGTTGATCTATCTCACCACAAGTTGTGAGTCTCCATGGATGATCAGCTTCTTGATTCACATCTCTGTCGCAATCCTGAGCCTGGCAAGGAGCCCTTCATACTCTGCAGTATTGTTGGTAGCCTCCTCCCGGGGGAAATGCATTTGAACAACGTACTTAAGGTGCTCCCCAGTGGGAGCAACGAGAAGCACGCCAGCTCCTGCACCCTGTAGGGAGAAGGCGCCATCAAAATACATAATCTATTCTTGGGGCGCTTCCTTGCCGGGGATAACTGTTTCCAGTACTTCCTCATCAGGGGTTGGCGTCCACTCTGCAATGAACTCTACCAGTGCTCTGCTCTGAATAGTTGATGTGCTTTCAAACCTCAAACCAAAGCTGGATAACTCCAAAGCCCATTCTATGATCCTGCCAGTAGCCTCGGGGTTTCGGAGTATGCGTTGGAAGGGGAAGTAGGTGACAACCATGATCTCGTGGGCTTGGAAGTAGTGATGCAGTTTCCTTGAGGCCATGACGAGGCCAAAAATTAACTTTTGCATGCGAGAGTACCTCGACCTAGCCCCCTGCAGTAGGGAGCTGACGAAGTACATTGGGCGCTGCACCATCTTCTTCCTTGCCGTGACCTTGAGACTGTCTCCGCTGCTTTGCTCTTCTTTGTCTTGAATTGCATCTGATCTTGCCGGGACTGGTTCACCTTCCTCCCCAGAGGGGACGGTGGCGGCGGTTGCTGCTTCATCTACCTCCCACTGTGCCACTAGTGCTGCGCTAACCACTTGATTGGTCGCTGCTAAATATAGCAGCAACGGCTCTTGTGGTTTAGGAGCGACTAAGGTGGGAACAGAGGAAAGGTAGGTCTTCAAATCTTGTAGCATAGCGTCTGCCTCCGGGGTCCACTCCACGGGCCCTGCCTTTTTCAAGATTTTGAAAAACGGCAAGGCGCATTCAGCGGACTTGGAAATGAACCTGCTCAGCGCGGCAACACATCCGGTCAAACGCCTCATGTTCTTGACTGTCTTTGGTGCTTGAATTTGCTCGATAGCCTTGATTTTGTCGGGGTTGCCTTCTATCCCCCGATGGGACACAAAAAAGCCAAGTAGCTTGCCGGAAGGAACGCCAAACACACACTTCTCTAGGTTCAGCTTCAAATTGAGCCTGCGCATATTTGCAAAGGTCTCTTCCAAATCCTGAATAAGAGTCATTCTGTCCTTGGTTTTGACCACAATATCATCCATGTAGGCTTCAACATTTCTGTGCAACTGGGACTCAAAGCCAATCTGTACTGCTCTTGCAAAAGTGGATCCAGCGCTCTTCAACCCGAAGGGCATCCGTACAAAACAGTACGTGCCACATGGAGTTATGAACGCGGTTTTTTCTTCGTCCTCCTTGGACATGAAGATCTGATGGTATCCAGAGTAGGCATCCAGGAAGGAGAGCAAGTCGCTTCCGGAGGTGGAATCCACAATCTGGTCGATGCGCGGCAAGGGGAATGGGTCCTTCGGGCATGCTTTGTTAAGATCCGTGAAATCTATGCAAAGCCTTCATTTCCCATTTGCCTTGCGCACCACCACTGGGTTTGCTAACAAGGTTGGATGCAATACTCCTCTGACCAATCCAGCTGCCTCAAGTTTCTTGATCTCCTCGACAATAAACTGCTGCCACTCCAAAGCTTGCTTTCGGACCTTCTGCTTGACGGGCCGGGCATGTGGGCAGACAGCAAGGTGGTGCTCGATTACCTCCCTGGGAACACCGGGGATGTCAGATGGTTGCCAGGCAAACACATCGACATTCGCCCGCAGGAAGGCAACGAGCGCGCTTTCCTATTTGTCATCGAGGGTGGCACTGATGGTAAATGTACCTCCAGTGCCAGCCAGCCCTGCCGGGACCTTTTTCACAGATGGTGCGTTAGCCTTGGATCTCTTGCTATTGGAACTCTCCGACAAGTCATCAACAGGAGCAGTGCACTCCGGAGAGGCACGCTTCCCGGATTCCTCGCTGGCATCCTTGCTTCCTTTCTTCTTTTTCTTGCTTTCCTTGGCGGGAGCAGCGGCTTCCGTAGCTTCTGCAGCAACTGCCTCCCGATACATCTTGTCCACGCATATGATTGCGTCTTTCTTGTCTGATGGGATAGAAATAACACCCATTGGTCCTGGCATCTTCAAAGTGTTGTAGGCATAGTGGGATGCCGCCATGAATTTGGCCAGGGCAGGACGACCAAGGATTCCGTTGTACGACAGGGGGAGGTCAACCACATCAAACACGATCTTCTCAGTCCGGTAGTTCAATCCCCCCCCCCAAATGTTACCGGCAGTGTGATCTTCCCCTTAGGACGACTCCTGCCGGGGTTGATCCCCTGGAACGTACCAGTAACCTTGAGCTCTTCATCTGCTATCTGGAGTTTGCTGATGACCTTTGGAGAAATCAGATTCAACCCGGCCCTGCCGTCAACCAACATCTTTGTGACCTTGAGGTTGCGGATTGTTGGTGAAACCAACAATGGCAAACACCCCACCGCGGTAGTGCGGTCAGGGTGATCCTCCTCATCAAAGACGATGGGCGTGCGGGACCACTTGAGCGGCTTCCGAGAATCTGCCACTGGCTCCACGGCATTGACCTCATGCGCCCACCTTTTAAGTTGGTGGTGAGAGGAGTGCAGAGATGCACCCCCGTCAATGCATAGGGCGTCAGTGGCTTTCTGGAATTCCTGCTCGCTGGTTTCCTCTTCATCCCCTTCATCACTTCCGTCCTCGCAATCCTTCTTCTCACGGCCCTTGGCGGGTTTCCCTTGATATTGAGGAGCCTTGCCGGGGCGACCTGTTCTGCCACCTCGGCCCTTCCCACCAGTGCCATCTTGGTTTTTCTCCTTATCACGCTTCTCGTACTCAGCCCTCTGCTTCTTGACGAGCTGCTCAACCTGCTGACACTCCTGGAGATCGTGGCCTTTGGTCCGATGGATCTTGCAATATGGCCCATCACTCTTCCCAGCTTTCTCAGCAGCCGCAGCTTCCCGGCAATCAGTGCATGTGGCAGCTTCCTTGCCGGGGACCTCGGTCTTGGCCTTCTTGCCGGAATCAGGGGCACTCGACCCTTCAACGGTCATCACCACTTTATCATTGCGCTTCTTGTTGCGCTTCTTGCTCTTCTTCTTCCGGCTAGTGGCATTGTCATCATCTTCTGATTCGATGTCGACACCATCTTCTTCACCTGGGAGTCATCTCCCCTCTTCTACTCGGGCGCACTTATCCACTAGAGTGTATAGCTCATTCACAGTCTTGGGCAAACGAACGTTCATTTTAGAATGTATTCAGCGGTTGCGCACATTGGACTGGAACGCGGCTATCACAGCTGCCGGGTGGATGTCTGGGATGTTCCTGTGCACCCGGCTGAACCTCTGCATGTACTTCCTGTAACACCCTAGATTTTGCCCATTTTCGTTTTCTTTCGATTTTGGTCTGGTTTTGCTTTTCAGTGGCTTAGTGGTCTTGAAATCTGGAGATATCACCTTTGATTCCTCTCCCAAGTGGCTTGTCAATCTCAAAACCATCCCAAGACCTTGCCATTTCCATCTTGGACCAATCCCAATATTCTTTTTCTCGGGAATATTCCTTTTCTTATTAAAGGAATAACCCTGTCTGCCGTGGGTTGTGAAGCTACCCACACTTCCATCATTCCAAAGATTCCCAAATAATTCCCATAAATTTTTTGGGTCAAATATTCCTCAGATATGTCAAAATCCTTCCTTGCCATGACCAAAAATATTCCACCAAAATTCATTTTCTGATTCTGCCCTAGCTGGCAGTTTGTGAAGCAAGTACCCATTATCTTTGCTTGCTTGCTCTCAAACTTTTTGTTCTCTATTTCCCATCCATATAATTTCCTCATGCCAAATTTCAACTTCATTTGCCTAGTGAATATTTCTGAGCAATTTTTCAAAGTTTCTGTTCAAACAGAGGCCTTGTGAAGGAAGTGCAAGCTAGGCACATCCAAATGAGTTGAAATTTTTCAAGCATGTTCATATGCTCAAATAATAGCTATCCACAAAATTTGAGCATCATTCCATTATCTATGTGATCACAGCATCAAATCTTTGTTTCTGGTAATTATTTTGGGTTGTGAAGCAACTATAATTTTTATTGCTCCATAATTCATGAATAATTTCCAGAACATGCTTCTACCTATATGACATCCCTCCACACAATTTGGGATCATCTCATCTACCCAATATTTCTCTAGAATTTCTCTTAGTTTCTGTCCAGAGAGGACCACTGTGAAGGAAGTACCATTTTGGTGTGTCCAAATGGTATGAAATTTTTACAGTGTGTCCATGTATCCAAATAACTAGTCTCCACCAAATTTCAGCTCAAATAGTTACTCTATGTGAGTGCCACTTCATGATTCATTTTTTGGACCAGTTTGGGCAGTTGTGAAGCAACTATGACAAATACTTGTTCAAATCCATCCAAACTTCACAGGACTGTAGTTCCTCTTAATCTAAACCTCCCAGACATCACATTTGGCCCTTAACACATCTCTGTTGATCACAGTTGAGTAGTAAAGTTTGCTACAGCAAAGTTCCAGAGAAGCCTCACATCATCTCGTGGCTTCTCTTGATGATCTATCACTTCTGTGATACCTTGGGGAGCAAGGACTACCGTTTGGACATGACTGAACGGGCCAGAGTGCGCCGCGTGCGCCAATGCACGCGGTGACCACGCGTCTGCCCGAGCCAAAGTCGTGCTCTGCACGCCGACCGCGTCGGACACGACCGCTCCGGCCCCCTCACGCTGCCTTTCCTTGTCCCGTCGTGCCGACGTCGTCGCCACCGTCCACGTACCCACTCCAGAACCCTCTCCAAACTCCGGCGAGCCTCGCCGCCGTATACGGCCAAGTGCGCGCACAGTGGCCGTACGGGGTGAGCTGGCTGGCAGCTTCCCGGCGAGCCATCGCCTTGCTCTTAACTCCCCTGCCTCTCCCATCACCTCCCCACGCGGCTCGGGCACTAGTGCGACTGCCAGCGCAACGCGGACGCCGACATTTTCCCCACGGCGGGATCCGGTGCTGGCATCGCCGCCCGGCTATAAATGCCGCACCCCGCCTCGCTTCACCTCACCAACCTCTCCACCTCGCTCTCCTGGTCCTCCCCGTCCTCTCCCCGGAGCCTCAGAGCCGCTCCTGCTCCACCACCGCCGCCATGGCCGTCGCCGGTGCCAGACTAAATTCGAGCCGGCCGAGCCTTTTCTCCCTTTCCCATCACCACCAAAAGACCACCCGGAGTCCGGCGACCCTTCCCGTCCTCTCAGCTCGTCACCGGAGTGTCCCAGGCCGCCGCCCCAAGTTCCATCAAGCCGCCGTCCACCGGCGTCGGAGTCCCGCTTGTCTCGGTCCTCTCCAGCGGTTGTGCCCTGCAGGGATGGATGCGCCGCATCGCCCTGAGCACGCTGGTGGCCGGAACGCTCCGGAGACGGCCGGTAGCCCCGGCTATCACCGTCGCAGCGCCGCCTCTGCCTCGGCTGTGCGTGCCCGCATCGGGGAAGAAGAAGGAGGAGTGGGAGGGAGAGATGTCAGCAGCGGGCCCCACCTGGCAGCGACTCTGGCGCCCGGCCCCGCCTCTGCTGACTGGGATAAGTGGAAGCGTAATTCCTATTTTACGCTTTCGTCTCAGTGAAAGCGTAATGTGCTGCGGCTTCGGCCAGAAATACGTTTTCACTGTTCCAAAAGCATAGTTCCGGGAATACGTTTTCTGTTTTTCCTCCCAGGGACTTGTCTGTAGTAATATTATTACAGATTGGTCCCTGATCTTCCACCCTCTATATCTTTTCATCCGTAACTCCAAATGAGGTGAATCAAAGCCCACTTCTTCATCTCGTCGAGCTCTATCTGCTGGTGTCATTTTCATAATGTGTTGACACAGTGAAAATGACCATTTTGCCCTTGCCCGTAAATAGCCCCCTCCGAGAGAGAACTATTTTCGGCAATCGTTTCCGCGGACTCTCCGCACTTCTTCCCGATGGTTCCTTCATCCCCAGGCAAGCCACGACAGCCACTTGCATGATGGATATGCAGTAGCTATGGTTCCTACTTGGATAGTTATTTAACATGTGCATGTTATTCTGTTTGAATACTGTATATGCTCATATTTCATGCTTATCTCTACATTCTGTCGATGTGCATCTTGATAGTTATCTGGTAGTCGTTGGTAGCATTATGCTCATGGTTAACACTGGCAGTAGTTCATGCTAAGATGATGACATGTCTACATGTTTCTTTATCTGCTGTTATGGTTCATCCTGTTATCATGGCTCAGCACATCATCATTCAAATTTAACCGGATATTAATCGAACTTGAACACCTATTGGCTGAGTCATAGTGCGCCACCGAATCGAGCTCACCAGTGCAACCACACTTGCTGGGATGGGACAACCCTAACTCGGTCTATTGTCATGCCTCTCGCCGGTGCCTCCAACCAGGGAAGGTTATGAGCGCGTGCTACCTTGGCCCGGTAGGCGGCTATAACCTTGTGAACCCAGTTTTGGTATTGAGCTCAGGTCCCCATTTGGGACAGTTTTGTTTGGCCACGACGGTGGCAGGTGTCGGAAGGACACAAGGGTCACCCATGACATAGCCCAAAGGGGAGTGTGTCGGAGTGGCCGAGAGAGTGCCATGCAATAGACTGGGTTTTGTCGGAATGTCGTTGGTCCACCCGAATGGGAGCACGAGGTGTGACACCCTGGATTTTGCCCATTTCTTTTTCCTTTTTATTTTGGTCTGGATTTGCTTTTCTGTGGCTTAGTAGTCCTGAAACCTGGAGAGATCACCCTTGATTCCTCTCCCAAGTGGCTTGCCAACCTCAAAATCATCCCAAGACCTTGTCATTTCCATCTTGGACCAATCCCAATATTCTTTTCTTGGGAATATTCCTTTTTCTATTAAAGGAATAACCCTGTCAGCTCTGAGTTGTGAAGCAACTCATATTTCTATCATTCCCAAAATTCCCAAATAATTCTCATAAATCCTTTGGGACATATCTTATCCAGATATGTCAAAATATTCCTTGCCATGTTCAAAAATAATCCACCAAAATTCCTTTTCTGATTCTGCCCTAGTTGTCAGTTTGTGAAGCAAGTACCCTTTATATTGGCCTACTTGCTCTCAAACTTTTTGGGCATCCTTTCCTATCCATATCATTTCCACATGCCAAAATTCAAATTTATTTGGATATTAAATCTCTCCTGGCTAATTTCCAAAGTTTCTGGGCAACTAGAATCTTTGTGAAGCAAGTGCTAGCTAGGAGTATCCAAATGAGTTGAAATTTTGCAAGCACCTCCAATTTCCCAAATAATGACTCTTACACAAGTTTCAACCCTATCCAATCATCTTAGTGAGCAGAGCATCGATTCTTAGATTCTGGCCATATTTTTCAGTTGTGAAGGAACTATATTTTATATTGCTTCATTTAAGCTGAAAATTTACCAGGACATTCTTAAATCCATTTCAACTCCTTCCACAAAGTTTTGGCCCAATTCAGCAATCCAATTGCCCTGTGCAAATTTTGCAAGTTTCTGGACAGAGAGGATGCTTGTGAAGCAAGTACCATTTTGGCATGTCCATTTAGTATTAAATTTTTACAGCATCTTCATATGTCCAAATAAACCTGCCTTGCCAAATTTCAGCTCAATCCAATGAAGTATGTGAGTGCTACTTCATACTTTGCAAATCTGGTCAGTGAGGCCCTTTGAACAGCAAGTGCTATTTATCTTCATCCAAATGAGCTGCAAATTTGCAGACATGATCACCTTAGCATTTGATCATCCCATGCCAAATATCAGAGTCTAGATCCTGCTCGATCTCCCCCAGCCCACTCCAAACACCTTGCTGTTCTGGATAGAACTGCTAGCTGCGGTCACCTCAAGTCTCTCTATGCCTGTCTCTTTCCTCCTTGACCTCTTCCTACGAGTGACTGATCGAGTTGACATGTTGGAGTTGACTTGGACGCGTGGCAAGGCCAAGTTCAGGCGGTGACCGTCACCCTGGCGCGCCGTGGACGCGAGATGCGTGACTTCTTGCTCGGGGCCCCTCCTCTCCTTGTCTGTTTCGCGCGATTAGTCTTGTCCCACAGCTTTCCCTCGCTGTATTCTTCTCCCCAGAGCTCTCTCCCCCTCCAGTCCCATCCTCGCCGCTCCGTGACGAGCTCCGCCCTATTCTGCCCGTAGCCGCCGTTGGCGTTTTCTCCGTCTCGAGCCTTCCCGAGCTCGCCTGAGCCCTCCTGAGCGCTCCCGAGCCTTCTCAGCTTCTCTCCGATCTCTCTGGTCGTCTCTCCCCTCCTCCATGAGCTCTCCCGAAGCTCCGGAATGCTTCGCAGCGGCCGTGGGCGAGCCCTGCGCTGTCCGGCTATTTATAGGCTGCCCCGAGTCCTCCCGAGCTCACGAGAGCCTCTTCCGTCCTCCTCTGTCACTCCCCATTCCCCTGCCCGAGCCCCGGAGCTCCTCTCCGCCTCCAATGGCCGTCGGGGCCGCCGCTCGGCTCCGGATAAATTCTGGCGAGCTGCGCCCGGACTCCCCCTCCTTTCTCCACCGCAAGAACCCCTGTGGTCCGGCGGTCCTTCCCCCCTTCTTGCCCCGTCGTTTGGGTGCCGGAGACGCCGTCTTCGAATCTGGCCGACGACCACCGCCGTGGGCGCTCTAACCGCCGCCGTCTTGGGCCCCTCCGGTGTCCGAGCCCAGGCAGGATGAATGCGGCGCCTCCTTCCGGTCCCGTCGGTGGTCCAAGCTCCACCGGGGATGGCCGGAGCCGCCCGGGCCATCGCCGGCGGCGATCTGCCTCGCCTCGCTCCTGTCCCCGATCGGGAGGAGGAAGAAGGAGGTGGGAGGAGAGAGAGGGCCAGCGCGGGCCCCGCCCGTCGGTGACCCAGGAGCCGGCCCCGCCACTGCTGAGGTGGATAAGTGGAGGCGTATTCCTCTGGAATACGTCTTCCTCTGGGGAAAACGCATTTTATTTGAATGCGCAAGCGGCTGAGCTGCTCAGGGACCCAGATGCAATTATCTCTTTTGCTGATTGGTCCCTGGCAGAAAATCATTCATATCTTTTTGCCCGGGACTCCGATTCAGACGAAACCAGCGCCCACTTCTTCGTCTCATCGAGCCCATTCCGATGGTGTCATTCTCGTGCTGTGTTGACACAGCAGAAATGACCCTTTTGCCCTTGTCCGTAAACAGCCCTCCGAGAGAGTACTGTTTCCGGCATTCGTCCCCGCGACATTTCCGCACTTCATTCCGATGACTCCTTCATCTCCAGGCAAGCCACAACCCTCATCTGCATAATTGCAATGCAATATCATAGTTTAATTAATTACTTTAATAGCAAGAATGTTATCTGTAGCATGGATTGGATTATGACATGCATAAGTAGATGTTGAATACCGGATTGTTAATGACTAGTAGTTTACCCACTCGTTGAGGTTATGATGTTGAGATTACCGTCTATGATTATTTTGGGATTCCATCCGGCATTTGTGGATATGAACTAGTAGCAGTAGCCTAAGCATGCCGGTTATTGGATTACTATGATACCGGAGTGTCAGCTGTGACAGAAAGATTGTTCGAAGATAAGATGCCTAATTTGACCAACTAAGTTAACTTGATGAAACAACCTGGTAATAAGTGAACTTAGTTGGTTGATCGAGAGTCACCTGTCCGGGCTTATTCGTGCAGCCACATTTGCCGGTATGGGACGGCCTTGACTTGGTCTGACCGCGTGCTCTTCCACCGGTACCTCCAAAGAGGGAGGGTTATGCGCGCGCGCTACCCTGGCCTGGTAGGCGGCGATAACCCTGTGAGCCCAGCTGAGTTATTGGATCCAGGTCCCCGTTTGGGACAGTTTGTTTGGCCAGGACGCTGGCAGGTGTCTTGAGGACACGGGGCCACCCAGGGCTTGACTCCAAGAGGGAGTATGATTGCCGGTCGTACGATGGAAGAGTCACGGGTCAGGCGGGTTTCGTCGGAACGTCGTTGGTCCACCCGAATGGGAGCACGAGGCCATGAGTTCCGTGGTGTGGGTAAAGTGTACAACCTCTGCAGAGTGTTAAATCTATCCGAATAGCCGTGTCCACGGTATTGGACAGCCCGTCCAGACCTCTATAGGAGATCAACCACAATAATGACAGTAATGATGGGAGAACTCATCTGAGTTTGGTAACAGTTGGACAGTATGCCATGGGCAAGTATTGGTAACGATCTCGAGGATGATCGTTGGATGTTCTTGGAGTGATCATGAGTTGGTCACCAGAATGCAGGAAGAGTAGCCTGTTATTGCTCATTTCAGCCATTCCTTCGGTAACAATAAATCTTAACTTAATCTTGATTACTATGATGTTGTCTTGCCTTAATGCTGATGTTTGTTGTGAGCTTGCGAGTACATTCAAAGTACTCACCTGGCGTGTCATGCCAGTTTGCAGGTCATGCCATGACTGCTTGTTTGTCGAAGATGTTGATTGCGCGAGCTAGGATACGCGTTCTAGCCAGAGTCCCTGCGGAGTGGAGTCCATCACCGCCGACGCTGTTCCGCTGCCGAGAGATACTCCGCCTCCTCAGGTCGATCCGCTGTTAGCATAGAGCTATTTTGAGCAGGCGTAGTGTCGCCGTGTTGATGTAATCTTTGTAACCATATTTATAGCAATAAAGAGCTGATTTGTTCTATGCCAACAGTGCCGTATTCCAGTGGACTTGTCCCTGGGACTGGAATACGGGGCATTCCGGTTTCCTCTGAGCCGGGGTGCCACATGAGTTGGTATCAGAGCAGGTCTGGCTATAGGACGCGCAGTCTAGGTGCGAACGTTAGAACCGGTAGTATAGAGTCTAGTTGGTTTGCTGCACTTGTTTGTTGCATTTGTTTGCTGCATAGCATGCATATAGACTAGTTATCACTAACGATTGATCTGGTGAGTATAGGCGGCAATCCACTACCTGTACCCTCCAGTTGCATATTGTTCCTCGGTGTGTGGTGTCATCTCTGTCCTAGTAGAGAGATGCCAAGGTACTTGGCAATGTCGATCCCTTGCAGGATTGATACACCGGTACCACACCATTGCATCCTTTTCAGCCACCCCTATGGTTCGGTGATAGACATGTCTCTATCCCGGATCGTGCCATCCCTCTAGCCGCCTTGGCAACCCTTACTGATCTTGGTTATCAGAAAAGGGCAATGCCAGCAAGCCTTTCTTTTCATCGCTATCCGTTCCCAGGACAAGTACGGTTTCTTCCGTACGCTTGATGATGATGTGGTCATGACCTCCGTGTTCCGATCCACGATCATCAAGTCCGTCCTCGCCTCAGTATCCTTCCAGCTGCAACCAGTGTTAAGCCGTGTTTGGTGTACCTTTGTTTACACCAACTCCTTCCACACCTTGACTTCCTTTCGTGCACATCGCCACAACATGTTAGACCGTAGTACCGGAGTCTCCGCGAGATTTGTGTGCTTAGGCAGGCAGGCATATCATTGCTGTGGATAGCTGTAATATATGATATTGCTTGTGTGTGATCTTAGTGCTTTCTGTGCTTTTGTTTCTTTCGTTGGGTCGTTGGCGTTACCTTATTTCCCCTTATGGAAGTTGCTCCCCGACACCGGACTCAAAGAAATCAGTGAAGAGACAGTTAGTTGGAGGCTCAGCTCAACAATATGGAATTTTCCGCTGACTGCCTGATATCGGGAAATACCTGGCCTGACTACCAATGGTATTTTGGATTGATTATTAGCATCCAGTATGCATCATTGCAACCTTCACAACAGAAATCATCGGATCAGCAAGACGACAGATTGTGTGCTGATCCACAGTACATTTCATGTCAAAGGTATGGTTACCATACACGGTTTAAACCCGCTAGCAGTACAGGTTAAACTCTGATATATTCCGGAAACAAGTCAGAACGTGTTATGAGTACAGTGTTCAGCAAGAAGGATAGCTGAATACCCTGTTGCTTATAACAAGTAACTGATGACAGAAACATTAAGGAATAGATATATGCACTCAGTCCGTATGTGGCAAAAAGGAAGCCTCAGAGTACAAGATACTCCCCAGACAGTTGGCAGCATATGACAATGCATCCCAAGAGTCAGGTCCGCAACCGTTGGTCGGAATGCAAGAACCAGTCAGGACACAAGCCTGCCTCAGAAATCAAGTGCCAGCTACACATGTTTTTATGGAAATGATGAACATGCTGCCAAGGTTACATGAGTTACTCAGACCATGATGTCAGCCCGGTTTCAATTATCATACCTGTGCTTGTCTGCGTAGTAGCGAGCTGTATGGGACGCTACTGAACCCTTGCCTGCCTTTCTTTAGTAACGGCACCACGCCTGTGTTCCGAGCTGTTTTACGGCCATCCGGGGTGGATGCTGATTTTTTTTTTAATTTCTTTTGTCAGCAACTGGCCCGTGTTCTGAGCTGCTTTTCGGCCGTCTCGGACAGTTGTTGAATTTCTTTCCGTAGCGGTGACCCTATGCTCTGAGCTGTTTCTCGGCCGTCTTAGGGAGCTGCTACTTTCTTCTTATCGACACCGTCTCATGCTCTGAGCTGCTTTTCAGCCATCTTGAGTCGGGGTTGAGTTACTCCAGTAATGTCCCAGATCTGAGTTGTAAAGACCGTTCTGGTGGCTACTGGTTTATTTGCCGATTTCATCCAAGGGTTCAGACAGTCGTTACACTACAGCTACAACTTGTAAAGTAATATGCCTGCCGGAATGTTGCATCTGGCAGTACCCATGGTCACCCGAAGAATCGAGAATACATAAGGCCAAGCTCTTTCAGCTAAGGATCCAGGTAAAGAAAACCATAATGAAGGAGCAAGATTGGCCATACAGATATGATAATGGTTACATGATCAACTTGGTACAAATGCCAGAATAGACTGGTTCGATACCGGTCACCATGGGGATACACACCACGGGGTCTAATCTATTTGCAAGGACCCCATATCGAGTCAACCCGCTCAGCCAACTAAATATTCCCAGAATCATCAGAAGAGAATAGTCAAGCCTGTCAGACTGAGCACTCAGAAGGATGAGCAACAGTCTCGCAGCACATGTCCTCACATATGGGAAGCAAATAAAGAATAACCTGCCATGAACAAGATTCTGCTGCCAGGACCACTGCCAGTCAAGTCTATGGATAATATCACCGTACACCTTTATGCTGGTCACGACAGGTGACAATTAAATCTTCGGTGCGAATGTGATACCTGAGATAGTACAGATACCAAAGATGATTCAGTAAACCATGCGAGAAGGAGAACGATATGAATCACAGTACTGTTTCAAACTTGGAGGACATACAGCCCTTTGAGGACACCCAAGCACGATGAGTAAAAGATTTCATGTTCCTCGAGAGGATCTGTTCACGAGTCAATGGACGATCATCCGTATTGGACTTCATCACAACACGTCCATAGAGAACAACTCTCGGGCTTGCGAGAAGGACGGGTATTGTAGTCAGGATAATTCATTGCACCTAGGCAGGCCATTAGACATAAAAGGATTAAAGTCAGAATAAGGATCCAGTGAAACGAATCACATCAGGGCCAGGCAGTCAGTCCGAGTAACCAGCGGGAGCAGAATACAAAGGTATAAAGGAAACCCGAGTGGGAAACGGTTTCCTCAAAGGGGAATATTCAGGTTTAACCCCTGAGCAACCAAATCTCGAGGACGAGATTTCTTTAAGGGGGGTAGGTTTGTGACACCCTGGATTTTGCCCATTTCTTTTTCCTTTTTATTTTGGTCTGAATTTGCTTTTCTGTGGCTTAGTAGTCCTGAAACCTGGAGAGATCACCCTTGATTCCTCTCCCAAGTGGCTTGCCAACCTCAAAATCATCCCAAGACCTTGTCATTTCCATCTTGGACCAATCCCAATATTCTTTTCTTGGGAATATTCCTTTTTCTATTAAAGTAATAACCCTGTCAGCTCTGAGTTGTGAAGCAACTCATATTTCTATCATTCCCAAAATTCCCAAATAATTCTCATAAATCCTTTGGGACATATCTTATCCAGATATGTCAAAATATTCCTTGCCATGTTCAAAAATAATCCACCAAAATTCCTTTTCTGATTCTGCCCTAGTTGTCAGTTTGTGAAGCAAGTACCCTTTATATTGGCCTACTTGCTCTCAAACTTTTTGGGAATCCTTTCCTATCCATATCATTTCCACATGCCAAAATTCAAATTTATTTGGATATTAAATCTCTCCTGGCTAATTTCCAAAGTTTCTGGGCAACTAGAATCTTTGTGAAGCAAGTGCTAGCTAGGAGTATCCAAATGAGTTGAAATTTTGCAAGAACCTCCAATTGCCCAAATAATGACTCTTACACAAGTTTCAACCCTATCCAATCATCTTAGTGAGCAGAGCATCGATTCTTAGATTCTGGCCATATTTTTCAGTTGTGAAGCAACTATATTTTATATTGCTTCATTTAAGCTGAAAATTTACCAGGACATTCTTAAATCCATTTCAACTCCTTCCACAAAGTTTTGGCCCAATTAAGTAATCCAATTGCCCTGTGCAAATTTTGCAAGTTTCTGGACAGAGAGGATGCTTGTGAAGCAAGTACCATTTTGGCATGTCCATTTGGTATTAAATTTTTACAGCATCTTCATATGTCCAAATAAACCTGCCTTGCCAAAAATCAGCTCAATCCAATGAAGTATGTGAGTGCTACTTCATACTTTGCAAATCTGGTCAGTGAGGCCTTTTGAACAGCAAGTGCTATTTATCTTCATCCAAATGAGCTACAAATTTGCAGACATGATCACCTTAGCATTTGATCATCCCATGCCAAATATCAGAGTCTAGATCTTGCTCGATCTCCCCCAGCCCACTCCAAACACCTTGCTGTTCTGGATAGAACTGCTAGCTGCGGTCACCTCAAGTCTCTCTGTGCCTGTCTCTTTCCTCCTTGACCTCTTCCTACGAGTGACTGATCGAGTTGACATGTTGGAGTTGACTTGGATGCGTGGCAAGGCCAAGTTCACGCGGTGACCGTCACCCTGGCGTGCCGTGGACGCGAGCTGCGTGACTTCTTGCTCGGGGCCCCTCCTCTCCTTGTCGGTTTCGCGCGATTAGTCTTGTCCCACAGCTTTCCCTCGCTGTCTTCTTCTCCCCAGAGCTCTCTCCCCCTCCAGTCCCATCCTCGCCGCTCCGCGACGAGCTCCGCCCTATTCTGCCCGTAGCCGCCGTTGGCGTTTTCTCCGTCTCGAGCCTTCCCGAGCTCGCCTGAGCCCTCCTGAGCGCTCCCGAGCCTTTTCAGCTTCTCTCCGATCTCTCTGGTCGTCTCTCCCCTCCTCCATGAGCTCTCCCGAAGCTCCGGCACGCTTCGCCGCGGCCGTGGCCGAGCCCTGCGCTGTCCGGCTATTTATAGGCTGCCCCGAGTCCTCCCGAGCTCACGAGAGCCTCTTCCGTCCTCCTCTGTCACTCCCCATTCCCCTGCCCGAGCCCAAGCCCCGGAGCTCCTCTCCGCCTCCAATGGCCGTCGGGGCCGCCGCTCGGCTCCGGATAAATTCCGGCGAGCTGCGCCCGGACTCCCCCTCCTTTCTCCACCGCAAGAACCCCTGTGGTCCGGCGGTCCTTTCCCCCTTCTTGCCCCGTCGTTTGGGTGCCGGAGACGCCGTCTTCGAATCTGGCCGACGACCACCGCCGTGGGCGCTCTAACCGCCGCCGTCTTGGGCCCCTCCGGCGTCCGAGCCCAGGCGGGATGAATGCGGCGCCTCCTTCCGGTCCCGTCGGTGGTCCAAGCTCCACCGGGGACGGCCGGAGCCGCCCGGGCCATCGCCGGCGGCGATCTGCCTCGCCTCGCTCCTGTCCCCGATCGGGAGGAGGAAGAAGGAGGTGGGAGGAGAGAGAGGGCCAGCGCGGGCCCCGCCCGTCGGTGACCCAGGAGCCGGCCCCGCCACTGCTGAGGTGGATAAGTGGAGGCGTATTCCTCTGGAATACGTCTTCCTCTGGGGAAAACGCATTTTATTTGAATGCGCAAGCGGCTGAGCTGCTCAGGGACCCGGATGCAATTATCTCTTTTGCTGATTGGTCCCTAGCAGAAAATCATTCATATATTTTTGCCCGGGACTCCGATTCAGACGAAACCAGCGCCCACTTCTTCGTCTCATCGAGCCCGTTCCGATGGTGTCATTCTCGTGCTGTGTTGACACAGCAGAAATGACCCTTTTGCCCTTGTCCGTAAACAGCCCTTCGAGAGAGTACTGTTTCCGGCATTCGTCCCCGCGACATTTCCGCACTTCATTCCGATGACTCCTTCATCTCCAGGCAAGCCACAACCCTCATCTGCATAATTGCAATGCAATATCATAGTTTAATTAATTACTTTAATATCAAGAATGTTATCTTTAGCATGGATTGGATTATGAAATGCATGAGTAGATGTTGAATACCGGATTGTTAATGACTAGTAGTTTACCCACTCGTTGAGGTTATGATGTTGAGATTACCGTCTATGATTATTTTGGGATTCCATCCGGCATTTGTGGATATGAACTAGTAGCAGTAGCCTAAGCATGCCGGTTATTGGATTACTATGATACCGGAGTGTCAGCTGTGACAGAAAGATTGTTCGGAGATAAGATGCCTAATTTGACCAACTAAGTTAACTTGATGAAACAACCTGGTAATAAGTGAACTTAGTTGGTTGATCGAGAGTCACCTGTCCGGGCTTATTCGTGCAGCCACATTTGCCGGTATGGGACGGCCTTGACTTGGTCTGACCGCGTGCTCTTCCACCGGTACCTCCAAAGAGGGAGGGTTATGCGCGCGCGCTACCCTGGCCTGGTAGGCGGCGATAACCCTGTGAGCCCAGCTGAGTTATTGGATCCAGGTCCCCGTTTGGGACAGTTTGTTTGGCCAGGACGCTGGCAGGTGTCTTGAGGACACGGGGCCACCCAGGGCTTGACTCCAAGAGGGAGTATGATTGCCGGTCGTACGATGGAAGAGTCACGGGTCAGGCGGGTTTCGTCGGAACGTCGTTGGTCCACCCGAATGGGAGCACGAGGCCATGAGTTCCGTGGTGTGGGTAAAGTGTACAACCTCTGCAGAGTGTTAAATCTATTCGAATAGCCGTGTCCACGGTATTGGACAGCCCGTCCAGACCTCTATAGGAGATCAACCACAATAATGACAGTAATGATGGGAGAACTCATCTGAGTTTGGTAACAGTTGGACAGTATGCCATGGGAAAGTATTGGTAACGATCTCGAGGATGATCGTTGGATGTTCTTGGAGTGATCATGAGTTGGTCACCAGAATGCAGGAAGAGTAGCCTGTTATTGCTCATTTCAACCATTCCTTCGGTAACAATAAATCTTAACTTAATCTTGATTACTATGATGTTGTCTTGCCTTAATGCTGATGTTTGTTGTGAGCTTGCGAGTACATTCAAAGTACTCACCTGGCATGTCATGCCATTTTCAGGTCATGCCATGACTGCTTGTTTGTCGAAGATGTTGATTGCGCGAGCTAGGATACGCGTTCTAGACAGAGTCCCTGCGGAGTGGAGTCCATCACCGCCGACGCTGTTCCGCTGCCGAGAGATACTCCGCCTCCTCAGGTCGATCCGCTGTTAGCATAGAGCTATTTTGAGCAGGCGTAGTGTCGCCGTGTTGATGTAATCTTTGTAACCATATTTATAGCAATAAAGAGCTGATTTGTTCTATGCCAACAGTGCCGTATTCTAGTGGACTTGTCCCTGGGACTGGAATACGGGGCATTCCGGTTTCCTCTGAGCCGGGGTGCCACACGAGGCCATGCATTCCGTGGTGTGGGTACAGTGTACTAACCTCTGCAGAGTGTATGATCTATCGATAGCCGCATCCTCGGTCATGGGCACAGTTCATAGTAGGACACACTATGGGTCAACAGTATAATAATCTTGCTTATAACAACCCGGTTCGATGAGAAAGAAGTTGGTTGATCTTTATGTGATCGCTAGAGGATCACCGTGGTATCGACGATACCGATGTTGGTTGATCGCGATCATGAGAGGATCACCGTGGTTTGGTGTTATGTGGTGATCTCGGCGAGGACCAAGCTCCTTGTGATCATGTTATCACTATGGTATTGTAATACCAAGTTTGGTTGGTCCCGAGGTTATCATGTGGCACACTCGATGGTAAGTTCTTACAGGTGATGGTTACGGGGTAACCTCACGACAGAGTAAGTTGCAACCTGTTGCATGTAGTATATGCCATGCCATGCTTATATTGTTCTAGCATCATCATGTTTACACCTGCTTAACTTGTAAGTGCCATGTTGTTGCTTATCTTGACTGCTTTGGTTGCTATGAGCTTGCGAGTACATTCAAAGTACTCACCTGGCGTGTCATGCCAGTTTGCAGGTCATGCCATGATTGCTTGCTTGTCGAGGATTCCGAGTTTGTGAGCTAGGATACATGTTCCAGCCAGAGTCCATGTGGAGTGGAGTTCACCACCGCCGTCGTTGTTCCGCTGCCGAGGGTACTCCGCTTCCTCGGGTTGTGTCGCTGTTAGCATAGAGCTACCCTGGGCAGGCATAGTGTCACCGTGCCGATGTATTCCATGTACCCTTGTAACCTTATCCATAGTAATAAAGAGCTGATTTGTTCTATGCCAACAGTGTCGTATTCCAGAAGACTTGTCTCTGGGCTGGAATACGGGGCGTTCCGGTTTCCTCTGAGCCGGGGTGCCACACTTCCATAGGCTCTCTCCTTCCTTTTGCGAGAGTAGCTATAAATCGCTGGGCCGTCCTGGTTCTTGGTGACCGCCCATGAAGGCGCCAACAAACTCATGGCACAGGTTAGCCCAGGTCAAAATGGAATTCTCTAGCAAGTGCATCAACCAAGACCTCACATTTGGCTTGAGTGCCAAAGGGAAGTAGTTGGCGAATACCTTCTCATCTCTTCCCCCGGCAGCTTGAACAGCGATGGTGTAGATGCTCAAGAACTTTGTCGGGTTCAGTCTTCCATCATACTTCTCTGGTATTTCTGGCTTGAATGTGCGGGTAGATGGCCAACGGACTTGCCGCAGCTCACGAGTGAAGGCGGGGCACCCCACCCCGAAAGGTAGGCACCCACCCTCACCGGGCGTAGGCTCGTCGACATCGGAGCCATTGCACCTATCGGACCGGCGTTGGGTTTCGCAGCGTCATTCGATGGTGACGCGCGGGTCTTCCCCCCGCCTGTCTTCCATGACTCGCCGCTGTTCTCGTTGTGCTCGAGGATCGAACGAGGCCATCGATACGTCGTCGGGTTCTTGGTTGCGTTGCTCTGGCCGTGGCCTCTGCGCTGGCTGCCGCAGAGGGGATTGCACCATGGGGGTGGCCCCTTCGGTACGGCCAGCAGCTCGGGCCGTTGCCACCGCCTGT
This sequence comes from Thinopyrum elongatum, assembly GCA_011799875.1. NCBI lineage: Eukaryota > Viridiplantae > Streptophyta > Magnoliopsida > Poales > Poaceae > Thinopyrum > Thinopyrum elongatum. The sequence continues at coordinate 138,312,031 of CM022300.1, read as the reverse complement.
GGTGGCTGTGATGGGCCTGCTCGCTGCGATCCTCCCGCCTTGGCGAAACCAATCAAGCTCTGAATGGTGGCTCTCCACTCATCCATATGATCAGCCGCCGGCGGAAATCTCAACAGGAGTTGGGCCCGCGCCATGGCCTCCGAAGCAGTGCTCGGTATGGAGGACGACGTAGACCGTAGCGTCGCCTGGCTTCTGATGGTGCCAGTAGTAGCAGCGCCGCGCTCCTGTCACCGTGAGCCAGTCGCCAGGGTGGCGCGGAGGCGAGGTGGATGTGCTTGGGGATCAGTGGCTCCGTTAGGCGCATCAGCTTGGCCAGCCCGTCCTGGGGGTGACGCATGCCCTGCGGCCACATCCACAGCGGGGGCGGCCAGAGGATTGCGGTTCGCCCCAAGGCGAGCATCACCGCTGTGGCCGCGTCCTTCGGTGGGGTGGAGAGGCACGGATGGAATGATCTCTCCTCCCGCACCTTGCGGAGTGTGGCCGTCGGGATGTTGTTGGCGCTATCCTTCTCTAGTGCCTCCTGCTCTTGTTTCGGCTACGGGGGAAGTGGTGACGACGCCGCCTGCGCTGGTCACGTCCCCCGCAGCGTCCACGTCCCCGTGCGCCCCTGTAGCCCCCACAGCGTCGGTAGCCGCGTATGGAGGGGCCTTCGAGGCGGACGAGTGAGCTGCGGCACCGGTTTTCTTCTTGGGCGCCATGGATGATGAAGCCGTCGATGAAGAAAACAATGATGAAGATGACGCGCTGCGTACGCTCTCGGGTTCGCGCAAGCGCTTCCCCCTACCTGGCGCGCCAAAGATGTCGTGGGAAAACACGGCCACCTATGGGGCCATCGGCCCCTTGTGGTTCGGCAGGGGGGAAGGACGCTTTGCACAAAGAGCAGAGGGCGCGGGGCAGCGATCACACGGGCAGTTTTTACCCAGGTTCGGGCCGCCACGAGGCGTAAAACCCTACTCCTACTTTGGTGGATTGATTAGAGGACTATGGTGGAGGCGCAGCGCTCTAGCCCGGCAAGGTTGCCTCGGGGCGAGAGCAACTACGCGCGTACGAGTGTACAGCGGTCCGAATCCTTTCTAAGGTTGCCATGGCCCTCCTTTTATAGATCAAGGGGTCACCACAATGGCAAATCAGTCATTGTGTACTGATTAGATGGCAAACAGTGCCATCATACCTAACTCTGCAGACTAGACAAAGCGCATTAAATGCGCCGCTTAGTGTCACATCGTAGCCTAGCCCGGCAAGCCTTGCCGTGCTGTTTTGCCACCTTCTCATCTGCCTGCGTGACACGTCGCTGGACGAGTGTCATTTGGAGGTGATTTCCTCTAGAGATGGCTACCACGTGCCAAATAATGGCCACTTAGCATCTTGGGGGCTCGACACCGCACCGATCGGTGACTTGCGTTGCTGTGAGGTGGAGCGGTGGAGCCTTGGCGGGGTAATCAGCCCTCAGCGTCCCCGGCAAGCCTGCCGGGGCAATCTTGAGACTTGTCTTTGGGGCAACCTCGTCCCCGCCAGGCTCGCCTGCCCGGCAGGGGAGGTTTTCCCATTGCAGTATTTTACTCCTTGGGTTGATCTTGGTCCTCTTGATCCGCCCTTTGATTCCTCAAAGAGCTGACCTCTTCTGCTTGGCCTTGTCCTAGATGCTGCAATCTCGTTCTTAAGCCTGTGTATAGTCTGGGCAACATACCTGGGGTTTGTTGCACCGACAGTTTACGACGGGGTTCTATATTCGACACTGGGATTTATTGAAGGATTCCATGTGTGCGGCAGTAAGATTATTCTTTGATACGGGTAACATGCCTGAGGCAATTAACCAAACGGTATTAGTACTGATTCCAAAAATAAAAGCACCACATGATCTTACACAGTACAAGACTACTTCCTTATGCAATGTACTGTAGAAAATCGTGTCAAAGGTTATGGCGATTAGGCTGAGACCAATCCTCGATGAAATTATTTCTGAGGAACAGAGCGCTTTTGTGCCAATAAGGCTTATTTTGGATAATGTTCTAACAGCCTACGAATGCATTCATTATTTGAAAAGGAAGAAGGGAAGTCAGGGGCTTGCACGATAAAGCTTGATATAGCTAAAGCTTATGACAGGGTAGAATGGTCGTATCTCCGTGCAGTTCAAGTAAAACTAGGATTTGTAGATCAATGGATTGACAGAGTTATGTCCTGTGTGGAGTCGGTTTCATTCTCAGTTTGAATGAACGCAATTTTCTCGGAGTCCTTTAAACCTTCTCGAGGCATTCGACAAGGCGATCCAATTTCACCTTATCAGTTTCTTTTATGTGCAGAAGGTTTAACATGCTTGTTAAAATCTTATGGCTCTGCTCATTTACGAAAAGGAATCAGGGTGGGTATCCACGCCCCATGGGTCTCACACTTACTTTTCGCTGATGACTGTTTGGTCTTTACCCAGGCTACAAGTGATGGAGCAGCAAGACTAAATGAAATCCTTGAGCTCTATAGGGAAGGTTCAGGTCAGATGGTTAACAAGGCCAAGCCATCAATATTTTTCAGTTAAAACTGCACTGATGAGATGAAAACTGAAACTCACATTAACTCCGGCATTGAGGTAAAAGCATTGATTGAGAAATACCTTGGACTACCTACAACAATAGGTAAATCATCAGACGGTTAGTTTGAACATGTGGTAGCACAAATCAAGAAACTAGTGAATGGCCGGGCACCTAAGTTAATGAGTAGTGCAGCTCGAGAAGTGTTGATAAAGTCCATATGTTAGGCAATACCCACCTACTTAATGAGTTGTTTCAGGCTTTCAAAAAAATATGTAAAAAGATTACTAGTATTCTTGCAACATACTGGTGGGGAGGAGATGAAAAGAAAAGGAGGATGCATTGGAAAAAATGGCAAGATATAGCTATTCCAAAATGCGAAGGGGAATGGGTTTTAGAGATTTTGGTCTCTTTAATCAAGCTATGCTGGCTAAGCAAGGATGGAGACTAGTGACTAATCCTGACTCGCTTTGTGCTAAAGTGTCAAGGGATGATACTTTCATGACTCTGATTTTATGTCTACAGCAAATAAGAGGAACTCCTAACACACATGGAAAACCATATTACATGGCAGAGAGGTGTTGAAACTGGGGCTAGTTAAACGCATCGGAGACGGAGCAAGTATAAAAATTTGGGAGGATCCATGGATTGTTTCTAATCATGGTTACCAGCCTATCCTTCGGCTACCAGGCTCTACTCCTATTAATACGTCCCAAACGTATCTAATTTTTCAAACACCTTTTGCTCTTGTTTTGGACTCTAATTTGCAAGATTTTAATGAAACTAACCCGGACTGACGTTGTTTTCACTAGAACTACCATGGTGTTGTTTTTGTGCAGAAATAAAAGTTCTCGGATTGAGCTGAAAATTTACGGATGATATTTCCAAAATATATAAAAAATATTGGCAAAGAGAACTACTTGAGGGGGCCCACCGAGGAGCCACGAGCTCAGGGGGCGCACCCACCTCCCAGGGCGCGCCCTGTGAGCTCATGGGTCCCACAGGCCTCCGCTAGCCCTAAGTCCAACTCCATAAGTACCGTCTCGGGGAGAAAAAAATCAGAGAGAAGGAATCATCGGGTTTTATGATACGGAGCCACTGCCACCACCTATTCTTCATCGGGAGGGCTGATTTAGAGTCCGTTCGGGGCTCCGCAGGGTTGAATTCGTCGTCGTCGTCATCAACGCTTCTCCATCAACAATTCCATGATGCTCCCCATCGGGAGTGAGTAGTTCCTTCGTAGGTGATTGCTTGTATCTGCGTTGGTATTTCCCCGAAGAGGAGAGGATGATGCAGCACAACAACGATAAGTATTTCCCTCAGTTATGAAACCAAGGTTATCAATCCAGTAGGAGAACCAAGCAACACTGTGTAAATAGCACCTTCACACAAATAACAAATACTTGCAACCCAACGCGTAAGAGGGGTTGTCAATCCCTCCTCAGTATTGAGATAGATAAAATTGTATGAGATTTGATAAATAGATCTGACAAAAACACAAAATAAAATAAATAAAGAAAAAGAGCAACAAGGTATTTTTGGATTCTGGAATAATAGATCTGAAAATAAGATGATAGGAAATAGACCAGGGGGCCGTAGATTTCATTAGTGTCTTCTCTCGAGAAAATAGAATACGGTGGGTAAACAAATTACTGTTGGGCAATTGATAGAAAAGCAAATAATCATGACAATATCCAAGGCAATGATCATGTATATAGGCATCACGTTCAAGATTAGTAGACCGACTCCTACCTGCATCTACTACTATTACTCCACACATCGACCTCTATCCAGCATGCATCTAGTGTATTAAGTTCATGGAAAAACGGAGTAATGCAATAAGAACGATGGCATGATGTAGACAAGATCTATTCATGTAGGAATAGACCCCATCTTTTTATCCTTAATGGCAACAATACATGCATGTCACTTCTCCTTCTGTCACTGAGATTGAGCACCGCAAGATCGAACCCATCACAAAGCACCTCTTCCCATTGCAAGAAAAAACAATCTAGTTGGCCAAACCAAACCAAAGTTTCGGAGAAGAAATACGAGGCTACGAAAATCATGCATAAAAGAGTTCATAGCAGAGTCAAATAATATTCATAGATAGAACTGATCATAACTCGCAATTCATCGGATCCTAACACACCGCAAAAAATCATTACATCAAATAGATCTCCAAGAACACCAAGGAGAACATTGTATTGAAGATCAAAGAGAGAGAAGAAGCCACCTAGGTACTGCCTACAGACCCGTAGGTCTGTGATAAACTACTTACGCATCATTGGAGGAGCACCAATGAGGATTATGAACCCCTCCGTGATCGTTTCCCCCTTCGGCAAGGTGCCGGAAAAGGGCTCTAGATTGGATCTCGTGGTTCTGGAACTTGCAGCAGCTGGAATTGTTTTTCGTCGACTCCCCTAGGGTTTATGGAATATCTGGATATTTATAGAGCTGAGAGGCGGTGGAAAAGATCATCGTGGGCCCCACAAGGCACCTGGGCGCCCCTTGGTGTCTTGTGGGCCCCACGGGCCTCCTCTGGCACACCTCCTGGGCCCCATGGGTCTCTTCTGGGCAGAAAAAATCTCCAAAAAGTTTCACAGCATTTGGACTCTGTTTGATATGGATATTCCACGAAGTAAAAAACAAGCAAAAAACAGCAACTGGCACTGGGCACTATGTCTCCCAAAAAAATGATATAAAGTTCCTAGTAAATGAATATAAAACATCCAAGATTGATAATATAACAGCATGAAACAATCAAAAATTATAGATACGTTGGAGACGTATCAGCATCCCCAAGCTTAATTCCAGCTCGTCCTCGAGTAGGTAAATGATAAAAACAGAATTTTTGATGTGGAATGCTGCCTAACATGTTCATCACATATTCTTTTCTTTTGTAGCATGGACATTTGGGCTTTTAGATGATTTAAAGTAATAGTCTATAATTGACATGAGGACATCAATACTCAAGCATATCAACAAGCAACCATGTCTTTCAAAATATCAACACTAAAGAAAGCTATTCCTAGCCCACCATGCTCAATCATTGATCCATTCATGAAACACACTCGAATATTAGCTACATCCAATGGACAAGTATGATCATAGTGCTCCCTAGTTGGTGCTTTATAAGAGAAGATGGAGACTCAAATACAAATAAAAATAAAAATTGCATAAAGTAAATAGATAGGCCCTTCGCAGAGGGAAGCAGAGATTTGTAGAGGTGCCAGAGCTCAAAGCTTAAATTGAGAGATAAAATATTTTGAGAGGCATGCTTTTCCCGTCAACGAAAACGACCAAGAATTCTCAATACTTTCCATGCTAGATACATCATAGGAGGTTCCCAAACATAAAATAAAGTTTAGTCCTTTTCCACCATTCTTTCACAATCCATGGCTAGTCGTATCCACGGGTGCCTTCCATACCAACACTTTCCAAGGAATTTATTATTTGACAACATAAATAAAAAAATCATTTCGGGACTGGGCATCCCTATTACCTTGCCACACTCTTGTGCAATGACAAGTGAATAAACACTCATCTTGAGGATAACACATCTAGCATGGAAAATGTTGGCCACCCCCTGCCACTTCATGAGCGGTACAAGCACAGAAAAAGGAAATTTATTTTGAAAATTAGAGTTGGCACATACAAATTTACTTGCATCGGCATGGAAATACTGCATATAGGTAGGTATGGTGGACTCATTGGCACAACTTGGTTTAAGGAGTTTGTATGCACAAGTAGTATTCCCACTTAGTACAAGGAAAGGCTAGCAAATAGATTGAGAAGCAACCAACCAAAAAACAAAAACTCTCATAAACGAGCATTAAACATAACTAACACCGAATAATGCACCACTAGTAGGATGTAATTTCATTGCATAACTATTGACTTTCGTGCTTGCATAGGGAATCACAAACCTTAACACCAATATTCTTACTAAAGCATAATTACTCACCAACATGACTCACATATTATTATTTTCATATCTCAAAACTATTACAAGGAATCAAGTTCATAATATCCAATGATCTTCATGAAAGTTTTTATTATATCCCTATTAGATATCTATCACTTTGGGACTAGTTTCGTATATTACCATTGCTTATAACAAGCTCTTAAACAAATTTAAGTGAAGAACATGAGCATAAATAATTTTTCTCATCTCTAAAAATAATATAAGTGAAGCATGAGAGAATTTGTTCAAAAATTTACTAACTCTAAAATTGATCTAAGTGAAGCATGAGAGTATATTTCTTCAAAATTAAAACACCACCGTGGTCAAAAAGATATAAGTGAAGCACTAGAGCAATTTCATAGGTCAAAAAATTTAAGTGAAGCACATAGAGCAATTGTAACAAATCATAGCATCATTATGGATCTCTCAAATAGGTGTGTCAAGCGAGGATAATTTTGACAAACTAAAAAAGAAAAACAAGAAAAGACTCATATAATACAAGACGCTCCACGCAAAACTCATGATATGTGACGAATAAAAATATAGCTCCAAGTAAAATTACCGATGGTCGTTAGAAGAAAGAGGGGATGCTTTCTGGGGCATCCCCAAGCTTAGTTGCTTGGTTATCCCTGAATATTACCTTGGGGTGCCATGGGCATCCCCAAGCTTAGTCTCTTTTCACTCCTTATTCCTTCATCCATCGTGATCTCACCCAAAACTGGAAAACTTCAACCACACAAAACTTAACAAAAACCTTCGTGAGATCCGTTAGTATAAGAAAACCAATCCTTACTTTAAGTATTGTTGCAAACCCGTTCATATTTTTTTATTGTATTATACCTACTGTATTCTAACTTTACCATAGTTAAAAAAAACGGTATAGTCCATAGATTCATCAAAACAAGCACACAATGCAACAGTCTATAAAGACATGAATTTTACTCATACTTCTGGAACTTCAAAACTTATGCAAAATTAGGACAACATAGAAAATTCATATATCAATCTTGTGTAAAAAATTCAGAGTTTTTCGTTGCTTCAGTGATTTTTAACAATTCTACTACTGGACGTAAAAGTTTTTGTTTTCCAACAAGATCAAATCAACTATCACCCAAAGCCATCCTAAAGGCATTACTTGGCACAAACACTAATTAAAACATAAAAAACACAATCATAACAGAGGTATAATTGTGTGACCACACAAAAACAGAAACAAAAAGAAAAAAAATATTCATTGGGTTGCCTCCCAACAAGTGCCATCGTTTCACGCCCCTAGCTAGGCATAATGCATAGATTCAAGTATTGTCATATTTGGTTTCCATCTCCTCAATCACACAACCATAATATCTAGGAGTTCTAGCATATAATTTTTTTATTATCACACTCATAGGAACAAAGTCAAGAGACGTATTTTTATAGATTGGTTCCTGTATCAAATCTATAAAATTTGGGTGAACCCTAATCATTTTAAGATCTTTGTTGTTGCTACTAGAAGTGGTACCCTTATTCTTAGGAGCATGTGTGATTTGTAATTCTTACTGGCAGGAGTCTTTTCAATAGTTTTAATGGAAGAAAAAGGAGAGCCTAAGTTACTAAAAATTTCTTCCAACTTATCACTCCGAGCGGGGCTCTCTTCTACCCTTTCGTTAACTACGGGTCCTTTTTCTTTTAATAATTTAAGAGCATCTCCCGCCTTTGACCCTATCTTATTATCAAGGTTATGGATTCTTTTATCCAAATTTTCAACATGTTCTTCGGTAATCATTTTCTTTTCAATAGCATCTAGCCTTTGCATAACATGCTCAAGAGTTAAAATCATTTTTTAATAATGATATGTGGTGATCCCACTAAATTTCCCATAGCATTAAAAGCATCCATAGAGGGACACATCAAGAAATTCCCTCCGGTAATAGTATCAAGAACGAATCTATACCAAGTGGTAATGCCCACATAAAAATTACGAAGAACGATAGTGGTAGATTGCTTACGAATAGATCTATTATGAGCATTGTAAATCATATACCAAGCATATTTTAGATTCTCCCCTCCCATTTGCTTAAATTGAGAACTTCATTCTCGGGGGTACACGTAGTAGAGGAAGAACTAGCCATAACGACAAAGTAGGCAAGCAAAATAACACACAAACAAAAGATCAAACAAGATAAAGGCAAACGAAAAAGAAGGCAAATAAAAAGGAAAATATTTTTGTGTTTTTGTAAAATGTTTTAGAAGTGGGGGAGTGATGCGACCTTCGACAGAAAAACGATGGCGCGAATAATTTTCCCAATCTTTCACGGTACAATATCACCAGAACGACGTGGCGTTCGCGATCTTGTAGATGCAATCACCACGAAAACAACACGCACACCTTTATGAAGAAGTACGTGGACGATCCTCCAAGAACCAGCAGCAAATTAAAGACGGCATCTCCAATCTCTCGCCAAAAACACAAAGCAATTCTTAAAGCTTCTTGACAAGAACACACGAAATCACTAGTCGCCAAGGGAAGATACCCCGGCTTCTGGTTTCTGTTTCAACAGCCAAAAACAATCTGCCTCGTTACATGAGGAATGACCTCCTTATATTACGTGCACGCAGATACGTGATGAAGGGATAAGCCTGACTCTCTCCTAAGTTTCAAACCGACTTGGACTCTAACATGCACTCACGTAACAAACTAGTACTTTGACCACATAATAAAAGAAAAAAAGACTCTTCCTCAATTAACTAAACAAGACTTAACTAATTTAAATATCCGGCAAGCTAATCACAAATGTCCAAAACCAGCTCTTCCCTTGTATGCTTGTTAGTTGTGCCCTTGTATGCTCACGTAAATGTGTTTGCATGCATGGCGTTTTGGCTGTAGCTCGACATCGACGCCCTCTGGTGCAACAGAGTGAACAATATCCAATAGAAATACGTGTTGACATCTTGCCATTGTGTAGAAATTTGTCTCTCAATTCAACTCCCTAGTTGTTGTGACACACAACAGTAGCTTCTTTCTCATTGCATCTAGTAGGAATTACATACCTTTCAATACTTCTCTGGTTGGCCTTATTAACAATATTTTTAGCGACAACATATGGAGTCACATCATCCTCCCTCCCTTGAAAGAAAACCATCCTCGGTTTCGTCCTATACCTTGCAGATTTGTTCTTGAACACTTCGACAGTACACTTTATATTCTCTGCATCCTTGGGAAGAATAGCATAGAACTCACCCTTATGCATAAAAGTTTACATATTTGTTCGCCCATGATGAAGAGCGTTAACATCATGCTGCCACGGACGCCCCAAAATAAGATGAAAAACATGCAGTGGCATAACGTTGCATTCCACTTTATCCACATAGCCATCAACAGAAAAAGGAACCTTCACCCTATGAGTTACCTTCACTTTGCCAACATCATTTATCCACTTCATATAGTATGGTCTTGGGTGCTCCCATGTTGGCAACAAAAGAGACTCCACCACTTCCTTGCTAATCATGTTGCTAGCACTGCCACCATCAATTATCAGTTTGCAAATTTCTCCCTTGATGGTACATGCAGTTTGAAAAATACTCCGCCGCTGTCCTTGTTCAACAATGGTCTTGTCATCTCGCTGGACCTTATGTGCTAGCAAACTCTCCATATCAGGATCATCTTGAGGATAACATAGTATGGTATCACCATGACCTCTTTCAATTCCATCCTCTAACTTAGGCGTCTCATCTTCAGATTCTGAAATATATTCCGCATCAACAAGTAGAACCCTTCGTTGATTGGAATATTCATGCTTCATGTGTCCACGTCCTCCACACTTGTGGCAAATAATATTACGATGATGAGATGAAGTCGCATTAGATGAAACCTGAGAAACCTCCTTTGGCGCAGCCGCCACTTTGCTCTGTTCAATGCTTCCCGACCTATAAGGAGTAGGTTTAGCACTAAACCCACCCTCAATAGGAGAAGAACCACGTCGCCCACTGTTGTAAGTTGGACGACTCTCTGAAGCTTGCTTCTCCAATACCCAACGTTCAGCATGCTCCGCTTGATGAAGTAACTCATGAATATCATTATATTGCATTAAATCAACATGGTCACAAATCTTTTCTTCTAACCCCTCAAAGAAACGTACCATGGTGGCCTCCACAGACTCACGCACAGCTGTACAGATCATCAAAACTTGCATCTCTTTGTAGTACTCATCAACTGATTTTGTACCTTGCACTAGACGACGCAGTCTACTATGAAGCTGGCGAGTGTAATAAGCAGGCACAAAACATTCCCTCATGATTCGCTTCATGTCAGCCCATGTTGCTGGTCGCTCGTGAGTACGGTTCTTATTATCCCACCATATAAGAGCATACTCTATAAATTCCATTGATGCAACACGAACCTTCTTCTCTTCGGAGTAGTTGTGACCATCAAATATCTGATTTACGTGCATCTCCCACTCCAAATATTTCTCCGGGTCAGCACAACGTCCTGAGAATTCAGGTATGGTTATCTTGATTCGACTCAAGCCATCATCCTCGTGGGCACCATTGCCGCCATAGTCACGGCGCCGCCCAGCATGGCGGTGAACCCCAACATCATCCCATGGTCAGTGAGGTAAGCCTCCATGGGCATCAGAATCCTCAGAAAAATCACCATCATCATCGTTGTCGTGGTCACAACGTCGTCGTGGTGAGCGAGACTGCCGGGGTGCCACATCTCTCGCCTGACGGCGCTGAACTGCTGCGGTGAGCCGACTAAGACTCTCAGTCACCACCTGTAGACTATCAGTGCGTTGTCGGTCGCTGGCAGTCAAACGCTCGTTCAACCTGTCCTCGACGCCTACAATATTTGTAGACAATTCCTCAACCCTTGTCCCAAGCTTCTTGTTGGCTCCCTTGATCGACATCAGATGGATACTCAAGTCATCACTCATCTCCAGACCCTCCGGAAGCTCATCGACCTCCTCATGATCAGATTTGTCATGCTGCGAGTTCACCATCTTTCAAACAGCTGAATCAAATAGCAGGGGAAAAAAATTGTACCATGATCAACCTTGCTCTGAATACCAATTGATGCGACCTTCGACAGAAAAATGATAGCGCGAATAATTTTCCCAATCTTTCATGGTACAGTATGTACGACATGACGCTCGTGATCTTGTAGATGCAATCACCACGAAAACAACATGCACACCTTGATGAAGAGGTACATGGACGATCCTCCAAGAATCAGCAGCAAATTAGAGACGGTGTCTCCAAACTCTCGCCAAAAACACAAAGCAATTCTTAAAGCTTCTCGACAAGAACACACGAAATCACTAGTTGCCAAGGGAAGATACCCCGGCTTCTGGTTTCTGTTTCAACAGCTAAAAACAATATTCCTCATTACATGAGGAACGACCTCCTTATATTACGTGCACGCAGACACGTGATGAAGGGATAAGCCCGACTCTCTCCTAAGTTTAAAACCGATTTGGACTCTAACATGCACTCACGTAACAAACTAGTACTTTGACCAAATAATAAAAGAAAAAAAGACTCTTCCTAAATTAACTAAACAAGACTTAACTAATTTAAATATCCGGCAAGCTGATCACAAACGTCCAAAACTAGCTCTTCCCTTGTATGCTCGCTAGCTGTGCCCTTGTATGCTCACGTAAATGTGTTTGCATGCATGGCGTTTTGGCTGTAGCTCGACGTCGACGCCTTCTGGTGCAATAGAGTGAACAATATCCAGTAGAAATATGTGTTGACATCTTGTCATTGTGTAGAAATTTGTCAGTCAATTCAACTCCCTGATTGTTGCGACACACAACAGTAGCTTCTTTCTCATTGCATCTAGCAGGAATTACATACCTTTCAATACTTCTCTGGTTGGCCTTATTAACAATATTTTTAGCGACAACATATGGAGTCACATCAGGGAGATTAAAACGAGAGACAAATGGCAAATAAAGTAATTGCAAGGAGATGAGATTTGTGATTAGGAACCTGATAGATGTTGATGATGTCTCCCCGGCAACGGTGCCAGAAATTCTTCCTGATTGCTTGTATCTGCGTTGGTATTTCCCCGAAGAGGAGAGGATGATGCATCACAACAACGGTAAGTATTTCCCTTAGTTATGAAACCAAGGTTATCAATCCAGTAAGAAAACCAAGCAACACTATGTAAACAACACCTGCACACAAATAACGAATACTTGCAACCCAACGCATAAGAGGGGTTGTCAATCCCTCCTTGGTATTGAGATAGATAAAATTGTATGAGATTTGATAAATAGATCTGACAAAAATACAAAATAAAATAAATAAAGAAAAAGTGTAGCAATGTATTTTTAGGTTTCTGGAATAATAAATCTGAAAATAATATGATAGGAATAGACCCGGGGGCCGTAGATTTCACTAGTGGCTTCTCTCGAGAAAATAGCATACGGTGGGTAAACAAATTACTGTTGGGAAATTGATAGAAAAGCAAATAATCATGACAATATCCAAGGCAATGATCATGTGTATAGGCATCCCGTCCAATATTAGTAGTCCGACACCTGCCTGCATCTACTACTATTACTCCACACATCGACCGCTATCCAGCATGCATCTACTGTATTAAGTTCATGGAAAAACGGAGTAATGCAATAAGAACGATGACATGATGTAGACAAGATCTATTCATGTAGGAATAGACCCCATCTTTTTATCCTTAATGGCAACGATACATGCGTGTCACTTCTCCTTATGTCACTGAGATTGAGCACCGCAAGATCGAACCCATCACAAAGCACCTTTTTCCATTGCAAGAAAAATCAATCTAGTTGGCCAAACGAAACCAAAGTTTCGGAGAAGAAATACGAGACTATAAAGATCATGCATAAAAGAGTTTAGAGAAGACTCAAATAATATTCATAAATAGAATTGATCATAAACTTGCAATTCATCGGATCCCAACAAACACACCGCAAAAGGTCATTACATCAAATAGATCTCCAAGAACATTGAGGAGAACATTGTATTGAAGATCAAAGAGAGAGAAGAAGCCATCTAGCTACTACCTACGGACCCGTAGGTCTGTGATAAAATACTCACACATCATCAAAGGAGCACCAATGAGGATGATGAACCCCTCCGTGATCGTTTCCCCCTCCGGCAAGGTGCCGGAAAAGGGCCCTAGATTGAATCTCGTGGTTCTGGAACTTGCGGTGGCTGGAATTGTTTTTTGTTGACTCCCCTAGGGTTTCTGGAATATCTGGGTATTTATAGAGCTGAGGGGCGGTGGAAAAGATCACCATGGGCCCCTCAACACTACAAAAAAAGACACATCTGTGACATTTGGGCCCGAACGAATTTTTTTCTGTCATGGTTATGACACTTCTATGACGATAATTGTGATAAAACCACCTATCATCATAGATGTGGTGGGCTCCTACTTCTATGACAAAAAATCATGACAGAAAATGGGCTTTTCATCCTGGGCGGGTCGGGGACGCACATGCATGACATTCTTTGGGCCGTCCATGACAGAAAAAATCGTGGTAGAAGCGAGGGCGAGGAAAATTTCGGGGAGTTCCCGGTTGCGGTGGGTGGTCGGGTCGAGCGATGCACGGAGGTTTGCACGTTTCTCTCGTACATGTACCTGCGTGTGTGTGAGGCATTGGGCTCTAACTAAACCCAAGTGAGGCGTTCGCTTACTGAACCCGAGCGATTGCACTAGCTACGTTACTGAACCCGAGCGACCGATCCCTTGGCTGTTAACTGAACCCGAGTGATTCCTTCCCTACTGCTGCTAACTGAAGCCGATCGAACCTGCCTCTTGATGAACAGTGACCATTGTTGGGGGTTGGATGATCAGTTCCCAGTGGGTGTTGGATGAATAGGACCCCGAGGAGGCCGCCACACCCTAGCCGGTTGGAGGTGGACGAACAGGACCCCGTGGAGGGCTGGTTGAACGGTAGCCGGTGGAGGCTAGATGAACAGTAACCCGTGGATGAACAGTAGCTGGTGGAGGCATGAGGAAGATGCGGGTGGATGAACAGTAGCAGGTGGAGGCTGGTGGAAGTCGACGGAGGATTAATAGTAGCCTGTGGAGGCTGGAGCGAGGTAGTAGACGGTGGATGAACAGTAGCCCGTGGAGTCCCGTTTTGCGGTATGCCACACCCCTCCTGATGAACAGGACCCTGTTTCGACCGTAGGAGCTCAAACAGAAGTCCGCTTCCTCCGTTTTGCGGTACGCCAGACCCCTCCCGATGAACATGATCCTGTTTTGACCGTAGCCGGTCGAACAGAAGGCCGTTTCCTCAGTACTGTGGTATGCTAGACCCCGTTTCGGCTGTTCCGTCCAAGCCGGTTGGCTCTCATTGAATAGACGCATTCTGACCCAGTCTGTTGCCTCCCGATGAACAGGACGCTATTTCTCCGTTCCGACCCAGCCGGTTGGCTACCCGATGGACAGGACGCCGTCACTGTGCACGTTCGAGACCACGCCCGTATGTACGTACGTGGCCGTCTTTTTTGCAACGTGGTTGTCATATGTGTACACGATTTAGACGGGACTGCCTAAACAACTACCGCTCCTTACTGGGCCACGGTTCATCGTGGCAGAAAGACCGATGGACCAGTATGTATGTACACGTTTGCGACCAGAATGACAACGCTACGTACGCTTCGACCGGGTGAGTCCCGACTTTCAGGGAGGATAAGGAGGCACTTCCTTGCATGCGAAGATATTGATGGTGGGTCCGAGCTGTCAGGGGGAGGATTCATTTTTTGCGCGTAATAAGGAGGCACTTCCTTGTGTGCGAAGATGTAGCTGGTGGGTCCAGCTGTCAGCCTATACAATCCTCTTCCGATGGCTGATGTTCGTTGACCACGTTGACCACGCCGCGCGGACAACCCCCAGGCGGTGAACGACGCTGAGGCAGGGAACGACATGGAGCCTGGGAACACATGGAGGGTAGTACGAGGGTTGACTGGTTTAGCTGCGGTGTGAGGCTGTCGTCGCCACAGAATAACAAGGGGTGTGGGTGAGTAGAGGGATGGCCTGGCCAGCCGTGTGAGTAGGAGGGCGGTAAGGCCTGCGCGGCAGCACAACCGGCCATGGGAGGCAGGAGCACGCAATGGTTTGGACGAGTGGAGCAAGAAAATCAGAGGTTGAAGAAGCAGGACGACCGTTGGATGTTAATAATCCAATGGTCACTGGTGATAGAATCGTTTGTTGACTAAGTTGACAAAGCCCTGCATACGCGTCAACTTAGTAGGGCCACAAGTCAGCCTCCAAATCTGGTGGGCCTCAGCTGTCATGGGGAGCAATCGTTATATTTCACTTAGTAAGGAGGCACTTCCTTCCGTGCGAAGATATAGCTGGTGGGTCAGAGCTGTCATGGGGAGGATTCATTTTTTTGGTGTAATAAGGAGGTACTTGCTTGCGTGCGGCCATGGACCATGTGGGTCCCAACTGTCAGCCTCTCCACGTACATCCCTCTTCCAATATTGTCATTTGTTGACAACGTTGACCACGCCGTGTCGAGAACACCGACGCGGTGGACGACGGCGAGACCCAGAAAAGGAATGACCAGGAGGCGGCGAAGCCACAACAGTGGAGGGATGTGGGTGAGTAGAGGGATGGCCTGGCCAGTGGTGGGAGTAGTAGAGGGCGGTGAGGCCTGCACGGCAGCACAGCCGACCACGGGAGGCGGGAGTAGGCGGTCCCGCCGGCGCTAGATTTGGCGGCTGGAGCAAGAAGATCAGAGATTGAAGAAGCACGACGGCCGTTGGATTGACATCCAACGGTCACTTCTGCTAGAATCGCTTGTTGACATATATAATAAGTAAAAAAATCTTGCATACGCGTTAACTTAATAGGCCCACAAGTCAGCCCATTTCCTATTTTTTTAATAATTTACAGCTCACTTGCAACTTCTTATGCAATTTATTGCAGTCCATTTTCTTTTTGTTGGCCAGGGCCAGGGTTAAAAATTTAAAAAAAATCGCATATTTCGGTGGGGTCCAAACTATTTTTAATACCAAAAAGTTGAGCCAGATTTAAAGTACTTTGAAGATATATTTAAATTAGGTTAAAGCCCAATGAAATTGGAATCTGAAAATGTGAAAAAAATTAGAAATTTGAAAGTAATTGCCAATTTGTCGTGTTTTTATATTTATAGCCCATTTAATATTACTTTTAAGATTTTAAGATTTGCAGCCATCTTGAAAGAGTTGCAGCCCAGCAGGGCGGAGAAAAATAAATAGGCCTGGGTTGGGTAAGCCTGGATTGGGTATTCTTCAGAAAAAGTAAACTGTGCTAGCCATTTTCACAAAGAAAAATAGCTGGGTTGGTCATGTGGTGAACGTAAAATAGAAGCCTGGACTAGACGGGCCACAGCCCAGTTGAAACCCTGCTCCGTCTCAACAATAACAAAAAAACTGCTCGAGCAGCTACGTCCCAAGTGTCAGCCGCTCTTGTGTTGTTCTCTTGTCTATTGACTATATGCTGACAATGTCGTGGGTCCCAGATGTCAGCAAACCACTAGGAGGAAGTATTTTCTTTTTCTATACGCTGACAATGGAGTATATAACAAAAATTGAGGAACTTGCTTGTGTACGACCATGGACATGGTGGGTCCCTACTGTCATCCTCTGCACATACAATCCTCTCCTGATTCCTCTTGTTTGTTGACTGATGTCGCTTGAACTACGTCGGTATTTCCCCAAAGAGGAAGGGATGATGCAGCACAACTATGGTAGGTATTTCCCTCAGTTATGAAACCAAGGTATCAATCCAGTAGGAGAACCAAGCAACACTATGTAAATGGTACCTGCACACAAAGAACAAATACTTGCAACCCTACGATTAGGAGGGGTTGTCAATCCCTCTACGGGTAACGGTGCCAGAAATTGTCAAGTTGATGAGATAAAAATTATATAGATTGGATAAATAGATCTCGATAAAACATGAAATAAAATAAATAGCAAAAAAGTGCAACAAGGTATTTTTGGGTTTTTGGAAATATAGATGTGAAAACAAAAGCGAATAAAAATAGATCTCAAGGCAAATATGATAAAGAATAGACCCGGGGGCCGTAGATTTCACTAGTGGCTTCTCTCGAGAAAATACCATACGGTGGGTAAACAAATTACTGTTGTGCAATTGATAGAAGATCGAATAATTATGATGATATCCAGGACATGATCATTATATAGGCATCACGTCCAAGATTAGTAGACCAACTCCTGCCTGCATCTACTACTATTACTCCACACATCGACCGCTATCCAGCATGCATCTAGTGTATTAAGTTCATGGAGAAACGGAGTAATGCAATAAGAACGATGACATGATGTAGACGAGATCTATTCATGTAGGAATAGCCCCCATCTTGTTATCCTTAATAGCAACAATACATGTGTGTCTTGCTGCCCCTTCTGTCACTGGGAAAGAACACCGCATGATCGAACCCATCACAAAGCACCTCTTCCCATGGCAAGAAAAATCGATCTAGTTGGCCTAACTAAACCAAAGATTCGAAGAAGAAATACGAGGCTATAAGTAATCATGCATAAAAGATATCAAAGAACTCAAATAACTTTCATGGATATAGATCTGATCATAAACTCAAAGTTCATCGGATCCCAAGAAACACACCGCAAAAAGAGTTACATCAAATAGATCTCCAAGAGACCATTGTATTGAGAATCAAAAAGAGAGAAGAAGCCATCTAGCTACTGCCTACGGACCTGTAGGTCTACAATGAACTACTCATGCATCATCGGAGAGGCACCAATGAGGATGACAAACCCCTCCGTGATGGTGTCTAGATTGGATCTCGTGGTTCTGGAACTTGCGGCGACTGGAATTGTGTTTCGTCGACTCCCCTAGGGTTTTTGGAATATTTGGGTATTTATAGGGCGAAGAGGCGATGCGGGAGGCCACTGAGGTGGGCACAACCAACCAGGGCGCGCCTGGGCCCCCAGGCGCGCCCAGGTGGGTTGTGCCCCCCTCGGGGCACCCCTCTGGTAATTATTTGGCCCAAGTTGTTCCTTCTGGTCCATAAAAATTCTCCAAAAAGTTTCACTGCGTTTGGACTTTATTTGGTACTAATATTCTGTGAAGTAAAAAACAAGCAAAGAACAGCAACTGGCACTGGGCACTATGTCAATAGGTTAGTCCCAAAAAATGATATAAAGTTGCTATAAAATAATTGTAAAACATCCAAGAATGATAATATAACAGCATGGAACAAGCAAAAATTATAGATACGTTGGAGACGTATCAGCATCCCCAAGCTTAATTCCTACTCATCCTCGAGTAGGTAAATGATAAAAACAGAATTTTTGATGTGGAATGCTGCCTAACATGTTCATCACATATCTTTTCTTTTGTAGCATGGACATATGTACTTTTATATGGTTCAAAGCAATAGTCTAGTTTTGACATGAAGATTTCAATACTCAAGCATATCAACAAGCAACCATGTCTTTCAAAATATCAACACTAAAGAAAGTTATCCCTAGCCCATCATGCTCAATCCTTGATCCATTCATGAAACACACTCGCATATTAGCTACATCCAATGCTCAAGTACGATCATAGTGCCCCTTAGTTGGTGCTTTATAAGAGAAGATGGAGACCCAAATAAAAATAAAATTAGCATAAAGTAAATCGATAGGCCCTTCGCAGAGGGAAGTAGGGATTTGTAGAGGTGCCAGAGCTCAAAGCTGAAATTGAGAGATAACATTTTTTGAGAGGCATACTTTTCCCGTCAATGAAAACGACCAAGTAATTCCCAACACTTTCCATGCTAGATATATCATAGGCGGTTCCCAAACAGAAAATAAAGTTTATTCCTTTTTCCACCATTCTTTCACAATCCATGGCTAGCCGTATCCACGGGTGCCCTCCATACCAACACTTTCCAAGGAATTTATTATTTGACAACATAAAGTAAATTTCTTTTTCATTTCGGGACAGGGCATCCCTATTACCGCCGCACTCTTGTGCAATGACAAGTGAATAAATACTCATCTTGAGAATAACACATCTAACCTGGAAAATATTGGGCCTAACCCCTGCTGCTTCATGAGCAGTACGGGCACACAAAAAAGGAAATTTATTTTGAAAATTAGAGATGGAACATAAAAATTTGCTTAGAACGGCATGGAAATACCGCATATAGGTAGGTATGGTGTACTCATATGGCAAAACTGGGTTTAAGGAATTTGGATGCACTAGTATTTCTACTTAGTACAAGTGGAGGCTAGCAAAAGATGGAGAAGCAACCAACCAAGAAACGAAAAATCTCATAAGCGAGCATTAAGCATAACTAACACCGAATAATGCACCACAAGTAGGATGTAATTTCATTACATAACTATTGACTTTCGTGCTTGCATAGGGAATCACAAACCTTAACACCAATATTCTTACTAAAGCATAATTACTCACCAACATGACTCACATATTATTATTTTCATATCTCAAAACTATTACAAGGAATCAAGTTCGTAATATCCAATGATCTTCATGAAAGTTTTTATTATATCCCTCTTGAATATCTATCACTTTGGTACTAGTTTCATATGTTGCAATTGCTTTTGACCAGCTCAAAAAAATTTAAGTGAAGAACATTGTCGGTGTACTAAGTATTGGGCCATTAGTACCCCGTACTTGTGCACGGGCAGTTGTAGCCATACTCGCGGCAAGGCTCGTTGAGGAACAGTTCGAGGTTGACTCAGGCCACCAAGGAAATTCTCAAGTCAAAGATCTGAGGATCAGCAGATAAGAGGAGCTGGAATCCGCAGGCCAGCTTCCTCGGCAAGATCTTGCCGGGATGGCCTGCGGAGCCCGGCAAGGCTCGGCGCCCGGCAAGGTTCAGCACCCGGCAAGGTTCTGTTGCTGTGCCACCACTCTAGGACAGCAACAGACCCGACATTCTAGGTCCTTCTTTGGATGTGTGGCGACGCGCCAATGGAGGAGAGCTTAAGCGGTGCTGATGGGATGGCCCCTTTTTCCATCCCCGAGAAAGTGAGGACACCTAAACGGACACCTCACGGTGCATTAAATGCATTCGTCCTAATCCGTCAGGGGTTAGGTATGATGACCCTGTAGCTACTTTACACCTCAATGTATGTACATTTAGCCACTGTGGTGACCCCTTTGTGGTATAAAAGGAGGCCCAAGGCAACTGCTACAGGGGAGGACGATCTTCTGGCCCATTCTGCATGCGTAGCTGCTCTTTGAACGTACTGTTCACTGCAAGCGCTCCTGGAACCTGGGCTCAAGAACATCGATAATAAAACAAGGCAGGAGTAGGGTTTTACGCTGATCAGCGGCCCGAACCTGTGTAAAATCGCCCCGCGTCGATCGTTGGTTCTGCTCTTTGCGCATACCTCTCCCCCCACCGAATCGTAAAGGGGTCCTTTGGGATCCCATAGGTGTCGCACGCCGACATCTTTGGCGCGCCAGGTAGGGGGATTGTAGGTTGTGTGAACCTGATCCAGTGATCGGCGCCTTAGTTTCTTCATCATCTTCATCATCATGCCACCCAAGAAGAAGAGCGCTGCGACGGCGCAACCATCCACGTCCGTTTTGCCTGCGCCTTCGCATACGGGCGATGGCGTGGGTGCAGAAGGAAGAGGACTAGAGCCTCCACGGCGTTCCGGTGATCCAAGCCAGGCGAGCGGCGTCGTTCGTAGTGGCAGCGGCAACCCACACGCCGCTGGATCCAGAGACAGAGCTGTGTTGCCTACGGGTGGCACAACAAATTCCAGAGGTCGGAGGACGCCTGCTGGAGCTCCCGCGCCAGCGGAAGCGTCACGGCCTACTCAGGTCGTGCACGACGAGCGGCGTCATGGCGCTGGTGGTTTAGGGCATCCCCATGAAAAGATTTCTGCGCATTGATCCCAAGATGCGTGGGCCCAGCATGCACACCAAGCTGCCGGCGGAGGTGGCGCGCGGTCGCGTGACCGTGATGGTGCTCCTTCTACCATGGCTAGGAGTCAGAGCACCTCACGTACCTCACACCTGTCACCGCCGCCTACGCCAGCGGAAGCCTTGGCACGTGCGCAGCTGCTCCTCGATTTCCCTCCTGCTCCAGAGAAGATGGAGGAGTGGCGAGCTACTATCCAGAGCCTTATTGGCTTCGCCAATAAAGATGGGCCGCAAGAGGCAGGGCCCTCACAGCGAAGGCCCATCGATCCGGCGCGAGTCGATGTGGACAAAATCGGAGGTGGTGCAACCACGGTGCACTCCCCTCCGCGACACCAGCGGCGGGTGACAACCCAGCAGGTCGATCGCCATGATGATGTTTCCACGGTGTCGTCCGATCCATGGATGCGCCGCGACCAGCGTCAAGTTCTCCAGGAACGAGGGAAAGAGGAAGCTCGAACTACCATCGAGCAGCGACGGGAAGCGCGTTATCAGTCTGATAAGCGCGCAGGGCCGGCTGTCGACGAGCCTGCGCCAGGGGACGTAGGAGACTTGCCTTACGAGGTAGGGACTCCAGCGTTTACCCGTGAGCTACGGCAAGTCCAGTGGCCCAATTCCCGAACCTTCAAGCCAGAGGTCCCGGAGAAATATGATGGTAAGACTCATCCCTCGGAGTTCCTGAGCATCTACACCATTGCGGTGCAGGCTGCCGGGGGCCGAGATGACAAGATACTTGCCAACTACTTCTCGTTGGTGCTCAAGCCGAACGTCAGGTCGTGGTTGATGCATCTGCCGGAGAATTCTATTTCTTCTTGGTCAGATCTGTGCCATCAGTTTGTTGGCGCCTTTGTTGGAGGCCACCAAGCTCCTGGCCAAGAGAGTGATTTGCATATCATCCCTCAGAAGGAGGGCGAATCCCTACGCAAGTTTATGCAGAGGTTTAGCCGGGTGTAGTACAATATTCCTGATGTTCACCCTGTCGCTGTCATTAGCGCGCTTCATCAGAACGTGCGTAACCGCAGAATGTGGGAAGAGCTGGCGATGAACATAGTCAGGAGTATTGCCGAGCTTTACGCTTTGGCCGATAAATGCGCTCAAGCTGAAGAGGAGAGGAAACTCCCTGGCGAGGCTGTTGGCGCAGCGGGCGAATCCGAAGATGAAGACGCCGCGACCCCGTCAAGGAAAGGCCGGCGGCGGAACAGGAAACGTGGAGGCAAGGCCGTGCTTGCTGTCGAGGAATCCAACAACCCCGGCGCCGCTAAAAAGGCCAAGGTTGGTGACCCCAGCAAGGATCTTGCCGGGTGCCCTTCCTGTCAGGCCTTGGCGGCGGCCGACAAGTCGGAAAGCTCCGGCAAGCAGTATTGCAAGATCCATCGCACCAAGGGCCACGATCTCCAAAATTGTCGGCAAGTTGAACAGCTTGCCGAGAAACAGAGGGCTGAGTATGAAAGGCGAGATAAGGAGAAGGCCCATGATGGTGCTGACGGATCCGGCAAGAAGCGCGGTGGCCGAGGGGGTCGCCGCGGCAAGGCCAAGCAACAGAGGGAGAGGCCCGCTCGAGGCCGAGACAGAGAAGAAGATGATGACAAAGAAGACGATGAGTCCAGTGAGCAAGAATTCCAGAAAGCTACAGAGGCCACGTGTATCGATGGGGGTGCCTCGCTGCATTCTTCCCACCGTCGACTCAAACAGTGGGTGCGGGAAGTCAACGCAACGGAGCCATCACCAGATGCATGTAGGCCCCTGAAGTGGTCCAACATGCCTATCATTTTCGACGCCGAGGATCACCCTGATCGCACAACTACGGTCGGGTGCTTGCCATTGTTGGTCTCACCAACAATTCGCAACCTCAAGGTGACGAAAATGCTAGTTGACGGTGGGGCCGGGCTAAACCTAATCTCACCGGATGTGCTCAAGAGGCTCCAAATTCCTGATGAAGACCTCAAAGAAACGGGCACGTTTCAAGGGGTCAATCCGGGAAGAACCCAGCCAAAGGGCAAGATTACGCTGCCGGTGACATTTGGTAGCGAGCTCAACTACAGGACCGAGAAGGTAGTGTTTGATGTCGCCAAGATCCCCATGTCATACAATGGGATCCTTGGTCGGCCAGCGCTGGCTAAGTTCATGGCGGCATCACACTACGCGTATAATGTTTTGAAGATGCCCGGGCCGTTGAGCGTCATTACTATCCATTCCGATAAGAAAGATGCGCTCATCTGTGCCGACCAACTTTACCGGGAAGCAGTTGCAGCACCTGCCGTCAAGACATCTGCTCCTGCCGCTGGAACTCCCAGGGGGAAGAAGAAGAAGATCGGCGAGAATCTTGGCGCGAACTCCGGTAAGCGTGCCTCCTCGGAGTGCTGCGCTTCCGTCGAGGATGCACCAGAGAGTTCCACCAGCAAGAACAAAAGATCCAAGGCTGCTCCACCGGAGACCAAGAAGGTGCCCATTAGGGAGGACGGAACGGGAGGAACTTTCACCATAAGTTCCACCCTAGATGACAAATAGGAAAGCGCGCTCATTGCCTTCTTGCGGGCGAATGTCGACGTGTTTGCATGGCAACCGTCTGACATCCCCGGTGTTCCCAGGGAGGTAATTGAGCACCACCTTGCTGTCTGTCCTCACGCGCGGCCCGTCAAGCAGAGGGTCAGGAAGCAAGCCTTGGAGCGGCAAGAATTCATTGCCGAGGAAATCAGAAAGCTGGAGGCGGCAGGATTGGTCAGAGGAGTGCTTCATCCAACCTGGTTGGCCAATCCAGTTGTGGTGTGCAAAGCAAATGGGAAATGGAGGCTTTGTATCGATTATACAGATATCAATAAAGCCTGTCCAAAAGATCCCTTTCCCTTGCCGCGCATTGACCAGATTGTGGACTCCACCGCTGGTTGTGATCTCCTGTCCTTCCTTGATGCCTACTCAGGGTATCATCAGATTTTCATGGCGGAAGAAGATGAAGAGAAGACCGCATTTATCACCCCATGTGGTACGTATTGTTTTATACGAATGCCTTTCGGGTTGAAAAGTGCTGGTTCTACATTTGCGAGAGAAGTCCAAATCGGTTTTGAGCCTCAACTCCATAGAAATATGGAGGCATACATGGATGACATAGTGGTCAAAACCAAGGACAAAGCGACGCTCATACAAGATTTAGAAGAAACGTTTGCAAATCTACGCAAGATCAACTTAAAGCTCAATCCTGAGAAGTGCGTGTTCGGTGTTCCTTCCAGCAAGCTCCTCGGATTCTTTGTATCTTGCCGGGGAATCGAAGCGAACCCCGACAAGATCAAAGCTATTGAGCAGATTGAAGCGCCAAGACGCGTCAAGGATGTGCGTCGTCTTGCCGGCTGTGTTGCTGCTCTAAGCAGGTTTATTTCCAAATCTGCTGAGCGCGCCCTGCCCTTTTTCAAAATTTTGAAGAAGGCAGGTCCAATGAAATGGACTTCGAAGGCGGAGGCTGCGCTGCAAGATTTGAAGAAATACCTTTCCTCTCCGCCGATGCTAGTCGCGCCTAAACCACAAGAGTCGTTGCTGCTGTATCTGGCAGTGACAAATCAAGTGGTTAGTGCTGCGTTTGTGGCGCAGAGAGAAGCTGATGAGGAAGCAACACCAGCGGCAGGACCGTCAGGTGACGCGGCAGGATCTTCCCCGGCAAGGATTGATCCCGGCAAGACAAGATCTGTGCAGTCATAAGAACCATTGCAGAAGAAAAAGGTGGTGCAGCGCCCAGTTTATTTTGTTAGCTCTCTTTTACAAGGAGCTAGGTCAAGATATTCTGGCGTGCAGAAGTTGCTTTTCGGCCTCCTTATGGCCTCGAGGAAGCTGCGCCATTATTTTTAAGCACATGAAATCACCGTCGTCACCCGCTTTCCGTTGCAACGGATTTTGCGGAATCCAGAAGCAACCGGCAGGATCACGGAGTGGGCGTTGGAGTTGTCGAGCTTTGGTCTTAAGTTTGAAAGCACTTCAACAATTTAGAGCAGGGCCTTGGCAGAGTTCGTTGCTGAATGGACCCCAACGCCAGACGAGGAAGTTCAAGAAACAATTCTCCCCGGCAAGGAAATTGACCAGCAATGGGTTATGTACTTTGACGGGGCTTTTTCGCTGCAAGGCGCCGGTGCTGGCGTGCTGCTTGTCGCACCCACCGGAGAGCACCTCAAGTACATAGTCCAAATGCATTTTCCCCGGGAGAGTTCAACGAACAACACTGCGGAGTACGAGGGTTTGCTTGCCGGTCTCAGGATCGCGGCAGGCCTTGGTATCAAGAAGCTCGTCATCAGAGGCGATTCACAGCTTGTCGTCAGGTAAGTAAATAAGAGTTATCAGAGTCCATTGATGCAAGCCTACGTGGATGAAGTGAGAAAAATGGAAGAGCACTTTGACGGTCTGCAAATGAAGCACATCCCTCGTGCCGATAACAGTATCGCTG
Source organism: Thinopyrum elongatum (assembly GCA_011799875.1). Classification (NCBI taxonomy): domain Eukaryota; kingdom Viridiplantae; phylum Streptophyta; class Magnoliopsida; order Poales; family Poaceae; genus Thinopyrum; species Thinopyrum elongatum. Next base: position 138,286,223 of record CM022300.1, on the reverse strand, counting down.
ACGACCTGTCAAAGCGCGCTGCCCTCAAGTTGCCTGTGGAACCAGGAACTTTTGTGCTCCGTTTGACTCAACCATCCGTGGCGCCATCAATGCGGCAAGAAAAGAGAAGAAAATTGAATTCCGGTCAGTACTTCCCGGCAGAGCTCTTGGGAGCCGCCGGCAAGGAAGTTGCCGGGATCAACGACATGCCTGCCGGGGAACAACAGGCTCCAGCAGGGGCTCAGGCCTTTGCCGTCAAGACAAACGTTCCCCCGGCGGAGGAGATGCCTTTAGTCCTGGCTGTCGAGCCCCAGGCTCCAGCATGGGCACAACACATTGTCCATTTCCTTCAAACAGGAGAACTCCCGGAGGAACAAGAAGAAGCGAAAAGAGTAGCCCGTCGGTCTGTTATGTACAAGTTCGTCGATGACGTCCTGTACAGAAAGAGACCAAACGGTGTGAAATTGAAGTGCATTCGTCGGGAGGATGGACTAGAGCTGTTGGCAGAGATACATCGAGGCATATGTGGCTCTCACATAGGATTAAGAGCACTTGCCGGGAAAGCATTCCGGCAAGGTTTCTTTTGGCCCACCGCTCTCCAGGATGCAACTGCACTAGTAACCAAGTGTGAAGCGTGCCAGTTTCATTCGAAGAAATTGCATCAACCAGCTCAAGCTCTTCAGACAATCCCTCTCTCCTGGCCATTTTCGGTCTGGGGGCTCGACATACTGGGCCCTTTCCCCCGTGCTACCGGGGGCTTTGAGTACTTGTACGTTGCTATTGACAAGTTCACAAAGTGGCCAGAGGTGGAAGCAGTGAGGAAGGTGACAGCACAATCAGCCGTCAAGTTCTTTAAAGGGATAGTTTGCCGTTTCGGTGTGCCCAACAGGATCATCACCGACAACGACACGCAATTCACAAGTCGCACCTTCATGCAGTACATCCAAGACCTTGGCGGCAAAATTTGTTTTGCCTCCGTTGCTCATCCGAGAAGCAACGGCCAAGCGGAGAGGGCCAATGCTGAAGTGCTGCGTGGTCTCAGGACCAGAACCTTTGACAGGCTAAAAAAGTGCGGAAGACGCTGGATTGATGAGTTGCCGGCGGTTCTTTGGTCAATCAGAACGACACCAAATTGAGCCACCGGCCAGACACCCTTCGCTCTGGTCTACGGAGCAGAAGCAATTCTCCCCACGGAACTCACATACGGATCACCTCGAGTGCTCGCTTATGATGAGCTTGAGCAAGAGCAACTGCGGCAAGATGATGCTGTGCTCCTTGAGGAGAATCGTCTTCAGGCTGCTGTGCGAGCTGCATGCTACCAGCAAGCTTTGCGCCGCTACCATAGCCGCAAAGTTCATGCCCGAAGCCTTGAGGAAGGCGACCTTGTTCTTCGACGGATTCAGTCCGCCAAGAATTCAAACAAGTTGACGCCGAAGTGGGAAGGCCCTTATCGGGTAGTACGAGTCACCAGGCCCGGCGCTGTCCGCCTGGAGACCGAAGATGGCGTTCCAGTGAGCAACTCCTGGAATATCGAACATCTTCGCAAGTTCTACCCATAAGGCGCAGTTGCCGGGGGCCCCCGGCAACCCCCTTTTGTACAAGTATTGCCGGCGAGGCATATGATCCTTTGTACAAAGCCAGGCGCAGACCCTGAGCACAAATGAATAAATTTAAGTGTTGTGCATTCCCTTATTGATTCCCATGTTCATATATATATGCATGTGTGTCTAAGATGTTGTACGACACCTATTCCCGGTAAGTTCTAACGAACCGCCAAGGTTTCATATCTTTATTTTCTCTTCTTTCTTTTTCTTAAAAGACAGAAGGATTCCTCGCGTGCACATTTGCCAGGGGGGAAGGGAGATATGAGTACCAGTTGGCGACGTTCTGAATCGACGCTTGCCATAGGAAGGACAGTGACAGAAAGCTAAGTTCTAAAAACTTAGAACAAGTTTCCTTTATTGCAAAGTTATTTCCTTGGACGATTCCGACTTTTGTATGGAAAATCTGCACCCGAAGGAACCCTTGCTGTAATTGGTTGCGCCCTTATTTTGTTTCGAGTCCGCTCAACGATTTAAGTGGCTGCACTGAGAACACCAAGGAGTCTTGCCGGCCGCTGCTCCTCCGGCACGCTGCTGAAGTCCCGCACCCAGCGCTCGCGGTAGGTTGCGCGCCGGCAAGTTTTTCAGTAAGCGTAGGGTGAACTCCATACACAAAGGAATCAGACAAGGAAAATAGCAAGCATGTACCCAAACATAAGCAAGTTATATTACATTAATGAGTTGCCGCAATTCTAACTTGAGACTTAATTGTCTTTGGCATGGAATGACGACGGCAAGAAAAGGTGGAGCAGTTAATCTCTGCGCTGGCCTTCGATCCTTTTGATGGAGTCCACCTTCTCGAGGATAGGCGCGACAAGCTCTTTGAGCGCCTCGAGATTTGCGTCCTTTGGCAGATGGCCAAGCGCATTGGAGAGGTCGATGCCGGGATTGTGGTGCACCACCTTGATAAGTACTTTGCGGAGGACGGACCGGCAAAGCCGGTGGGTCTCGTTGGCCAATTGAGTTGCCCGGTTAGACTGGAGCAACTTCAGGGCATCAATGATGCTCTCGAAGAACATCGTCAACCTGGCACTCAAAGATATCCTTTCCTCGGAAGAATATCTGAAGTTTGACAGGCCCATGGTTGACAGTTCTGCCGTGAGCTTCTCCGCAGCGTCGATGAGACGTCCAGTCCAGATCTCCACCCCCTTTTCGTAATCAATTTGGGCGGAGGCAGCACTCTTGAGCAGGTTCCTCTCTCCCTGGAGATCTTTGAGTAGGGCCTTCTCGCGGGCCCTGCCGGCCTCGAGAGACTTCTGCTACGTGGTCAGCTTCAATTCCAGAATGGCAATGGCTTCATTTGCTGAGGAGAGCTGCTTGGTCTTGTTAGACATGGCAACTTGCATCTCCGCCAAGGTGTGGAGGGTTTTTTCCCTGTCGCCTTTGAGCGTTGAGAGCTCCTTGCCGTGTTCTTCAAGACCCGCTTCCAGTTTCTTGACTTTGTCGCTCAGCTCATTCTTGGCGGCCTCTGCAGCCTCGGCAGCATCAACGGCCTCCTTGAGCTTGCCGGTGTGATCTACAGTTAGAGCTTTGAGCGCCTCTTTGTGCTTCTGCTCCAGCTACTGGTTCCGCCGCGCGACAAGCTTCTCGATATCTTCATCTTTGCTGTGAAGCTTGGCATCGAGCGCCTGCTCACGTGCGGTGAGATCTTCCTCATGAGCATCAAGCGCAACGCGACGCCCCGTCAGGAGAGCATCTTCAGCAGTAATTCTTTGCGTAGCTTCATCCTGCGCCTTCTCCATGTCATATTGTTTCAGGAGGATTTCTATCCACTGCTGGCTCACTTGTTCTCGGCCAGCAGTCAACTCTTGGAGGGCCTCGGCGTACCAGACTTGCATTTGTTCGACGCGCCTCTGAAAATCTGCTTCGGCCGCCTCGACAACTGCCATTCTGGAATCCGCTTTCTCTTTCCGGGCGCGGTGGAGAGCCTGGAGCTTGCGGAAATTTTCGCCCATGGCCTGAAGGAGCTGATCCTCTTCAGACTTGCCGCTGCTAGCGCTTGGGTCATCAACAACCTCGAGCTCGGCAGCAGCGATGATTTCCTCGTCGAAGACTTCCCCTTCGGTCGGTGCCCCAATGCTTGCCATCCCCGGCAAGTTGACAAACAGGTTCTCGCCAACTTTGAGATATTTGCTGGATGAGGGGCCTTCAGATGTTGACGGTTGATCCTCAACAACCGCCTCACCAGTAGCAGGGGGCTCCGTGGCCGACGCAGCGCCTGGCGCTCCTGCGGCAGGAATGCCGTCAGTACGGTCATCAGCCTCCTTGCCACCCTCTTCAGTAGGCTCTTTGGCGGGTTCCTCCTGCACTGTCTCGGCGGCCTCGGCAGTGGCGTCTTTGGCGGCCTCGCTGGCGGCGATCCTGTCTGCTTCGGCAGCGGCGTCCCTGGTGGTCTCCTCGATGACAATGTCGACGTCCATGTGTTCCATCACAGGGAACTCTGGAGGACGAAGGAGGGAAACAGAATAAGATCAAGATTGAAGCTCGAAGGGACCAAAGAAAAAGAAATAAAGGAAAGAATAGCAAGCGCACTAAGGCAATCAGTTACCTACGTCGAGCTGTTGAGAGATGGCCTCGCCCCTCCCGACAACCTCGGTTGCCAGGGGAGGGTTGCCGGTGTCCATGCTTGCCGGCTCCTCCTCAATCAAGATGGGCTCGTCGGTAGGATCCCTTGCCGGGGATGCGCTTGTGGGCGGCGTGGTCGATGGAGGTGGCACGACGGGAGCGTCTTCCAATAACTCTCCTTGTTGCCGTTCTTCTCCTGCAAGCCCAGAGATATCAGCGGCAAGAATAGAAACCTCAGCACCCGCCAACGGACAAAGAGCAATGAACTTACACTGGGGGCTGTGCTGGGGACTGCGTTGAGGGCTGAGCTCTGGGCTGACGATGATAGTTTCTGGCATGCTCATGGAGCCTGCCGGGGGCTCGTCACCCGTGGAAGTCTTTGTCCTCTTCGTCATCCTCTCCAGCAAGGTTTCTGCATCACTGCAGAGACAATACAAGCAAGTCAGTAAGATTGATCCAAGATTGGAAGATAAAGGCTGTGGCAAGGTACTCACTCTTCCTCTTCTCGCTCCGGACTAAAGCCGGAGATGTTAAAATCGACCTCCGTTGCGACGTCTGAGTAGGGAGGCGGAGGAGGGGTCCTAGGTCGCTTGGCTGTGGCAGGCGCCGGGGGTTGGCGTGTTTCCGTCACCTCAGCTTCCGGTGCGGTAGTGCGAGACACCCCTGCCGCCCCAGCAGTTGCCGCTGGTGTGGGTCTCGCGCGCCGCGCAGGTTGCTGTCGAACCCCTTGCCGCGGCGCAGTCTTGCCGGCCACTTTCTTGCCAGGAGCCTTGCTGCTCGAGGAAGGTTGGCTTGCCGGGATGCCAGACGCAGCCTTTCGAAGAACACACTTTGTCTTCTTCAGGGCTGGGAGCTCTTCTTGTGGTTCTTCTTCATCCGTGTCTTCGTCGGACGAGCTCTCAGCAGCAGTGCTGCTCTGTTCCCCGGCAGCTTTGTCCTTCCCAGCAGGATCTTTCTCCACCACTACCTCTGCATCGCTGGTTTCCCATTCTGCGAAGCCGACGCTGCCGGCCTCAGCGACAAGATTTGCCTCCGCCCTGGTGGCGATGTATGCCACCTCTTCGTCGGTGGTGGCTCGGAGTAAGTCTGCTTCTTCCCGGACGGCCCTCTCCGTCAAGTTATCAAAGAACTTCTGTGCATCTTCCTCGAATGGCTCAACCCATGTCGCGTCAAGACTGTGGGCATTGAACAGTGGCATGGTGGCAATAATTGACCCCAAGCCAGAGTTGTTGCACAGAGGGACAATCCTTGCCGACAACCGATGCTTGTTGTCGCGCTGGAACAGCTTCTGACGGAGAGCGCCAAGTTGCATAGCAGTCAGATTGTTATTCAACCCGGGGCGCAATCTCATGATGTCTGCTGCGTTTTGGTATTCCCAAGCTGGCCTTCCTTTATTCTGCAAGGGGGCAATGCGGCGGCGGAGAAAGTCAAAGCCAATCATCTCCATTGTTAGCCCGGCAGCTTTCAGGCAAAGAATCCTAGTGGTGGCGATTGTGAGCTTTTCATCTTCAGCGGCAAGGCTGCTCCAGCCACTGCCGTGGACCGCTTTCTGTTGCCGGGGCAGACAAAACGGATGGGGATCTGCTTCCTTGATCCAGCACCATTCAGCCCGCCATTCGTCCCACTTCTCGTGGTAAACTCCTTCTGGGTATATTTCCTTATTCCAAGCCCTTGGAATCCAGGCGATAGAACCAGAGAGGGCCTCTCCTTTTTGGATTCAAGGGAAAAAGTAGTGGCGGAAAAGGGCTGTATTGGGAACCACTCCGGCAAAGTTTTCACAAAGGTGAGCGAAGATGGACATGCACAGTACCGCATTCGGTGTGAAATCGAGAAGATGGAAGCCGTACGTGTACATGATGTCATTGAAGAAGTCAGAAAAGGGAGGACAGAGCCTGCAATAGAAATATGCGACGAAAAAGGGGTATCTATCTGATCCACTCTTGGAGCAAGAACCTGGAATCACGCGAGTGGCGGGGTGAGCCTGCGTCTCCCTCGCCCACATACACTGGTACCGCCTCTTCAAAGCTTCCGCATCGAGCGACGGGGCGAAGACGACGTACTTCTTCCGCATCTTCACCAGTTCGCTCTCCGGGACATCGGCTTTCGCCTCCTTGCCCTTGCCTTTGCTGGTCTTGGGCGGCATGGCGACTGAAAGGGCGGAAGCCGGGGATGGAGCGGGCGTGGAGGCGGCGAGCGGAAGAGGGAAGGCTTTGCTCTGAGCTCGAGAGAAGGAAAGCAATGGCGACGGCCAGATTGAGAAGAAAAGGGGGGTAAATAGGCTTGTGCCTCTACGGTTTCTCCTTTTTATGGGGAAGGAGCGGGGCCGCCTCTTTTACTCCCCAATGTGAATGCGCCTCTGCAGGTGCGTTGCAGTTGCAGCTTTTGAGGCACACTTCCCACGTCGCGCGTTCAACGCGCGTAGTGGGGGGCACAGTAAACGGGATATTTACGAGCAGTAAATCCCCTGCCACGTGTGCCCGTGCACTGTTTGGGCCTAGCCCAACAATGCCTCGCACTCATGTGTGGCCTAGGCCCGGGGGCTCCTGTCGGTGTACTAAGTATTGGGCCATTAGTACCCGTACTTGTGCACGGGCAGTTGTAGCCATACTCGCGGCAAGGCTCATCGAGGAACAGTTCGAGGTTGACTCAGGCCACCAAGGAAATTCTCAAGTCAAAGATCTGAGGATCAGCAGATAAGAGGAGCTAGAATCCGCAGGCCAGCTTCCCCGGCAAGATCTTGCCGGGATGGCCTGCGGAGCCCGGCAAGGCTCGGCGCCCGGCAAGGTTCTGTTGTTGTGCCACCGCTCTAGCACAGCAACAGACCCGACATTCTGGGTCCTTCTTTGGATGCGTGGCGATGCGCCAATGGAGGAGAGCTTAAGCGGTGCTGATGGGATGGCCCCTTTTTCCATCCCCGAGAAAGTGAGGACACCTAAACGGACACCTCACGGTGCATTAAATGCATTCGTCCTAATCCGTCAGGGGTTAGGTATGATGACCCTGTAGCTACTTTACACCTCAATGTATGTATATTTTGCCACTGTGGTGACCCCTTTGTGGTATAAAAGGAGGCCCAAGGCAACTGCTACAGGGGAGGACGATCTTCTGGCCCATTCTGCATGCGTAGCTGCTCTTTGAATGTACTGTTCACTACGAGCGCTCCTGGAACCTGGGCTCAAGAACATCGATAATAAAACAAGGCAAGAGTAGGGTTTTACGCTGATCAGCGGCCCGAACCTGGGTAAAATCGCCCCACGTCGATCGTTGGTTCTGCTCTTTGCGCATACCTCTCCCCCCGCTGAATCGTAAAGGGGTCCTTTGGGATCCCATAGGTGTCGCACGCCGACAAACATGAGCATAAAAAAATTCGTCTCTCAAAATAATATAAGCGAAGCATGAGAGAATTTCTTCAAAAATTTACTAACTCTCAAACAAATCTAATTGAAGCACGAGAGCATTTATTCAAAAATATTAAAGCACACCATGCTCAAAAAGATATAAGTGAAGCACTAGAGCAATTCCATACCTCAAAAAATTTAAGTGAAGCATATATAGCAATTCTAACAAATCATAGCATAATTTTGGCTCTCTCAAATAGGTGTGTCCAGCAAGGATACTTGTGACAAACTAAAAAGCAAAACAAGCAATGACTCATATAATACAAGACGCTCCAAGCAAAACTCATGATATGTGACGAATAAAAATATAGCTCCAAGTAAAATACCGATGGTTGTTAGAAGAATGAGGGGATGCCACTCGGGGCATCCCCAAGCTTAGTTTCTTGGTTTCCTTGAATATTAACTTGGGGTGCCATGGGGCATCCCCAAGCTTAGGCTTTTCTTACTCCTTATTCCTTCATCCATCATGATCTCACCCAAAACTTGAAAACTTAAATCACACAAAACTTAACAAAACCTTCGTGAGATCCATTAGTATGAGAAAACTAATCTTTACTTTAAGTACTGTATAAAACCCATTACAATTTTGTTATTGCATTATATCTACTGTAGTATAACTTTACCATGGCTTATACCCCCCGATACAATCCATAGATTCATCAAAATAAGCACATAATGCAAAGAAAACAGAATCTGTCAAAAATAGAACAGTCTGTAAAGATGTGAATTTTTCTCATACTTTTGTAACTCAAAAAATTCTTAAAAATTTGGGCAGCAGATACAATTTGTATATAAATCTTGTGTAAAAAATTCAGAATTTTTTGTCGCTTATGTGAATTTATACAATTCTGTTACTGGACGCAAAAGTTTCTGTTTTTCAACAGGATCAAATCAACTATCACCAAAGCTATCCCAAAGGCTTTACTTGGCACAAACACTAACTAAAACATAAAAGACACAATCATAACAGAGGCATAATTGTGCAAACACTCAATAACAGAAAGAAAAAGGCAAAAATAAATTTTATTCATTGGGTTGCCTCCCAACAAGCGCTATCGTTTTATGCCCCTAGCTAGGCATAATGCATAGATTCAAGTATTGTCATCTTTCTTCTTAATTTCCATAGATGTGTTCTTGTCAGGAGGTTTGGCAAAAATAACTTGAAACACATTATCCATAGAAATTTTAGCATTATCAAGTTTCCCATCTACATATCCCCTTTTATTTCTGGCAACAATCCAAGAATATTGTTGATTAACATCATTGAAAACTTGTTGGATTATATCTAAAATGGGGATTTCCTTTTTAAGATTCTCATCAAAATTTGATTATTTCCAAGAAAATGTCTCAACATATAATCACTATTATAAAGGATCTCATTTATCACCGGTTTTTCACGGTTCATACCATAAAAATCAAAAAAATTCCTAGCTTCCCGTATTATGTAGTCAAATTCATTCATAAGAACAAGGGTAGTTAGCTTTTTAGCTTTAGGATCTTTTATAATGGGTAACTCATAAAACAATGTCTGCAAGGTAGGATGGGTATAGATAAATCTATTTTCAAGTTCCAGAATTAGTGCTGAAATAGCTTCCGCATAAGATTTAGTTCTTTTAAGTATAGGAGCATCATCAAGAGCCAAATTTCCAACACAATTGAAAAATTCTTGGATATGTTCTTTTCCCATAACGTTCCCTTGCCCCAAAACAAAAGTTTTGGCATCCAGATTACCAGATCGTCCAATTTTAGGAGTCCGGCCATCATTTGTTTCTGCCATACCAAAGTCACTCATGATGACAAGTTCAAGCAAATAAGAGATCCGACGAGAAAAAGCAAACGAAAAAGAGGGCAAATAAAACGGCAATTTTTTGTGAAGTGGGGGAGATGAAAATGAGAGGCAAATGGCAAATAATGTAAATTGCAAGGAGATGAGATTTGTGATTAGGAACCTGATAGATGTTGATGATGTCTCCCCGGCAACGGCGCGAGAAATTCCTTTCGATGTCGCTTGAACTACGTCGGTATTTCCCCAAAGAGGAAGGGATGATGCAGCACAACTACAGTAGGTATTTCCCTCAGTTATGAAACCAAGGTATCAATCCAGTAGGAGAACCAAGCAATACTATGTAAACGGTACCTACACACAAAGAAGAAATACTTGCAACCCGACGATTAGGAGGGGTTGTCAATCCCTCTACGGGTAACGGTGCCAGAAATTGTCAAGTTGATGGGATAAAAATTGTATAGATTGGATAAATAGATCTCGATAAAACATGAAATAAAATAAATAGCAAAAAAAGTGTAGCAAGGTATTTTTGGGTTTTTGGAAATATAGATCTGAAAACAAAAGCGAATAAAAATAGATCTCAAGGCAAATATGATAAAGAATAAACCCGGGGGCCGTAGATTTCACTAGTGGCTTCTCTCGAGAAAATAGCATACGGTGGGTAAACAAATTACTGTTGGGCAATTGATAGAAGATCAAATAATATGATAATATCCAGGCAATGATCATTATATAGGCATCACGTCCAAGATTAGTAGACCGACTCCTGCCTGCATCTACTACTATTACTCCACACATCGATCGCTATCCAGCATGCATCTAGTGTATTAAGTTCATGGAGAAATGGAGTAATGCAATAAGAACGATGACATGATGTAGACGAGATCTATTCATGTAGGAATAGCCCCCATCTTGTTATCCCTAATAGCAATGATACATGCGTGTCTTGCTGCCCCTTCTGTCACTGGGAAAGAACACCGCACGATCGAACCCATCACAAAGCACCTCTTCCCATGGCAAGAAAAATCGATCTAGTTGGCCTAACTAAACCAAAGATTCAAAGAAGAAATATGAGGCTATAAGTAATCATGCATAAAAGAGATCAAAGAACTCAAATAACTTTCATGGATATAGATTTGATCATAAACTCAAAGTTCATCGATCCCAACAAACACACCGCAAAAAGAGTTACATCAAATAGATCTCCAAGAGACCATTGTATTGAGAATCAAAAAGAGAGAAGAAGCCATCTAGCTACTGCCTACGGACTCGTAGGTCTACAATGAACTACTCACGCATCATCGGAGAGGCACCAATGAGGATGATGAACCCCTCCGTGATGGTGTCTAGATTGGATCTCGTGGTTCTGGAACTTGCGTCGGCTGGAATTGTGTTTCGTCGACTCCCCTAGGGTTTTTGGAATATTTGGGTATTTATAGGGCCAAGAGGCGGTGTGGGAGGCCACCGAGGTGGGCACAACCCACCAGGGCGGGTTGTGCCCCCCTCGGGGCACCCCTCTGATACTTCTTTGGCCCAAGTTGTTCCTTCTGGTCCATAAAAATTCTCGAAAAAGTTTCGATGCGTTTGGACTCCGTTTGGTACTGATATTCTGCGAAGTAAAAAATAGCAACTGGCACTGGGCACTATGTCAATAGGTTAGTCCCAAAAAATGATATAAAGTTGCTATAAAATGATTGTAAAACATCCAAGAATGATAATATAACAACATGGAACAAGCAAAAATTATAGATACGTTGGAGACGTATGATTGACCATGTTGACAACGCGAGAGGGTGGCACCGCGACGAGCACACAAAAGTGTGCAGAGGACAACAACGAGGCCTCGGACGGGAACAAACAGGAGCCGGGGAAGATGTGGCGGTGAAGTCGCGGGCGAAGGGGAGTACAATGGTTGACTGGTTCGGGTGCGGGGTGGGGCTGACGTCGGCGTTAATGATTCAGGAGACGGTGGGGCGGCGATGCGTGCATTGAGGCGCAGCCAGCCGTGGGAGGCGGGAGCAGGCGGCCTCGCCGGCGCTGGTTTGGTTTTGGCGGCAGGAGGAAGACGAGACCAAAGAAACACGACAGACTGTAAAACCAGCAGGAGTACTTAACAACATTAGCTGGAACCGCAGGGGCACTTAACAGCCATAGCTGAAAACAGTATGAGTACTTATACAGGTTCAACCGTACAAAGCACGCCTCGAACAGTGCTACTTTGCCTACAATTAACCAATTTGTCATGTGTTTTTTTATATTTACAGCCCATTTCATATTACTTTTAAGATCTGCGACCGTCTTGAAAGAGTTGCAGCCCAGCAGGGCGGAGAAAAATAAGTTGGCCTAGGTTGGGTTTGCCTAGATTGGGTATTCTTCAAAAAAAAAAAAACTAGGCTAGCCATTTTCACAAAGAAAAAATAGCTGGGCTGGTTATGTGGTGAACGTAAAATAGAAGCCTAGGCTAGATGGGCCACATCCCAGTTGAAACCCTGCTCCGTCTCAACAATAACAAAAAAAACTGCTCAAGCAGCTACGTCCCAGGTGTCAGCCGCTCTTGTGCAGTTCTCTTGTCTATTGACTATACGCTGACAATGTCGTGGGTCCCAGATGTTAGCAAACTACTAGGAGGAAGCATTTTCTTTTTTTCTTGTAGTATATAACAATGAGGAACTTGCTTGCATGCGGCCATGGACATGGTGGGTCCCTACTGTCATCCTCTCCATGTACAATCCTCTCCAGATTCCTCTCGTTTGTTGACCATGTTGACAACGCGAGACGGTGGTGCCACGGCGAGCACACCAAGGCGCGCAGAGGATGACGGCGAGGCCTTGGACGGGAACAAATAGGAGTCGGGGAAGATGCAGCAGTGAAGTCACGGGCGAAGGGGAGTACGAGGGTTAACTGGTTCAGGTACGGGGTGGGGCTGACATCGGTGTTAATGATTTAGGAGACGGTGGGGCGGTGATGCGTGCGTTGAGGCGCATCCAGCCGTGGGAGGCGGGAGCAGGTGGCCCCGCCGGCGTTGGTTTGGTTTTTGTGGCTGTTGGAAGACGAGACTGAAGAAACACGATAGACTGTAAAAGCAGTAGGAGTACTTAACAACGTTAACTGAAAGCAGCAGGAGCACTTAACAACCATAGCTGAAAGCAGTATGAGTACTTATATAGGTTCAACCGTACAAAGCATGCCTCAAACAGTCCTACTTTGCCTACAGTTAACCAAGGGTTAGGCCACCAAGCCCCAGGACAAGGCCCAGGCGCCACCCCACGCATCCACAACTTTCTGAAAGCGGCTTCATCTCGCAATGTGGTAAATAAACAGGATATTCACTTCAGAGCCATGGAAAAGCATGAACGTAACCTTCTGTCCTATTCTTCAAGATTGACGGGCCTTCATGATTTGAGACCACCCATGAATAAGTATCTTTTCACCTCTAAGGGAAATGGAGTAGGTCGACATAAACATCATGTTGTGACCAAGCGCAAGTCTGAGTCGACCATGGTCAGGCGTCTGTATAGGAACAATAAAACTAGGTAGTTTCTATTTCAAGAAGATCACAGCTGTAAAAAATTTATTAGCAAGAGTTTATGGACAACATATATAACAAAAAACAACTCGTACCATCAGTTTCTTGACACAGTTGGACCTGTTCAATGTGTGCACCAGTGGCACACATATCCCACGTGGCCTTCCACCATTGAAACGCCCCATAAGGTCCTCAAGACGATCAATAAAGTGTAGGAAATGGTGGATGTCGTCCCAGTCAACTTCAGTGCCATCAGTAATAGTCGAGTTCTTATCAAATAACAAATGAGTAGTGTCCTGCACTTTGTAATAACCTGCGCATGCCACCAATTATAAGAAATATTAGTTAGAAGTAGCATCTTCGCGAGAGAAGGGCATCAAAAATTGTTGCTACTTCTAAAGTCAAATTGTGATTAGTTAGACAGAATATGTGGATTAAGAAGTAATCAAGGCAACATGCAAGAACCAGATTCAAAACTAACATGGATGAACTACTGGAATGATGTCGGGGTGGAAGCTCATATGGAAGATGAGACCAGGTTCTGCTATTTCCTTCAACATTCATGTGCCAACTTTCAGTCCGTAACACTTGAGAAAGTTTATCCAAGTTCAGCCATAAAAAAGGAGTGATCTTCTTGGTTAATGAACCCAACTGTGAACTTATATCCATGGCGTGTCTCCAATGTGACCATTAAACTGGTGTATTTAGTTATGGTAAGGCCGACCTTCTTGAGTATATGTGTTCTGGCAGATCAAGGGATGCACTTCAGGAAAAATAGTATGAGAACACAATTTATTCGCTATCCAAATCTAGAAATAATTTCCTCTTTCACGTCAGTGTTGACCATAGTACTAGTACCTTTTATCCAAATATAGAAATTCAAATTTCCAAATTAGTCGACAACATGTTCAAAAACCCCAACCCCCCTCCCCAAATAGAAAAGAGCATTCTAGGAACATACCGTGCGCTTTTTAAAATCCTGTGTTAGGATGAGAATGAACAAGCCTGGCGTCTCGCCAAGTGCGCAGAAACCTATAGGGTCCTCGCACTTTGGGCACTACAAATGAAACACACTAGATTCAGTAGGAAGAAAAATGCATCAACGATGGCGGTTGCCATCCTAGGATTACCGGCGACCAAGGGAATAGGATTTATCAGGGATGGATGAAGAATTCGTACCTAGTACTCCATGAGAAAACCCTAAGTAATCGCCGAGAGGTAGTTTTCTCTGAGCAAGCAGACGAGGGAGAAGGGGATTCATGCCAACTGAAATATTGCTGCTTTGTCCGTCCAGCTTACTACTACTGCTAGAAAGGTGGGGTTTTGTGATTTGATGGCTCATTGGGCATTACTGCGGCGCTACGGCCGGGGTGAGTCTACCGCGCAATTGTGCACTCTAATTTGGTGCATGGCACGTGGACCCCGTTACTGGATGCCCCACATATCAGCGAAAGGAAGTAGAAAGGCAGGAGTAAGTAGTTACAAATAAATATATTTTTGATAGAGAGATACTCCCTCTGTAAAGAAATATAAAAATCTTTTATATCACAACTTTATACATGAGAAAAATCAAGGGGAATATATATATATATACATAATATGGGGTTTAGATGAGAATAAAATACTCAGATAGGATGACGGGTTTGGACTTTGGTCCACAGGCCGGCGGGCGTGCATGTTTGGGGCCCATGTGTTCTAACTCAACGCATTTCATCCGATAAATATTGCATGTGGTTTTAGATGTTGTCGCATGGCGAATATAGAAAATTAAATAAAGCATGGCAGTTGTTAGAATGAAATCAAACGATAGTTCGTAACCAGCAATCAGAGTTGCAATTCTTTCATGATGTCCTACGTGATAAATACTACTGTAGTACTACTTATACACACATGACACTTGTTTCACCATGGCATATTACATCAAAAGCTCTCGGAGGATAGATCAGTTCGGCAGTTGCGTGCTGCTACTGAAGAATTTCAAAGTTGATTAGGACCAGCTCTTCTTGCGAGAAAGTTTGATTTTTACATCATCCCCAACCACAAGATTTGATCGAGTTTTGAACCTTGACCATCCTTTAGCATCAATCATCATGCGACCATCCTTTCTACTTACGGTATATTGTGCAGGTTTATTCACACCAAGGTTGTGCATGGTAAGAGAAACTTGGCCGCGGTCGCCCGGATTATTGAACGACTCCCTCATTGCTCTAGGAATTCTTTGTTTGCAAACAAGAAGACATACACAAACAGTTAGATCAACACAGTGAATCATGTGAAACATGGAAAGAAAAAAGAATGAAGCACTTGGGCTGCCAATGCTTACCAAGAAGGTGGAGATGTCGGTTTTTGTAAGGACTTTGATATATGGAGTGCGAACTGCAGCCCAGTCTGTTGCCGGTGCAAGTGCTGGTTCCGTTGCCGCTGCACGGGCTAGAGCAGATGCAAGTGCAAGTTCAAGTGTTGGTGCAGGTGCTGGAGCCGTTACTGGTGCCCGTGTGGTGCGATTGGTAGTGCCGCCGCTGCTGCTGGAGATGGTGCTCCTTGTGGAGCTGGTGCCCATGTCGGAGTAGGTGCCCTTTTTCGGTGGCCGATCCGCTGGTAGATCAGCCTAACCCGTTGACACGGTCGGCCCAATCCTCTGGTGGATCAGACAGAGCTGCTGCCGATGTCTGTGCTAGAGCCAGTGCCGTCAGCGCAGGTGCTGGTGCTTTATCTGATGCTGGAGGTGGTACCGATGTGTGAGATAGCAGCGCTCGTCTCTAGTCTGCAATGATTTCAGACTTCAGCTTTCTAACTTCGCTAGGCTCCGTGACCTGGATCCAACCTTTTTCTTTCCTTATTTTAAACGCGAGAGGGACTAATTCTGGCGTGTTTGTTAAAGCAAACTGTAGTTGATCAGAGGGCTTCAGATTGTACTCAGACAATAGACTGGTCCAATTGTGTCCAGTAATATAAGTGATGAATAGTGCCTTCATTATTGACACGTCATAAGAAGTGAAACCTGCTAAAATAACCATCATAGAGCAAACCAAACGGTTTATTCTGTAACGAATGGGACTTGGAAAAACCTGCATCGTAAAATTGCAGCAAAAGTAAGAAAACATGACAATAAATCAATGAGATTTACTTGATGTGACATGAGTGAATCCTTACTAGGATATCACTATGTTCAAGTTCTAAATTGAAGGTTGTTCGTCCAATTACGGGTGGCATGCAGGGCCCCGCCTTACTCCCACAAGCAGGACACTCCAAAGGTCGTGACAACTCGTATGGAGCGAACATCCATGGGATTAGAAACCCTGGTGGGTGTGGTAAACCCTACAATGCATACATATATTGGAGTGTAACCATAATTGATATATACTCCCATCGTCCTCACAAAAAAAGATGATCTGGATACTTCAAAATATTGGGACTAAATTGAGTGGACAAACATTAACATAGACTGTTCTCAGGATTCACCACACAACAAAAGCGGCAGTACTAACCCATACAGGGTTCACACACACAAATCAAGTACTGAACAATATTACTTACTACAGACAAGGAAAGTTGCACTAATTAAACTCTGCAGACTATTTCTTGCCACCGACCTATGGGATGCACCCCACATAACTGACCAGGCCATGGACTTCGTGAGAGATGTCTATTGGCACCTTCGCCATCTCGTCAACCTTGGAGAACCTAACAGAGTGGTCTTTCCACTCGTAAACATGATGATGAAGAGATGTCTATTGGCACCTTCTCCATCTCGTCAACCTTGGAGAACCTAACAGAGTGGTCTTTCCACTCGTAAACATGATGATGAAGATAGTCCACGTCAGATTTGTCGGGAAGCTTTACAAGAACCACACCCTTCGTAATCGAAGGCACAACTAGGAAATTGTTGTGGTGAAGTACACCCTCGAGAACACGCCTGACGACATTGCTACATGAAAACACTTGTTCACGACATGTGCCTACAAGGACACGTTAGTTGGATAGTTTAGTAGCACACATCCTCAGGTCTTCCAGTTCACACGACATGACTTTGAGAACTTCATATCCACAGCAGACCTGGTTCTAATTCAAACAGAAACCAAATATTTTATTACTACCTCCGTTCACAAATATAAGATGATTTTTGATATTTTACTCCATATAAGACTACATGTACGCACAGAAATGAGTGAACAAAGACACTAAAACATGTCTACATCAGATACACAAAAAAGTTAGAACATCTTATATTTGTGAACAGAGGGATTACTTACAATATCCATAACACAAGTTAATGAGGCTACTATATTCTCTTCCAAGGCATGAGAGCTAAAATCTTGCATTTCCTACAACTAGCATTGATGTTCATAAAGTAGTTGAAAGTAATCTATAAGAAATCAGTGTTATGTGCAAAAATCATATGCATGCCAACCTCTCGCATGTTTTGGTCAAAAGAGCCATTTAGAACCGTCATTTGGCACATAAAAATCACATGCAAGATCACCCAGAAAGTTGTACTACTAGTACTGCGTGTACATTACACAAACCTCGCATATTAGCAAGCACTTTGCAAGATAGATGAAAAAACTTGATCAAGATCACCAAAAAGAACGTCAAGAAGAGATATTACCTGGACCGGCTTAATGAGGGATCCCGGAGAGGAGGCCTTGGACAGGGCGATGGCCTTGAGCTTGTTTGTGGTAGTCTCGGCGGGGTGCTTGCACATCTTTGTACCCTGAGCCTCGACGGTTTTGGCCAGAGCCATAGTCATCACTTTGGCCGGTGCTCCAGGGTCCATCAATAAACTGTCAAATAGAAATAAAAGGAAAGAAAACCATAATCACAAACTCAAAAGAAGAACAGAGAGGGAGTTAGGATCGGTCGCGGGGTTGCAGAAGATGACAGGGCCTTGGCCAGAAGCAACACCATTGATGCACTCACCTTTCCTTCTTTGGGAGAGAAGAACAATGGCAGAAGCGCGTTGGGGTTTTCTTGAAGAAATGAGGAACAAGATGAGGGAGAAGCGAGTTGGGGTTTTTTTCAAGAGAGGAAGATGAGGGAGAAGAGTGAAATGATGGTTGCTTCGTCTGTCCAACTTTCTGCTGCAAAGGTGGGGTTTTGTGATTTGACGGCTCATTGGGCATTACGATGGCGCTTTGATCGAGGTAATCTACCGTGCAGTTGTGCACTCTAGTATGGAGTAATTTAGTGCATGGCAAGTGGACCCTGATGATGGCTCTCCCACACGTCGGGGAAAGTGAGTAGCAAGGTTCCCAGCGACCGTGGAGGAGGATCCGCGCGGTAGGGTGTGTCCATTGTTTCTTAAAAAATGATTGCAACAAGCGTTTCCACTCTTATGATGGAGGAGTGCGAAACACGACAACCACTTGAACTTACACTACAAGTACTCCTACTACTAGGCATGTGCAGTGGTTCATACGGCAGTACTATAATCTTATTGCTAGTGTAGTAAGATATGACGATAAAAAATGGTGTCTAGTACTCTAATTGATTATAAATAAATTTGTGTTGAGGGATATTGTTGCGAGTGTTCCAACAGATTTTTGGTTTACATAGCAGCTTCTATTCATGAATACGGTCCTGGGTGGGTCCCTGCGTGTACGTGCCTCCCATCCCGTGCTACCTCGGCGTACAGGCGTCCTGTGGTGTATTATTTTTAGCAGACAAGGCAAGCGGAGAAGTAGAATCAAGGGATGGAGGCGACAACCGCTCCGGAAGGGTGTCTCTGGAGGATTGACATCCGTTGACTTGCTATGCGCATGTCAACTATAAACAGCAGTGTAGCATGCCCCTTTTTTTACTGTCCGGACAAGAATGAACGGTGAGATCAATGTCTACTAGGTCTATAGTGCAAGGAGAGTACGGTGCTACAGTACTCCCACCAAACAGGAACCATATGAAGCACGAATCTATAGTGCTTTGTGCTAAAGTGACTGATCTGCACCGTCTGAGTTTGATCCAACGGTCATGTTGCGACGATACATGCCCATGCAGAGGACGCCTAAACACCACCGAAGTCCCTCTCCTTCTCCAGGCGCACGCGATGGTGATGTAGGGTGCCATCGCCCGCAGAGCCCGCTCTCGGTCGATGGGAGCTAGCTCGATAAAGATGACGTCCAATGGCACGAATGGATTCCGGTGATGAAGCCCGGAGAGGATTCGTCTGGCAATCGCGATGGTCGCCGGCATTCCCTCCTTATCCAGCTTCGCCCCTCCCACCGCGTGGAGGCGGCTCAGCTCCTCGGAGATGTAGGTGAAGAAGGAGACCAGGTCAGGAAGCCGCAGCTCATTGGAGTCGAACGGGTTTAGCCCGACGGCCGGCTTGGTCGCGCTGGCATAATAGTAGGCATCGCGCAGCCGCACCACGTGTGTGGCAACATGGTCCAGCAAGTGGTTGAGGCAATCCTGGACCTCGTCATGATCGGCCCACTCGCGCTCCAGCCGGCTCGCCTGACCACCTATCGTATCTCCCGCTTTTTGCACCAACATCGCCGACGCCTCAAGCATCTTTGTGGTGGACTCCTACCGC
Source organism: Thinopyrum elongatum (assembly GCA_011799875.1). NCBI lineage: Eukaryota > Viridiplantae > Streptophyta > Magnoliopsida > Poales > Poaceae > Thinopyrum > Thinopyrum elongatum. The sequence goes on along the minus strand of CM022300.1, from coordinate 138,266,839 downwards.
TTTTGAAGCTCCGTGAACTCCCGCACATAGAGGAAGAGTGTGACGCCCCCGACTTAATCGTGCACTAATCATACACACAAATGCGCATGATCAAGATCAGATACTCACGGGAAGATATCACAACACAACTCTAGACACAAATTAAAATAACACAAGCTTTATATTACAAGCCAGGGGCCTCTAAAGGCTCGAATACAAACAAGTCAGCGGAAGCAACAATATCTGAGTACAGACATAAGTAAACAAGTCTGCCTTAAGAAGGCTAACACAAACGAAAACATGGATCGAAAAGGCAAGGCCTCCTGCCTGGGAGCCTCCTAACTACTCCTGGTCGTCGGCGGCCTCCACGTATTAGTAGGCACCCTCGGGGTAGTAGTAGTCATCGGTGGTGGCATCTGACACCTAGGATCCATCATCTGATCGTAACAATCGGGTATGGGGGGGAAAAGAGGTAGCAAAGCAACCGTGAGTACTCATCCGAAGTACTCACAAGGCATACATCAGATCTATGCTAAGTATGCATCAGTATCAAAGGAATGGGGCTGTATCTTTGGACTAGACTGCAAAAATGCCAGAAGAGAAGGGAAATCCTAGCCTATCGAAGACTAGCATCTTCAAGCATCTTGCAGCATCAGAAGAGATAAGAGTAACATGGCATAAGTATTAAGTATGTTGTAGCATCCATGCCCAGAGATCCTTTCTCGACTCCCTATGACAAAGCAATCCCGGAGCCATCATATCCAATTGGGACAATTGCATTTTTCCCTAGTTGGAACCTACCCACAGGGTTTGCCCTTACTTTTCCACTTTGCTCAATTTTGCCCTTAGATATGCCCCTGAGGTTGCCCGAATGCCCTTTGACCGTTTGACCAATACTTTGCAAATTCGTAAAAAAATTCATATGAGCTCAAAAAAAATGCAAATAAGATATATAAATGTTCAGATAAACATTACATTTATGTGCATATAATTTGCATTCAGTACAAAAGCACTGTCTAAACTACCCAAGGTTATTAATTTTATTAACATAATTAAAAATAAAAAGGTATAAACAATATTTTTTTCATGAATAAAAATTACATGCAAATGTAGGTGATGTTTTCTGAACATCCAGATATCTTATTTCATTTTTTTTGAGTTCATATCAACTTGTTTTGAATGTTCAAGCAACTTTCACTATTACTTTGAAACTTCATAACAAGTTGATATGAATTCGAAAAAATGATATAAAGTTGCTAGTAAATGAATATAAAATATCCAAGATTGATAATATAACAACATGGAACAATCAAAAATTATAGATACGTTGGAGACGTATCACGGAGTCATCATGACTAATTGCTACCGCGCCTGCTCCCGTCAAAAAAATAAAAATCCTGCCGCGCCTGCTCCCATCAAAAAAATAAAAATCCTGTCGCGCCTGCTGCACCCAAAGACCGAAGCAATGCAGCGGTGGATATTTAAATTTACCTACCGGCAAGGAGAGTAAAAAGGCGTGAAAAAATAGTGGCGGCGGCCTAGCTGATTGGTCGCACTAGCCCAACTAGCTAGCCACCGTGCTTCACTGATGTACTCGGCGGGAGAGGTGGGGTTTTATGATTTGATGACTCATTTACTTGCTTTGGCACTACAACCGAGGGCCCAGAAACCGCATGGTAGGGCATCCCACGTCTCGGTAAGGAAGAAAATATGCGTGCACCACCCAGGAGGACCCAGAAACCGCGCGGTAGGGTGTGCCACGTCTTGGCACAGAGAAAAAATGTGCGTGTAAACATATACTGTATCAGACGTACCTATGGTTCGAACTCGGGACCCAGCCAGTTGACCGAAAGCACCCCACTAGCCACACAACCTCATCATGCTAATGTGGCATGGAGGATAGGTGTGGTTAGCTCCGTATCGACCAGCCACAACGTCTCTTGTTCTAGGAGATTCATCTATTTTCCAAGCATTTTTTAATTATAATAACACCACGGCTAGCTCACGCCACTCTTCGTGTTTGCCCATGCGTCTAAAGGTTGTATATTTGGAGGAGAGAGAGATCGCAGACATGGGACCCACCAGTAAGTGAGTCAACGTTCATGCACGTGTCGACGAGCCACTCCCTCTACTCTACTCTACTCAACGTAATACACTATAAAATCAAGTTATGCGACAAATCCAACAACCATTGTTGTTTCAGGCTATTGACATACGCTTTGTAGTCCAGGTTGCCGGTTCGAATCTTGTCCTTCTGATTTGTTATTTTTTGGTCCAAATTTGATCATTGACAAGTGGGACCCCCGTGTGTTGTTTCGATCTTTCAATGTACGAGGTTTTTTTTGCACAAACACTTTACACGGTTAGACAAGTTACGGCACCAGTTACACGTATTTTGCAAGTTTAGGAACAAAAGTGACAGTGGTGGAGAATATCACGCGCTCCCCGCAGCTTAGATGCTATGGTGATACGAGATTCTACGTCGTTGGATCTGAGATCCAATGGCTTGGGAGTAGTCTTTGTAATTATGCGCAATTTCCAAACTCTTCAAGGGTTTTTTTGCAAAAAAAATAATCAGGCCTCCTGTGAGCCGTTGGATCTTGGATCCAACGACTCCCAGTAGCTCATATCACCGTAGCATCTAAGGTGTGGGAGCACCCGATATTCTCACGTACAAGAGAATATTAGGTGCTCCCCACAGCTTAATTAGCCGCTACGGTGATACGAGCATCTAGGTTGTTGGATCTAAGATCCAATGCCGTGTGCATAGTATTTGTACTTTTGCGCAATTCCCAAACTCTTTGAGGCCTATGTTGCAAAAACATTCAAACCTCCTACTGGGAGCCATTGATCTCTCGGGAGCTCGTATCACCATAGAATCTACGGTGTTGGAGCACCTCATATTCTCCCGGGCGAGAAAACATCAGGTGCTCTCACACCTTGGATGTTACGGTGATACGATCTTCGAGGCCGTTCCATCTGAGATCCAATGGCATCTAAGTAGTCTTTGTACTTGTGAGCAGTTCCCAAACTCTTTGAGGGCTTTTTTGCAAAAACCATTCGAATCGACATAGCTCCGCTATGCAAGAGGCATAGTGGGAGCGTCTATGTGTGAGAGAGATGACGCGAATGCGAGGTCAATCGAGTCATATATAGAGGGAGAGATCGAGTGAGTGTGGCCTAGCGTACACTCGAATGTTAAAGACGATACACAGAGATATCGTGCGGCGAAGCTGCAGTGAGGGCTGGAGGGAGATAGTTACCGGGAGAGTGGCCTAGATAGACTTTGTGTGTGCGTGCACAATGAAGGTTTTTTTACAGAGGCAACATATGTGTCTTGAGGGAGGGAGGGAGAGGGAGAGGGAGAGCTCGTCATGAAGGGCACGACGGGGTTGTGTGTGAGAAATACATTTGTTGAGAGCATGAGGGCGGGTGTGACATAAATGGAGATCGAAACGTGAGTGCGCGTGTATCGGATACCAATAGCTCTATTAACAAAGAGATAAAGATTGATCGATACATGAAGTATGTGCGGTGAGGGGGGGGGGGGGGGGGGGTCGGTGGAGAGACCTAAACGCAACATTTGCATGTACATAGTAGTAGACTTAATATTCATGTTTCAGTTTACTGTATATTTTAAATATTGAATTGAGGACCATGCATGACTTACATTTTATTTTTGAATTTGTGTCATACATGCATGGTCTGGAAAAATAGATGCACTATACTTACTAGATTGTTGTTGTATTTGTGTGTGTGTGTGGTCATATGCTTGAATACATACAAAGTTTTCTCACCACCATACCGTTCATCTTTCAAATTTGAATTTGCAATGAAAAACTTATTATGGATACCATGAAATGTGAAATCCACGTTGAGATCACTATATCACAAGCTCACTCTAATTCAATAACTCGTCATAAATCAATTACCATGCCTTTTGGAATGACCAGATATTTGCAAGGAAAATACGGGCATTGTAATACATATAGATTCATTCGGCAATTAAAAAAAGATTCCTTTCGCATTCTCGAATGGTAGCACCTAGCGGCGTACCAGCCATACCGGGCTCGTGTCATGATGGTGGCATGCGTGGTACACACATTAGCCAACCCCAACCAAAAAAACCGCGATATTAAACTTCGCGCCTCCACTCGTGCCTCCGCGTTTCGAGTTGAAATATTATCTGGTGGCCAGAATTCCAGCCCTGTGAAATTTCTCTTATGTCCCTGGTCCATAATGAATACTGATGAACAATGGAGGGATGCTTTAGTAACTAGCCCATGTTACCTACCGTGTCGAGCATGGTTCAATTCCCTCAGTCGCCGCTACCCAAGGTCACCCATCAACTCCATTGCCTAGTACTACTAGTACTACAACAGGATGAGTACAGAATGGAGCTCCGTTTGTTCGTGCCTACTAGAGTACTATATCACGCAATGCACTGGTACGGAGGGATTATCTTTTTACTCTGCATATATAATTTGTTTGAAGTCTAACTAAGCAAAATGTTTGACCAAATTCTTTCTTAAGAAGTATGAACATCTACAATAGTAAAGATGTATCGCTTGAAAATTTATTTCATGATGCAGGTAATGATATTGTTTTGAATCCTGGATTTTAAATTCCAGAAAATCCAAAACTCACCTGAAATTCATGAAACTGAGTGTGGTCTCGTGATATGGCACAAATAGGTTGTTGTAATTTTTTTGTTCAATTTAAGTAAAGGCTTATGAAAAGTTGCACACATGAAGAGCCAAGGTATTTTGGAACAAAGAGCTGTCACGCTAATGCAAACGGTTTCACTATTCAAACCATGGGCATTAGATCAACATGCCGCCACGCGTCCCGCTTCTCATCGGAGGTGCCGCCAGAGCACGTGTGAGTCGACGGGAGGCGTGTGAGCAGACCGCTGTGCAGGCTAACCGGGAGGCGTGCAGTAGGCTGCTGCGCAGGCTGACTGGGAGGCGTGCGAGCAGGCCGTTGCGCAGGCTCACCGGGAGGCGAGCCCTTTGACTAGCCTCCGCTACCCACCTTCCTCCCAACTGCCCCCACTTTTAATGGCGTCCGCGCCGCAGTTTAAATCATCGTGCACTCCTCGGTCTTGCTACAATCTTCTCTCTTGCTCTCCGATTCTCCTGTCGTCTACCTCCAATCAGCCTGACCTCACCGTACGCCATGCCGCATCACGATGGGCTGCCCTTAGTCTTCCAGTTTCCCGAGGAAGACACCTAGCCGGAGTCCAAGAACATAAGGCGCTTTGGGACGAGCTTGAACTAGCCTTGCGGGAAGACGCCGCGCCTGTCCCCGCTCCCGTTCCAGCTCCCGTCGCCCCGCCTGCACCAGCGCCCATCCCCATGGCATTGATGGGCTGAGAGCCACACATTATCATCGAGCTTGATGCCACGGGGTTCCACGAGGTCCCCGCTGACTTTCACGTGCCCGTGCACCTGCCAGCACATGCGCCTACGCGTGCACTGACGCGCGCGCCCGTGCTGGTGCCCGTGCACACGAATGTCTCCGCCGCACTATTGCCAACGCCTATCCCTGCGCCGGTGCTAGTGCCCCCCTCAGCGGCATGGATCGCCGCTGTCGACCGCTTCCTTGCACCAACGCCAGTCGCCACCTCCCACCAGTTGACTGGCTCCTGGAACCGAAGTCCAGAACATTCTGGCTTTCCTTGAAGCTTGGGCCAACGTCCAGGACTACGGCAACGCCGGCGCAAGATGCCGCCGTCGCCACCGGTCAGTGGCTTGACGACACATAGAGCACGGTAGAGGAGCCGCTTCCCGACTCAAGACGCCTCCGCCACCGCCGCGTGATCTAAATTATCCATGAAAAAATGTTCGGATTGCCATGCTTAAAATTCGAACGTTTGGGATTATCATTTTTGGTTTTTTAGTTCGATCGTGGTATGAATGTAAAGTCACAGTTAGACTGAATGAAATCTATGGTTTGATCGATTGAATGTTCTGCTAGAGCCCTATCAAATTAAATAAAAAAAGTCATCAAGCGACATGTATTCCTTCTCATCGCAAATATTTCATATAAATACCACGTCAATTCTAGATACTTTTTTAAGGGAAGTCAATTCCAAATACTTGTAGGGCGCGAGCAGGCCCCTTGTTCAAGAACTAGGCGATACATCTATTTATCCACACATTTAATTATTACTAGTTAAATACTACTAGCCTGAACTTGTCCGTCACAGTCACTTTTGTTCCTAAACTTGTAACATATACTAGTAGTATACTACTTGTACGTGAAACTTGTGCCGTAACTTGTGAACGCGTCCAGATACGGTCAACGGCATCGGGCATCTGCCCCGGGTGGCACGCCATGTTTACTTTTTTTTAACACCACCTGCGCGTTCTTCGTGATTGCCCGTGCGTCTAAACATAGAAGGGGAGGAGAGAGAGAGAGAGAGCAGACATGGGACCCACTAGTAAGTGGCTCAAGGAAGGGGGATAGTACGTGCTGACGAGCCGGTCCTACTAATCTACTAAAAGTAATATATAAACATGTTATCCATTAAATAGGCTGTGGTAATATAAAAACATGATATCAACAAAGGGGAGTACAATTAACATTGCTACTATGTTACCTATTGACGTGCGCCTGGAAGGGCCTGGTCGCATGTTTGATCCTCGTCCTTTTTCATTATTAATTTATATATGGGTCCAAATTTGTTCCATGACAGGTGGGCCCCCTGGTGTGTAGTTTGTAGCACTTTAATTTCTGGGTCGAAATTTATTCTATTAAAAGTGGACTCCCGGTGTGTAGTTTGTAGCTTATTTGTAATAATTAAAGAGAACACCAGAGTTTTTTTTTGCAAAAATACCATGGTGCGACGTGAGAGGTGAGAAAGAGCGTGCGAGAGAGCGGTGATGGAGCCAGAGGGAAATCAATTGGAGGAAGGGCGGGGGTTGCAATGGTGTTTGGAGTAGTTGTGGGTCGAATGCTACAAAAATATAATCTAAACCCACCGAAATAAACGCCTTCACAAATTAATCCAAGGTTGGACCCCCCTCGCAATGTAAATAGCTCTGGCTCTGCGAGAGATGGAGAGGTAGCGTCTATGCATGGAAGATACGGCGTGAGAAAGCGAGGTCAATCGAGACATAGATAGATAGAGAGACAGAGGGAGTGTGGCCTGACATTCGGTGAAAAGATATATATGCTCTGGAGAGATATTGTCCGATTGAGCTTTTGGGAACGGTGAGGGCTGTAAGAGAGAGCTTGAGATATTGACCTACATAGGCGATGTGCATGCTAGGGTATACAGAGTGTGGATCCAGTCACAGACATGTAGATATATCATTTGTGTGTGAGAGGAAGCAAGGTCAATTGATACATACATAAAGAGAGAGAGAGAGAGAGAGAGAGAGAGAGATTGAGCGAGTGTGGGTCGTCATGCGGTCGAAAGAGTGAGACGGGTTGGAGAGAGTGACCTAGATAGACAATGTGCTTGAGAGAGTATACAATATTTTGAACTGGGCCCAAACATGGAGATATATCATTTGTGTGTGAGAAAAAGCGAGGTCAATCGGGACATACATAAAGAGAGAGAGATTGAGTGAGTGTGGACCGCCATGAGGTCGAAAGAGTGGGACAGCTTGGAGAGAGTGACCTAGATAGACAATCTGCGTGAGAGAGTATAGAGTGTGTCGATGGAGGCCCAAACGGGGAGATATATCGTTTGTGTGTGAGAGAAAGCGACGTTAATCGAGACTTAGATAAAGATAGAGAGATTGAGCGAGCGTGGGCTGCCGTGCGGTCGAAAGAGTGAGACAGTTTGGAGAGAGTGACCTAGATAGACAATGTGCATGCATGTGCGTGAGAGGGGGGGGGTCTAGATAGGCAATGCATGTATCTAGCGAGAGAGGGTGGGAGGGAGAGAGAGAGCCCGGCATGGAGTGCAATGGCGGGTGTGTGAGAGAAATACATTTGTTAACAGAGTGGGGAAAGGGGGTTGTGTATTTGAGAGAGTTAGAGATCGAAACATGGAGAGAAAGAATGAGCGTGTGTCAGAAGCCAATAACTATGTAAGATGGTTAGGAGGGGAAGATTGATCGATAAAGGAAGTATGTAGTGTGTGTGCTGGGGGGGACCTAAACACAACATTTGAATGTATATAGTACTAGACTTAATATTGATATTTCAATTTAGTGTGCGTTGTAAGATTTGAATTGAGGACCATGCATATGGCTTCCGTAATTATTTCGCATTCGTGTCGTACTAGGTTTGGAAAAGTTGATGCACTAATATTTACTCGATTGTTGTGGCATTTTGTATGTGTGTGGTCATATGCTTGAATCCATCCAAAGTTTTCTCACTACCATAGTGTTCATTTTATACATATGAATTTGCATTTGAAACGTAGCGTGGATACCGTGAAATGCGAAATCCACGTTAGAATTGGAGATCGCTATGTGACAAACACACTCTAATTCAAAGAAGTCCTCATTAATTAATTTATAGTATCTTGCTTCGAAGGACTAATTATTTCCAAGGAAAACATGGGCATGGTAATACATACAAATTCATTTACCAATGAAAAAAAGATTCGTTTGCATTCTCAAATGTAGGCGCACTAGGCAGACCAGGGTCGTGTCGTGGTGGTGGCGTGTGTTGTACGGATGCTAGCACCCACCCCCTTGATATGTCTCCATCGTATCTATAATTTTTTATTGTTCCATGCCAATATTATACAACTTTCACATACTTTTTAGCAACATTTTATATTATTTTTGGGACTAACATATTGATCTAGTGTCCACTGCCAGTTCCTGTTTGTTGCATGTTTTTTGTTTCGCAGATATCCATATCAAACGAAGTCCAAATGCAATAAAATTTTACGGAGAATTATTTTGGAATATATGTGATTTTTCGGAGGTGGAATCAATGCAAATGGAGACCCACACCCTCCACTAGGCACCAGGGCGCCCCCCAGGCGCGCGGTGGTGGGTAGTGGCCACCTCGTAAGGCAGTTGCTACCCTTCTTTTGCCGCAAGAAAGATAATATCCGGGAAAAAATCATGTTAAAATCTCAGCGCAATTGGAGTTACGGATCTTCGGGAATTTAAGAAACGGTGAAGGGCCAGAAAACAGGAATGCGAAACAGAAGAGAACAGAGAGATAGATCCAATCTAGGAGGGCTCTCGCCCCTCCGCCGCCATAGAGGCCATGGACCAGAGGGGGAACTCTCCTCCCATCTAGGGGGAGGCCAAGGAAGAATAAGAAGGAGGGGGCTCTCTCCCCCTCTCTCCCGATGGCGCCGGAGTGCCGCCGGGGCAAGGATCGTGATGGTGATCTACATCAACAACCTTGCTACCGTCAACACCGACTTTCTCCCCCTCTATGCAGTGGCGTAACCTCTCTATTCCCGCTGCAATTCTCTACTTAAACATGGTGCTCAACACTATATATTATTATCCAATGATATGTGGTTATCCTATGATGTTTGAGTAGATCTGTTTTGTCCTACGGGTTGATTGATGATCATGATTGGTTTGAGTTGTATATTTTATTTTGGTGATATCCTATGGTGCCCTCCATGTCGCGCAAACATGAGGGATCCCCGCTGTAGGGTGTTGCAATACGTTCATGATTCGCTTATGGTGGGTGGCTAGAGTGATAGAAGCTTACACCCGAGTAAGGGGGTTGTTGCGTATGGGATAAAGAGGACTTGATACTTAATACTATGGTTGGGTTTTACCTTAATGATCTTTGGTAGTTGCGATGCTTGCTAGAGATCCAATCATAAGTGCATATGATCCAAGTACGGAAAGTATGTTAGCTCATGCCTCTCCCTCATATAAAATTGCAATAATGATTACCGGTTTAGTTATCGATCACCTAGGGACAAATAACTTTCTTGTGTGACAAAAACCTTTCTACTAAACAACTAAATTTTATTATCTCGCAAAGTACTCGTAGTTTTATTCTTGCAAAATAGTTCTAGAATCACACCTACAAAATAGTTTAATACTTGTTTTAGGTAAAGCAAATGTTAAGTGTGCGTAGAGTTGTATCGGTGGTCGATAGAACTTGAGAGAATATAATTCTACCTTTAGCTCCTCATTGCGTTCGACACTCTTATTTACCGAAAAAGGCTACAAACGATCCCCTATACTTGTGGGTTATCAAGACCTTTTTCTGGCGCCGTTGCCGGGGAGCAATAGCGTGGGGTGAATATTCTCATGTGTGCTTGTTTGCTTTATCACTAAGTAGTTTTTATTTTCTGTTCTTAGTTGTTTTATATCTTTAGTTATGGATATGGAACACGAAATACCAAAAAAATTAGTTGTACCTACTAAACGAATAGTTGAAGAACGACCCAAAATCTATCATACTGCTGAAGCTTTCTACTTGGATCATCTTTGATCCCTATGTGCTCGTGCTGAAAACCCTACTAGCTTAGTTGAGGGAAAATCATTAAATGAGCATGCTTATTATGTGCGACACTGCTTATCTCAAAAGGGGAAACTTTTATGGCATCATATTAATAATTCATATTGATATGCTTTGAATTTATGCGAAATACATGATTTTACTTGTTGTTCTGAAGACCCTAAAAAACACCTTTCTTTCCAATGTGAGTTTAAGGATAATGGAATCTTATCTTCTTATGCCAAGGGTGTTTATAATTACTATGATGTTGAACAAATTGAAGAATTTTTGCTTTTAAGGGTGCTTATGAAATTTCTTCTTTGATTGAAAAGTATGATGTTACTCCTTACAAATCTGAAAATTTTGCCATACTTAAATATTGCTATGAAAACTATGCTTCCAATGCTTATGTTAAACCATATATTGAGGACTCCTCCGCTGTCCAAGAAGAGACTAATATTTTGCAGGAAACTATCGAAGAAGGAATTAATGAAACTGTGAGCTCATTAATTAGATGAAAAAGATGAGGAGAAGAGCGATGAACAAAAGGAGGAAGAGCGGATTAGCTACCCGTGCCCACCTTCTAATGAGAGTAACTCTTTATCCCATACATTGTTTAATGTCCCTTCGTTCTTACCGAAGGATGAATGCTATGATAATTGCTATGATCCGTTGGATTCGTTTGAAATATCCCTTTTTGATGAAATTGATGATTGCTATGCCTGTGGCCATGATGCCAATATGAATTATGCTTATGGAGATGAACTTGCTATAGTTCCTTATGTTAAAAATGAAATTGTTGCTATTGCACCCACACATGATAGTCCTATTATCTTTTTGAATTCTCCAAACTACACTATATCAGAGAAGTTTGCACTTGTTAAGGATTACATTGATGGGTTGCCTTTTACCATTGCACATGATGATTTTGATGAATATAATATGCATGTGCTTGCTGCTCCTACTTGCAATTATTATGAGATAGGAACTACATCTCCGCCTCTCTATATTTCCAACACGATAAAATTGCAAGAAACTGCTTATGCTATGTATTGGCCTTTACTTGATGTGCATGAATTGTTCTTTTATGACATGCCGATGCATAGGAAGAGAGTTAGACTTTCATTGTGTGATATATGTTTCTTTGTGCTCACTACTAAAATATAAATCATTGCTAATTAAAATTGGCTTTGATATACCTTGCGATCCGGGTGGATCCATTACTTGAGCACTTGATGCCTAGCTTAATGGCTTTAAAAAAAGCACTGCTAGGGAAACAACCTGGAAATTTTAGAGAGTCATTTTATTCTGTTATGTGCTTTTATAAAGTTTAAAAACAAAAAAATATAGAGGGGAACCTAAAACTTTTTCAAAAAGAAAAGTGAAAGTGAGAGAGACGAGCATTGTTAAAGTGGGAGCTAGCCTTGAACTTTGCTCATGCCCATGGAAACTTTGTGAATCTTAATTATAGAAACTTTTCAACAAAAATAATTATCCCCTTGTACAAATTCATTGTAATATAAAAATAATGTACCAAGATTTGCCTTTAGGATGATTAGATTGTTCGTTTGGTATGTGCGGTGCAAAAACAGAAACTTTGGTTGTAGTGCATGGATTTACATTTTTTACTGGAATGTCAAAAGTTTCTAAAAAAAATACACAACACTGCTAGGAATTTTTTTTATTTTTTCCTAACTTCTCAGAATTTTTGGAGTTACAGAAGTAGGATCAAAGTCCAGATTGCTACAGACTATCCTGTTTTTGACAGATTCTATTTTTGATGCATTGTTTTGCTTATTTTGATGAAACTAGGGAGTGTATCAGTGGTATACACCATGGAGAAGTTAGAATACAGTAGGTTTAATGCAAAAATAAAATATGAATGGGTTTGCAACAGTACTTAAAGTAGTAATTTGCTTTATTTTACTAACAGATCTCACAAGGGTTTTGTTAAGTTTTGCGTGGATGAAGTGTTCGAGGATCGAGGAGGTCTCGATATGAGGAGAAGTAGGAGAGGCAAGAGTTCAAGATTGGGGATGCCCAAGGCACCCCAAGTAAATATTCAAGGAGACTCAAGCGTCTAAGCTTGGGGATGCCCCGTAAGGCATCCCATCTTTCTTCAACAAGTATCTGTATGTTTCGGTTTTTGTTTTGTTCACGTGATATGTGTAAATCTTGGAGCGTCGTGTGCTTTTTTTTATTTTAATAATGCACCATGCTGGTATGAGATAGTCCTTGGTTGATTTGTAGAATGCTCTTTGCACTTCACTTATATCTTTTGAGTATGGCTTTATAGAATGCTTCATGTGCTTCACTTATATCATTTGAAGTTTGGATTGCATGTTTCTCTTCACATAGAAAACCGTTATTTGTAGAATGCTTTTTTGCTTCACTTATATTTATTAGAGCATGGTATTTTGTAGAAATAATTAAACTCTCATGCTTCACTTATATCTATTTAGAGAGTCAATAGGAATTGGTCATTCACATGGTTAGTCATAAAATCCTACATAAAACTTGTGGATCACTGAATATGATATGTTTGGTTCCTTGCAATAGTTTTGTGATATAGACATGATAATATGTGGGAGGTACTAGTAAATGGTTGTGGTTAGTAAGAATATTGGTGTTAAGGTTTGTGATTCCCGAAGCATGCACGTATAGTCTCTCGTTATGCTAAGAAGTTGGAGCATGATTTATTATTGATTGTCTTCCTTATGAGTGGCGGTCGGGGATGAGCGATGGTCTTTTCCTACCAATCTATCCCCCTAGGGGCATGCATAGTAGTACTTTGCTTTGAGGGCTAATAAACTTTTGTAATAAGTATGTGAGTTCTTTATGACTAATGTGAGTCCATGGATTATACGCACTCTTACCTTTCCGCAATTTGCTAGCCTCTACGGTACCGTTCATTGCCCTTTCTCACCTCGAGATGTGGTGCAAACTTCGCAGGTGCATCCAAACCCCGTGATATGATACGCCCTATCACACATAAGCCTTATTATATCTTCCTCAAAACAGCCACCATACCTACCTATTATGGCATTTCCATAGCCATTCCGAGATATATTGCCATGTAACTTCCACCGTTCCGTTTTTATGACTTGAGCATTCATTGTCATATTGCTTTGCATGATTGTAAGATAGCTAGCATGATATTTCCATGGCTTGTCCGTTTTTTGATATCCTTGCTACGCTAGATTATTGCACATCCTGGTACACTGCCAGAGGCATTCATATAGAGTCATACTTTGTTCTAGGTATCGAGTTGTAATAATGAGTTGTAAGTAAATAGAAGTGTGATGATCATCATTATTCATTATTAGAGCATGTCCCAGTGAGGAAAGGATGATGGAGACTATGATTCCCCCACAAGTCGGGATGAGACTCCAGACAAAAAGAAAAAAAAGATAAAAAAGTGAGGCCAAAAGAGCCCAAGGAAAAAAAGAAAAGAAAGAAAAGAAAGAAAAAGAAAAAAATGAGAGAAAAAGAGAGAAGGGGCATGCTAATTCCACACTTGTGCTTCAGAGTAGCACCATGTTTTTCATGTAGAGAGTCACCTACGTAGTCACTTTCATATACTAGTGGGAGTTTTTCATTATAGAACTTGGCTTGTATATTCCGATGATGAGCTTCCTCAAATGCCCGAGGTCTTCATGAGCAAGCAAGTTGGATGCATACCCACTTAGTTTTCATATTGAGCTTTCATACACTTATAGCTCTTAGTGCATCCGTTGCATGGCAATCCCTACTCCTCGCATTGATATCAATTGATGGGCATCTCCATAGCCCGTTGATTAGCCGCATCGATGTGAGACTTTCTTACTTTTTTGTCTGTGCTATGTTTACCCCTATCATCATACTCTATTCCACTCATAGTGCTATGTCCATGGCTTGCGCTCATGTATTGCGTGGGGGATGAAAAAGCTGAAGCGCGTTAAAAAGTATGAACCAATTGATCGGCTTGTCATTGGGGTTGTGCATGATAAATCCTTTGTGTTCAAAAGATGGAGCATGACAAGACTATATGATTTTGTAGGGATAACGTTCTTTGGCATTGATATTTTGAAAGACATGATTGTTTGTTGGGATGCCTGAGTATTGATGTCTTTATGTCAAATTATAGACTATTGGTTTGAATCACTCATGTCTTAATATTCATGCCATGATTAGATATATGATCAAGATTATGCTAGGTAGTATTCCACATAAAAAATTATCTTTTTTACCATTTACCTACTCAAGAACGAGCAGGAATTAAGCTTGGGGATGCTGATACATCTCCATCATATCTATAACTTTTGATTGTTCCATGCCAATATTATACAACTTTCACATACTTTTTGGCAAAAAAAAAAATTTGGGACTAACATATTGATCTAGTGCCCAGTGCTAGTTCATGTTTGTTGCCTGTTTTTTGTTTCGCAGAATATCCATATCAAACGAAGTCCAAATGCAATAAAATTTAATGGAGAATTATTTTGGAATATATGTGATTTTTGGGAGTTGGAATCAGTGCAAACGGAGGCTCACAGCCTCCACTAGGCACCAGGGCGCCCCCCAGGCGCGCGGTGGTGGGTAGTGTCCACCTCATAAGGCGGTTGCTGCCCTTCTTTTGCTGCAAGAAAGATAATATCCGGAAAAAAATCGTGTGAAAATCTCAACGCAATCGGAGTTACGGATCTCCGGGAATTTAAGAAATGGTGAAGGGCCAGAAAACAGGAACGCGAAACAGAAGAGAACAGAGAGACAGAACTAATCTACGAGGGGCTCTCGCCCCTCTGCCGCCATGGAGGACATGGACTAGAGGGGGAACTCTCCTCCCATCTAGGGGCGGAGGCCAAGGAAGAAGAAGAAGGAGGGGGGCTCTCTCCCCCTTTCTCCCGTTGGCACCGGAGTGTCGCCGGGGCAAGGATCGTGACGGCGATCTACATCAACAACCTTGCTACCGTCAACACCAACTTTATCCCCCTCTATGCAACTGTGTAACCTCTCTATTCCCTTTGTAATTCTCTACTTAAACATGGTGCTTAACACTATATATTATTATCCAATGATATGTGGTTATCCTATGATGTTTGAGTAGATCTGTTTTGTCCTACGGGTTGATTGATGATCATGATTGGTTTGAGTTGTATATTTTATTTTGGTGTTGTCCTATGGTGCCCTCCGTGTCGCGCAAACGTGAGGGATCCCTGCTGTAGGGTGTTGCAATACGTTCATGATTCGCTTATGGAGGGTGGCTAGAGTGACAGAAGCTTACGCCCGAGTAAGGGGGTTGTTGCGTATGGGATGAAGAGGACTTGATACTTAATGCTATGGTTGGGTTTTACCTTAATGATCTTTGGTAGTTGCGGGTGCTTGCTAGAGTTCCAATCATAAGTGCATATGATCCAAGTACGGAAAGTATGTTAGCTCATGCCTCTCCCTCATATAAAATTGCAGTAATGATTACCGGTTTAGTTATCGATCACCTAGGGACAAATAACTTTCTTGTGTGACAAAAACCTTTCTACTAAACAACTAAATTTTATTATCTCGCAAAGTACTCGTAGTTTTATTCTTGCGAAGTAGTTCTAGAATCACACCTACAAAATAGTTTCATACTTGTTTTAGGTAAAGCAAACGTTAAGTGTGCGTAGAGTTGTATCGGTGGTCGATAGAACTTGAGGGAATATAAATTCTACCTTTAGCTCCTCATTGGGTTCGACACTCTTATTTATCAAAAAAGGCTACAAACGATCCCCTATACTTGTGGCTTATCAAGACCCCTCCCCCAAAAAAAAGAACGGCGAGAAAAAAACTTCGCGCCTCCATGTTTCGCATTGAAATATCTGGCGGCCCAAATTCCAGTCCTGCAAAATGTCCCTTCTCCCCCGCCCCTTCCGCACCCAGAGCGCTCAAATTACTAATTCGCCGCCACCCAAGCAAAATTTGAATCGCCCCTCGTCTCGTCTCTTTCCCCACCTCTGTACCGGACGACGACGACGAAGGCGACGATCGCGCTGCACCACTGCACCGAAGCTACCTCATTACGCCCTTGTCCACCACACCGGGTGGTCCACAAACAATGTCGGCCGCCGCAGCCGACGTGCCTCACAGACATCGACTTCCACCGCATCAGGTGTGCTTCACTGACGCCTTCTCCCACCTCACCGGGGCTACTTCACCGAGCACATCATCGCACCTCCACCCCCGAGACCGTTGGTGCTTCACCAACGGCCTTGTCCACCGCATCGTAGTGCTCCGCTGTCGCTCAAGATCTGCATCTGTAGGCGGCCAGCCAACGCCAACGCATCACCCTCAACGGCTCTGAAGTGACCCGCACTCTAGGAGAGCATGCCCAAACGCTGGCCCGAACTAGGTATCCACATATCATTCCCATGTGCACTGTTCTGACAATGTTTGGATATCCTTTTACTGCTCTCTTATCTTACACGCCTATGCAACTCTGACTTTAACTCTTATTTCTTCTGGAGCTATTATCTGAAACAAGCAAAACCATTTTTTAGCGTAGCATGATGATGCTACGGGATCTGGTACAGATCTTACACGCTCGTATAACCTTGTAAGTACCTGTCCTCCGGTACAACAGCGAGGTCGATTCCTCTCATTTGATCAACCATTCGCCGTGCCAAAAATGCAGAGGTGGATGGAAGGAGCATAGGGCCTGCACATTGATGTCTACTACACAATTTATTCTTGTAGACTTGTGTTGGGCCTCCAAGCGCAAAGTTTTGTAGGACAGTAGCAATTTTTCCTCAAGTGGATGACCTAAGGTTTATCAATCCGTGGGAGGCGTAGGATGAGGATGGTCTCTCTCAAACAACCCTGCAATCAAATACAAGAAATATCTTGTGTCCCCAACACACCCAATACAATGGTAAATTGTATAGGTGCACTAGTTCGGCGAAGAGATGCTGATACAAGTGTAGTATGGATAGTAGATATAGGTTTTTGTAATATGAAAATATAAAAACAGCAAGGTAGCAAGTGATAAAATGGAGCACAAATGGTATTGCAATGCTTGAAAACTAGGCCTAGGGTTCATACTTTCACTAGTGCAATCTCTCAACAGTGCTAACATAATTGAATCATATAACAATCCCTCAACGTGCGACCAAGAATCACTCCAAAGTTCTTATCTAGCGGAGAACATAAGATGAAATTGTTGGTAGGGTACGAAACCACCTCAAATTTATCCTTTCTGATATATCTATTGAGCTATTCCTATAAGTGTCACAAACAGCCCTAGAGTTCATACTAAAATAACACCATATGATACACATCAACCAACTCTAATGTCACCTAGATACTCCAATGTCACCACAAGTATCCGTGAGTTGATTATTCGATATGCATCAAACAACTTCAGATTCATAATATTCAATCCAACACAAAGAACTTCAAAGAGTACCCCAAGATTTCTATCGGAGAAAGTAGGACAAAAACGTGCATCAACCCCTATGCATAGATCACCCCAATGTCACCTCAGGAATCCGCGAGTTGAGTGCCAAAACATACATCAAGTGAAACAATATAATACCCCATTGACACCACATGTATTCATATGCAAGACATACATCAAGTGTTCACAAATCCAACAAGTATTCAACCCGATAATAGTGACACCTCAAAGGTAAAAACTCAATTCATCACAACAAGATAGAGAGGGGGAAACACCATATGATCCAACTATATTAACAAAGCTCGTGGTACATCAAGATCATGTCAAATCAAGAACACGAGAGAGAGAGAGAGAGATCAAACACATAGCTAATGGTACATACCCTCAGCCCTGAGGGTGAACTACTCCGTCCTCATCATGGTGGTTGCCGGTATGATGAAGATGGCATCCGGTGATGATTTCCCCCTCCGGCAGGGTGCCGGAACAGGGCTCCAGATGGTATTTCAAAGGTATAGAGGCTTGCGGCGTGATGTCGCTTGAAACTGCGTTGGTATTTCCCCAAAGAGGAAGGGATGATGCAGTACAACTACGGTAGGTATTTCCCTTAGTTATGAAACCAAGGTATCAATCCAGTAGGAGAACCAAGCAACATTATGTAAATGGTAACTGCACACAAAGAACAAATACTTGCGACCCGACGCGTAAGAGGGGTTGTCAATCCCTCCACGGTAAAAAGATAGATAAATTTGTGATAGATTAGATAAATAGCTCTCGATAAAACGTGAAATAAAATAAGTAATAAAAAAGTGAATCAAGGTATTTTTGGGTTTTTGGAATAATAGATCTGAAAATAAAAGCAAATAAAAATAGATCTCAAAGCAAATATGATAATGAATAGACCCGGGGGCTGTAGATTTCACTAGTGGCTTCTCTCGAGAAAATAGAACACGATGGGTAGAAAAATTACTGTTCGGCAATTGATAGAAGATCGAATAATTATGACGATATCCAAGGCAATGATCAATATATAGGCATCACGTCCAAGATTAGTAGACCGACTCGTGCGTGCATCTACTACTATTACTCCAAACATCGACCGCTATCCAGCATGCATCTAGTGTATTAAGTTCATGGAGAAACGGAGTAATGCAATAAGAACGATGACATGATGTAGACGATATCTATTCATGTAGGAATAGCCCCCATCTTGTTCTCCTTAATAGCAACAATACATGCGTGTCTTGCTGCCCCTTCTGTCACTGGGAAAGAACACCGCAAGATCGAACCCATCACAAAGCACCTCTTCCCATGGCAAAAAAATCGATCTAGTTGGCCTAACTAAACCAAAGATTCGAAGAAGAAATACGAGGCTATAAATAATCATGCATATAAGAGATCAAAGAAAACTCAAATAATATTCATGGATATAGATCTGATCATGAACTCAAAGTTCATCAGATCCCAACAAACACATCGCTAAAAGAGTTACATCAAATAGATCTCCAAGAGACCATTGTATTGAGAATCAAAAAGAGAGAAGAAGCCATCTAGCTACTGCCTATGGACCCTTAGGTCTATGGTGGACTAATCACGCATCATCGGAGAGGCACCAATGAGGATGATGAACCCCTCCGTGATGGTGTCTAGATTGGATCTCGTGGTTCTGGAACTTGCGGCGGCTGGAATTGTGTTTCGTCGACTCCCTTAGGGTTTCTAAAATATTTGGGAATTTATAGGGCAAAGAGGCTGTGTGGGAGGTCTCCGTGGAGGGCACAACCCATCTGGGGGCGCCCTGGTGGGCTGCGCCCACCACGGGCCTCCCCTCTGGTACTTTCTTGGCCCACTGGGTGTCTTCTGGTCCAGAAAAAATCTCCAAAAAGTTTCGCGGCATTTGGACTCCGTTTGGTACTGATATTCTGCGAAGTAAAAAATAAGCAAAAAAGAACTGGCACTGGGCACTATGTCAATAGGTTAGTCCCAAAAATGATATAAAATTGCTATAAAATGATTATAAAACATCCAAGAATGATAATATAACAACATGGAACAAGCAAAAATTATTGATACGTTGGAGACGTATCAGCATCCCCAAGCTTAATTCCTACTCATCCTCGAGTAGGTAAATGATAAAAACAGAATTTTTGATGTGGAATGCTGCCTAACATGTTCATCACATATTCTTTTCTTTTGTAGCATGGACATTCGGACTTTTATATGGTTCAAAGCAATAGTCTAGTTTTGACATGAAGATTTCAATACTCAAGCATATCAACAAGCGACCATGTCTTTCAAAATATCAACACTAAAGAAAGTTATCCCTAACCCATCATGCTCAATCATTGATCCATTCATGAAACACACTCGCATATTAGCTACAACTAATGCCCAAGTATGATCATAATACTCCCTAGTTGGTGCTTTATAAGAGAAGATGGAGACTCAAATAAAATAAAAATTGCATAAAGTAAATAGATAGGCCCTTCGCAGAGGGAAGTAGGGATTTGTAGAGGTGCCAGAGCTCAAAGCTTAAATTGAGAGATAATTTTTTTTGAGAGGTATACTTTTCCCGTCAACGAAAACGACCGAGTAATTCCCAACACTTTCCATGCTAGATATATCATAGGCGGTTCCCAAACATAAAATAAATTTTATTCGTTTTTCCACCATACTTTCACACTCCACGGCTAGCCGTATCCACAGGTACCATCCATACCAACACTTTCCAAGGAATTTATTATTTGACAACATAAAGTAAATTTCTTTTTCATCTCCGGATTGGGCATCCCTATTACCGCTGTACTCTCGTGCAATGACAAGTGAATAAACACTCATCTTGAGAATAACACATATAGCATGGAAAATATTGGCCACCCCCTGCCGCTTCATGAGCGGTACGGGCACACAAAAAGGAAATTCATTTTGAAAATTAGAAATGGCACATACAAATTTGCTTAGAACGGCATGAAGATACCGTATATAGGTAGGTATGGTGGACTCATATGGCAAAACTGGGTTTAAAGATTTTGGATGCACAAGTAGTATTTCTACTTAGTACAAGTGGAGGCTAGCAAAAAAATTGAGAAGCAACAACCCAAGAAATGAAAATTCACATAAACAAGCATTAAGCATAACTAACACCAAATAATGCACCATAAGTAGGATGTGATTTCATTGCATAACTATTGACTTTCGTGCTTGCATAGGGAATCACAAACCTTAACACCAATATTCTTACTAAAGCAAAATTACTCACCAACATGACTCACATATCACTATCATCATACCTCAAAACTATTACAAAGAATCAAGTTTATTTTGTCCAATGATCTTCATGAAAGTGTTTATTATATCCCTCTTGAATATCTATCACTTTGGGACTAGTTTCATATATTGCAATTGCTTTTAAATAGCTCAATCAAATTTAAGTGAAGAACATGAGCATAAAATTTTTCGTCTCTCAAAATAATTTAGGTGAAGCATGAGAGAATTTCTTCAAAATTTTACTAACTCTCAAATAAATCTAAGTGAAGAATGAGAGCATTTCTTTAAAAATATTAAGCACACCGTGCTCAAAAAGATATAAGTGAAGCACTAGAGCAATTCCACAGCTCAAAAAATTTAAGTGAAGCATGAAGAGCAATTCTAACAAATCATAGCATAATTTTGGCTCTGTCAAATAGGTGTGTCCAGCAAGGATACTTGTGACAAACTAAAAAGCAAAACAAGCAAAGACTCATATAATACAAGACGCTCCAAGCAAAACTCATGATATGTGATGAATAAAAATATAGCTCCAAGTAAAATACCGATGGTCGTTAGAAGAAAGAGGGGATGCCTTCCGGGGCATCCCCAAGCTTAGTTGCTTGGTTCTCCTTGAATATTAACTTGGGGTGCCATGGGGCATCCCCAATCTTAGGCTCTTTTCACTCCTTATTCCATCATCCATCGCGATCTCACCCAAAACTTGAAACTTCAATCACACAAAACTTAACAAAACCTTCATGAGATCCGTTAGTATAAGAAAACCAATCTTTACTTTAAGTACTATTGAAAACCCCATTCAAATTTTGTTATTGCATTATATCTACTGTATTCTAACTTTGCCATGGCTTATACCCCCCGATACAATCCATAGATTCATCAAAATAAACACACAATGCAAAGAAAACAGAATCTGCGAAAAACAGAACAATATGTAAATATGTGAATTGTTCTCATACTTCTGTAACTCCAAAAATTCTGAAAAATTAGGACAGCGGCGGAAATTTGTATATCAATCTTTTGTAAAACATTCAGAATTTTTCTTCACCTCTGTGAATTATACAATTCTATTACTGGACGCAAAAGTTTCTGTTTTTCAACAAGATCAAATCAACTATCACCAAAGCTATCCCAAAGGCTTTACTTGGCACAAATACTAATTAAAACATAAAAAACACAATCATACTGAGGCATAATTGTGCAAACACTCAAGAATAGAAAGAAAAAGTCAAAAATAAATTTTATTCATTGGGTTGCCTCCCAACAAGCGCTATCGTTTTATGCCCCTAGCTAGGCATAATGCATAGATTCAAGTATTGTCATCTTTAGTTTTTGCTACTTTGGTAAGGGCTTTCTCAAAGCCGGGAGGCTCTTTACGCTTCCCCAAATTCTTAGGAAAAGAAACCATCTTGAGATCTAAAATATCCAACCGTTTATTGCAAAGAGTAATCAAAGTATTCATGCGATTGAGGTTCCAACTAATATGTTTGTGAGGTTCATTATATTTTTGCAACTCGACCATATGTTTATGCAAATCACTCAACTTGTCTAAAATTTGAACCCCTTCTTGAGTAAAATAAATACCCTTTTTTGGTGGTGGAATTCCCAAAGTCCCCTCTAGGATCTCATAAGCGGTATTAGCATCAAGCTCAATAAAGTTCCCTTTAGCGGCAAAATCCAAAAGTTGTCTATGATGCAAGGCTAATCCTATATGAAAATTTCGAAGCAAAATCTTTGCATCCCCCTTTAGGTTGCAAATGTGATAGGATTCCATTAGCCTATACCAAGCATCTTTCAAATTTTCTCCTTGTTTCTGCCTAAAGTATAAAACTTGAAAATCTCGTGACAAAGGAGGGGTAGTCATGCTAGCCATAGTGACAAAGTAGGGCAAGCAAGATCACAAACAAAAAGATAGATCTGACAAGAAAAATGCGAACGAAAAAGAGGGCGAATAAAATGGTAAATCTTTGTGAAGTGGGGGAGATGAAAATGAGAGGCAAATGGCAAATAATGTAAATTGCAAGGAGATGAGATTTGTGATTAGGAACCTGATAGATGTTGATGATGTCTCCCCAGCAACGCCGCCAGAAATTGGCAAGTTGACGGGAGACTATCTTGACTTGATCCTCCCCGGCAACGGCGCCAGAAATTCCTTTTGATGTCGCTTGAAACTACGTCGGTATTTCCCGAAAGAGGAAGGGATGATGCAGTACAGCTATGGTAGGTATTTCCCTCACTTATGAAACCAAGGTATCAATCCAGTAGGAGAACCAAGCAACACTATGTAAATGGTACCTGCACACAAAGAACAAATACTTACAACCCGACGCGTAAGAGGGGTTGTCAATCCCTCTACGGTAAAAAGATAGATAAATTTATGATAGATTGGATAAATAGATCTCGATAAAATGTGAAATAAAATAAGTAATAAAAAAGTGCCGCCAGGTATTTTTTGGTTTTTGGAATAATAGATCTAAAAATAAAAGTGAATAAAAATAGATCTCAAAGCAAATATGATAAAGAATAGACCCGGGGGCCATAGATTTCACTAGTGGCTTCTCTCGAGAAAATAGCACACGGTGGGTTGACAAATTACTGTTGGGCAATTGATAGAAGATCGAATAATTATGACGATATCCAAGGCAATGATCAATATATAGGCATCACGTCCAAGATTAGTAGACCGACTCCTGTGTGCATCTACTACTATTACTCCACACATCGATCGCTATCCAACATGCATCTACTATATTAAGTTCATGGAGAAACGGAGTAATGCAATAAGAACGATGACATGATGTAGACGAGGTCTATTCATGTAGGAATAGCCCCCATCTTGTTATCATTAATAGCAACGATACATGCGTGTCTTGCTGCCCCTTCTGTCACTAGGAAAGAACACCGCAAGATCGAACCCATCACAAAGCACCTCTTCCCATGGAAAGAAAAATAGATATAATTGGCCTAACTAAACCAAAGATTCGAAGAAGAAATGCGAGGCTATAAATAATCATGCATATAAGAGATCAAAGAAAACTCAAATAATATTCATGGATATAGATATGATCAGAAACTCAAAGTTCATCGGATCCCAACAAACACACCGCAAAAAGAGTTACATCAAATAGATCTCGAAGAGACCATTGTATTGAGAATCAAAAAGAGAGGAGAAGCCATCTAGCTACTGCCTACGGACCCTTAGGTCTATGGTGGACTACTCACGCATCATCAGAGAGGCACCAATGAGGATGATGAACCCCTCTGTGATGGTGTCTAGATTGGATCTCGTGGTTCTGGAACTTGCGGTGGCTGGAATTGTGTTTTGTCGACTCCCTTAGGGTTCCTGGAATATTTGGGAATTTATAGGGCGAAGAGGCGGTGCGGGAAGTCTCTGCGGAGGGTACAACCAATCTGGGCGCGCCCTGGTGGGTTGTGCCCACCACGGGCCTCCCCTCTGGTACTTTCTTGGCCCACTGGGTGTCTTCTGGTCCAGAAAAAAATCTCCAAAAAGTTTCGCTGCATTTGGACTCCGTTTGGTACTGATATTCTGCGAAGTAAAAAACAAGCAAAAATCAGCAACTGGCACTGGGCACTATGTCAATAGGTTAGTCAAAAAAATGATATAAAGTTGCTATAAAATGATTATAAAACATTCAAGAATGATAATATAACAGCATGGAACAAGAAAAAAATTATAGATACACTACAAAAAAAATACACTTTCGTGATTATACGTGTTTGTCACAGTAGGTCACGTTTTCTGTCATGCATGTACATCCATGACGATTTTATGACAGAATCAAGATAGTCATACCTGTGCTGTCGTATATGTGTTCCATGACAATGCCAAAATTATCATCACGGAAGTGTCCACTTCCATGACAATGAATGGCGCGTCATGGAAGTGCTTTCGTCAAGGGTAACTGACACGTGGCATCCAGCGTAACATCGGGCCTATTAACGGCCCATATAAAACTGATACTAATCAAGCCCGACCGCACTTCCGGCCTGGTAAAGGCCTGTGTAGTAGGTCGGCGCATTTTCGGCCCGTCTGAATTTCGGCCTGTGAACGATCCGCATTGTAAATGGGCCACCACGAGCTGAGATACATTTTGGCCTGCTAATGACTAGTGGGTTATTTGGCACAATCAGGGCCCAATCTCACTTTCGGCCTATTAAAGGCCCATGTTTAGGCCTGTTAAAGGCCCACTGTGGGCATAGGCCTACCAAAAATAAGAAAGCTTATGCTGATTTAGGCCCAGATATTTTTAGTGGGCTACATGCAAATTACGACCCATAATCGTTTTTAGCCCAATTGGAATTGTGGGGCTGACGAATGTTGGCACGTTGGGCTCCTACGAAGCTTTCGGCCGAATACATTACTAAGATAAACCTACACTATACAAAAATAGCATCGTAATTTCTACAGCCTTTGGCAGCACGATAAATGTTGTATCATAACAAAATAAATTCTAGCCATACAACAAAAGGCCTGTTGGCATAAAGTTTATAGTCCTTGCAGATAAAAGCACCATCAGATGTATAGAAGCACAGATCATTTAACCTGAGTGCTAATGTTTCAGGCTGTAGAATCTGATGGAGCAGCATGATCTTCCCCTTTTTTTGCCATTGCTCTTGAACAACGAAGCAAATGTCTGATAGTCTGGTTTCAAACCCATTCATATCTTGACGACATTTGTCAACCACTATTCTTGTTTCCGAAACGACCTCCATTAGGGATTGGACTTGTGTCTGGAGCACAGATATATCACTCTGTCTAGCCAGAAGATTTTGTTCAGTAGGCGATTTGGACGAGGTTACCTTGACAACCAACCCAGAATTACGCATGAAGGTGCTTTTTGTACTGTTAGTGGAGAGAAGATACTGACGCACTGCAGCAAGAGGTGACATTGTGCCTGTGGTAGCCTCGTCACCTTCAGGTGGTTGTGGCTGTTCAATCATTTGTTCCATAGCTTGCTGAAAGTTTGAACTTGTAGATTAGTGTACCAGATAAGTTACTAATGAGACAAAAACAAATAATGTAGGTTTCACGTTTATACATAACTTATTTTGGTGAACTACTGTAATACATTAGCATGTATTGTAGTGCCAACTACATGATAAAATCACTTTTGGAAATATGTCCATGTAGCATGCCTACAGTATTGTCTATTTCCTCACATTCGTTGACATCTAAGGATAAAGAGACATGGTTTAAAGTAGGATGAACATAGTATGACATCATTCATATCATGGGCAAACAAATATCAAATAAACAGGCTATTGTATCATTGTGTGGGCACGTGAACAACACAACTAGATTATAGATCAAGACCAAAAGAATATCCTTCCTCTCTTTTAAACCGTGTAAGGTGAAATGATACATTAAGGCAACTGTGTATAAAAGTGAACAGAGTAACCGACATTGGCTGCAAACCAAGAAGTTAAATGACACGTCACAGTAAGAAGCAGTTCAAAGGCAGGAGGAGTAAGGACTTACAACAGCGGCTTGAACTGGTGTGCTCATGCCCTTCATCTTGCTGGTGTGGCAATCCTTGAAGATTTCCACTGCATTCGGTTCAGGTTCTTTTTGGTCCGCACGGGCTTTCCTCTGTATTTGGAACAAGTCAATATAGATATGATAATATGGCATAGAAAAAAGAAGGAAGTAGCAGCTATTTACAAGAGCCTCGCAGTGTGCAATATAGCTACGAGATCCTGTTGTCTATTTGAATTTCACTTTAGAACGGTTGGTCTTGTTCTTCAAACAGTTAGCCTAGAAGAAGATACGCTTGTAAGGCACATACGTAAATATGAGTTCAATATGTGATTTGATCAAATACATATACCCTACCTGATACTTTGGATCAGACCAGTGTTTAACAAGGGTTGTCTAGTCTTCATCTGTAATATATTCCACTGGAGATGTTTGGGTGATTTCATTGTTAGCCTTGCTTTCAAAGTGAGTTTTTCTAAGGTGATACCGATACTGTCGCAGAGCAGACTGAAAAACATGAGTGCATGCTTGTTTAGTTGCATCATCTTTTGGATCCAACTTGAACCTCATCTGTTGAAAAAAGAATGTGAGTCTTATTAGGAGGAAGCTAGAAAGTATGGGACAGAGCAAGACAATATTACAAATTGTGATGAATAACATTACTTACGGATAAATGGTCAAGGAAGGTGTTAAACTAGGTATCGTCTTTCTCATTCCTATATTGGATCCACGTTGGGAGGATACGTGCATGACACCTAACGGCAACGGCTGCCTCTGATACTAACTTGGCTGACTCTGTAGCATCACATGGCCTTTTTAAACCTGCCTCAAAATGGATCTCCATTCTTCCTACTTTAGATTTTGTTAATCTATCAAGCATTATCCCTGATGTCTATTTCCGCTTGCGCCATGGTGCTAGTTCAACAACGAATATGAAAAGTGTTAGTGCACATCAAACTGTGAGAGTACATATAAAGGAGCATGCAACTGCAACTTGACTCGGTCAGGTACCGTCTTGGTGTTGATGCTCATGAGGTTCATCTAATCTTGCCAAGTCCTATTTGTGTCAGCAGTGCTTCAAAAGTAGTGTTAGGTGTGAAGGCAGCTTGGGAATAGGCCAGTTGCGGTACTCGTTGAGATGCCGATACAGTTGAAGGGGATGCTCCAGCTGGTGGAGCAGGTGATACTGTTTGTAGATTTAGCCGGTGGACTTGGACCTTCTACTGCACTATAAGTACAAGCAGAATCTCGAGGGAAGATCCTTTTCCGTTGCACCCGACGAGTAACACCATTCCCTACTATATTCTTTTCCTTGCTCTTTTTTGACTTTGCCATGTCCAGCCGTACCCACAACACAAAAGAATAAAATCGCTCTTCAGAACTCATTGATGCATGATACAGACAAGCAATACTTTGATGTAAGACAACCGTATGAGGAGGATGGAATATGTAAGAAAAACAGGACGGCGTGACATATTCACAGCTACCATATGTAAACTAAGCAGAAGGATTTTCAAGAAAATATAAGTAATGCAAGCTAGACACCATATGAAAGATGCAACTAATATCACTCTGCCAAGTTAAAAGTGTCTTGTCATAAGTGGCATTTCAAAAAATTAGAAGAAGTACAACCTAGAAATCAATGCAAGATGCAACTACTATCACACTGCAAGTTAAAAGCGTCCAATCATGAGTGATTGATGCGGGATACACAGCAGCAGTACTTTGATGTAAGAACATGGTATGATAGATAGATGCAGTGTATTCTAGACACAGAAAGGCATGTCATGTGCACACGTATAACGTATAAACTCAGCAGGTGCAATTTAATCAAAATAGAAGAAATACAAGCTAGACAACATATGCAACATGAAACCAATTATCACACTATCAACTTAGAGCAAGCACCTGCGATGGTGGAGTAGGGGAGATGAACTCATCATGTAGACTTGGGACTTTAACTGCATTAGCAGTAGCAGTGGCAAATCTAGAGAGTCTCCGTTTGCGTCGGTCCGGAGGACCACCAACATCCCCTAACTTACACTTTTCCTTCCTCTTTTTTGATATTGCCTTCTGAAGTCAAAACCACAAGAAGAGGAATAAAATTAGCTCTGCATAACTGGTTGATGCATGATACAGACGAACACTACTTTGATGTAAGGCAAGCGCATGATAGGAGGATGGAACATATACAAAAAAAGACAGCATTGCATATTCACACGTACGATAGGGGGATGGAATATGTATGAAAAACAGTAAGCAGAAGGCATTTCAACAAAATTAGAAGAAATGAAAGCTAGGCACCATATGAACATGCAACCAATATCACTACCAGGTAAAAAGTGTCTCATCATAAGTGCCATTTCAACAAATTAGAAGCAGTACAAGCTAGAAGACAATGCAAGATGCAACCTACATCACACTCCCAAGTTAAATGTGTCTTATAGGTAAGTGATTGTTGCAGGTATAAGTTGTAAGCTACGCAAATGCAATTCAACAAAATTAGAAGTAATACAAACTAGACATCATACAGAACACGCAACCACATAAAACAGTGCCAAGTTAGAGCAAGCACCTGTGATGGTGGAGTAGGGGAGATGTGCTCATCATCTACAGAGCTACGTTGACTGTCCAGCCTTGTGTTGTCTTGAGAATCTTGTTGGGAGGATGGCGGAGTAGAATCTGTAGAGACCCTCTGTTTGAGTTGCTCCGAAGGACCACCATCATCCACTACCTTACTAATTTCCTTCAGCTGTATTAATTTTGCATTGTGAATCAAACTGATAAGAAAAAGGAATAAAATTCGCTCTTCAGAACTCATTCATGCATGATACTGACAAACACTACTCGGATGAAAGGCAAACACATGATACGAGGATGGAATATGTACGAAAAACAGGACGGCGTGACATATTCAGACCTATGATGTGGTAACTAAGCAGAAGGCATTTCAACAAATTAGAAGCACTGCAAGCTAGACACCATATGAAAGATGCAACCAATATCACTCTGCCAAGTTCAAACTGTCTGACGTTTCAAAAAATTAGAAGCAATACATGCTAGAGATCGTATGCAAGACGCAACCAATATCACAGTGCTGACTTAAAGGTGCCTCATCATAAGTGACTGATGCGGGATATGCAAGAACAGTAATCTGATGTAAGAACATGGTGTGATCAGATATAGTATGTTCTAGAAACAGGAACACGTGTCATATTCACAGGTATGATGTGTAAAGTAAGCAGATGCAATACAACAAAGTTAGAAGCAATACAAGCTAGAAATCATACGCAACATGCAACCACATATAATAGCGCCAAGTTAGAGCAAACACCTGTGATGGTGGAGTAGGGGAGATGTGCTCATCATCTACACAACTACGTTGACTGTCTAGCCTTGCGTTGTCTTGCGAATCTTGTTGGGAGGATGGCGGATTAGAATCTATAGAGACCCTCCGTTTCAGTTGCTCGGAAGGACCACCATCATCCAATGCCTTACCAATTTCCTTCCGCTTTATTGATTTTGCATTATGAGGTAAAACCAACAAGAAAAGGGAATAAAATTCGCTATTCAGAACTCATTCATGCATGATACTGATGAACACTACTCTGATGAAAGGCAAAGTCATGATACGAGGATGGAATATGTACGAAAAACTGGACGGCATGACATATTCACACCTATGATGTGGTAACTAAGCAGAAGGCACTTCAACAAATTAGAAGCACTGCAAGCTAGACACCATATGGAAGGTGCAACCAATATCACTCTGCCAAGTTAAAACTATCTCATCATAGGTGGGGTTCATCAAATTAGAAGCACTACATGCTAGAAATCATATTCAAGATGCAAACCAATATCACAGTGCCAACTTAAAGGTGTCTCATCATAAGTGACTGATGCAGGATACACAAGAAGAGTAGTTTCATGTAAGAACATGGTGTGATAGACAGATATAGTATGTACCAAAAACAGGAAGGCGTGTCATATTCACACGTATAATGTGTAAGCTAAGCAGATGCAGTTTACACTAATTAGAAGCAATACAAGCTAGACACCATATGCAACATGCAACCAGATATCACACTGCCAAGTTAGAGCAAGCACCTGGGATGGTGGAGTAGGGGAGCGGAGACTTGGAACTTGTAATGCACTAGCAGTACGAGGAGAATCCATACAGATGCTCCGTTTACGTTGTTGTAGAGGACCACCATCATCGCCTTCCTTACTCTTTTCCTTCCTCTTTTTTGATTTTGCCTTGTCAAGTCAAACCCACAAGAAAAAGGAATAAAATTTGCTCTTCAGAACTCATTTATGCATGATACTGACGAACACTACTTTCATGTAAGGCAGCCGCATGATAGGAGGATGGAATATGTATGAAAAACAGGACGACATGACATATTGACATGTATGATGTGTAAAGTGTAAACTAAGCACAAGGTGTTTGAACTAATTAGAAGCAATGCAAGCTAGACACCATGAAAGATGAAACCAATATCACTCTGCCAAATTAAAAGGGTGGCCTCATAAATGTATTTGACCAAATTAGAAGCAATACATGGCAACAGGCTAGAAATAATATGCAATATGCAACGAATAAAGGTGTCTCATCGTAATTAATTGATGCAGGATACAGAAGAGCGGTAGTTTCATGTAAGAACATGGTTAACAGATAGATGTAGTATGTATAAAAAATAAGAAGGCATGTCATATTCACAGGTACAATGTGTAAACTAAGCAGATGCAATTTACCCTAATTAGAAGCATTACAAGCTAGACACCGTATGCAACATGCAACCACATATCACACTCCGAAGTTAGAGCAAGCACCTGCGATGGTGGTGTAGGGGAAATGCGGTCTTCAAGTACAGAGCTACATTCAATATCTTCATTTAGACTTGTTGTTTCTTGAGAATCATGTGGGGAGGATGAAACTGCACTCTTTATAAGAGTAACGCGTCTCATACTAACCCACGAGCGTGACTGTCTCATCATAAGTGATAGATGCAGGATACACAAGAACAGTAGTTTGATGTAAGGACATGGTGTGATAGGCAGATGTAGTATGTACCAAAAACAGGAAGGCGTGTCATATTCACATGTATAATGTATAAGCTAAGGAGATGCAATTTAACAAATTAGGAGCAATACAAGCTAGGCACCATATGCAACATGCAACCAAATATCACACTGCCATGTTAGAGCAAGCACTTGGGGTTGTGGAGTAGGGGAGATGAGATTTGGAACTTGCACTGCAGTAGGAGTAGCAGGAGAATCTGCAGAGATCATCTGTTTTGGTTGCTCCAGAGGACCACCATCATCCCGTGCGTTCATCCTTTTAGATTTTGCCTTGTCAAGTCAAACACACAAGAAAAAGGAATGAAATTCTCTCTTCCAAATTCGTTGATGCATGATACTGACGAACACAACTTTTATGTAAGGCAACCACATTGTAGGAGGATGGAATATGTACGAAAAACGGTAAGCAGAAGGCATTTCAACAAATTGGAATCAATGCGAGCTAGACACCATATGAAAGATCCAACCAAAATCACTCTACCAAGTTAGAAGTGTCTCATTATAAGTGGCATTTCAACAAATTAGAGGCAGTACATGCTTGAAATGATATGCAAGATGCAACCAATATTACACTGTCAATTTGAAGGTGTCTCGTCAGAAGTGATTGATGAGGGATACACAAGAAAAGTAGTTTGATGTAAGAATATGGTTAATAGAAAGACGTAGTATGTACCAAAAACAGGAAGGCATGTCATATTCACATGTATAATGTGTTAACTAAGCAGATGCAATTTACCCTAATTAGAAGCATTAGAAGGTAGACACCATATGCAACATGCAACCACATATCACATAGCCAAGTAAGAGCAAGCACCTGCGATGGTGGTGTAGGGGAATTGCGGTCATCAACTACAGAGCTACGTTGACTATCTTCATTTAGCCTTGTTGTTTCTTGAGAATCATGTGGGAAGGATGACACTGCACTCTTTAAAAGAGTAGCGCGTCTCACAGTAACCCACTGGGGTGACTGTCTCATTAGAAGTGATTGATGAGGGATACACAAGAGCATTAGTTTGATGTAAGAACATGGTTAATAGACAGATGTAGTATGTATCAAAAACAGGAAGGCATGTCATTATCAAAGGTATAATGTGTAAAGTAAGCAGATGCAATTTAACCAAATTGGAAGCAATACAAGCTAGACACCATATGCAACATGCAACCACATTTGACAGCGCAAAGTTAAAGCAAGCACCTGGGATAGTTGTGTGTGGCAATTGAGATCATCAACTGCAGAGCTACGTTTAATGTCTCCATCTGCTGACACTACACCCTTTAGAGCGCTGAAATGCTTAGTGCTTATCGTCGAACTACACAGGAGCGACTTCTGTCTTTTCTTTTGTGCATTCATCAATAGTGCGTCAGAGTCTGAAATACCCATGCATAAAAAAACAATAGTGTGAGTATGGGTGAAGTGTGTGCACAAGTAGTACAGTGTAAAAGTAGCAGATAGCAGGTGGGTGAGAAATAAATGATGGGAGACATATGATAGCTCTACAACATGCATGGCACATGAAATTAGATTCTAGGATTTTGAAATATGAGCACAGGGATGGCTGGGAAATGCAGATACTCCTCCAGCACACCACAAGGTGTGGTCCTATGAAAATAACAGTTGACTGAAAACAAATAGGTCAGTCCATTTTTTCTGCACCGTTCGATGTACAAAGAACGGGTAGATCGCCTTCATCTACCTCCAGCCAGTCAGTGTTGACGATCTTCCTCGAAATGCCAGTGACCACTGGCCCAGTCCCCTGCCTCCGCCCTCCCCTCGACCTCACCGCACTGCCGTGCTTGGCACCGCCCCCCAGCCATCCCTTCAAGCCCCGCCGACCTCCAGATCAGGCGCAAGTTTTAGCTCCTACGCCCCACACCCCTATGATAGACACCGATGCACCGCTTCCCCGGCGAACAGGCAGACTAGGTGCTTCGCGCGCCTAAGCGGGTGTTGCTTCTTTTAATTGCGAATCAACTGACCCTGAATTGAAATCCAGGCGGGTGACTGACCTCTAGCTAAGGTGAAATAGTAAATGGGAGGAAACCTTGTGCATTTAGTATCACGAAGAAGGTGCAGTAAGAAGCGCTCAACTAGTTTCTTTCGTGGGATGAATACGGTGTGAGCATGATGTCTACTACGCAACTTTATTCTTGTAGACACGTGTTGGGCCTCCAAGCGCAGAGTTTTGTAGGACAGTAGCAATTTTCCCTCAAGTGGATGACCTAAGGTTTATCAATCCGTGGGAGGTGTAGGATGAAGATGGTCTCTCTCAAACGACCCTGCAACCAAATACAAGAAATCTCTTGTGTCCCCAACACACCTAATACAATGGCAAATTGTATAGGTGCACTAGTTCGGCGAAGAGATGATGATAAAAGTGTAATATTGATGGTAGAAATATATTTTTATAATCTGGATAAATAAAAACAGCAAGGTAGCAAATAGTAAACGGGCACAAAAACGGTATTCCAATGCTTGAAAATGAGGCCTAGGGTCCGTACTTTCGCTAGTGCAATCTCTCAACAATGCTAATATAATTGGATCATATAACCAACCCTCAACGTGCGATGAAGAATCACTCCAAAGTTCCAATCTAGCGGAGAACATAAGAAGAAATTATTTGTAGGGTACGAAACCACCTCGAAGCTATTCTTTCCGATCGATCTATCCAAGAGTTCATACTAAAATAACACCAAATAATTTCAGATTCATAATACTCAATCCAACACAAAGAACCTCAAAGAGTGCCCCAAGATTTCTACCGGAGAAACCAAGACAAGAACGTGCATCAACCCCTATGCATAGATTACCCCAATGTCACCTCGGGAATCCGCGAGTTGAATGCCAAAACATATATCAAGTGAATCAATATGATACCCCATTGTCACCACGAGTATTCATATGCAAGACATATATCAAGTGCTCTCAAATCCATAAAAATATTCAATCCGATAACAACGAAATCTCAAAGGGAAAAACTCAATTCATCACAACAAGATAGAGAGGGGAAAACACCATATGATCCGACTATATTAACAAAGCCCGCGATACATCAAGATCGTGACATCTCAAGAACACGAGAGAGAGAGATTAAACACATAGCTACTGGTACAAACCCTCAGCCCCGAGGGTGGACTACTCCCTCCTCATCGTGGTGGCCGCCGGGATGATGAAGATGGCCACCGGAGATGATTCCCCCCTCTGGCAGGGTGTCGAAACGGGGTCTAGATTGGTTTTCGGTGGCTACAGAGCCTTGCAGCGACGGAACTTCTGATCTAGGTTAACCCCAAGAGTTTTCGGAATATTTGAGAATTTATAGGGTAAAGAGGGGGTGCGGGAGGCCACCGAGGTGGGCACAACCCACCTGGGCGCGCCTGGGCCCCCAGGCGCGCCTTGGTGGGTTGTGCCCCCCTCGGGGCACCCCCTAGGTGCTGCTCTGGCCCATCGGGAGTCTTCTGGTCCATAAAAAATCCTCAAAAAGTTTTGCGGTGTTTGGGCTCCGTTTGATATTGATTTCCTGTGATCTAAAAAACAAGCAAAAACAGCAACTGGCACTGGGCACTAGGTTAATAGGTTAGTCCCAAAAAATGATATAAAGTTGCTATAAAATGGTTGTAAAACATCCAAGAATGATAATAAAACTGCATGAATACTTCATAAATTATAGATACGTTGGAGACGTATCAGCATCCCCAAGCTTAATTCCTACTCGTCCTCGAGAAGGTAAATGATAAAAGAAATAATTTATGAAGTGTGAATGCTAGCAAAGTGCATAAGTTTGATCCATGATAATTTCAATCACTTTTTCTAGCATCATAACATCAATTCTTTCTTATAAAATTTCTCATGTTAAAGTAGCAACCAATTCACATGTTAAGGTTCAAACAATGAATTCTCTTGAAACTCAACAACCTATGTTCTCAGTCACCAAGCAATTGCAATTCAACTTATTCAACACAGTTTAAGTAAGAGCTCCACATACTCAACCATCATATAGTCTTCTATGATTGCTAACACTCACCGCATACACATGAGCAAAACGTTTCAACCAGACACATAGAAAGATAGGGGCTTATAGTTTGCCTCCCAACATATTCACCTCAAGGGTGATGTCAACAATAATAACTCATGCTACCCATATCCAACTGGATATATGTGCCTAGATCTTTCTTCACCACATGATGCTTGCCAAAAGAGAAAAATAAAAGGAATAGAGAGAAGAACTTTGACTCTTGCATGAAAGTAAATACATAAAAGTAAAAGATAGGCCCTTCACAGAGGGAAGCAGAGGTTGCCATGCGCTTATTTGTTTGTATGCTCAACCCCTTAGTGCAAAAGAACGTCACGTTATATTGCCCCTTATGATAGCAACCTTTATTATGCAGTCTATCGCTTTTATTCTTTGCCATCACAAGTTCGTACAACGCTCAATTTTCTCTTACACTAAATGATCTAACACTTTTAGAAGCAATTTTTATTGCCTTATTGCACCGATGACAACTTACTTGAGGGATCTTATTCAATCATTAGGTAGGTATGGTGGACTCTTGAAAATAAGATTTGGGTTTAAGGGTTTTTGGATGCACAAGTAGTATCTCTACTTGGTGTGGAATTTTTGGCTAGCAAAGATGGGGGGCAAGCACCACATGTTGAAGGATCTATGACAATATAACTTCTATGTGAATATGAACAAACATAAATCATTATGTTGTCTTCCTTGTCCAACGTCAACAATTTTGGCATATAATATTTTGATGGGGGCTCACAATCACAAAAGATTTCCAAGATAGTGTATTTGCATGTGAAAGTTCTCTTCCTTATACTAATTATTCGTGAATTGCTTGTATGACCAATATTGTGATTGTCAAGCCTCAAACGATTCACTTTCTAAACCCAATGTGAAGCTACAACTAGGCATGATATGGTTTCAACTTCATGACATTCAATTTATCCAACAATTTACTCATAGGATATAAGTGAAGCATAAGAGTAAATGACAAGCTACTCCAAAAAGATATAAGTGAAGATCAAGCGAGTAGTTATGTAAATGGGTAGCTATTTGAGGACTCTCTCTTATTAAAAACTTTCAGATCTAAGAATTTTATTAAAACAGCAAGCAAAACAAAATAAAATGACATTCCAACAATAGCACAACTCATGTGGAGAAGCAAAAACTTAGGCTCAACCGATACTAACCGATAACTGTTGATGAAGAAAGGTGGGATGCCTACCGGGGCATCCCCAAGCTTAGATGCTTGAGACTTCTTGAATATTATCTTGGGATGCCTTGGGCATCCCCAAGCTTGAGCTTTTGTGTCTCCTTAATTCTTCTCATATCACGGTTTTCCTAAATCTCAAAAGCTTCATCCACACAAAACTCAACAAGAACTCGTGAGATAAGTTAGTATAAACCAATGCAAAAACCTTATCATTCTCTACTGTAGAAAATCACTAAAATTATTATTCAACATTGCATACTAAATGCCTCTGCATATTTAATACTCCTATCCTCAAATAGAATCATTAAAGAAGCAAACATATGCAAACAATGCAAACATAACAGCAATCTGCCAAAACAGTATAGTCTGTAAAGAATGCAAGAGTATCAATACTTATTCAACTCCAAAAATTCTGAAAATTTAAAACACTGTAGAAAATTTATCAGAGCTTATTGTGCAAAAAAAATTCAACATTTTATCACATCCTAAATTTTCTAGGGAATTTTTTTAACAGCAGTAAACTTTCTGTTTTCAAACAGCAACATGTATACTTGCAAAATAAGCATGGCAAAGGCTATCATTGCCACTTTTATTGAAATAAAAGATGCAAAAAATTATTATAAATAACAGCAAGCAAATCCTAATAAAATAAAATGACGCTCCAAGCAAAACACATATCATGTGACGAATGAAAACATAGCTCCAAGTGAGGTTACCGATAATGTTGGAGACGAAAGAGGGGATGCCTTCCGGGGCATCCCCAAGCTTAGTTGCTTGGATCTTCCTTGGATATTAACTTGGGGTGACTTGGACATCCCCAAGATTAGGGTCTTGTCACTCCTTATTCTCCTCATATCAATATCTCACCCGAAACTTGAAAACTTCAATCACACAAAACTTAACGGAACTTCGTGAGATGGGTTAGTATGATAAAAACAAATCATTCACTTTGGTACTGTCAAAGACAAGATTAATAATTGTCCTCACACCATTCCTACTGTAACTTATCATTTCTACAATTTATATTGAGCAATATAAGCCATAGAAACTAGGAAACAAGCAAACTATGCATTGAAAACAGAATCTGTCAAAAACAGAACAGTACGTAAAAATCTGAATTAAGGTCATACTTAGGTAAGCCTAAAAATTCTGAAAATTTAGTAAAACGTATAAAATTTGTATACCCATAAACTGTAAAAATTTCAGAATTTTTACACGTTCCAGTAGCAGATAAGAATTTCTGTACTGGACGCAAAAGTTTCTGTTTTTGCACAGAATCAAGTCAACTATCATCCACACTATCCCAAAGGCTTTACTTGGCACTTTATTGAAACAAAAGATATAAAACATGATTACTACAGTAGCATAACTATGTGAGCACACAAAAACAGTAGGTAAAAATGTTGGGTTGTCTCCCAACAAGCGCTTTTCTTTAACGCATTTTAGCTAGGCAAGATGAGTTCAATGATGCTCGCATAAAAGATAAGGATTGAAACATAAAGAGAGCATCATGAATCATAAGTTCCTCTCTCATAATAATTTTCAGTAGCATCATGAATAGATTCATCAATATAACCATCACATAAAGCATTCTTTTCATGATCCACAAGCATAGAAATTTTATTACTCTCCACATAAGAAAATTTCTTCTCATTCGCAATGGTGGGAGTATCATATGAAACTCGAATACTATAAATTGTTTCCACATTAAAAGAGTAATGTTCAGAAAAAGGGTAATCATAACTATGACAAGTTTTATAAATATAATCATCACTACCTTTTATAACATAAGTATCATCACAATAGTCATCATAAGTAGCAACTTTGTTCTCATCATAGATAGGAGGCATGCAATCATCATAGCAAATTTGATCATTCAAAGTAGGGGGACTAAAAAGATCATCCTCATTAAACATAGCATCCCCAAGCTTGGGACAAACATTAATTGTAGCAAATAAATTCTCAAACATGTCATTCTCATCAAACATAGCATCCCCAAGCTTGTGGCTTGGCATATCATAAGCATAATCACTCTCATCATTAATAGTATGAATAGCACCAACGGTATAACAATTGCTATCATCATAATTTCCCAAGTTGGTGCCAAAAAGATTTCCAAGATTATAAGAAGTATCATTATCTTCCCAACCATAATCATCACAACAAGCAATAGGCATAACAAAATCATCATCAATAGTGCTCTCGGACATTGTGCCATAAGACATAGAAGCAATATCATCATCAAGTGCATCATCCTCCAAAATTATTTTTGATTCAATTTCATGAGGCACAACAATAATAGGAGCAACACTATTTGGGAGAGATACCTTTTTACCTCTATTCTTTCTTCTTCTTTTCTTCTTCTTCACCACATCATGTGTGGGTTTAATTAATTTTTTCAAGCTTCTTGTTGATGAGATTGGTTGAATAGGGAGCTCCTCCTTGTCACCTATTTCATCATGAGAAACAATAGGAGGGAAATTGGAAATCTTTACCCTTTCATTAGTATTCCTTTTATATTCTATTGGTTTTCCCATCTTTCTATAGTTGGCAATATAAGCATTCTCATTGCAATTTACCATGCAAAACATATATATATATTTTTTAGTTTAGTTTCAATGTCGTCCGTGAGAATGAATACTTCAAACCAACTATTTTTATAAGTCAATTCTTCACTCCCCAAAAATAAACAAAGTTCATTATAGAGTTCTAGGGTGATCAAGTTATTGCAATATTTGGACACGATTTGATCATGAAAAAGCATGCATTGGAAATTAAGATGACCATCCTTATTGCAAAGTTCACAAGTAATAGGACAAAGAGAGCATAATTTTGTAACAAATTCATCTATCACTTTGAGCAAAGAATTGGTTCTATCATGTTTATGCTTCTTACAAAATCTATCTTCCCTATAAGGCACATCTTCACAAACTTTATGCACTCCACAAAAATTGACATGCTTATAAGAAACATTTTTGTCATGACTTGTGCAATCATCATTAGCATTATGGATATTCAAAGAATTCATACTAACAACATTGCAATCATGCTCATCATTCAAATATTTTGTGCCAAACATTTTATTGACTTCTTCTTCTAACAATTGAGCACAATTTTCCGATCCATCATTTTCAAGAAAGATATTATAAAGATGATCAATAATATGATGCAACCTCAATTCTATTTTTTTGTAGTTTTCTATTTATAAACCAAACTAGTGATAAAACAAGAAACTAAAAGATTCAATTGCAAGATCTAAAGATATACCTTCAAGCACTCACCTCCCCGGCAACGGCGCCAGAAAAGAGCTTGATGTTTACTACGCAACTTTATTCTTGTAGACACGTGTTGGGCCTCCAAGCGCAGAGTTTTGTAGGACAATAGCAATTTTCCCTCAAGTGGATGACCTAAGGTTTATCAATCCGTGGGAGGTGTAGGATGAAGATGGTCTCTCTCAAACGACCCTGCAACCAAATACAAGAAATCTCTTGTGTCCTCAACACACCTAATACAATAGCAAATTGTATAGGTGCACTAGTTCGGCGAAGAGATGATGATAAAAGTGTAATATTGATGGTAGAAATATATTTTTATAAACCGAATAAATAAAAACAGCAAGGTAGCAAATAGTAAATGGGCACAAAAACGGCATTCCAATGCTTGAAAATGAGGCCTAGGGTCCATACTTTCGCTAGTGCAATCTCTCAACAATGCTAATATAATTGGATCATATAACCAACCCTCAACGTGCAATGAAGAATCACTCCAAAGTTCCTATCTAGCGAAGAACATAAGAAGAAATTATTTGTAGGGTACGAAACCACCTCGAAGATATTCTTTCCGATCGATCTATCCAAGAGTTCGTGCTAAAATAACACCAAATAATTTCAGATTCATAATACTCAATCCAACACAAAGAACCTCAAAGAGTGCCCCAAGATTTCTACCGGAGAAACCAAGACAAGAACGTGCATCAACCCCTATGCATAGATTACCCCAATGTCACCTCGGGAATCCGCGAGTTGAATGCCAAAACATATATCAAGTGAATCAATATGATACCCCATTGTCACCACGAGTATTCATATGCAAGACATATATCAAGTGCTCTCAAATCCATAAAAATATTCAATCCGATAATAACGAAATCTCAAAGGGAAAAACTCAATTCATCACAACAAGATAGAGAGGGGAAAACACCATATGATCCAATTATATTAACAAAGCCCGCGATACATCAAGATCGTGACATCTCAAGAACACGAGAGAGAGAGAGAGAGAGAGAGAGAGAGAAAGATTAAACACATAGCTACTGGTACAAACCCTCAGCCCCGAGGGTGGACTACTCCCTCCTCATCGTGGTGGCCACCGGGATGATGAAAATGGCCACCGGAGATGATTCCCCCCTCCGGCAGGGTGCCGGAACGGGGTCTAGATTTGTTTTCGGTGGCTACAAAGCCTTGTGGCAGCAGAACTTCTGATCTAGGTTAACACCGAGGGTTTTCGGAATATTTGAGAATTTATAGGGTAAAGAGGGGGTGCGGGAGGCCACCGAGGTGGGCACAACCCACCTGGACGCGCCTGGGCCCCCAGGCACGCCCTGGTGGGTTGTGCCCCCCTCGGGGCACCCCCAGGTGCTGCTCTGGCCCATCGGGAGTCTTCTGGTCCATAAAAAATCCTCAAAAAGTTTCGCGGTGTTTGGACTCCGTTTGATATTGATTTCCTGCGATGTAAAAAATAAGCAAAAACAACAACTGGCACTGGGCACTGGGTCAATAGGTTAGTCCCAAAAAAATGATATAAAGTTGCTATAAAATGGTTGTAAAACATCCAAGAATGATAATAAAACAACATGAATACTTCATAAATTATAGATACGTTGGAGACGTATCAGAGCAGAGACGTACGATTTGCACGAATAAGGGAAGAGGAGTGCCTCTTTCTGCTGGCAGTGCTATGTCCTCCTTCTGTTTTTCCAACGATCTTCTTGTGGTTCGCTGGAATCAAGAAGTTCTGGAGGACGGTGGAGCCTTGGACGAACCCATGGCAAGGTTGTTGAGTGTGGTGCGGTGGCCGTCTGTCGGCGGCGGGGAACCAGATCCGAGGCGGTGAACGACGGCGTAGCGGGAACAGCTGCGGTGGATGGTTGCGACAGTGGAGCGACAGCGGTGAGGCGCAGGACGGCATGGTCGAAGTGGTTCTGGTACGGTGCACATCGGCGTCGGCGTCGGCGTCATGGAGGCAGCTCTGCCTCAGCTTCGGCTGCTAAGTCCTTGAGGGCGTTGCAGTTGCGGTTGCATTGGATGACGACGTCGGGGTACCGGCTCCGGCGTGATGGAGGAGGGTGGCGATGGATTGGGCGCGATGGGATGGAGGACGGAGGAGGCTGGGGTTTCACGGCTGGTGGAGAGGGTGTTTTAGCGCCCACGGAGGATGAATGGGGAAACGGAGGGAGGGGGGAACAATGTTTCGGGAAAGTTACAAACTTTGCCCCCATCTAAAATTTCAGACATATTGCGGGTCGGGGGTAGGACAGTAATCTCAGGTATCCCAAATAGTGGGCGGGATAGATTTTGGCCAAGCACATGAGTGTTTAGGCGCCCACAGTGTATGAATGCTT
This sequence comes from Thinopyrum elongatum, assembly GCA_011799875.1. Lineage (NCBI taxonomy): Eukaryota > Viridiplantae > Streptophyta > Magnoliopsida > Poales > Poaceae > Thinopyrum > Thinopyrum elongatum. The sequence goes on along the minus strand of CM022300.1, from coordinate 138,224,383 downwards.
CTCGGAGGCGGTTGACTGGCGTCTTGGTGAAGTTACAAACCTACCCCGGTTTAGACCTTTGGACATCGTCCGATAGGCTACACGGGTCAGAGTCAGGACAGTAATTTCCTACCACCAAACATTAGTCTCGCGCGGTTTCGGGCGACCAGAGGCTTATTTGGCGCTTCGTTCAATATTTGGGAGCAGAAGCATTAACATTTATAGTTCTCTTGAATTGAACTTTCAGGATTTGTCAAACTTCAAAAATCTTGACTCTTGAAAATCCTAAAACTACGATTATTTTGGAATGGAGGGGGTACATTTGAATATACATTGTACATGAGTATATATTAAAAAATATGCAGCTTAGCTCAATTCATGCATGGTTCCAGATATAATCTCCTTGGTTGCAAAAAAATAGTTAGACATGCGTATGAATATATAGCATGTTCAAACACACAACAAAGATTGATGCCCCCTTTTAGATCTGATTTACAAATGCCATTATCTTGAATTCAAATAGATGAATGCACTTCCTATGATTTCGAATCTTTGAAACCATCTTTTTTTTGCGGGGATCTTCGAAACCATCTTTATGTTGAATTGAACATGTATTCTATTTCGTAGTTAGCAATTTGGAATGTATCCATGTATGTGACAAATGTATAAAGTGCCTGACACTAACAACACGGAGTGCACTAATTAATGTTTATATATGAATTGCAAAAGACATGCATTGTCTGTATTTCAAACCACTCTCACTCTATGGATCGATAATATGAAATAAACCCATACACATGCTCGAATTCAATAGAGTATGGGTGTCTGATAGACCAATGTTCGTTCATACGCAAATTGCAAAATTCATGGTCTCATCCAACAAATTTAATGCAATTTATATTTTAATTTAATGTGTAGAACCACCTTTTACGCATAGGTGCACTATGCCTCGGCCCGTCCTCACACACGCGCTATATATCTCTCAATCTGACGCATAAGTGTACACAGTTTATATACATCGGCATTTCTCTCTCACACATGCTCACACTCTCTCGCGGGGTGTCTCGCACACACACACTCTATATATCTCCCTCTCTCTCTCTTACTACTACGTACCACTCTTTTCACTAATCTCAGTTGGAAAACACTATTTCTCTCACATGCCTATATACACACGCACGGTCTCTGCTGGCCCTCTATATGCACATACATGTGCCTAAGTGTCTCCCGCACACACATTATCTTTAGGCCTCTCTCTCTCTTACTACTATGTACCACTCTTTTCACTAATCTCAGTTGGAAAACACTATTTCTCTCACATGCCTATATACACATGCACGGTCTCTGCTGGCCCTCTATATGCACATACATGTGCCTAAGTGTCTCCTGCACGCACATTATCTTTAGGCCTCTCTCGCCCCCCCCCCACACACACACACCTCTCTTGTTGGCGGATATGATTCCATCAGATCATTCGGTAAGATATCCCTGACTGTTAGGCTGGATGGTAATACGAGGCAAAGTTTTACCCAAGTCTGGGCCCTTGCAGTTGAGGAAAAAGCCTACTCCTGGTATTGTATATTTGTGATAGGGGTGTGTACAAAGTACACGTGAATACCAAGCATTGTGTGTGTATACTATCGACGAACTAGCCCCCGGGCTTATATAACATACTCGGGGCCTATGGTTACAAATCATACATAGTCGGCTTATCATCCATGGGGATAGAGTCCTCCACGACTTTGGTAGCTTCATCTTGTATGCCGAGTCCTCCATGGGCTTCGTATAACGTGTCTCGGTCCAACCTATGTGGCGCAGGATGGAACCGACCCACGAGTCCTCACGTCAACCCACCACAACTAGAAATGATGTGCCCACCACACCCCACACACAATCGGCCACTAAGAAAATAAGCATATACAATATTACAAAGTTATACGGAGTACATGAAAATTAATTGCATGGTGCATCCAATAATATTTGTTCCGCATTGTGAATGTTTATATCTTCTCCTAAAAAAATAGTCACGGGAAAGAGAAGCGAAGGGCATATCTCTCTTTGTCTCCACCGCACCCCCCTCTCTCTACACCACTTTCACGTATGCACTCAAACTATCTCTCGGCCCTCTAAAAGTATGCCCTGACACATTCACGCGTGACGGTCACTGTATTTCAAGCGAAAGCACTATACGATCACTGGACTTCAGAATATGCTCATTACGGTCACCGTATACATTCTTGTGGTCATCATACGGTATGTAGCTCACCATACATCTCTGTATTATGTTGATGACACTGACGGTCATTGTATTTGATGTGTGCTCTGTATTTTGTTGACGACACTTACGGTCATTGTATTTGAAGCGAAAGCAATATATGGTCACGGGACTTTAGAATAAGCTCATTACGGTCACCATATACATTTTCTAGTACTAACCAACCTGTGGTTGGATGGTTAGGAGGACACTAGTATCCCCAACCCACCAGGTTTAAAGTCCTACTGCTCGCATTTATCATGTATTAATTTCAGTATTTCCGCTGATGTGCGTTCAGCGGGAGGAGACGTTCCCCTCGACTACGAGGCGCCTATGGTTACTTCGTAAAATGTCAAGATGATATTCTGGCTCACTCTCTCGAAGGTGCTCATAGGGGTAGGGTGTGCATGTGTGCACTTATAGCGGTGAGTGTTTGCGCGTATATATGAGCGCTTGCGTCTGTACTGTGTTAAAAAAATACATGTCATGATTATACGGTCACTGGCTCACCGTACAACTCCGTAATTTGTTGATGACATGATCAATTGACCAGCCAAACGTTCCACGTGGCGCAACTAGTGTTGCACCATCAACACACGTAACCATGGGGCCCACCTGTCAGCGCGTATATGAAAGAAAGAAATGGTAGCTTGCGTCTGTACTGTATTAATAAAATACATTTTGTGGTGATCATACGGTCACTGGCTCACCATATAGCTACGCAATTTATTGATGACGCGATCAATTGACCAGTCAAACGGTCCATGTTCATCAGCGCACATTACCGTAGGGCCCACCTGTCAGCGCGTATATGAAAGACAAAAATGGTAATAAATTAGTGGTCGGTGGGGATTCGAAGTCGTGAGACCTCTGGTTGGCAGCCTGCGCGCCCTAACCATGACGGACAAGGTCGCCTTGTGATGATATGCTGAGCCGGCCATTTTAATTGCACGCACGCACGAGCCACTGTGGTGAATACAAACACATCACACATGCGCACTGATGTCTACTACACAACTTGTTCTTGTAGACTCGTGTTGGGCCTCCAAGTGCAGAGTTTTGTAGGACAGTAGCAAATTTCCCTCAAGTGGATGACCTAAGGTTTATCAATCCGTGGGAGGCATAGGATGAAGATGGTCTCTCTCGAACAACCCTGCAACCAAATACAAGAAATCTCTTGTGTCCCCAACACACCCAATACAATGGCAAATTGTATAGGTGCACTAGTTCGGCAAAGAGATGGTGATAAAAGTGTAATATGGATGGTAGAAATATATTTTTATAATCTAAATAAATAAAAACAGCAAGGTAGCGAACGATAAAAGTGAGCACAAATGGTATTACAATGCTTGAAAACAAGGCCTAGGGTCCGTACTTTCGCTAGTGCAATCTCTCAACAATGCTAATCTAATTGGATCATATAACCATCCCTCAAAGTGCGATGAAGAATCACTCCAAAGTTCTTATCTAGCGGAGAACATAAGAAGAAATTGTTTGTAACTATTCTTTCCGATCGATCTATCCAAGAGTCCGTACTAAAATAATACCAAGTTATTCTTTCCGATCGATCTATAAAGAGTTCGTACTAAAATAATACCAAGTTATTCTTTCCGATCGATCTATCAAGAGTTCGTACTAGAATAACACCAAAGCAAATTCAGATTCATAATACTCAATCCAACACAAAGAACCTCAAAGAGTGCCCCAAGATTTCTACCGGAGAAACAAAGACGAGAACGTGCATCAACCCCTATGCATAGATTACCCCAATGTCACCTCGGGAATCTGTGAGTTGAGTGCCAAAACACATATCAAGTGAATCAATATGATACCCCATTGTCACCACGGGTATTCATATGCAAGACATATATCAAGTGCTCTCAAATCCATAAAAGTATTCAATCCGATAAAACAAAATCTCAAAGGGAAAACTCAATTCATCACAACAAGATAGAGAGGGAGAAACACCATATGATCCGACTATATTAACAAAGCCCGTGATACATCAAGATCGTGCCATCTCAAGAACATGAGAGAGAGAGAGAGAGATTAAACACATAGCTACTGATACAAACCCTCAGCCCCGAGGGTGGACTACTCCCTCCTCATCATGGTGGCCGCCGGGATGATGAAGATGGCCACAGGTGATGATTTCCCCCTCCGGCAGGGTGCCGGAACGGGGTCTAGATTGGTTTTTCGTGGCTACAGAGACTTGCGGCGGCGGAACTTCTGATCTAGGGTTACCCCGAGGGTTTTTGGAATATTTGGGAATTTATAGGGCGAAGAGGCAGTGAGGGAGGCCACCGAGGTGGGCACAACCCACCTGGGCGCGCTTGGGCCCCCAGGCACGCCCTGGTGGGTTGTGCTCTCCTCGGAGCTCCCCTCTGGTACTTCTTTGGCCCACCAGGTGTCTTCTGGTCCAGAAAAAATCTCCAAAAAGTTTCACCATGTTTGGACTCCGTTTGGTATTGATTTTCTGCGATGTAAAAAACAAGCAAAAAACAGCAACTGGCACTGGGCACTATGTCAATAGGTTAGTCCCAAAAAATGATATAAAGTTGCTATAAAATGATTGTAAAACATCCAAGAATGATAATATAACGGCATGAATACTGCATAAATTATAGATACGTTGGAGACGTATCAGCATCCCCAAGCTTAATTCCTACTCGTCCTCAAGTAGGTAAATGATAAAAGAAATAATTTATGAAGTGTAAATGCTAGCAAAATCCATAAGTTTGATCAATGATAATTTCAATCACTTTTTCTAGCATCATAACAGCAACTCTTTCTCATAAAACTTATCATGATAAAGTAGCAATTGAAAATGGAATTTTTGTTGTGGAAAGCTACCTATCATATTCATCATATACTCTTTCTTTTGTAGCATGGACATTTGGACTTGAATGATTCAAAGCAATAGTCTATAATTTGACATGAAGACATCAATACTCAAGCATATCAGCAAGAAACGATGTCTTTCAAAATATCAACACTAAAGAAAGTTATCCCTAGCCCATCATGCTCAATCATTGATCCATTCGCAAAACACACTCGCATATTAGCTACATCCAATGCTCAAGTACGATCATAGTGCCCCTTAGTTAGTGCTTTATAAGAGAAGATGGAGACTCAAATAAAAAAAATTGCATAAAGTAAATAGATAGGCCCTTCGCAAAGGGAAGTAGGGATTTGTAGAGGTGCCAGAGCTCAAAGCTTAAATTGATAGATAAAAATTTTGAGAGGCATACTTTTCCCGTCAACGAAAACGACCGAGTAATTCCCAACACTTTCCATGCTAGATATATCATAGGCGGTTCCCAAACAGAAAATAAAGTTTATTCCTTTTTCCACCATTTCTTTCACTTTCCATGGCTAGCCGTATCCACGAGTGCCCTCCATACCAACACTTCCCAAGGAATTTATTATTTGACAACATAAAGTAAATTTCTTTTTTATTTCGGGACTGGGCATCCCTATTACCGCCGCACTCTCGTGCGATGACAAGTGAATAAACACTCATCTTGAGAATAACACATCTAGCATGGAAAATATTGGCTACCCCCTGCCGCTTCATGAGCGGTACAAGCACATAAAAAGGAAATTTATTTTGATAATTTGAGATGGCACATACAAATTTGCTTAGAACGGCATGGAAATACCGCATATAGGTAAGTATGGTGGACTTATTTGGCACAACTTTGGGTTTAAGAGTTTGGATGCACAAGTAGTATTCCCACTTAGTACAAATGGAGGCTAGTAAATAGATTGAGAAGCAACCAACCAAGAAACAAAAATTCACATAAACGAGCATTGAGCATAACTAACACCGAATAATGCACCACAAGTAGGATGTAATTTCATTGCATAATTATTGACTTTCGTGCTTGCATAGGGAATCACAAACCTTAACACCAATATTCTTACTAAATCACAATTACTCACCAACATGACTCACATATTATTATCTCCATATCGCAAAACTATTACAAGGAATCAAAGTTATCATATCCAATGATCTTCATGAAAGTTTTTATTATATCCCTCTTGAATATTCATCATATTAGGACCAAATTCATAGCTTGTGCATATTGTCATCACTATTGTCAACTCTCAAAGTAATATAAGTGAAGCATGAGGGTGTTCGAAATACTACTCCAAAAAGAAATAAGTGAAGATCAAGCGAGTCGTTATGTAAATGGGTAGCTATTTGAGGACTCTCTCTTATTTAAAAGTTTCAGATCTAAGTATTTTATTAAAACAGCAAGCAAAACAAAATAAAATGAAATTCTAAGAATGGCACACATCATGTGAAGAAGCAAAAACTTAGGCTCAACCGATACTAACCGATAGTTGTTCATGAAGAAAGGTGGGATGCCTACCGGGGCATCCCCAAGCTTAGATGCTTGAGACTTCTTGGATTATTAACTTGGGATTCCTTGGGCATCCCCAAGCTTGAGCTTTTGTGTCTCCTTAATTCCTTTTATATCACAGTTTCCCTAAATCTTAAAAACTTCATCCACACAAAACTCAACAAGAACTCGTGAGATAAGTTAGTATAAATCAATGCAAAAACCTTATCATTCTCTATGGTAGCAAATCACTAAAATTATTATTCAACATTGCATACTAAATGCCTCTGCATATTTAATACTCCTATCCTCAAATAGAATCATTAAACAAGCAAACATATGCAAACAATGCGAACATAACAGCAATCTGTCTAAACAGGACAGTCTGTAAAGAGTGCAATTGTACTCATACTTCCCTAACTCCAAAAATTCTGAAAATTGACCACACTGTATAAAATTTATCATAGCTTATTGTGAAAAAAGTTTCAACATTGTATCACATTCTGACTTTTCTGGAGAATTATTGCAACAGCGATAAACTTTCTGTTTTGAAACAGCAACTCATATACTTGCAAAATAAGCATGGTGATGGCTATCCTTGCCACTTTTATTGAAATAAAAGATGAAAAAAATTATTATAAATAACAGCAAGCAAATCCTAATAAAATAAAATGACTCTCCAAGCAAAACTCATATCATGTGACGAATGAAAATATAGCTCCAAGTGAGGTTACCGATAATGTTGACGACGAAAGAGGGGATGCCTTCCGGGGCATCCCCAAGCTTAGTTGCTTGGATCTTCCTTGAATATTGCCTTGGGGGCGCCTTGGGCATCCCCAAGCTTAGGGTATTGTCACTCCTTATTCTCCTCATATCGATATCTCACCCAAAACTTGAAAACTTCAATCACACAAAACTTAACGGAACTTCGTGAGATGGGTTAGTATGATAAAGACAAATCATTCACTTTGGTACTGTCAAAGACAAGATTCATAATTGTTCTCACACAATGCCTACTGTACTCTACAATTTCCACAATTTATATTAAGCAATATAAGCCATAGAAACTAGAAAACAAGCAAATTATGCATTGAAAACAGAATCTGTCAAAAACAGAATAGTTTGTAAAGATCTGAATTAAGGTCATACTTATGTAACTCCAGAAATTCTGAAAAATTAGGAAAACGTATAAAATTTGTATACCCATCAACCATAAAAAATTCCGAATTTTTTCATGTTCCAGTAAAATACAGGAATTTCGGCACTGGACGCAAAAGTTTCTGTTTTTGCACAGAATCAAGTCAACTATCATCCACACTATCCCAAAGGCTTTACTTGGCACTTTATTGAAACAAAAGCTATAAAACAATATCACTACAGTAGCCTAACCATGTGAACACACAAAAACAGTAAGGGTAAATGTTGGGTTGTCTCCCAACAAGCGCTTTTCTTTAATGCCTTTTTAGCTAGGCATGATGATTTTAATGATGCTTACATAAAAGATAAGAATTGAAACACAAAGAGAGCATCATGAAGCATATGACTAGCACATTTAAGTCTAACCCACTTCCTATGCATAGGGATTTTGTGAGCAAACAACTTATGGGAACAAGAATCAACTAGCATAGGAAGGCAAAACAAGTGCAACTTCAAAACTTTCAACATAAAGAGAGGAAACTCGATATTATTGCAATATGTAAAAGCATATGTTCCCCTCTCATAATAATTTTCAGTAGCATCATGAATGAATTCAACAATATAACTATCACATAAATCATTCTTTTCATGATCCACATGCATAGAAATTTTCTTACTCTCCACATAAGCAAATTTATTCTCATGAATAGTGGTGGGAGCAAACTCAACAAAATAACTATCATGTGATTGGAAATTAAAATCATGATGACAAGTTTCATGGTTATCATTATTCTTTATAGCATACATGTCATCACCATAATCATCATAGATAGGAGGCATGCTTTCATCATAAAAAATTTTCTCATCAAAACTTGGGGGAGTAAAAATATCATCTTCATCAAATATAGCATCCCCAAGCTTGTAGCTTTGCATATCATTAGCATCATGGATATTCAAAGACTTCATACCAACAACATTGCAATCATGCTCATCATTCAAAGATTTTTTATCAAACATTTTATAGAATTCTTCCTCTATCAATTGAGCACAATTTTCCTTTCCATCATTTCCAAGAAAGACATTATAAAGATGAAAATATGAGACCACCTCAATTCCATTTTTTTGTAGTTTCCTTTTATAAACCAAACTAGTGATCAAACAAGAAACTAAAAGATTCGATTGCAAGATCTAAAGATATACATTCAAGCACTCACCTCCCCGGCAACGGCGCCAAGAAAGAGCTTGATGTCTACTACACAACTTGTTCTTGTAGACTCGTGTTGGGCCTCCAAGCGCAGAGTTTTGTAGGACAGTAGCAAATTTCCCTCAAGTGGATGACCTAAGGTTTATCAATCTGTGGGAGGCGTAGGATGAAGATTGTCTCTCTCAAACAACCCTGCAACCAAATACAAGAAATCTCTTGTGTCCCCAACACACCCAATACAATGGAAAATTGTATAGGTGCAGTAGTTCGGCGAAGAGATGGTGATAAAAGTGTAATATGGATGGTAGAAATATATTTTTATAATCTGAATAAATAAAAATGGCAAGGTAGCGAACGATAAAAGTGAGCACAAACGGTATTGCAATGCTTGAAAACAAGGCCTAGGGTCCATACTTTCGCTAGTGCAATCTCTCAACAATGCTAATCTAATTGGATCATATAACCATCCCTCAAAGTGCGATGAAGAATCACTCCAAAGTTCTTATCTAGCGGAGAACATAAGAAGAAATTGTTTGTAGCTATTCTTTCCGATCGATCTATCCAAGAGTTCGTACTAAAATAACACCAAGTTATTCTTTCCGATCGATCTATCAAGAGTTCGTACTAAAATAATACCAAGTTATTCTTTCCGATCGATCTATCAAGAGTTTGTACTAGAATAACACCAAAGCAAATTCAGATTCATAATACTCAATCCAACACAAAGAACCTCAAAGAGTGCCCCAAGATTTCTACCGGAGTAACAAAGACGAGAACGTGCATCAACCCCTATGCATAGATTACCCCAATGTCACCTCGGGAATCCGCGAGTTGAGTGCCAAAACACATATCAAGAGAATCAATATGATACCCCATTGTCACCACGGGTATTCATATGCAAGACATATATCAAGTGCTCTCAAATCCATAAAAATATTCAATCCGATAAAACGAAATCTCAAAGGGAAAACGCAATTCATCACAACAAGATAGAGAGGGAGAAACACCATATGATCCGACTATATTAACAAAGTCCGTGATACATCAAGATCGTGCCATCTCAAGAACACGAGAGAGAGAGAGAGATTAAACACATAGCTACTGGTACAAACCCTCAGCCCCGAGGGTGGACTACTCTCTCCTCATCATGGTGGCCACCGGGATGATGAAGATGGCCACAGGTGATGATTTCCTCCTCCGGCAGGTTGCCGGAACGGGGTCTAGATTGGTTTTTCGTGGCTACAGAGACTTGCGGCGGCGGAACTTCTGATCTAGGGTTACCCCGAGGGTTTTTGGAATATTTGGAAATTTATAGGGCGAAGAGGCGGTGCGGGTGGCCACCGAGGTGGGCACAACCCACCTGGGCGCGCCTGGGCCCTCAGGCGCGCCCTGGTGGGTTGTGCTCTCCTCGGAGCTCCCCTCTGGTACTTCTTTGGCCCACCGGGTGTCTTCTGGTCCAGAAAAAATCTCCAAAAAGTTTCGCCGCGTTTGGACTCCGTTTGGTATTGATTTTCTGCAATGTAAAAAACAAGCAAAAAACAGCAACTGGCACTGGGCACTATGTCAATAGGTTAGTCCCAAAAAATGATATAAAGTTGCTATAAAATGATTGTAAAACATCCAAGAATGATAATATAACGGCATGAATACTGCATAAATTATAGATACGTTGGAGGCGTATCACGCACAAACACACCCACAACGCCCGCATGCATGCATGCAATACTCACATGTACACATGCACGCACGCAACACTCGCACGAACACACGCATGCATGCAGGCGTGCAACACTGACACGTACACATGCATGCACGAACACACGCATGCATGCAACACTGAAACGTACACATGCACGCACGCAACACTCGCACGCGTGCATGCACACAACACACGACGCAAGACACACGCTCAACCTATACATGCATGCACCCTTTGTTAAGGACATGGATTGTTACGAGTATTAATCAATCTTATCTGTGATAAGCAGAACATTGATGTTTGCAGCGGTCTTTATGAATCACAACGTATCGAACGGGCTATCAACGTATATACAGTATGATTTTTTTTAAATTCTCTTACATTATATAGTAGGCTTGTCAACCTACATGAATTAGATGACATCACACTCAATGAACAATCATCGGTTTATGAAATGCCCGCTTCTCACCGTGCTGGCCCACCAAAAGCTCCTCTGCCGTGCGCTGTCAGCGTTAGTTCACTGACATGCAGGCCAGGTACCCAACGAGCTCACACATTAGTGGAAGAATGGCGCGGTGTCATACGTCAGAATCGAGGGCGCCGCTCGCTGCACGCCCAGCTGAACACGCCTCCTTGCTGCATTCAAACGCCTCCATGAAACCTGTGTGGAAGCCGAGAAACCCACTCCGGCCACACGTCCGTTCATGACCGGGCAGGCATTAAACGCAACGCCGGCCGAGTTCCTCCCGTCCGCCGTCTATTTAATCTCCTATTTAAACGAGGCCAGACGACAGCCAAGAATCTCAAAACTCCGCCACTCCCCTATCTCCTCCTTCACCATTTTCTCCACTCTTACAATGGCTTATGAAGAGTAGTTATCCGGCATCCAAGCCGGCTGGGTGGCCCGCCGAGCCCGCCGGATACGAGCTATGCAGCTCGCTGATCCACCTCCCTCCCCTCGCCCGACGGAGCCAGTTGCCGCCCCAAGCCGGTGCGTGGTTCAGCAACTCGCCGCTCCAGGCCAGCTCGACAAGGAGCGGCAAGCTGCTCCACGTCGGCACGGCGGGGAGCATGGGCGTCGTCGCTGCTGTCCACGCCGCCGCCTCATACCGCGCCTCCCGTGTCTGCGACCGCATCTCCCGTGTCTGTGGTCGAGACTCCCATGCCTGCGGCCACGCGATGCAAGCAGAGACAGAAGCCGGGTGCGCGGAGAGCGACGAGTCGGTGGCCAGCGCCTCCGCGTCCGCTGCCATCATCGAGGAGAAGTAGAACATGGGAGGCCGCCGCCGCTTGGGTCCCATGAAGGCCACCGCCGAGGCGACGCCGACGTACACAACAGGTGTCTTGCCGGATCCTTCTGTTGCCGACAAATGGATCCACGGGCGACCATTTAGGCTAGGTATTATTATACCTGTGTTGTTCAGGAGTAGCGCCGCTTAGTTGATTTAAATGTAATGAAATCCGTCATGTTTATATGAAAACCTGGTATTTTATATGAATTCCGTCATTGTTTATATGAAATATCGCCGTGTTTGCATGAATTTCCTCCGGTTGGTTGAGTTGTTGTCAGAATGTGTGCGGCTACGGTTGCATGGCGTAATTTGCGGGTCGCCGGTCGGTCTGCGGCCGGCTCGGGCGGCGAGGTGGGACAAAAAAAGCACAGCTCATGCGAGCTCGTCTCCAACACGCGCACTGGAGGATGCATGAGCACCCGAGCTCTACCTCATTCATCGGTGGCAAATGCACTGGTGGACAAAAGGGTCGCCAATATTTTGGCTACCCCGGGCAAGATCCAAACAGCCCCTTCCAGCCCCACCCCTCCCAGCACATTCAAATCCCTCGTTCACCGTGAAATTTTGCCATGTGTTATTTTCATGGATATTTTGTTGTGTGAAAACAAATTTAAATATGATCGAACAATCGGTGCCCGCGGTCTTCTACCGGGACACAGTTGGATGGCCTCATAGTAGTAGTAGTGTAGAGTACTAGTACTACTAGATAGTGAGTGTTTACTACTGTATCATGTACGTACTAATTGCAACGCATGCATGTGTTAGCAGTACAATGACCACGTACGAATTTGATGGTAAGATTTGTGTAAGTTGGATGTCATATTATTGCTCTAACATGTGGTCAAAGTTAGCCTCGAAAACGCATTTTAGACCCTATATGGATTGAGGGAGTACATGCATTGCCGAGGTTTCTCTTAATCCTTGCATGCAATGTTTTTATTGAAGCTTGAAATGTGAACATGTGAATGGGAGGGACTACTACAACCCTTCCAAAAGAACTGTAGTACTAATGGTATCGTACTCCCTCCGTTCACCATCTCACATGCTCAGTACTTTTGCGAACTATGGAAGTAACAAATTTATTCCACCACTCAGCATCTATTATGGTTAGGAAGATTTCAAATTGAGTCATATAGACCGGAAAGTAGGCACTTAGGGCATCCACAATGTATGCTTTTTGTTGCCTCTAAGCCCTCTCTCTCCTCTTAGAGGCAGGCCTCTATACATTGCATGAACTGCCTCTAACAAAAAATTGGCTAGCATCGCGTCTAACCTTAGAGGCTGCCTCTAACAATGTAACAATCCATCTGGTCCCACTTGTCAGCCTTAGGAAGCATAAGAAAGTACAAGAGAAATATTACTGATTGGACAAATGTGGTGCTAATCAATACTTTTAAATTTCTGCTAGGCCCACCTTAGAGGCTGGTTAGAGTCTCTATACATTGTGGTTTTTCCATTTGATAAGAGGCAAACCATGTGGGGCCTGCCTTAGAGATAAGGCTCTATACACTCGAGATGATCTGTAGTACTACTTTTGATGTGTCCGGTCAACTCACGGAACGAGGAGAAGCTTGCTTAGTACGCCCTCTTCCCCACCCACGGGTGCGGTGGCTCGCAGAGTCGCAGGACGAGGAGAAGCTTGCTTACTACGCCTACGCCCGCTCCCTCGCCCACGCACGCGGTGGCTCGCAGGACGAGGAGAAAATTTTACTACTCCCTCCGTTTACTCCTCTTCCCTACCTTGGTTAGAGAGATTATCATATTGTTTGAAATATATGTCTTTTAGTAGTAGGAGTACTATAGTGGTAGGAGTAGTACTACAGCAATTTCCTTGGAGTCCGTGCTGCAGCAAGCTACCCTAGGCTATGTTACTACTCCCTCCTTTCCGGTTTATAAGGCTCAATTTCAAAATCTCTCCAACCAAGGTAGACGATGAGCGGTGGAATTAATTTCGTAGTTTCCACAAGTACTTAATCAGTACGCTTGTTTTTCTCAAAAAGTTATGTTTACCGATGCATTAATTACAACGAATGCATGCATGACCACTAAATTTCCATGAACCTCTACATGCATTGGTGAGTTTTCTCTTGATACTGCTCACATCGGGTGATTTAATGCACCTCGAAATCCAAACATGTGATGGTAAGTACTAGTAGAATTGAGACTTATAAAACGGAAAAAAGAAATTTTTTTAGATGAGCCCTATAAACCGGAAAGAAGGGAGTAGTAAGTAGTACTACCTCCATAGTGGGTACGTACTCCGTAAAATCAGATTTTCCCAAAACTAAGTCGCTCAACCTTTATTTGCTTGTTTCCCTTCCTGCCTCGTTGCCTCGAACAGACTATATGCCAGACTCACCTGCCTGCCGCGCGGAAAAAGACCCGCCCTCGCCTTTTTTAGTCCGGGTTTGTATCGATGGATCACGCGAAGCAGCAAAAACCAAGCCGTGTCTTGTACTCCTCCGTCGTACTAAAAGAGAGGAGATGCTTGCTTTCATGAATGTTGTACTTCCTCTCGCCGACATGTGGGTCATATAGCAACCGGGTCGACGTGTCATGCACCAAATAACAATGCAGAACAGCAGGGGGACGCACCCCCAATCATAGTGCCCCAGTACAGTAGTAATGAGCAATGAGACATCAAATCACAAAGCCGCACCTTTCCCCCAGACGGACGAAGCAACCATTATTTCACACTTCGCTGAATCCGCTTCTCCATCATCTCCTTCAAGAAAAACCACGTATTGCTTCTGCCATTGTTCTGCCTCAAGAGGGACATGCATCGCCTTGGTACATCATGACACGTGGGACCGCATGACAGGCCATGCTCCCCCGCCCACCGCTCGGTAAAATCACCTCATTTTTACTAATCTGGATACTATCTTTTTAGATCAATATTAGCAAGATGCCCGTGCATTGCACGGAGCATCAAGATGCATTTGTATGAGTAGTTTATCATGTGGGAGAAAAGGATGAACGAGGGAAGGCCTTATTTGCAAATGTGAAGAGGGGTGTGGGTATCTTTTTGCAAATTTGCCATAGTTTCCTTCCTATCCGTTAGATATAAATTGGACGGCCTATATTGTAGGATGGCAGGCACATCATCATCACCAACTCTGTTTTTCATAAGAGTAGGGATAGTCGGGATTCACCAAGGAGCAAAACCAAGTGGTAGGCTGCTCCTGTCGCGTTGGCGTAGCAACTCAGCAGGGTCAGTCCGCACACGAAATGGCGACACACTTACAGGTCCCCTTTGGCCGACGTGTGGCTCATCCACCGTCTTGTTCCACCGTCTAGTTTGGAGCAGCGGTTGGACTTGGAGGCACCCCGGTCGTAGCGCCGCAGTAGTAGTAAATGAGCGATGAGGGGTAAAATCACAAAGCCCCACCTTTCTTGCATTAAGCTGGACGGACGAAGCAACCATCATTTCACTCTAGGGTGCAAGAGCATAAACAAAAAAGAAAACCAATGATGCATGCGGCAGCTACCTAGGGCACCCTAGGGTAGGAGCCTCCGCTGCAGATCCGCTTCTCCCTCGTCCTCTTGAAGAAAACCGATGATGCGTGCGGCGGGTACGGTTTGTAGGAGTAGGATTGAGGGGCCACGCCATAGTAAACGGGAGAGGGATTGAGTTCGAGTCAACGCCTTAATGCGGGTGGGCCACTCGATTTTATCAGAACGAGGCAGAATTTTGGGTTCGGGGAGCAGTGGAGATATACGTACAAAAAATTGTGGACGTAGGTTCGACCGAAAGGCAATGACGCATGGGCCTCGCATTTTGATATAAACGCGGCCGCGTGAAATTTGCTACTCAAAATAATGCATAAAAGTTCCTCCAAAAACATCTATACTAATGGGAAGTGAATGTATGCTTAAAATGAAAATGTAATACAAAGAGAAAAAATGAATTACAGTTAAAAGAATGACATTTCTAACAAAAATGTGAATGTGAACAAAATATGTGTGCACATGACCAACACATATATTGTCAATACAAAATCTAATGCAAGAAATAACTTATGAGTAACATGCATGAATTGATGATGTGGTGCTTGCATGCACGAATTTCCGCTAGGCCCACCTTATGACTTGCATGCATGACGTGTTCATGTGCCATAGTTGCATGTCCAGGAAAAAAGCTAGTGGGTTGTACTAGCTATTTAGGAATAGAAGATGTATATATGGAAGTTGTAGGGAAAGAGATAACATGTATCTCAATTCCTATGAGTAGGAATTGAAAAGAGATGTCATTTGGTTCACATCATAGAAACTTTTCTATTGAATCTAGAGATGAAATGTATCTCAATTCCTATGAGGAGGGATTGGAAAAGATATGTCATTTGGTTCACATCATAGGAACTTTTCTGTTGAATCTAGGCTAATGTTTATTTTCCTTTGAAATTGTGGGAGTGTAGGAATCCATTCATATGAACCAAGTGGCTCTAAAGCTATAAAAATGATATCATGTTTATTTTCCTTTGAAATGTGGAGTATATGAATCTATTCTTATGAACCAATTGTCTCTAAAGGAAAAATTCCTATAAAAATCATATCATATAGAGTTCCTATGATATTCCTCCACACCAAAGAATGGTTGAAATTGCTGCAGGTGATACGACGATCCTTCTCTGTACACTCCTCCCCCATCTTTATAGTTACCTCTCGAAGATGAATGAAATAATATATACTGGGTATTCTATATATGCATTTTGGTATACGAAAACTCGGTAAAAGTTTGTGAGGTTTGAATTTTCAATAAAGCTATATGCACTACATTTTGGAACGGAGGGAGGAGCATACCGCAGTTGCTAACACTCAGGTGGAAGATTTGTGTGTCGGAGGAGTGGCTGTTCTGTTAAATGCCATGGCAAAACTGACACTGTCCGACGCCGATCTAAAGGTTCTTACAGCGTCCGTTAGGAAACGGCTTGTGGCAAACGTTTGTCAGATATGATTTACGGACACATGCATTGCATTGATACGTGCCCCCTCTCTCTCACGCACACACGCACCCTCAAGAGTCACGACTCTCCCGAGTCCTCTCGCACCCACCGTCTACCTGTAGGTAGACGTCACACACATATGTGCTCTTCACACCCTACCCTCAGAACTTCTAAAAAATAAAAGACGTCACGCACCTTATATTTTAAGTCACACGTCACACTTTTTCAAACCAGCAATAAAGTGCCAACTGGCTTTCCCTAAAAAAAAGTCACACGTCACACACTTATACTGTTACTCTTGTGGTGAACATTCTTTGGGCTTAGTATATTGTACTGTCACGAAGAGAAGCGGTGCACGCACGCACTAGTTCTCTCACACCCACTCGCGGGTACACGTAGGAGCACATTTTTTTAAGCTAGGAGCACATTTGTTTACAAAGAGGCATCGCAATTGACATTTTGACTAGTCTAGTTTTCAACTTGATGGAGGGTCGGGGACCGCATGTGAATGATACAGTACATAGTGCGTCCTGGACACGGTGATTTGATAGTGCGACCTGGAAGCGGTGGCACGTTATTGATCGAGTTTTATTTTTACTTGAACTTTAAATGAAAATAGTGGTTCGCGCGTATTCAATTTAATAACGGTTGCTGCAACAAAATCACTCCACTATATATATATGCAGGAGCCTTGGCGCTTTCTTTACTAGGGTTCCTCTCTTTTACTCTCTCATGCTCTCCGGATCTAAGCAAGACATAGGTGGCCACACTCTCTCTCTGCTCACCGCTGGTCACAAATCCGTCCAGACTACCTCGGGCTCGGGAGGGCCTCCGACCCCTTCTTCCTCCCTGCGGTATTGTGGCCAAGATGTGGCCTCCCGACGCCGTCTTAGCCACATCCCGACGACCCTCAAGTATATATTCCTTCGAAAACTGCCTTGCGCTACTGCCCCAGCTCCCCACGTGGCTGCGTGTGGATCTTTTTCTACTTCCGTCGGCTGTTAAAAAGCCACCTAGACTTTTACTATTATTATAGGTAAAGCTAGTTCACACAGTCAAATCTAAGAGATGGTTCAAACAGGGAAGAAAGTGGGAAAGCTGTAGCATGAATCTAGGACTTGGTTCTAAGAGGAAACGGGGGAAAGTAGTAGATACTGGCTACCCAACCGGTCTCTTGGTTGAAAAGGCGAAGAAAGCGGGGTGGATGGCGAAGGGTGGAGGGGAAGTGGACATGTCTCTTGGTCGAAAAAGGAAAGAAAGTGAGGGGTGTTGGGGGGACAACGCAAATGAGAATGAGCAGGTCTAGATTTCCTATGCTCACATAGGAAAATGTCGCCGAGGAGATAAAAAATGGGACAAATGCAGACATGCTGCCTGAATGTTTGCCGCTCTCGGCAACCACATTTGCGTCACCACTTTATGCCCCTGCTGTCCCTATGCCCATATCGCTACCCTTAAAGTAAAATCACATGAAGCATGAAGCAATGCCACCTAATGTCACTATTAAGTAATGGTCTAGTGCCGTCGATAAATTAAAGCAATGCCACCTAATGCCACTATTAAGTAATGCTGCTATCGGTCTAGTGCCGTTGATAAATCGAAGCAATGACACCACCATTTTAAGAAGTGCTTCCGTCTTGCTTTATTTCCCATGAATTGTGTTTTTGCAATTACACTTAAATCTCACACCGCTAACATTGCTTCATCCCAGTGGAACTGCACAAATTTGATTGCACATTTACTGACCATGTGCTACTCTCATGACAATAATACTAATGCTATTGTTCTACATGTTAATCTAGTGGCAGTGTTGATGTGATGTGATGCTACTTCTTACTTAATGGCACTTTCATACTATCAATGTAGTGCCAATTATAACACAATAGATATTGTTGTTAATCATATGTCACTACAAATAACTGTCACTGCTTACATAACTGTATTTCATATTTGCGCAAACAGGGATGTCTGTCTCCATATCGTTTCTATTTGTGCAATCAAAAGTACACACCTTAGTTTTAGTAGAACTGCACAAAATGAGATGGCTATTCCTAGATGCCATCATCTAACATCCCGTCTTCCAGGTGTTCCTACATTGGTAGTAACTAGGTAGAATGACCAACGCAATCTAAAAGAAGCTGATTTGTATGTTTTACTTCCTGATTGCAGTGCAGGGACGAGCAAAAACAAATGCATCCTAGTCGGGAATGCACTTTCTCCCAATTCACGGATGGACACAGGACTAGCTGGTACGGCTGAGAGGAGGTTTTTGGGACAGGTGCGCGGACAAGAGGCATTGTGGTCTGCTTATTTCTGCAAATAGTGGTGCTTAAATTTAGTGGAACTGCACAAGAAGTTCAGATGGTCAGCACACTACATGGTTCAGTTCAGCATTCCAACTGAGAACACAATTATAATTGGTTATTCTGGAATGAGAGAACCTAACCCTGGATGGTGGCAACAAGAAAACCCAGAGTGAACTCCAGGAAATTAAAGTCTGCCTAGGGAGGCCCTTTGCTCAGAGAAGCCTTGCTTGATTTTTCCTGATTTGTAAACCTTCACACAACTTTGACTTTTGCTGTAAACTAGTAAATGTTTGTTATGTTCTATGAATCTTGAGATGTATAAAATTGCTTAACTTATGCTTTTCACGTATTTTATGAAGCCGAGTTTAATGTGAATGTTCCACATGAACGCTGGACTAGCGTGTGAACGTTTGGAATTTACATTGTGGCCTCAGTTAACTGCATGAACCATTGTAACAAGATACGTAGTTGCTTATATGTCAGACATCAGAATTGATTGTTAGCTGGTCGATAGCTAACTTTTCTAGTGTTGAAGCGAGCTGAGCCAATGTGCCGTGTTTTGCACAACTGCTTACAAGTGGGGTAGCACCAACAGTGTTTACAAGTACTTAACTAGCCTTACGTACCCTATGTATACGTTGGCGCATAGTTGTCGAACAAGTACTCTATTTCATCAAACACACACTGCTCGTATGATAAACCATGACAACTTATGTCTTACCATGCCATATTACATGAAAAAACTAGTGAGGACGCATCTGTTTTGGCAACAACTAGGATGGTTCTCACATGATTCACGGGCACACAAAAGTAGCAGTAGTTCCCATAGACGGATTCAAACAGAGTACTAGCCCTAGAGGGCTCGATAATAGGCAAGGTTCGGATAATTAGACACAATCCAAACTACTTTTAAACACTAGCTGGGCCAACTATTTCATGCCTCGATCTAATTTGGGATGGAAACAAGACAGACCTTGCCATGAACATCATCGAGGACGTCCGGCAACAGCTCAATCCTATGAACCTTCTTGAAGATAACCTTATCGCCTTGCCACTCATAAACTTGTTTGTGGAGGCATGCCACGTCATCTTCCTATGTAAGCTTGACAAGAACAGTATCCCTCACAAACGAAGGAGTAGCTTTGAACTTGTTGTGCTTCAGTACACCCTGGACAACACGCCTGACAACAGTGTGGCTGGAATACATCTCAACTTTGGTATAAGTGCAAATGGCTTCCAGGATCCAACAACCTAAGAACTTTGTTTTCCCAGTGCGTATATTCAGGTCATCTACCTCATAGCAAGTGACATGAACAACCACACAATCCTTGCCTGCATCAGGGCTCTAATTGAAACAAAAATGAATTCTGAATTACTTTCCAATATAAAAAACACAAGATATTTAAACCACTATGTAGAGTCAAAAGTATGCATGACAGGGAAGGTAGCATGGCATCGAAGCTAATAAATTTTTGCATTATTCATCACCACATACTTAGATGAAAAACCACAATCGAGATCGGCAAAGAAGAAATTCACCTTGGGCAGCTCAGCGGGGGGGGGGGGACACATCCTCGAAGGGGGAAAACTGCTCCTGCAGGGCCCCGGGGGCTGTAACCTCAAACGGGGCGTTGACCATCTCAGTAGTGGCCGTGAGCGTATCTGGGGCCGGCTCGGTGGCGGACTCCATATTCTTGGAGCTCTCTGTCTCGTGGGGATCAGCCTCCCGCGTCTGCTCCAACATTGGGAGATCTTTGCCTGGTTCTCCTTGGTCCATCATGAAACTGACAAATACTAGGAGACAACTGAAAGGAAAACACAATCGCAATGACAATGAAACAAAAAAGAGAGTGAGGGTCGGTTACTGCTTTGCAAAAGTTCTTTTTTTCTGAAAGAAAATATACCAACATCACGGATCCACTTACCTTCCCTTCGTTGGGAGAGAAGAACAATGGCAGATGCGAGTGTTGGCTTTCTTGAAGACGGTGAGGGAGAAGGGGATTCAGCGAAGAGTGAAATGATGGTTGCTTCGTCCGTCAAACTTAGACTGCGGGGAGGTGGGGTTTTGTGATATGACGGCTCGTTACTGCCGCGCTACGACCGGGGTGACTCTTCGCCTGCATACCACCTTCTAAAATGCTTGATGGCATTTTGGCCTGCGCGCTGCATGGCCCACATGTCGGTGAACCAAAGTAAAATGGCATTCAGTAGCGGGAGACGTTTCGATGACCTCGGAGGAGCCAGAAGCGGTAGTGTACCCACTGTACTAGTAGTGTACCCAGTGTATCTCTGCCAACAGTTCCTTCCCCTCCCCCCAGCAAATGCACTTCAATTTCACACCGTTGGGCCTCCTTCTGTATAGTGCGTCATCGACGAACTGATACATACCGGCCCTCCAGGCTACTCTTTCAGCTTCTTCTTGCTCTTCGGAAAGTTCTCCTGTTTGGAGGTAACGGACTATGTGCCGCACCCAAGTTGGAGCCTGAGGCTCGACAACAAGGGCTAGCAGCACCTCCTCGTTCATGGGAGTGCATGCTTCAACCGCGAGGATTGGTAGTTCGGCGGGAAAGTGCTTCTCACCAAGCGAAGTGGAGTTGTTCCCGCCAACCTCTCTGTCGGGGCTTCTAGAAGCTCTGCCGAGAGAGGCTTGCCGGAGTCAAGTTTTCTTATATTTCTGGCCATTGTTGCCGGGGATACGGAGGGCTGAGTCAGGTGGAGAACAAAAGTCCCTGGTTCCACAGGAAGCTTTTGCGCAACGCATTTTGACAGATGATCAGCAATGCTGTTTTCCGCACGGGGTACGTGCTCTGTTTGCAATCCGTCAAAGCGCTCCTCCAGCTTTCTCACTTCCTCCACGTATGCCTCCAGCAATGGACTCTGATAATCCTTGTTCACTTGCCTCACCACAAGCTGTGAGTCTCCTCGTATGATCATCTTCCTAATCCCCAACTCTGTCGCGATCCTGAGCCCGTCAAGGAGTCCTTCATACTTTGCGGTGTTGTTAGTTGCCTTCTCCCAGGGGAAATGCATCTGGATCACATACTTGAGGTGCTCTTCAGTGAGTGCGACGAGGAGCACGCTGATACGTCTCCAACGTATCTATAATTTTTGATTGTTCCATGCTATTATATTATCCATTTTGGATGTTTTATATGCATTTATATGCTATTTTATATTATTTTTGGGACTAACCTATTAACCTAGAGCCCAGTGCCAGTTTCTGTTTTTTCCTTATTTTTGAGTTTTACAGAAAAGGAATATCAAACGGAGTCCAAACGAGCTGAAAATTTACGGTGATTTTTTATGGACCAGAAGAAGCCCACGGAGCATCGGAGTTGGGCCAGAAGAGTCCCGAGGTGACGGCAAGGGTGGAGGGCGCGCCCCCCTACCTTGTCGTCGCCTTGTGGACCCCCCTGACGTGAGACCGACACCAAAAATTCCTATAAATCCCGAAACCCCCAGAAATAAATCTAGATCGGGAGTTCCGCCGCCGCAAGCCTCTGTAGCCACAAAAAACCAATCGGGAGCCCGTTCCGGCACCCTGCCGGAGGGGGAAACCATCACCGGTGGCCATCTTCATCATCCCGACGGTCTCCATGACGAGGAGAGAGTAGTTCACCCTCGGGGCTGAGGGTATGTACCAGTAGCTATGTGTTTGATCTCTCTCTCTCTCTCTCTCTCTCTCTCTCTTGTGTTCTTGATTTGGCACGATCTTGATGTACCGCGAGCTTTGTTACTATAGTTGGATCATATGGTGTTTCTCCCCCTCTACCTTCTTGTGATGAATTGTGTCTTGCTCTTTGAGGTTTCGTTATGTTGGATTGAGTATTGGATTTGAGAACACTTGATGTATGTCTTGCGATGGGATATCTGTGGTGACAATGGGATGTTCTATTGATGCACTTGATGTATGTTTTGGCACTCAACTCGCGGATTCCCGAGGTGACATTGGGGTAATCTATGCATAGGGGTTGATGCACGTTTTCGTCCTACGTTCTCCGATAGAAACTTTGGAGTGATTCTTTGTTGCACGTTGAGGGATTGTTATATGATTCAATTATGTTATCATTGTTGAGAGAACTTGCACTAGTGAAAGTAAGAACCCTAGGCCTTGTTTCCAAGCATTGCAATACCATTTTTGCTCACTTTTGTCACTTGCTACCTTACTGTTTTTATATTTTCAAATTACAAAAACTTATATCTACCATCCATATTACAATTGTATCACCATCTCTTCGCCGAACTAGTGCACCTATACAATTTACCATTTGTATTGGGTGTGTTGGGGACACAAGAGACTCTTCATTATTTGGTTGCAGGGTTGTTTGAGAGAGACCATCTTCATCCTACGCCTCCCACGGATTGATAAACCTTAGGTCATCCACTTGAGGGAAATTTGCTACTGTCCTACAAAACTCTGTGCTTGGAGGCCCAACACGACTCTACAAGAAGAAGGTTGCGTAGTAGACATCAAGCTCTTTTCTGGCGCTGTTGCTGGGGAGGCTAGTGCTTGAAGGTATATCTTTAGATCTTGCAATTGAATCTTTTAGTTTCATGTTTTATCACTAGTTTAGTCTATAAAAGAAAACTACAAAAAAAATGGAATTGAGGTTGCCTCATATGCTTCATCTTTTTAATGTCTTTCGTGAAAATGATGGAAAGGAAAATTGTGCTCAAGTGTTAGAAGGAGAAGTCTATAAATTGTTTGGCACTAAATCTTTGAATGATAAACATGATTGCAATGTTGTTAGTTTGCTTGCTATGAATATTCATGATACTAATGATGATTGCACTAGTCATGATAAAAATGTTTCTTATAAGCATGTCAATTTTTGTGGAGTGAATAGAATTTGTGAAGACATGCCTTATAGGGATGATAGATTTTGTAAGAAGCATAAACATGATGAAACCAATCGGTGGCTTAAGGTGATAGATAAATTTGCTACAAAATTATGCTCTCTTCATCCCATTACCTATGAACTTTGCAATAGAGTTGGTCATCTTAATTTTTAATGCATACTTTTTCATGATCGAATCGTGACCAAATATTGCAATAACTTGATCACCCTTGAACTCTATAATGAACTTTGTTTATTTTTGGGGTGTGAAGAATTGTCACATAAAAATAATTGGTTTGAAGCGTTCATATTCACCGACCATACTGAAACTACGCTTAAAGAAATCTATATGTTTTGCGTGGTAAATTGCAATGAGAATGCTTATATTACCAACTATAGAAAGATGGGAAAACTATTAGAATATAAAAGAAATACTAATGAAAGGGTAAAGCTCTCCACTTTCCCTCCTATTGTCTCTCGTGAAATAGGTTACGAGAATGAGCTTCCTATGCAACCAATATCATCAATAAGGAGCTCCAAAAAGTTGATTAAACCCACACATGATGGGGAGAAGAAAAAGAAAAGACAGAGAAGCAAAGGTAAAAAGGTATCCCTCCCAAATGATGTTGCTCCTATTACTGTTATGCCTCATGAGAATGAATCAAAAATAAATGTGGAAGATGATATACTTGATGATGATATTGATTCTTTGTCTTATGGTACAATGTCCGAAGAAACTATTGAGGATGATTTTGTTATGCCTATTACTCATTGTGATGATTATGATTGTGAAAATAATGATACTTCTTATAATCTTGAAAATCTTTTTGGCACCAACTTAGAAAATTGTGATGATAATAATTGCTATACTATTGGTGCTATTCATACTATTAATGACGAGAGTGATTATGCTTATGATATGCAAAGCCACAAGCTTGGGGATGCTATGTTTGATGAGAATGACATGTTTGAGAATTTATTTGCTGCAATTAATGTTTGTCCCAAGCTTGGGGATGCTATGCTTAATGAAGATGATATTTTTAGTTCCCCAAGTTTTGATGTGCAAATTTATTATGATGATAGCATGCCTCCTATTTATGATGAGTGCAATATTTATGAAAGTGGGTTTGGAAGAGTGTCAACTTTAGATAATAATTATCCCACTATTTTGGAGGGTGTTGAATCTTATTATAATGATAAAAGTGGATTTGGAGAGATCATGACTTTATTTAGTAATGATTCCACTATTTCGGAAGAGGTTTCAATTGACTATGATGAGAACAAAGTTGCTACTTATGATGATTATTGTGATGTTACTTATGTTATAAAAAGTATTGATAATTATTGTCATAATTTTGAATATCCTTTTACTGAACATTACTCTTTTAATGTGGAAACAATTTATAGTATTCAAGTTTCATATGATGCTCCCACTACTATTCATGAGAATAAATTTGCTTATGTGGAGAGTAATAAAATTTCTATGCATGTGGATCATGAAAAGAATGATTTATGTGATAGTTATATTGTTGAATTCATTCATGATGCTACTGAAAATTATTATGAGAGAGGAACATATGCTTTTACATATTGCAATAATATCAAGTTTCCTCTCTATGTGTTGAAAATCTTGAAGTTTTGCTTGTTTTGCTTTCCTATGCTAGTTGATTCTTGTTCCCATAAGTTGTTTGCTCACAAAATCCCTATGCATAGGAAGTGGGTTAGACTTAAATCTGCTAATCATATTCTTCATGATGCTCCCATTATGTTTCAATTCTTATCTTTTATGTGAGCATCATTGAAATCATCATGCCTAGCTAAAAAGGCATTAAAGAAAAGCGCTTGTTGGGAGACAACCCAATATTTACCCCTACTGTTTTTGTGTGTTCACATGATTAAGCTACTGTAGTAATCATGTTTTATAGCTTTTGTTTCAATAAAGTGCCAAGTAAAGCCTTTGGGATAGTGTGGATGATAGTTGACTTGATTCTGTGCAAAAACAGAAACTTTTGTGTCCAGTACAGAAATTCCTATATTTTACTGGAACGTGAAAAAACTCTGAATTTTTTACAAAGGATTTATATACAAATTTTATACGTTTTCCTAATTTTTCAGAATTGTTGGATTTACAGAAGTATGACCTCAATTCAGATCTTTACAAACTATTCTGTTTTTGACAGATTCTGTTTTCAATGCATAGTTTGCTTGTTTTCTAGTTTCTATGGCTTATATTGCTCAATATAAATTGTAGAAATGATATGGTTCAGTAGGTAGCATGTGATAAAAAAAATTGAATCTTGTCTTGACAGTACCAAAGTGAATGATTTGTTTTATCATACTAACCCATCTCACGAAGTTCCGTTAAGTTTTGTATGATTGAAGTTTTCAAGTTTTGGGTGAGACATCGATATGAGGAGAATAAGAAGTGACAAGACCCTAATCTTGGGGATTCCCAAGGCACCCTGAGATAATACTCAAGGAAGATGCAAGCAACTAAGCTTGGGGATGCCCCGGAAGGCATCCCCTCTTTCGTCTCCAACATTATCGGTAACCTTACTTGGAGCTATATTTTTATTCGTCACATGATATGAGTTTTGCTTGGAGCGTCATTTTATTTTCTTAGAATTTGCTTGATGTTATTTAGAATAAGTTTTTGTATCTTTTATTTCAATAAAAATGTCAAGTATAGCCTTTACCATGCTTATCTTGCAAGTCTATATGTTGCTGTTTTGAAAACAAAAAGTTTTCTATCGTTGTCTGAATTATTCTGGAAAGTAAGGAGATGATAAAATCTTGAAATTTTTACACAATGAGAAACAACAAATTTTCTACAGTGTGGTAATTTTTAAGAATTTTTGGAGTTAGGGAAGTATGAGTACAATTGCACCCTTTACAGACTGTCCTGTTTAGACAGATTGCTGTTATGTTTGCATTGTTTGCATATGTTTGCTTGTTCAATGATTCTATTTGAGGATAGGAGTATTAAATATGCAGAGGCATTTAGTATGCAATGTTAAATAATAATTTTAGTGATTTGCTACAGTAGAGAATGATAAGGTTTTGCATTTGATTTATACTAACTTTTCTCACGAGTTCTTGTTGAGTTTTGTGTGGATGAAGTTTTTAAGGTTTAGGGAAACCGTGATATAAAAGGAATTAAGGAGACACAAAAGCTCAAGCTTGGGGATGCCCAAGGCATCCCTAGTTAATATTTCAAGAAGTCTCAAGCATCTAAGCTTGGGGATGCCCCGGTTGGCATCCCACCTTTCTTCATCAAGAATTATCGGTTAGTATCGGTTGAGCCTAAGTTTTTGCTTCTTCACATGATGTGTGCTATTTTTAGAATGTCATTTTATTTTGTTTTGCTTGTTGTTTGAATAAAATACTTAAGATCTGAAAATTTTAAATGAGAGAGAGTCCTCACACAGCTACATAATTATTTGACTACTCATTGATCTTCACTTATATCTTTTTGGAGTAGTTTCTCAGTTGCTCTAGTGCTTCACTTATATCTTTTAGAGCACGGCGGTGGTTTTATTTTGAAGAAATTGATGAACTCTCATGCTTCACTTATATTATTTTGAGAGTCTCTAAACAGCATGGTAATTTTCTTAGGTTATGAATTTAGTCCTAATATGATGGGCATCCAAGAGGGATATAATAAAAACTTTCATATAAAGTGCATTGAATGCTATGTGAAGTTTGATTCCTTATGATTGTTTTGAGATATAAAGATGGTGATATTAGAGTCATGCTAGTGAGTAATTGTGGATTGGTAGAAATACTTGTGTTAAAGTTTGTGATTCCCGTAGCATGCACGTATGGTGAACCGTTATGTGATGAAGTCGGAGCATGATTTATTTTTTGATTGTCTTCCTTATGAGTGGCGGTCGGGGACGAGCGATGGTCTTTTCCTACCAATCTATCCCCCGAGGAGCATGCGTGTAGTACTTCGTTTCGATAGCTAATAGACTTTTGCAATAAGTATGCGAGTTCTTTATGACTAATGTTGATTCCATGGATTATACGCACTCTCACCCTTCCACCATTGCTAGCCTCTCTAGTACCGCGCAACTTTCGCTGGTGCATTAAACCCACCATACACCTTCCTCAAAACAGCCACCATACCTACCTATTATGGCATTTCCATAGCCATTCCAAGATATATTGCCATGCAACTTCCACCGTTCCGTTTATTATGACACGCTTCATCATTGTCATATTGCTTTGCATGATCATGTAGTTGACATCGTATTTGTGGCAAGGCCACCATTCATATTTTTTATACATGTCACTCTTGAGTCATTGCACATCCTGGTACACCGCCGGAGGCATTCATATAGAGTCATATATTTGTTCTAGTATCGAGTTGTAATTCTTGAGTTGTAAAGTAAATAAAAGTGTGATGATCGTTATTATTAGAGCATTGTCCCATGTGAGGAAAGGATGATGGAGACTATGATTCCCCCACAAGTCGGGATGAGACTCCAGACGAAAAATAAAAAAGAAAATAAAAAAAAGAGGCCAAAGAGCCCAAATAAAAAAAAGAGGCCAACGAGCCCAAATAAAAAAAGAAAATAAAAAGAGAAAATAAAAAAATGAGAGAAAAAGAGAGAAGGGACAATGTTACTATCCTTTTTCCACACTTGTGCTTCAAAGTAGCACCATGATCTTCATGATAGAGAGTCTCCTATATTTTCACTTTCATATACTAGTGGGAATTTTTCATTAAAGAACTTGGCTTGTATATTCCAATGATGGGCTTCCTCAAATTGCCCTAGGTCTTTGTGAGCAAGCGAGTTGGATGCACACCCACTTAGTTTCTTTTGAGCTTTCATACACTTATAGCTCTAGCGCATCCGTTGCATGGCAATCCCTACTCACTCACATTGATATCTATTGATGGGCATCTCCATAGCCCGTTGATACTCCTAGTTGATGTGAGACTATCTCCTTCTTTTTGTCTTCTCCACAACCACCATATTCTATTCCACCCATAGTGCTATATCCATGGCTCACGCTCATGTATTGCGTGAAAGTTGAAAAAGTTTGAGAACATCAAATGTATGAAACAATTGCTTGGCCTGTCATCGGGGTTGTGCATGATTTAATACTTTGTGTGATGAAGATGGAGCATAGCTAGACTATATGATTTTGTAGGGATAACTTTCTTTGGCCATGTTATTTTGAGAAGACATGATTGCTTTATTTAGTATGCTTGAAGTATTATTGTTTTTATGCCAATATTAAACTTTTGTTTTGAATATTATGGATCTGAACATTCATGCCACAATTACATGGATAAATATGTTAGGTAGCATTCCACATCAAAAGTTCTAATTTTATCATTTACCTACTCAAGGACGAGCAGGAATTAAGCTTGGGGATGCTTGATACGTCTCCAACGTATCTATAATTTTTTATTGTTCCATGCTATTATATTATCCATCTTGGATGTTTTATATGCATTTATATGCTATTTTATATTATTTTTGGGACTAACCTATTAACCTAGAGCCAAGTGCCAGTTTCTGTTTTTTCCTTATTTTTGAGTTTTACAGAAAAGGAATATCAAACGGAGTCCAAACGAGCTGAAAATTTACGGTGATTTTTTATGGACCAGAAGAAGCCCACGGAGCATCGGAGTTGGGCCAGAAGAGTCCCAAGGTGACGGCAAGGGTGGAGGGCGCCCCCCAAGGGCGTGCCCCCTGCCTTGTCGCTGCCTCGTGGAACCCCCTGATGTGAGACCGACGCCAAAAATTCCTATAAATCCCGAAACCCCCAGAAATAAACCTAGATCGGGAGTTCCGCCGCCGCAAGCCTCTGTAGCCACGAAAAACCAATCGGGAGCCCGTTCCGGCACCTTGCCGGAGGGGGAAACCATCACCGGTGGCCATCTTCATCATCCCGGCGGTCTCCATGACGAGGAGAGAGTAGTTCAGCCTCGGGGCTGAGGGTATGTACCAGTAGCTATGTGTTTGATCTCTCTCTCTCTCGTGTTCTTGATTTGGCACGATCTTGATGTACCGTGAGCTTTGTTACTATAGTTGGATCATATGGTGTTTCTCCCCCTCTACCTTCTTGTGATGAATTGTGTCTTGCTCTTTGAGGTTTCGTTATGTTGGATTGAGTATTGGATTTGAGAACACTTGATGTATGTCTTGCGATGGGATATCTCTGGTGACAATGGGATGTTCTATTGATGCACTTGATGTATGTTTTGGCACTCAACTCGCGGATTCCCGAGGTGACATTGGGGTAATCTATGCATAGGGGTTGATGCATGTTTTCGTCCTATGTTCTCCGATAGAAACTTTGGAGTGATTCTTTGTTGCACGTTGAGGGATTGTTATATGATTCAATTATGTTATCATTGTTGAGAGAACTTACACTAGTGAAAGTAAGAACCCTAGGCCTTGTTTCCAAGCATTGCAATACCATTTTTGCTCACTTTTGTCACTTGCTACCTTGCTGTTTTTATATTTTCAGATTACAAAAACCTATATCTACCATCCATATTACACTTGTATCACCATCTCTTCGCCGAACTAGTGCACCTATACAATTTACCATTGTATTGGGTGTGTTGGGGACACAAGAGACTCTTCGTTATTTGGTTGCAGGGTTGTTTGAGAGAGACCATCTTCATCCTACGCCTCCCACGGATTGATAAACCTTAGGTCATCCACTTGAGGGAAATTTGCTACTGTCCTACAAAACTCTGTGCTTGGAGGCCCAACACGAGTCTACAAGAAGAAGGTTGCGTAGTAGACATCACACGCCAGCTCCTGCACCTTGTAGTGAGAAGGCACCATCAAAGTACATGATCCATTCTTGGGGTGCTTCCTTGCCGGGGATAACCGTTTCCAGTGCCTCTTTGTCTGGGGTAGGCGTCCATTCCGCATTGAACTCTGCCAGTGCCCTGCTCTGAATGGTTGATGTGCTTTCAAACTTCAAACCAAAGCTTGACAACTCCAAAGCCCATTCCACTATTCTGCCGGTGGCCTCAGGGTTCCTCAGTATGCACTGTAAGGGGAAGCGGGTGATAACCGTGATCTCGTGGGCTTGGAAGTAATGGCACAGTTTCCTTGAGGCCATGACAAGGCCAAATATCAACTTTTGCATGCCAGAATACCTTGATCTCACCCCCTGCAGTAGGGAGCTGACAAAGTACACTGGCCGCTGCACCACCTTTTTCCTTGCCATGATCCTGGAATTGTCTCCGTCACTTCGCTCCTCTTTGTCCTGATCTGCATCTAATCTTGCCGGGATGAGTTCACTTTCCCCTCCGGAGAGGACGGTAGCCACGACTGCTCCTTCATCTACTTCCCGCTGTGCCACCAGCGCTGCATATAGCAGCAATGGCTCTTGCGGTTTAGGAGCGACTAAGGTGGGAACAGAGGAAAGATAGGTCTTCAAATCTTGCAGCACAGCTTCTGCCTCCGGGGTCCACTCCACAGGCCCTGCCTTCTTCAAGATTTTGAAGAACGGCAAGGCATGCTCGGCAGACTTTGTAATGAACCTGCTTAGCGCGGCAACAGATCCAGTCAAACGCCTCACATCTTTAACTGTCTTGGGTGCTTGAATCTGCTCGATCGCCTTGATCTTGTCGGGGTTGGCCTCTATCCCCTGGTGGGACACGAAGAAGCCAAGTAGCTTGCCGGAAGGAATGCCAAACACACACTTCTCTAGGTTTAGCTTCAAGTTGATCTTGCGCAAATTTGCAAAGGTCTCTTCCAAGTCCTGAATGAGAGTTGACTTGTCCTTGGTTTTGATCACTATGTCATCCATGTAAGCTTCAATATTCCTGTGTAGCTGAGACTCAAACCCTATCTGCACTGCTCTTGCAAAAGTGGATCCAGCGCTCTTTAATCCGAAGGGCATCCGTACGAAGCAGTACGTGCCACATGGGGTTATGAACGTCGT
Source organism: Thinopyrum elongatum (assembly GCA_011799875.1). NCBI lineage: Eukaryota > Viridiplantae > Streptophyta > Magnoliopsida > Poales > Poaceae > Thinopyrum > Thinopyrum elongatum. The sequence continues at coordinate 138,192,453 of CM022300.1, read as the reverse complement.
CTTCTTCTCGTCTTCTTTGGACATGAAAATCTGGTGGTACCCGGAGTAGGCATCCAAGAAGGAAAGCAGATCACACCCGTAGGTGGAATCCACAATCTGGTCGATGCGCGGCAAGGGGAACGGGTCCTTCGGGCATGCTTTATTCAGATCTATGAAATCTATGCAAAGCCTCCATTTCCCATTTACCTTGCGCACCACCACTGGATTCGCCAACCATGTTGGGTGCAATACTCCTCTGACCAAACCAGCTGCCTCAAGTTTCTTGATCTCCTCGGCAATGAACTGCTGCCGCTCCAAGGCTTGCTTCCAGACCTTCTACTTGACAGGCCGGTCATGAGGGCAGACAGCAAGGTGGTGCTCGATTACCTCCCTGGGAACACCGAGGATGTCAGATGGTTGCCAAGCAAACACATCGACATTCGCCCACAGGAAGGCAACGAGCGCGCTTTCCTATTTGTCGTCATGGGTGGAGCTGATAGTGAATGTACCATCAGTGCCAACCAGCCCTGCCGGGACCTTCTTCATAGTGGGCGCAGCAACCTTGGATCTCTTGCTAGTAGAACTCTCCGGCAAATCATCGACGGGTGCAGTGTACTCCGGAGAGGCGCGCTTCCCGGATTCCTTGCCAGCATCCTTGCTAGCTTTTCTCCCTTGTTTGTTTTCCTTGGCAGGGATTGCAGCTTCCGCGGCCTCAGCAGCGACCGCCTCCTGGTACATCTTGTCTACGCATATGATCGCGTCCTTCTTGTCTGATGGGATAGAAATGACGCCCATCGGTCCTGGCATCTTCAAGGTGTTGTAGGCATAGTGGGATGCCGCCATGAACTTTGCCAGGGCAGGTCGCCAGAGTATCCCATTATATGGCAACGGAAGTTCGACCACAACGGAAGTCCGGTAGTTCAACTCCCCTCCAAACGTTACCGGCAGCGTGATCTTCCCCGTTGGACGACTCCTGCCAGGGTTGATTCCTTGAAATGTGCCAGTAACTTTGAGCTCTCCATCTGTTATCTGTAGCTTGCTGAGCACCTTAGGGGAAATCAGATTCAACCCGGCCCCGCCATCAACCAACATCTTTGTGACCTTGAGGTTGCGGATTGTTGGTGAAACCAACAACGGCAAGCACCCTACCGCAGTGGTGCGGTCAGGGTGATCCTCTTCGTCAAAGATGATGGGCGTGCGAGACCATTTGAGTGGTTTCTAGGAGTCCACCGCTGGCTCCACAGCATTGACCTCACGCGCCCATTGTTTCAGTTGGCGGTGAGAGGAGTGCAAGGATGCGCCTTCGTCAATGCATAGGGAGTCAGTGGCTTTCTGAAACTCTTGCTCACTAGTTTCCTCTTCATCCCCTTCATCACTTTCGTCACCACACTCCTTCTCATGGCCTTTGGTTCAATGGATCTTGCAGTATGGTCCATCAGCCTTCCCAGCCTTCTCGGCTGCCACGGACTCCGGGCAGTGGGCGCACGCGGCAACCTCCTTGCCGGGGGCTTCGGCCTTGGCCTTCTTGCCGGTACTCGGAGTACCCGACCCCTCGACAGCCAGCACTGCTTTCTCCTTGGGCTTCTTGTTGCGTTTCTTGTTCTTCTTCTTCTGGTCGGCGGCATTGTTGTCATCTTCCGAGTCGACGTCGACACCATCCTCTTCTCCAGGGAGACGCCTCCCCTCCTTCGTACGGGAACACTTATCCGCCAAGGTGTAAAGTTCGTTCACAGTCTTGGGCAACCGGGCGTTCATTTTGGAATGTATCCTGCGGTTGCGCACATTGGACAGGAATGCGGCAATCACAGCTGCCGATTGGGTATCTGGAATGTTCCTGTGCACCCGGCTGAACCTCTGCATGTCTTCCGTAAACTTTCCCCTTCCTTTTGTGGAAGGAGCTTCAAATCGTTGGGCCGCCCTGGTTCTTGATGGCCGCCCGTGAAGGCACCAACAAACTCGTGGCACAGATCAGCCAAAGTCGAGATGGAGTTCTCCGGCAAGTGCATCAGCCACGACCTCACATTTGGCTTGAGCGCCAAAGGGAAGTAGTTGGCAAATATATTTTCATCTCTTCCCCCAGCGGCTTGAACAACAATGGTGTAGATGCTCAATTACTCTACCGGGTTCAGTCTTCCATCGTATTTCTCTGGTATCTCTGGCTTGAACGTACGGGCAGATGGCCAACGGACTTGCCGCAGCTCGCGAGTGAAGGCAGGACACCCAACCTTGAAGGGTAGGTATCCGTCTCCACCGGGTGCAGGCTCGTCGACGTTGGGGCCATTGCGCCTGTCAGACTGGCGGTGGGTTTCGCGGCGCCGTTCTATGGTAACGCGCGCATCTTCCCTCCACCTGTCCTCCAGGACCTGCTGCTGATCTCAATGGGCTCGAGGATCAGACGAAGCCATCGACACCTCGTCATGTTCTTGGTTGTGTGGCTCTGGCTGTGGCCCCTGCGCTGGCTGTCATGGAGGGACTGCACCGTGAGGTTGGCCCCTTCAGCACGCCCAGCGGCTTGGGCCGTTGTCGCCGCCTACGAATGCCGTGGCGAGCCCGCTCGTTGGGATCCCCCTGCCTCAGGGAAACCAATCAAACTTTGAATGTTGGCTCTCCATTCATCCATTTGGTCGGCCACTGGCGGGAATCTCAATAGGAGCTGGGCTCGAGCCATGGCCTCTGAGGCAGTACTCGGCATGGACGACGACACAGATCGCGACGTCGCCCGACTCCTGACGGTACCGGTAGTGGCGGCGTCGCGTTCTTGTCATCGCCAGCCAGGCGCGAGGGCGGTGTGACGACGAGAAGGACGCGCTTGGGGGTTGACGGCTCCGTTTGGCGCTTCGTCTTGATTGCCTTGTACTAGGGAAGGCGTGTGCCTCATAGCTGCACCTGTAGCAGGGGCAGCTAGGAGGTCGCGGTTCGTGCCGGAGCGGGCGCCATCGCTGCGGCTGCGTTCTCTAGTGAGGTGGAGAGGCGGGAATTGGATGTTCTCCCCTCCCGCATCTTGTGGAGCTTGGCCGCTAGGACGTTGTTGACGTTGTCCCCCTCCGGCGCCTCCTGCTCCCACCTCAGCCGCGGGAGGAACGACGACGGCACCGCTTGCACCGGTTGCATCCTCCGTGGCGTTTGCGTCCCCCGACGCCACCGCAGCCCCCATGGGATTGGTGGCTACATGCGAGGGGGCCTTCGAGGTGGAAGGACGGGATGCTGCACATGACTTTTTCTTGGGCGCCATGGGTGATGACACCGTCGTCGAAGGAGATGGTGATGAAGATCGACGCGCTGTTTACGTCCTCGGGTTCGCACAAGCACTTCCCCCTACCCGACGCGCCAAAGATGTCATGGATCGACACGATCACCTATGGGGCCATCGACCCCTTTGTGGTTTGGCAAGGGGGAAGGGCGCGTTGCACAAAGAGCGGAGGTCGTAGAGCAGCACGGCAATGGTGACGCGGGTGGTTTTTACCCAGGTTCGGGCCGCCGCGAGGCGTAAAACCCTACTCCTGCTTTGGTGGATTGAGTGGAAGACCGTGACGAACGCGCAGTACTCAAGCCCGGCAAGGTCGCCTCGGGAAGAGCAACTATGCACGTATGAGTGTACAAGGGTCTGAATCCTCTCTAAGGTTACCACAGCCCTCCTTTTATAGGTCAAGGGGTTACCACAATGGCAAAATAGTCAATATCCAGTGATTAGATAGCCACAGTGCTATCATACCTAACTCTACAGACAGGACAAGGTGCATTAAATGCACCGCTTAGTGTCACGTCGTGGATGCAGCCCGGCAAGCCTTGCCGTGCCATTCAACCACCTTCTCGCCTGCCTGCATGACACGCCTCTGGACGGGTGTCATTTAGGGGCGATCTTCATCAGAAATGGCTGCCACATGCTGAATGACTGCCACTTATCCACTTGGGGGCTCGACACCGCATCGATACGTGACTTGTGCCACTGTGAGGTGGAGCGGTGGAACCATGGCGGGATAGCAGGCCGCCAGCGTCCTGGCAACCCTTGCCGGGAAGGTCTTGGGACTTGCTCTTGGGGTGGCCTCGACCTGACCAGGCTTGCCTGCCCGGCAAGGGAGGCTTTTCCCTTGGTGATATCTCACTGTCTAGGCTTGTCTTGGTCTTCTTGATCCGCCCTTTGATTCCTCAAAGAGCTATCTCTCCTGCCTGGCCTTGTCTTGGATGCTGGAACCTTGCCCTTGAGCCTGTGTATAGTCAGGCAACATACACCAGGGGTTTGTTGCACCAACAAGTACCGCAAAACGGAGGAAACAGACTTGTGTTGGAACACCTACGGTCGAAACGGGGTCCTGTTCATCGGGAGGGGTGTGGCGTACCGCAAAATGGGACTCAACGGGCTACTGTTCATCCACCGTCTACTGCCTCGCTCCAGCCTCCACGGGCTACTGTTCATCCACCGTCGACTTCCTCCAGCCTCCACCTACTACTGTTCATCGACCGTCGACTTCCTCCAGCCTCCACCAGCTACTGTTCATCCATGGGGTCCTGTTCATCCAGCCTCCACCGGCTACTGTTCAACCAGCCCTCCATGAGGTCCTGTTCAAATGCCCTCCACCGGCTACTGTTCAACCAGCCCTCCACGGGGTCCTGTTCATCCACCCCCAACTGGCTCAATCGGGTGGTGTGTGGTGGCCTCCTCTTGATCGGGGTCCTGTTCATCCAGCGGCAACGGCCTCTACTACCATGGGGTCTTGTTCATCCAACCCCCACCGGGAACTGTTCATCCAACCCCCAACAACGATCATTGTTCATCAAGAGGCAGCAGGTTCGATCGGCTTCAGTCAGCAGCAGTAGCGAAGGAATCGCTCGGGTTCAGTTAACAGCCAAGGGATCGATCGCTTGGGTTTAGTAACGTAGCTAGTGCAATCACTCGGGTTCAGTAAGCGAACGCCTCACTCGGGTTCAGTTAGAGCCCGACGCCACGCACACACGCGCGTACGTGTACGAGAGAAACGTGCAAACCTTCGTGCATCGCTCGGCCCTGACCACCCACCGTAACCGGGAACTCCCCAAAATTTTCCTCGCCCTCGCTTCTACCACGATTTTTTCCATCATGGACGGCCCAAAGAATGTCCTGCAGGTGCGTCCCCGGCCTGCCCAGGACGAAAAGCCCATTTTCTGTCATGATTTTTTGTCATAGAAGTAGGAGCCCACCACATCTATGATGATACGTGGTTTTGTCACAATTATCGTCATAGAAGTGTCATAAGCATGACAGAAAAAAAATTCGTTCGGGCCAAAATGTCATGAATGTGTCTTTTTTTTTGTAGTGTACGTTGGAGGCGTATCACGGCGGCGGAGTCAAAGTTCTAGGGTTATTTCTGGGGGTTTCTCTATTTATAGGATTTTTCAGCGTTGGGATCACGCGAAAAGGAGCTAAGATGGGCCCACGAAGCACCACACCATGGCCACCCCCTGGGCGCGCCCTGGTGCCTCGTGGGCACCTCATGGCTCTTCTGGTTCTCCCATAAAGCTTCTAGTGTCTCTTTTGTTCCAAAAAAATCGTCAAAAAGTTTTACCTCATTCCGAGAACTTCTGTTTGTGCACAAAAAACAACACCACTGTAGTTCTGCTTAAAACAACGTTAGTCTGGGTTAGTTCCATTCAAATCATAGCAAAACCATATAAAATTGTTGTAAACATGGTATGAATACTTCATGCATTATAGATATGTTGGAGACGTATCACACATCCAAGCAAGTGGTAACATGGACTTCTACATGAAACATCCCAAGCGCAAGCAGAGCTGCAGTGAGCCTATACAACGAGCTAGCATAAGTCCCTGCATTTCATTTAATTTGTACTGGGCTGTGTGTATGATTTGTGTGCAGTGGCGGATTCAGGAATTCAACTTACCAGGGGTGAGAATTTAACTTAAAAAATACGAAGTCACTTGCACTCCGAAAATCAACATAACTTGAGAAATGTGAAGCTACATGCACTTTGAAAACCAGCTAATGATTCAAAGTAGTTCCAGATTATAAACAACTAGATGATGCAAGCACCAAAAAACACAAAATACAACATGTTGGACAAGAACTACTAACATGGACTGTAGTTGCTTGAATTATTCTTTCCCTGGCCCAAAATATCCATGTCTAATTGGCACCTATAACCAGTGCGCAAACTGCATATCAATATATATATATATATATATATTATATATATATATATATTATATATATATATATATATATATCTTGCACAAGTATGCCAATAGTTTGAAACAATAGATAAGAAAAATATTTATGCTACGTTGTCATGATACGAGGATGTTGTGGTAGATGGCCTCGACGTTTCCTCAAGCCATGAAAATATACTATAATTTCTCGTCATCAATTCCAGCAAATATCTCTCTCTCTCAACATAGTAGATCATCATTAGACACTAAATCCTTCAATTAGAGCTTGCAAAATGCTTGTATTAGATCCCTCATTAGACACTATATGTTCATCACCAGGAGCATGTAAAATGATTGCATCAAATCCTTCATTAGCAGTCTGTTCATTAGACACTTCAGGCTCAACAACAACATGAGCTTGTATGTTTGCACCGGAAACTTGATTAGACACATGAGGTTCAGTTAGTACAGTATTGATTGGCGAAGTTATAAAATAAGCAGAAATTGGTTTCATTTTCTTATAGATTCCCTACATACAAGCAGTTTTACAACACCATCAGGTTTAACTATTGGCCAGAAATTGAACAGTTGAATTAGATATAATTAGGGATGTGATGTACCTGCTCATTGCGCATGCTGCTCTTTGTTAGGACCAAGAGTATATCGACCAGAGGGGGGTGAATGGGAGATTCAAAATTTCTTCCGAAAGTTTTGAAGCTAATCCCAATCACAGCAGCGGAATAGAGTATTGAAGGAAATGAACTAAATCAATCTTCTTCGTCAGAAGCATATTCATCGATGAAAGCATTGACAACAGTACGAGCTTGATAAATCACAGGTTTTACTACAATGAGAGTAACACAACATGCAAACATATGTAGTAGAATGAGACACAACATGGTACGCACTGAGAAAAATACTATGGAAAGATATCACAGGTGAATCCAAGGAACAAGATGGTAACGAATGAATACAGGCAATGAGAATGAAACAAGATGAACATAGATACGCAGGATGATGATAACAAAACAAAATGATCAAGTAATCTATCGGCACAGAGCACGAATATAAACTGCAGAAGGAAATGCAGTATAGTAAATAGAACCAGTGGTGCTCGATGGCGACAGAGAGATTTGGTAGACCAGTTCACCCTTCTGCTAAAGGGCTATGTCTGGTTGGAGGGGCTGTGACTTAGCACGGAAGATAAACTCTCTTCACCCTATTCTCCTTCAACGCAGAGCTGATCACACTCAGGTTGATTTCACTCATAGTAGATCCTTGTCGGCGATCTCCAAACCTTCGGTCGACCTTCGCGAACCACAATCACTCTTGGTTGCTAAAGATCAGGTGTCGGTGTACTAGAATAGGGGTACCCTAGTACCCCGTACTTGTGCACGGGCAGTAGTAGCATCCCGCGGCCAGGCTTGCGGGAGGACAGCCAGAGAGAAGCTCAAGATTATTAAGCCATTCAAGAACAAAGTATACAAAGCAAGAGTTAAGGCCCCGGCAAGAGGAGCTTGCCGGGAGGGACAGCTGAGGCCCAGCCTGGGCATTGCTAAAGCAGAGTACTTGCCGCGGCAAGGTACTTGCCCCGGCAAGTCATTGGCTGCGGCAAGGTATTGGCTGCGGCAAGATAGCGGCTGCGGCAAGGTACTTGCCCCGGCAAGTTACCTTGCGCGGCAAACTATGGGTTCCGCCAAGCTGTCAGGTGCGGCAAGGTCTTGCCGCGGCAAGCGTTACTGTACCACTATGCTACTGTGCTGCTCCGGTGCCTCTGCCAGCGTGGCGCTCTGGGCCCTTCCAAGCGTGCGTGGCAGGGCACTGTGTGGACGGCGGTGCACTGTAGATAGCGGTGCAGCAGCAGGTGGGATAGGCTTTTCCCACGTCCAAGACGTCCGGGTACATGTATGTGGACAGCAAAGGCATGGGCATTTAATGCCCTTGTCCCCTGCCGTCAGTGGTAGGTAGGACATGTCATCCTGGTAATAGTGGCCTTACTGTAGCAACTTTCCACCTCTACCTTTACTGTTTGCCACCTGTTGGTGACCCCTTTGTGCGTATAAAAGGAGGCCCATAGGCAACGTAAAAAGGGGGAGGAACTGGAAAAGGGAGAACTCCAGTATTGTACGCAGCTACTCGGTACTGTAGCGCTCCTGGAGCTAGAACAATCATACAGATAATAAACCAAAAAGCAGGAGTAGGGTTTTACGCATCCGTGCGGCCCGAACCTGGGTAAATCTCTCTCGTGCACTGTCGTGTTCTTCGCTAGATTTGCTCTTCGTGCGACCGTCTCTCCCTGCCGAACGTAAAGGGGTCCTTCTCTGGGTCCCATAGGTGATCGCGGATTCGTCCCCGACATCTTTGGCGCGCCAGGTAGGGGGAAGGAGGTTGTGTGAACCTAATCTAGCGATTTGCGCGCTAGTTTTTGGGCCATCCTCCGTCTTATGGCTCCAAAAAAGAAGACTTCAGCCATCGGTGCGTCCACGTCCAACCCGCCTGCTCCCATGTAGGAGGGTGCCGACGTGATTGCGGCTGCTGGGGGGACTGGAGAGCGAGAGCTCCTATTACCTCCACCTGTTCAAAACCGGGCCAGCAACGCCAATCTTGGCGCTGCTGGGCCTGGGAACGCAGCGCTGCTCGCTGCTGCTGGCCCTGCAAGCTCCAGAAACGGTGCTGCGCGTTCTGGAACGCCTGCGCCGGTTCAGACGCCGCGGCCTTCGCAAGAAGCCCGTGACAGGCAGCGTCCTGACGCCCCAGGTGCCAGGCGCTCCCTGGATAATGAACTTGCGCATCGATCTCGAGATGCGCGGGGTCACCATACGCAACAACACGTTGGCGGGGTCGAGGTGCGGTCGCCTGGGTGTGGAGATGCTCCTTCTAACACTGTTAGGAGTAAGAGCATCCCACAGTCCTCACGCCACTCGATACCTCCCTCACCAGCAGAAGCGTTGGCGCGTGCGCAGCTGCTCCTGAACTTCCCTCCACCAGCAGATAAGCTTGACGAGTGGAGGGCAACCATTCAGAGCCTTCTCAGCTTCGCTGATGCCGACCCGGTGCGCGCGGCCGACAAGAGAACTGGTGACAATGCTGTCACCAACAAGAACGGCGAGGGGGCAACAACCGTACACTCCCCACCCAGACGGCCTCGGTCGCCGACACGTCGAAACGACGCCCGTGGCGATGATTCCACGGCGTCGTCTGACCCGCGAGCTCGTCGTGACCAGCGCCTCGTTCTTCAGGAACGCAGAGGAGAAGACGCTCGTACCACTATCGAGCGAAGGAGAGAAGCGCATCGTCAGTCCGACAGACGCGCAGGGCCCGCTGTTGACATGCATGCGCCAGGGGATCGTGGCGACTTGCCGTACGCGGTAAGTTGTCCAGCGTTCACCCGTGAGCTGCGGCAGGTCCAGTGGCCCAATCGCAAGGCTTTTAAACCTGACGTGCCGGAGAAGTATGATGGCAAGACACACCCGTCGGAGTTCCTCAGCATTTACACCATTGCGGTACAAGCTGCCGGGGGATGAGACGACAAGATTCTTGCTAACTACTTCCCGCTCGTGTTAAAGCGCAATGTCGTCTCATGGCTCATGCACTTGCCGGAGAACTCCATTTCTTCATGGGCGGACCTGTGCCATCAGTTTGTTGGTGCCTTTACTGGCGGTCATCAACCTCATGGCCAGGAGAGTGATCTTCATCTCATCCCCCAGAAGGAAGGAGAGCCCCTGTGCAAATACATTCAAAGGTTCAGCCGCGTACAGTACAACATCCCAGATGTTCACCCCGCTGCGGTTATTAGCGCGTTCCATCAGAACGTGCGTAACCGCAAGATGCGGGAGGAAATGGCGATGACCAAGGTCAGAGACATTGGCCAGCTATATGCTCTCGCCGACAAGTGTGCACGCGCTGAAGAGGGAAGGAAACTTCCCGGTGAAGGTGTTGGCGCAGGGGGGAGCTCTGACAGCGAAGGTACCGCCCCGGCAAAGAAGGGACGGCGGCGGAACAACAGGAAGAAAAAGGGGAAAGCTGTGCTTGCCGTCGAGCAGTCCAGCGGCAACGGCAGCGCCGACAAGGCCAAAGTCGAGGGCTCCGGCAAGGAGATTGCCGCGTGCGCCAACTGTCAGGCCTTGGCGGCTGCCGACAAGCAGGACGGCTCCGACAAGCAATATTGCAAGATCCACCGCACCAAGGGACACGATCTCCAGAACTATCGACGAGTCGAGCAGCTTGTCGAACAGCAGAAAGCTGAGTATGAGAGGCGCGACAAGGAGAAGGCCCCAGAAGGTGCTGGCGGGTCCGGCAAGAAGCGCACTGCCCGAGGAGGGCGTCGCGACAAGGCCAAGCAGCAGCAGAGAGACAGGCCTCCTCGTGGCCGCGACAAAGATGATGATGATGATGATCTAGATGATGAAGAATCCAGTGAGCACGAATTTCAGAAAGCCGCAGAAGTCTTGTGTGTTGACGGTGGAGCTTCGTTGCATTCTTCTCACAGCCAACTTAAACAGTGGGCGCGAGAGATCAATGCGGCGGAACCATCTGTTGACGCCAGAAAGCTTCTGAAGTGGTCCGACACGCCTATCGTCATTGACATTGAGGACCACCCTGACCGCACAACGGCGGTCGGGTGCTTGCTGATGTTGGTTTCACCAACGATCCGCAACCTCAAGGTCACGAAGATGTTAGTTGACGGTGGGGCCGGCTTGAATCTGATTTCACCCGCTGTGCTCCAGAAACTTCAAATCTCTGACGGCGAGCTTGAGGAAACTAGTACTTTCCAAGGAGTCAATCCAGGAAGGAGCAAGCCGAAAGGGAAGATCACGCTGCCAGTGACATTTGGCGGCGAGCTGAACTACCGGACCGAGAAGGTCACCTTTGATGTTGCCGATATTCCATTGCCTTATAATGGGATACTTGGCCGTCCAGCGCTCGCCAAGTTCATGGCAGCCTCTCATTATGCCTACAACGTGTTGAAGATGCCAGGTCCAGTAGGTGTTATCACAGTTCCCTGCGACAAGAAGGATGCGCTTATTTGCGCTGACAAGATTTACCGGGAAGCAGCTACCGCAACTACCGCCAAGGCACTTGCCGCTGAAGCTCTCGGGTGGGAGAACAAGAGGAAGTCTGGCAAGAGCTCCTGTGCCCACTCCGGCAAGCGCACCTCTTCGGAGTGCTGCGCTGCCGTCGAGGACGCACCAGAGAGCTCCACCGGCAAGTGTAAGAAGAACAAAGCCGCTCCACCGGCGACAAAGAAGGTGCCCGCCAAGGAGGATGGCACTGGTGGTTCCTTCACCATCAGTGCCACACTTGACAACAAATAGGAAAACGCGCTCGTTGCTTTCCTGCGGGCGAATGTCGACGTATTTGCATGGCAACCGTCCGACATCCCCGGTGTTCCCAGGAAAGTAATTGAGCACCACCTTGCCGTTTGTCCCCACGCGAGGCCCGTCAAACAGAAAGCCAGAAAGCAAGCTGTGGAGCGGCAAGAGTTTATTGCGGAAGAAATCAAGAAGTTGGAAGCAGCAGGCCTCGTTAGAGGAGTGCTCCATCCTACGTGGTTGGCCAATCCTGTTGTCGTGCGCAAAGCGAATGGAAAATGGAGGCTTTGTATTGATTTCACTGATGCAATAAAGCTTGTCCCAAAGACCCATTTCCTTTGCCCCGCATAGACCAGATTGTTGACTCCACGGCAGGATGTGATTTGCTTTCATTTCTTGACGCATATTCAGGGTATCATCAAATCTTCATGGCTGAGGAAGATGAGGAAAAGACCGCATTTATCACACCCTGTGGCACATACTGTTTCGTACGTATGCCATTTGGTTTGAAAAATGCTGGTTCGACATTTACAAGAGCCGTCCAGATTGCTTTTGAGCCTCAGCTGCACAGAAATGTGGAAGCTTATATGGATGATATAGTGGTCAAAAGCAAAGACAGGGCTACTTTGGTTCAAGATCTGGAAGAAACTTTTGTAAATCTGCGCAAGATCAACCTGAAGCTCAACCCCGAGAAGTGCGTGTTTGGAGTTCCCTCCGGCAAGCTTCTCGGGTTCTTTGTGTCTCAACGTGGAATTGAAGCCAATCCTGACAAGATCAAAGCCATTGAGCAAATTGAAGCACCGAAGCGCGTCAAGGATGTACGACGACTTGCCGGCTGTGTTGCTGCCCTCAGTAGGTTTATCTCCAAGTCAGCTGAGCGCGCCCTGCCATTTTTCAAAATCTTAAAAAAGGCAGGTCCATTGAAATGGACTCCGGAGGCGGAGGCAGCGCTGCAAGACTTGAAGAGATACCTCTCCTCTCCTCCAATACTTGTCGCGCCTAAACCACAAGAGAAGTTGTTGCTGTATCTAGCGGCAACCAATCAAGTGGTTAGTGCTGCGCTGGTAGTGAAGAGAGAGGTGGATGAGGAGGCAGTAACTGCGGCAAGCACGACCAGTGACAAGCTGGGGGCGACAAGTTTTGCTGCTGACAAGGATTCGTCTGCGCAGTCAGGCGAAGTGATACAAAAGAAGAAAATGGTGCAGCGCCCGGTCTACTTTGTGAGCTCTCTTCTGCAGGGAGCTAGGTCAAGGTATTCTGGTGTGCAGAAGCTGCTTTTTGGCCTTCTCATGGCCTCGAGAAAGCTGCGCCATTACTTTCAAGCACATGAAGTTACCATCGTCACTCGCTTCCCGCTGAAAAGGATTTTGCAAAATCCAGAAGCGACGGGCAAGATTGTCGAGTGGGCGTTGGAGTTGTCGAGCTTTGGTCTCAAGTTTGAGAGTACATCAACCATACAGAGCCGAGTTTTGGCAGAGTTTGTCGCAGAATGGACACCAACGCCAGACGAAGAAATCCCAGAGATGACTCTCCCCGGCAAGGAGACAAGCAAAGAGTGGCTTATGTACTTTGATGGTGCCTTTTCGCTGCAAGGCGCCGGTGCTGGCGTACTGCTTGTCGCACCCACCAGAGAGCACCTCAAGTACGTGGTCCAAATGCACTTTCCCAAGGAACAGGCGACGAACAATACTGCAGAATATGAGGGGTTGCTTGCCGGTCTCAGGATTGCGGCAGACCTTGGGATCAAGAAGCTTATTGTCAGGGGAGATTCGCAGCTTGTCGTCAGGCAAGTGAACAAGAACTACCAATGCCCATTGATGAAAGCTTATGTAGATGAGGTGAGGAAGTTGGAGGAACGCTTTGACGGCCTACAAAGGGAGCACGTCCCACGTGCTGAAAATGACATTGCCGATGGTTTGGCAAAGCGCGCCGCACTCAAATTGCCTGTGGAACCAGGCACTTTTGTGCTCCAACTAACTCAGCCATCCGTGACGCCATCAGTAGGGCAAGGCAACAAGAGGAAGTTGGCTTCTGGCGACTACTTCCCGGCAGAGCTCCCCGAAGCCGCCGGCAAGAAGGCTGCCAAAGCCAGCGCCAAAGATGCAGAGGGGCAACTTGCTCCGACAAGGCCTCACGCTCTTGTCGTTGAAGCGGGTGCTCCTAGGCAAGAGGCCGAGGGGCAACTTGCTCCGACAAGGCCTCACGCTCTTGTCGTTGAAGCGGGTGCTCCTAGGCAAGAGGCCGAGGGGCAACTTGCTCCGACAAGACTTCGGGTCCTTGTCATTGAAGCAGGCGCTCCTGATCGAAGCGCTGAGGAGCAAGATGCTCCGACAAGGCCTTGGGCTTCCGTCGTTGAAGCAACCACTCCCGACAAGCTTGTTGAAGGACAGCACGCTCCAGCAGGGCCCCAGGCTCTTGTCGTTGAAGCGGCTGTTCCCGCCAAGCTCATCGGGGAACGGCCGGCTCTGGTAGAGCGACGAGCTCTTGCCGTAGGGCCTGATGTTCCCGCAGCAGAAGAAATGCCTTTAGTCCTCGTTGTCGAGCCACAGGCTCCAGCGTGGGCGCAGCAGATCATCCGTTTCCTTCAGACAGGAGAACTTCCCGAAGAGCAGGAAGAAGCGGAGAAAGTAGCCCGACGGTCCAATATGTATCAATTTGTCGATGACATGCTGTGCAGAAAAAGACCAAACGGTGTGAAATTGAAGTGTATTCCCCGGGAAGAAGGACAGGAGCTGTTGGCGGAGATTCATGGAGGCATATGTGGTCACCACATAGGGTCAAGAGCCCTTGCTGGAAAGGCTTTCCGGCAAGGTTTCTTTTGGCCCACCGCCCTCCAGGATGCAACTGCACTAGTAACCAAGTGTGAAGCGTGCCGGTTTCATTCCAAGCAAATTCATCAGCCAGCTCAAGCTCACCAGACAATCCCTCTCTCCTGGCCATTTTCGGCCTGGGGGCTCGACATCCTCGGCCCCTTTCCCCGTGCCACCGGGGGCTTCGAGTACTTGTATGTGGCCATCGACAAGTTTACGAAGTGGCCAGAAGTGGAAGCAGTGAGGAAGGTGACAGCACAATCAGCCATCAAGTTCTTCAAGGGAATTGTTTGTCGCTTTGGTGTTCCTAACAGGATCATCACCGACAACGGTACCCAGTTCACGAGCCACGCCTTCATGCAGTATGTCGAAGACCTTGGCGCCAAGGTCTGTTTCGCTTCTGTTGCTCACCCCCGAAGCAACGGTCAAGCTGAAAGGGCAAATGCTGAAGTGCTGCGTGGGCTCAAGACGAGAACTTTCGACAGGCTGCACAAGTGCGGCAAAAACTGGATCGAGGAGCTGCCAGTGGTTCTTTGGTCGATCAGGACGACGCCAAATCGAGCTACTGGCCAGACGCCTTTTGCTCTAGTTTATGGAGCAGAGGCAGTTCTCCCCACGGAACTCGTATACGGGTCACCTCGAGTGCTCGCTTACGATGAGCTTGAGCAAGAGCAACTGCGGCAAGATGACGCTGTGCTCCTCGAGGAGGATCGTCTTCAGGCTGCTGTGAGAGCTGCTCGCTACCAGCAAGCTTTGCGTCGCTATCATAGCCGCAAAGTTAATGCCAGAAGTCTCGAGGAAGGCGACCTTGTTCTTCGGCGCGTTCAGTCGGCCAAGAATTCAAACAAGTTGACGCCGAAGTGGGAAGGCCCTTATCGGGTGAAACGAGTCACCAGGCCCGGCGCTGTCCGCCTGGAGACCGGGGATGGCATTCCAGTGATCAATTCCTGGAACATTGAGCATCTCCGTAAGTTTTTTCCATAAGGCGCGGTTGCCGGGCCCTTCCCCGGCAACCACCTTTTGTACAAGTCTTGCCGCTGTTGCATGTAATCCTTTGTACAAAGCCAGGCGCAGACCCTGTGCATAAATAAAGCTTTTGTATTTCGCAGTTTTTGACGATTTCATGTTTACTTTTATTTTGCATGATTATCTGACATACTGTGCAGTACAGCCTCCCCGGTAAGCATTAACGAGCCGCCAAGCTCCTATATCTTTATTTTCTCTTCTTTCTTTTTCTCAAAAAGACAGAAGCTTCCCTCGTGCACAAGTTTGCCGGGGGGGATGGGATAATGATATGGAATAAGCGTCGTTCAAAGAAACTTTGCCTTGCCGGGAAGAAGGCAGTGGCAAGCAGTGACAAGACCTTGCCGCGGAGAGATCAGCGACAAAGCTAAGTGCCAAAGTTTGAATAACCAAATTCTTTTTTATTTTCAAGGTTATTTTCCTTGAACGATACTACTCTTTGTATGGAAAACCTGTGCGCGACGGAACCTAAGCGTAATCGGTCGCGCCCTTACCTTGTTTCGAGTCCGCTCAACAACCTAAGTGGCTGCACTGAGCGCGACAAGGTTGCTTGCCGGCAGTGGCACCGCCAGCAGGCTGCTGGAGTCCCGCACCCAGCGCTCGCGGCGATGGTGCGCGCACCGGCAAGTTCCCTATAAGCGTAGGGCAAGTACACACAAAGAAAGAAATTGCTCAAGGGAGATGACATGCATTAACTTCAAAATATTGCATGTTATATTACAAGATAAGTTGCCGTGGCTTAAACAGATTGTTCTTTAACATGTCTAGCGGCGGCAAGGAGGGAGAAGAATGGGCTCTCTAATTGCGGTGCTCGCCTTCGACTCTCTGGATTTGGTCCACCCTCTCCACGATGGGCGCGACAAGGGCCTCTAGTAGCGCGGGGTCGTATCCCTTCGGCAAGCTTTTGAAGATGTTGCTGAAGTCGACGCCCGGGTTTCTGTATGCTATCTTCACCAACAACCTCCGGAGAACTCCCCGGCAAAGCCTGCGTGACTCGTCGGCCAGTTGAGCCTTGTGATTGACTTGGAGCTGTTGGAGTGCTTCTACTACTCCGTCGAAGAACTCGGCTAGCTTGACGCTAGTTTGCGTGTTCTTGTCGGTGGAGTACCCGAAGTCCGGCACCTTCAGGGCAGTAAGCTCCTTGTCGATGTCCTCGGCGGCGCTGGCAAGCCTGTGTGTGAAGATCCCCACGTTATCCCTAAACTTCTTGTGGGTTGCAATATCGTCTTGAAGCAGACCCTTTTCCTTCTGGAGCTCTGTCATTAGAAGCCCTTCGCGCTTTCTAGTGGTGTCGAGCGTCTCCTTCAGCGTGGTCAGCTTCAGCTTCAGGTCTGCTCTGGAGTCGTTGGCGGCGGCAAGCAGATTGTTCTTCTTGGCTATGGTAACTTGCATCTCCGCCAAAGTGTGGGTCACCTTTGCCCTCTCACTTTCAAGCGTTGAGAGCTTGTCACCGTTTGCCTTGAGGGCGGCCTCTAGTCTTGCCACTTTCCCCTCCGTTTCCTTTCTGTTCACTTCTGCAGCAGCGACAGTGTTGGTGGCCTCCACCAACTTGCTGGCGTACTCTTGGGCCAAGGCTTCGATTTCCTTCTGGTGTTTTTGTGCCTGCCCCTGGGTCCGCTCTGCGACAAGTCTTGCCACCTCCTCGTCTTTCTGTCGGAGGGTTTCGGCAAGTTTCCTCTTGCGCTCGGCAAGTTCTTCTTCGTGGGCATCAAGGTCCACTTTCCGCTGGTTCAGGTCACCGGCCTGAGCAGACAACTCCTTGGCGGTCTCCTCCTGTTTTTGTTCAATGTCTTGCTTCATCAGGAGGAGGGCCTGCCGTTCTTCGGCCAGCTGTGCCCGCTTGGCCTCTAACGCATTAAGAGATCGCGCGCGGACGTCCGCCAAGATCTCCGCGCGCCTCAACATGTCAGCTTCGGCCTTCTCGATGAGCTCCTCCCTAGAAGCTAGCTTCTCCCGTCGGGCGCGATGAAGATTCAGCAGCTTTTGAAGCAGTTGCTCCTCTTCAGACATGCTGCTACCGCTGGCGCCTGGCGCATCCACAAGCTGGAGCCCGGCAGCGGCAAGGATCTCCTCGTCCACAACATCCTCCTCGGTTGGCGCTCTAGAGCCCACCGTCCAGGGGAGGCTGACGTAGACGTTCTCGCCGACCCGGATGTATTTGCTTGGCGGAGGCGAGTTGGGAGCTGCCGCCTCGTCAGTGGTTGAAGGACCCGTGGTCGGAGTAGCGCCTGGCGCTCCTGTGGCCTCAGGGCCGTCAGTACGACCACCGGCTCCCTCGCCGGCCTCCTCAGCAGCCTTCTGGGCGGCCTCAGCTTCAGCAGCCTTGGCGGCTTCATCGGTGGGCGCCTTGGCGGTATTATCCTCGGCGGCCTTGCCGGCCTCTTCGGCAGCATTGGCAGTTTCTTTGTCGGCAAGCTTGTCGGCTGCCAGCTTGTCGGCCTTGGCAGCGGCGGCCTTGGCGGCCTCGTCGTCGACGGCCCCTGTGGTGTTCTCCTCGGCAGAAGAGTCAATGTTCATTGGCTCCACCGAGGAGGGCTCTGCCAACCCGAGAAGTAAGGCAAAAAGAGCTTCAGGAAGAAATTCAAGAAGACAAAAGAAAGAAAGCAGAAAGAGTTTTGCGGCAAATGGGTTTACCCGTGTTGAGCTCAGGAGCGGTGGGCTCCCCTCCCCCGTCAACGTTTGTCATTGGGATGGGGTCGCCAGCACTGGTGCTTGGCACTTCGGCGCTTGCCGGCTCCTCTTCGTGGCTCGGCTCGCTAGTGGGAGCCCTTACCGGAGATCTTCTCCTTGGTGGTGTGGTCGAGGGGGGTGGTACTTCTGGAGCACCTTCAGATGGCTCCACTTGCTGCTCCTCTCCTACACGCCCAAAGATGTCAGTAACAAAATGCTTGTTCCTCAGCGACCGCCAGCGAAAGGTAGTTGGAATACTTACGCTGGGGGCTGCGCTGGGGGCTGCAACGAGGGCTGGGCTCCGAGCTGGTCGGGATGGTCTCAGACGCTCTCCCGGTGGTTGCCGTGGGCTCATCTTCGACGACCACCACGGTCTTGCTCGTCGAGACCTTAGCTCTCTTCCTTGTCCTCTCCGCCAAGGTTTCCTCCCTACGGAAGCAAGGCCGGAGCGCGACAAGTGAGGACAGAAACAAAACCTTACAAAGATTGAGGGTCGCGGCAAGGGAACTTACTCTTCCTCGTCGTCCTCTTCGCTGAGAGCGGAAAAATCAAAGTCCGCCTCCGTGTGAGGAGGGGGAGGAGGGGGGGCTGGACTCCTTGGCCGCTTGGCGGGGGTAGTAGCAGCGGTCTTTGATGACCCTGCTCCAGTTGCCGGGGCCGCGTGAGACGCTCCCGCAGCACCAGCCCTTGCCGTGGTCGAGCGCGTCGAACGGCGCTCTGGCGATTGTTGAACCTCTTGCCGCTCAGCCACTTTGCCAAGCCTACGAAGGCGTTTCCTCCTCCGAGGGGCTGGGGACTCTGACTGCGGTGGGCTTTCGGTGCCCTCCTCGGAAGAGGAGCCCTCATCCTCCGAGCTGCCTGACTCGTCGGCAGGCTGGCTTGGCCCGACATCCTTGCCGGGTGCGGCGAGCTCGCCCTTCCCGGCAAGCATCCCCTGCTCGGAAAGGATCTCCTTTTGTGCCTCGTCGAGCTCCGCCAAAGTATAACCAAAATCGCCAGCTTCCCTGGCGAGCCTGTCCTCCTCCACTCTTCGAGCAATGAATTCTATTTCTTGCTCAGTGGTGTTGCGGACGAGCCACTCTTCCACCCGGACCTGCTTTTCGACCGTGGAGTCAAAGAATCGCCGCACGTCTTCTTCGAGCGGCACGTCCCAAGTTGCTTCAACGCTGTGCGCATTGCAGAGCGGCATCATAGCGATGATTGCACTCAATGCGGAGTTGTTGCAAAGGGGCACGATGTGCTTCGGCAGCGTGAACGCCTTGTCGCGCTTCTCTGGATCTGTCTCTTGCTTGAACAGTTCTCGCATGAAAAAGTCATGCTGCAGAACTGTGAAGTTGTTGATCAGTCCAGGGCGCAGCCGCATGATATCGGCTGGGTTCTTCCAATCAGAGGCCGGCCTTCCTCTCTGCTGCAGAGGAGCAATGCGGCGGCGGAGGAAGTCTGCGCCAACCATCCCTATGGTGAGCCCGGCCTCCCTGAGCCGTATGATCCTGGCAGCGGCAATCTCCAGCTTTTTGTCCTGGGGATCCAGATCGCTCCAGTCTGTGCCACGCGCTGCTAGGGTCTTGCGAAGCTCACAGTATGGTGGCGGCTCGTCGTCAATGATCCAACACCATTCAGACCGGATTTCTCCCCATCTTGGGCGGAGATCCCCCTTCAGATAATGCTCCTTGGCGCCCAATCTTGAAACGAACGAGACGCCAACAGTGAGAGGCTCCCCCTTTTCAGCACGGGGAGTGAAGTAATGCCTGAACAGCGCGGTGTTGGGTGCGACGCCGACGAAGTTCTCGCACAGATGCGCAAATATTGCCATGGTGGATACGGCATTCGGTGTGAGATCCAGCAGACGGAGGTTGAAGGTGTACATGACGTCGCTGAAGAAATCCGAGTACGGTGGGCAGAGCCCGCACCAAAAGTAGCAAGCGAAGAAGGGGTACTTGCTCACTTCGCTCTCGTCGTTGGCTGGGCGAACGCGGGTGGCCGGATGCGCCTTGGTCCTCGCGGCCCACATGCCTTGGAACTTGGCCTTCAGATCCGCCCCCGTGAGCGTCGGAGCGAAGAGCGCGTACTTCTGCCTCTTCATCTGCGCCTGGGTCTCCGTCCTTGAGGACTTCCCCGTCTTCCCCTTTTCTCCTTTGGGAGGCATGGCGAAGGCGGAGCTGAGGACCGAGGGAGATGCGGACGCGCGCGGTGGCGGAGGATTGGGAAACCGCTTTGTTTTAGAGCGGAGGAAGAAGAAGGCGGAGATTTGGAGATCGAGAATGGTGAGAGGGGTGTGTGAGTGCTTCTGCAGGTCCCTCCTTTTATGGGGAAAGATGCGGAACCATCCGCCCCTTCGTCATTCGAGATGGCTGCGCACGCTTCCCATGCTCCGCATTCAACGCGCGACGCGTGGGAGAGCGTGCAATTAAACAGCATAGGGACGTTTCGGCTTATCCCAGCCACGCGTGCACGTGCACTGTTTGGGCCTGGCCCAACAACGCCCGGCACATTGTGTGGCCCAGGCCCGGGGGCTCCTGTCGGTGTACTAGAATAGGGGTACCCTAGTACCCCGTACTTGTGCACGGGCAGTAGTAGCATCCCGCGGCCAGGCTTGCGGGAGGACAGCCAGAGAGAAGCTCAAGATTATTAAGCCATTCAAGAACAAAGTATACAAAGCAAGAGTTAAGGCCCCGGCAAGAGGAGCTTGCCGGGAGGGACAGCTGAGGCCCAGCCTGGGCATTGCTGAAGCAGAGTACTTGCCGCGGCAAGGTACTTGCCCCGGCAAGTCATTGGCTGCGGCAAGTTATTGGCTGCGGCAAGATAGCGGCTGCGGCAAGGTACTTGCCCCAGCAAGTTACCTTGCGCGGCAAACTATGGGTTGCACCAAGCTGTCAGGTGCGGCAAGGTCTTGCCGCGGCAAGCGTTACTGTACCACTATGCTACTGTGCTGCTCCGGTGCCTCTGCCAGCGTGGCGCTCTGGGCCCTTCCAAGTGTGCGTGGTAGGGCACTGTGTGGACGGCGGTGCACTGTAGATATCGGTGCAGCAGCAGGTGGGATAGGCTTTTCCCACGTCCAAGACGTCCGGGTACATGTATGTGGACAGCAAAGGCATGGGCATTTAATGCCCTTGTCCCCTGCCGTCAGTGGTAGGTAGGACATGTCATCCTGGTAATAGTGGCCTTACTGTAGCAACTTTCCACCTCTACCTTTACTGTTTGCCACCTGTTGGTGACCCCTTTGTGCGTAAAAGGAGGCCCATAGGCAACGTGAAAAGGGGGAGGAACTGGAAAAGGGAGAACTCCAGTATTGTACGCAGCTACTCGGTACTGTAGCGCTCCTGGAGCTAGAACAATCATACAGATAATAAACCAAAAAGCAGGAGTAGGGTTTTACGCATCCGTGCGGCCCGAACCTGGGTAAATCTCTCTCGTGCACTGTCGTGTTCTTCGCTAGATTTGCTCTTCGTGCGACCGTCTCTCCCTGCCGAACGTAAAGGGGTCCTTCTCTGGGTCCCATAGGTGATCGCGGATTCGTCCCCGACATCAGGCTCGGTGAAGACAACAACTCTTCAACACTCAAAGCCGAAACCTATCCGTCTAGAGAGTGCGCAGCTCTCAAGAGTAAAATAGGTACAAGAACTCTCACTCAGAACTATTGTGATGCTAAACCACTGCTAAGTTTGGGCTCTTGGTCTTTCTCTCGGTGGATCTTAAACTCAAATCACTCAGAGAGGGGTTGCTCAAATCAATCTTCTTAGAAATCTCAAGCGGAGCAGCCAACGGACAAAGTTGGAGCGGGCTGGCTATTTATAGCCGCAGCCTTCCCTGATGGGAAATGACCAAATTAGACATCGGGATCAGCCAATGGCCAAATGACACGAATCCAACGGTCGGATTTGAGCACAACGGTAACATTACTTGGGGAGCAAGTAATGCTAACTCCTCGGTCTGAGACAAATCTCTCGCAGCGAAGAAGATCACAGTCAATTGCTGGCAAGTATTTGCTCGGAGCACAAAGAGATTTCTCTCGCATCTTTCATAGGTTATGGCTAAGCATCACAAATCGATCTAAGCATCGAGAACCTATACCCCTCTTAATAGTACGAGGTCCTATGACTCGAAAGAATGAAAGAAGAACAACAAAATGAATAATATGTCTTCACTTTGTTTTCGTCTCCCATCGCTGCAGTCAATTTCTTCGGACGACAGTACCGAATCAAAAGCTTTGCTTCAGCAGTAAACTTTCGAGGGGTCAATTTCTTCACATCAATCTTCTCGACTCTATTGCTTTAATAATTATAGCTCGTTCTTCTCTTCAACGCAGATATACTTCGGTGAAGTTCCTCGAACTCAGCACCAGAGACAACATTAACTTTGGTTGTGTATGGACTTTTTCTCTCTGTATGCACTAGCAAACAAATCAGTCCGTACCTGTTTCTGTCAACAATCTCCAAAACACAAGGTAGGCAGATATTGCACCAACAATCTCCCCCTTTTTGGACGATTGTTGACAAAGCAAATCACATCGAATGATAGATAATGAATGGAATGTAATGCGAAGAATAATGAAAGACGAGAGATAATTACAAAGATAAAATATTCTCCCCCTTAAGTTATGCTTCAGATCATGACAAACCAGAGGAACAATATTATTCTCCGTATGAGTGTCATTGACAAAAGATCTTATACTTGAGTTCTTTCAATGCACTCGACGGTGTCTGAGGTGGTTCATGTCACAAAATCTTCGAAGAAAGTTAGATGTAAGATAAGCGTTGAGTGATTTGTGACAAGGGTATATCATGAAGGCTTTCTCAGAACACAATTTGAATCCACATGAGATGTTGTTTTCCTGCATGATAGGTATTGGATGTAAACAGAGCAGGAAAGAGGATATAAGAGAGTTGCTCGAAATGGATGTGCTTAAGATGTGATTTCCCTGCAGTACAGAGGATAATACAAGAGATACTTGCGAGGAAAAAGCACTTTGTCAGTGGATCATATGGCCTTCTCGAAAGGCATAAAAGTTTATAGACTGCATTCTTTTCCTGCGAGGTTAGATGATAAGATATAATAATCACTGCATATCCAATAGCGACAGTTATAGTTCATTTTGTACTTGAAGTACTTCTCCAAATTAGTATCATCCCATGATGATTCTCTGTTCTTCTTTGAGGAGCAAATATGTTTCCCTGTAAGATAGATAATTATCGAAGATAATCATTCATAGGAAAAACACATTCGATGGTACCTGCAGACAAATAGTGCAAAGCAAATGATATTGCAGGCGGGGGTTATTAACGTTACATGACGTCCGAGTGTTTCAACGCCACAAGCAGTGCGATAAGTTCATGAGGCAAAATGTTCAAGGGAAAACCAAAGAGTGAATGAAAACACCCTACAAACCCCAAAAAACTATCACTCGATGTAATTCTCCCCCTTTTGTCAACAAGTGTCAAAAAGGAAAGAGAAGACATACGAGGAATTACTCCGTGGGAGTGTCTTCCGAATCCGAATTAAAACCACTTGATGAATCAGTGTTTGAGGAGTGAGGAATGGTCGAGGCGGAAGTAGGAGTAGCAGCCTGGGCTTTGGAAGACTTAGAGTGATGAACATCTGGCTTGTGGACAAGAGTACCGGCAGTATCTGCAATTTCGTCATCATGATTGATAAACAATAGATCCATTGAAGCAGAACATTGTGGGAGCACTGGAGTTTGTCTTCGGATGCGCGGAACAGCAAGCAAGTCCAGGTAGTCATACTCCTTGAAGAGGCCCTTTTAGCTAAATCCTTGCGAGAGTAATGCTTTCTCAACAAGGTTCATGAGCGCTTCCTTGCATCCTTCTCATGTAGAAGAATTTGACGAGTGTGATTATGAATCAGATTCAGCTCAGTCATCAATTCCACCTTTTCTTTTCTATCCATCTTAATGTGTCTCTCCAGAGTCTGCTGCGTGTGAATACAAATCTCATAGAGAGATGGATTTTCCTCATGAGGGATTTCAACCCTGGCTTCCTTGACCTTCTGAGCATTTTCAGACGCAGAAGCATTTGCAGTAGTATCAACAGGTTCCTTTCCTTTGCCACTATCCTTCACAATGCGCAGAGTGTCACAAACAGGTGGCATGAATACTTTCATTATGTAAGCCCAGAAGAATTTCTCATTTGAGAGCTGCTCGATTGCGAACATGATCCATGGAGCATAAGGCTTTAATGACTGAGGGCTATCTGTTGTGCAAGCGAGGTTTCGAATGAAAAGATCTGGAATGTCAAACTTGATTCCTTGAGATATTGCCAGAAGTGCATTCCCCATGATGCCTTTGATGGAGTTTGGCCTGTTAGTTGGCGTGATGGTATTGCACAGAATGTGAAATAATAGTTTGTTGTCATAAGCCAACTTCAGATCAACATCCATGCATTCGTCACCTACCATGGTGAGATCCATCATGACGTGGAGTTGTGCTTCGGACACTTCCCAGAAATGCAGCTTGTGCTCTCTATCATTCTCAAACTCACATTGAGGAATATTTATCAAGGCCAGAAAATGATTTGCCGAACATTTGATTCTTTCTCTGCCAGTCATCCATTCAAGCGTCCAGGTTGAGGTATTTCCAAGTTCTCCTGAGATATACAGTGTGGCATAAAACTGAAGAATAATATCTTTGTTCCAGCCATGATTGAAGCACATGAATCCCTTCAGTAGAGCATGTTCAATATGCTCAATTGCGTGATGGAAACAGGGCATTTTCTCAAATTCAGCGAAGTTCAATATCTTATGATTGAAAATTCTGTGCTTGCCGAACAAGATCCGAGCATAATAGACAGCTTTGTCCTCAGTCCAGAACCTTGATGACAATGAAGTTCTTTCTCCTTCGTAAGGGCTGACCCCAAAGAATGCAAGCTCTGAGGAATGAAGTTGTTCATTGAATGATTCGTAAGGGCCATTGGGGCCATACTCAGCTAGAAACAACGGAAATGATTCCTGAGGATTTTTCCAATATTCTTCATCACTGATTTCCATCGGCTGAACATCATCAGAGGCTAGCACATTCTCATTGATGGGCTTTAATGGAGCAAGTGGCCTTATAACTGTTTCTGGAGCTGATGGCATGGGAGCACTGGTCTGACCTTCAATTTTCTTCGCTGGAACTCCTTCAGCGGCTTTCTCATTCTCAGCCACTAGGGCCTTTTCTTTCGGAGAGTTCTCAATGGTGGGTGCCATGACAACTTCTTCAGACTCTTGAGTCACAACTTGTTCTCCTTCAATCTATTGCGGCAACACTGGTGGTACAACTGTTTGTTCTTTCTCTTTGGGAGCCATGGGCTCTTCCAATTTCTTCTCTTCCTGTTCTGGCTGTGAAGCCAAAGAACTAGGAGCAGGATCAACCTCCATCTGGGTAGGGGCACCAGATGAGGAGACGAGGGTGGTATTTCCTCGGGAAGCAACTTGCTCCCCTCAACCTTTTCATCCTCCTTGGTGGATCCGGAGGGTTCAGCTTGAATTTTTGTCAAAGGCGATGAAACTGCCTTTTCCATCTCAATCTCTTCATCAACTCTTTCCTCAGGAGCATTTTGCTCGGGCACGACATTCACTTCATCAGGATTCACCAGATACATGTCCATTACATCAGATTCTTGTTCCACTGAGGTAGGAACTACCGCAGGCTCAGCTTGTTGCTCGGTTTCTTCCTCGGGACGAGGGGATGGTGGTATCTATTGCAGTGGGACACTTGTGTCAACAGGTGCATCAGTTGTTACAGATTGGATACGATGATCCTTGATATCTTTCGGCTTGCTGGCTCTTGCCTGAGGTCTCTGACGTTTCTCTTATTTTTCTCTTCGTCGAGCAAGATCTGCTTGATGCTTGATCCCAACATTTCTACGATCACAAAGTTGAGAAACATCCAACTTTAGCTTAGAATGCCACTCAATCTTGTTGTTCCTCATAACAGTGAGGGCTTTGGTGATCTCAAGGATTCCCTTGTTCACGTCTTTCCTCTCAGATTCAGAGCGAGCTTCATTTCTCATTTTCTCAAGCAGTTTCTTGTCCTCTACAGCCTGGTTCAGTTCCTTGGTAATTTCCTTCAGCTCAGAGAAGTGATGTGTTACCATCTTGGTAACATCATCAGGCAAACCCAGACTGCTCAACTTAGATGTATTTGCATCATAAGAAGCACCTTCAATGATGTCAAACATAAGATCAAAATCATATTCCTTTGTGGAAGCAGGAACAATTTTCTTCGCCTTCTTGGCAGGGACAACAGCTTTTTCATCGGTCATCAACTTTCTCTTCGCCACTGGGGCAGCAGAACCCGAAGGTTTTTCTGATGGGATGGGAGCAAGCCTTGGTGATGATCTCACCGGAGGCGAAACCTTTGCTGGAGAGGGAGTTTGGTACGGCTTATCAAGCAGGGCTTTTTGATCGTACATGGGAATTTCTTCGCCAACATTATCATCAGAGTCATCAGACAAGGCAACTGCAACCTTCCATGATTTTCTAGCAACAGACTTCTTCTTCGAAGCTCAAGGAGAAACAGACTTCCTCTTCTTCTTTTCTTTTCGGGCAGACCCCTTTCCTTCTTCTCCTGCACATCTTGTTGAGTTAACTCAACATTTCACTGTTCCACCTGATTTTTCTTCGCGGCTCTTGCCTCACGCTTGGCCTTGGCCTTTTCCCTCTTTGCAACCTCCTCAGGAAAATCAGCAATGATTTTTAAGGAATCAGCATGAGCATTGGGAGGCGGTGTTGGCCTTACTTTTTCATCATCTTGTCGAAGGCACCCCTCTGCTATGCAGTCATTCCAGGGAGGAGTGAATGCAAATAGAATCTGGTATTTTCTTCAGACATTCTCATAGTTGAACCACTTCTTCGCCCAGTGACGGCGAATCTTCTGCAACCTGTTGTTTCTATCTTGAGCAGTTTCTACTCCAGGTGGAGTTTTGTAAGTTTCAGGGTACGACATTTCAGCTGCGGTGTTCCTCTCTCTACTGCGACCACCCTTCTTGGGATTACCGTCAGAGAATAGGGTTTTGGAGTCGGTGACTAGCTTATCCTCTAGCTGACTGTGCGCTGAGGGAATATCATCATCTTCTTCAGTAGATTATGATTCGTATTTCTTCTTTGGAACTTTTGGCGGCTTAGCTGATTTCCTTTCAGCCACCTTTGCTTTATCAGCCACTCGCGGCTCCTGTGGAATTTCTTCCTCCGACCCAGAATGCTCTGCCGAACTGTTTGCCATGACCACTCCTGGGAGAATAACAAGGATCCGAAGGAAAACAGGAAGAAGTCACAAACATGCACAGAAGCATTTTGACTCAAAACAGATAATTTTTTGGAAGCAGCAAGAAATCCATAGCATACATGTTGCAAGATATCGTCGAGAGAATTGCAATATGCCTTAAGACAGAATACCAAATCCTCTAATCTTTTAATGTATACCAAATGAACCCTAGATCCAAAAAGACCGCTACGAGGAACTACTACAAACCATACAAGTCATGACTTAGTGAATCCTAAGGATCTACCGCAAGAAAATAAAACAAGTTAAATGGTGTTGGGAAGAACTGCCCTAGAACAGAAGAGGGATAGCGCTAGTTCCAGATCTATACGCCCTAGCTTGGCAATATAGAACAACTACGGCAGCGCGGGAGAGAAGGAGTTACCGCACTGGCGCGACCAACGGTGATGGGGCTTCACCGGAGTTGCACGGCGAGGCTCGTCGTCGACGCTGCTTCGAGCTCGGGCTCGGGAGGAGAGTGAGAGGAGAGGAGAGGTTTGAGGCCAAACAGAGAATGAACTAAGGAAGAAGAAACCTGGAGAGGGGGTTTATATAGCCTGAGGGAGAAACCACCCCCTCCGAGATCTACGGCCGAAAAACCCGGGACGTTCCACATTCAATGGACAGGACCACGAACATGAGATCGTGGGCACATGTCAGCCATTTCCTGCGAAAATCTCGGTAACTGAACTGAGTGCCGAAGGGTTTGAGGAAGCACAAGTGCCAAAACAGATGAAATTTCAAAGTTGATTTCATTCGCGACCAAGGACGTCGGAGTGAAATCACCTTCAGATCAAGTTGCATGTTTATGACAAGAAAGAACCGAGTAAGAACCTGAGAAGAAACTGACTCGAAACACAAAACCAAACGAAGGAAAGCACAAACACTTTGAATGAAAACCCAGAAAGATAAGCACTAATAATAATTGATCTCAGGGCTTATGATGAACATGAGATATCCCTGAGAGAAATTCCTGCATGAGATGATTAGTTCTTCTTCACAACCCACACTTGCGTGGGAGGTGAGGATCTCATTTGCTTGAACTGAGTGGGAGTATTCCTTTGGTGAGGCCTGCGAAACACTTGTGCACTTTGATGATAATCATATGAACAGGCATTGAAGTTATTTCTAGAAGCATGTATGTAATGATTTGAAGATGTACGCCTGTACTCCTTCTGATGTAGGTTAGGATGATAATCATTCGTGAATAGCACTCGAGTAGACTGAGAATGATAACCATTTCCTCGTCGAGAGTTATCCTGCACAGTCAGGTTAGCAATGACAGACAGATTTTTAATAGTGCACTTCTTTACCCAGATTGGCTTCTTGGGTGCGCCTGACCTGCAGTTAGTTCCAACATATCGAGCGAAAGCTTTGCCATCCTGTTGTTTGAAGATTTTGCAATTTGAGTCACTAGACTCGTCAGTATCAACAGGAATGGGTGAGAGATAACTAGTTAAAGTTTCAGGTTTGAGAGTTTTACTCTTTGCACGAACCCAAGTTGTTCGAGGATATTGTTCGGGAGTCCAATAGGATCCATCCACATTGAGTTTCTTTTCGAAACCTAATCCTTCCTTCTGAGGATTTTTTTGAAGAATGGACTTCTTGAGCATATCACATAGGTTTTGATGCCCTTTTAGGCTCCTTAGCATTCCAGTCTCAAGTAGACCCTTTAACCTGCAATTTTCTTCAGTAATAGCAGCAAAATCCTCGGCAGAGGGGTTAGTAGTACCAACTTCAGTAGTAGCAATATTCTCTATGACAACATTAGAGGTTTCAGCATGAGAATCAGCATTGCTACGTTCTAGGCATTTTAAGCATGGAGGTACAAAATCATCAGGAAGTCGAGCAGATTGCTCGGCGAAGAGAGAAGCTTTTTCTAACACCAGCTCATTATGAGATTCTTTCAGTGACACGAGTTATTGATTCCTGTTAAGGATTTCAGCTAATAAACTCTCGTAGTCAACTGTAAGTGAATCATATCGATTGGTAAGATCATCAACAGTTGATGAAAAAGCATCTTGCTCTTCGATCAACTTTTGATTCTTCGCCATCTCTTCGACCAGTAATCCCTCGGTTTTCCTGAGATTTCTCTCGAGCATTTCAAGGTCATCATGTTGGGATTTAGCAATGTTGACCAGCTTGGCATAAGAAATATATTCAGGTGAATATTCGTTCATGGATCTTTGGCGTTTTGCAGATACCTGATCCTTTGATGATTTTGCCATGAGACAGAAGGCGGCTGGTTCATCATCACTTGAATCATCATTACTTGAAGTATCATTATCAATATCTGATTCGCTAAAATCCTTCGATGATTCAGTGGCAACATATGCATTGCTTCTCCCAATCCTTTAGTAGAATTCTTCATCATCTGATTCAGTGTTAGTAGCTTCTTCTTCGGAGTCCAAGGTCAGATCAGCACATGCTCTATTCAGCCGAGACATCCTCTTCATATTTGATTTAATGGTAGCTCTAGCTTTCATGTCAGTGACTGGTCTCATCGAAGAAGATGATGGAGATGCAATTTCCTTCGAGAGCTTAGTATGATGATTTACTCGCGTAAAACCACTGCAGTGAAGATATTTCCATCTGCTGCTAGGTTTTCCTTCCCAGCCAGGGCAATCAGCGATGAGATGACCGTATAGCTTGCACTTGAAACACTTCATATCTTTTGGAGGCAATCTTCTTCGTGATGATTGTGGTGCATCACGCTTGTCATCATTTGTGAGGCAGAGATTTTGCCTTTTTAGATCACTTAGCCTTTGTGTGAGCATTTCAAGTTCTCTGGTGATGGAGTGTTGATTCTAGACATCTTCTTCTTCAGAACTGCCATAGTGTGAGAGAATTTCTCCTTCACTTTCCGAAGAAGATTCTTGATTGGTATTTTCCAGTTCCATCTTTTCTTCTTGAATTGACAGCAGTGTCATGACCTCAACATAGTGCAGCTCTTCATAGTCTGGTCTTTGTTTGATTTCAGCTTCAGTAGGATCGAAGGATTCATCAAGAGCGCTCAAAAGCTTGTTGACTATATCTCTGTTGGTGATATCAGTTACTCCTCGCTGATGTAGTCTTTCAACAATGTTTGTCAATCGATCAGTAAGTTCCATGGCACTTTCTTTACGAAGACTTCTAAATCCAGTGAACATAGCATGAAGCATTTGAGTGCGAGGATCTGATCTGGCAACAAATTCTTCATGAGCATTGTTGATAACACCCCAAATTTGCTTTGCAGTATTGAGCCTTTGGAACCGAAGGAAAATGTCTTTTGATAGACTGCCACAGATGATATCTTCTGCTCGAGCATCCAACTGCAGATTTGCTTTGTCATCAGAAGTCAGATTATTTTGTTGCTGAATGGTGTAGCCATCTTCCACAATCTGCCACAGATCATATTTGGTGGCCTGAATTCTGATTCTCATTCGTTCCTTCCAATAGAGATAGTCATTTCCATCAAAGATAGGGAATCTTTCAGAGTGCGAGGATCTACCTGCATACGACATACTCAAAACTACAAGGACGTTAGACCTTTAATAAACAGAGACAGGGAGTACCTGCTCTGATACCAATTGTTACGACCGAGAGTATATCGACCAGAGGGGGGTTGAATGTGAGATTCAAAATTTCTTCCAAAAGTTTTGAAGTTAATCCCAATCACAGCAGCGGAATAGAGTATCGAAGGAAATGAACTAAATCAATCTTCTTCGTCAGAAGCATATTCATCGATGAAAGCATTGACAACAATACAAACTTGATAAATCATAGGTTTTACTACAATGAGAGTAATGCAACATGCAAATAGATGTAATTGAATGAGACACAACATGGTACGTGTCGGTGTCAAAACCGGCAGACCTCGGGGTAGGGGGTCCCGAGCTGTGGATCTAGGATCAATGGGTAACAAGGGACGACGAACACATTATTTACCCAGGTTCGGGCCCTCTCTAAGAGGTAATACCCTACGTCCTGCTTGATTGTATTGATTGTATAATGTAGTTTATAGAGTAGATCTACCTTGAGATCAGTATGAGCTAAACCCTAGGCTACGGGGGGATGAAGATAGCTCTCCCCCTAATTACTACAACCCTCGGTTTATATAGACACCGATATGGTTAGGGTTACCGAAGATAGATTACAACAAGAGGGAAAGAGATCTCGTCCACCATTGACTTGGAGGGCACACCACGGCTTCACAGGTCTCCGGTTACCACACGGCTCCACCAGTCTGGCCCATGCACAATGGGCCGTCGCCCCGAGGACCCCTTAGTCCATGACTCCCTCAGTAGCCCCAAAACTTGCCTCCAACGCCGGGACTTGTATCCGGTATCCATTCCGACCAGTATTCGGTTTGCGGGGCGAGTTCCTCAGCAAGTCTTCCCCCTGTTCGGTACCAAGTGATGTTCAGAGTCTAAAACAGCTGTTTTACTTAACATCGAAGGTAGTAATAAAAATATCGCTCAAGCGTAAATAGTGCATTTATCTGACAACTTTTTCTCCTTCAACGAAGAGTCGCTTCCAGCCAAAACACCAAGCAGTTACTATTTCTCGAAGCGCTGCTCGAGGCTGATGCCACGCTTGACACGTCCCTTCAAGGGGGAGATCGTGTCCCGCTTTTCAGGGGATATGGTTAATGATTTTGATTCCCCTCGCCGCTCATAACGTTGTGGAGATATCAGGAAGTGGAGAGGCCAACGGCGTGAAAAAAGGGATCTCTGGCCTGCCCACAGTCTATAAAGGGGGGGCGCTACAGTCTGCATCCCACGCCTTCTCCTACCTTCCGCACTCGCGATCCTTCAGAGCTCCAGCGCCCTTTCTCCCTGCTTCCATAGCCAATCCCACTTTACCTCTTCCACCATGGCTGGATCCGGCGCCAATGGGAAGTGGGAGGCCTCCTCCATCACCAATGAGGATATACTAAAGCTGAAGGAGCCCGGTTACTTGCCGGCCAACATCGCCCATCGAGCCCCCGAAGAGGGCCAGATCATTCCTACACCCGAGCCGGGCGAAAGGGTAGTTTTTCTCCCCCATTTCCTTAGGGGGCTTGGATTTCCACTACACCCCTTTGTGCGGGGGCTAATGTTTTACTATGGGCTAGATTTTCACGATCTAGCCCCCAACTCCCTCCTCCACATTTCGACCTTCATCGTCGTCTGTGAAGCGCTCCTCCGGGTCCAGCTGCACTTCGGCTTATGGCTGAAGGTGTTCAACATGAAGCCCAAGGTGGTCGGCGGCGAGCACGCGGACTGCGGAGGGGCCATGATTAGCAAGCTGACACGGGTCCAGTGGCTGGACGGCCACTTCGTCAACACCGTCCGGATGTGGCAGAAGGAGTGGTTCTATATCACCGAGCCGAGGGAGGCCGCATGGGGAGCAGCCCCCGCCTTCCAGTCCGGACCCCCCACCAGATTGGCTTCCTGGACCACCAAGAGTCCGGATTGGGGATGTGTTGCCGATGCCAAAGCGCTGCAGAAGTGTGTCGACAACGTAATAGAGATCGGCGAGAAGCTGGTCGACGTGTTCCAGATCATGCTCCACCGCGGGCTCCTCCCTTGCCAAGAGAGGGCCAAGCCCATGTGGGAGCATGAGCCCGAGGATTCGGCCACTGTGCGACACCTCTTCGGCATGACTCCTGACAAGATATGGGGCCAACTATTCCATCCCCAGAAGGAGTGGCCAACCAAGGGGAAGGACATCGGTCTTGATGCCGTGAATCCCCCAAGGGAGGTGAGTGGCATGTCTCTTCGAAGAGTATTCGGATATTCACATTACATGAGATTCGATCTAACCTGGTTATATGGATTCTGCAGGGCTGGCTTACCAAGGCCAAGAAGATTAGCGACCCGCTGCCGCTGCCAGAGGGGCCCCGATCAGAGCAGCTGGAGAAGATGCTGGTGGTGGTGCCCTACAAGGCACCCGCTAAGAAGGGCAAGAAGCAAGAGGTACCGGAGGCTAGGGAGGGCCTCCGCCGCAGGATCCGTCTGGGCAACCGGTCCGGAGATGCTGCGGCCTCATCCATACAAGATGGGGGCGAAGAGGAGGAGGACGAAGAGGAGAGTGCCTCTTCGCACTCCAAAAAGAGGCCGGCGTCCGAGGACGCCGAGGAGGTCCAACCTTCCTCGGCCCCAAAGAGACAACACCGGCCTAAGCTGGTTATACCTGGCAGCTTGAATAACGAGAAGTCCGAGGCATCCGAGGAGCTCCCGAAGAAGGGATCCAGGGTCAAGCCCCCTGCCAGTAGGTAAGGCGTCTGTATTTTCAGCTATTATGCTTTCAGTAGTTTGTTTTAATTGAAGGTTAACCCCTCCGAATTGCAGTCCCCCGCATGAGCGCCCCACCGAGCAAATCTCAGAAGGGACGTCTCCGCTCGCCGAGCTGGCGGACAGTGGGTCTATGGCGCACTCCACGCCTCCTTTGGTCCCTGAAGAGGCTGAGGAGGTGCGGTCCCAAAGAACTCCTCCTCCTCCAAACACGAAGGGGGAGGTAGATGCCGTAATGGCCGAGGTTAGCACCTCGGTCACCAAAGACCAGGAGGGAGCGTCCCTCCTGGCCGATGAGGGGAAAGAGTCCGGGCCATCCGGACCCCCTCCATCGACCGCTCCCGAGCCTCCAAGGCACTCGACGGCACAGATTCCTCCCAGCAGGGAGGGGCCGGGGAGCCAACACTAGCGCCGAACACCTCCGCACGGGCGATGGTGGGCTGGCCGGACATGCTGGAGGAGTTGGTGAGCAACTCCATCATCGTTGAAGGGCACCGCACCCTTATGGGTGCGGTTATGCAGAGTGTTCAGTCCGTCCAATCCGGACTGAACGACGCTGTCCAAGGCCTTCTAATAGGCTTTGAGGCAAGTCAAGTAATGATCCTTCCTCATAATGCGGTTATAGTTCTTAGTTTAAGTAGGCCGCATACATAGCAGCCCCCGAGACTCTGCCAGGATCTTCGAAGAGACCTGCAGAGGATCAAATTCGGTAGGTTGGTTAACAATGTTGACATTTCTGATGCTAACGCAGGCATCTTCTGTGGCTGTGGCTGCTAATGCTGCGGCGTTAGAGGAGATGGATCGGAAGCTCAAGCTTTCCGATCAAGAGCTGGACCTTGTCAACAAACGGCTTGACGAGGCGCAAGGTAAGCTGTGTAAAAAGATGTGTATTTGCCAGATAGGGACTGGCCGGACCATTGGCTGATCCTTTATCTTGATGATTTTGCAGCTGCTGTCGCCGAGGTCGAGGGCTTAAAGGAGGCCCTTAAGAAAGTTGAGGCCAAGGTGGCCGAGAAGAGGACAGCCGCTGAGAGGGCGGTGTCCGAGCTTGAGCAGGCCAAGCGTGCTGCTAAGCAGCATGAATCTCAGGTAACCGAGGCCCAAGGGGAGCTCCAGGATTCCGCTGAGAAGCTTGAGGCCCTTGAGAAGGGGCGGGAGGAGCAATCCTCCCGTCTGTCCAAGGCGGAGAAAGATCTCCAGGAGGCGAGGAGTGACGCCCGAGGTGTCCGGGAGGAGCTTCGGCAAGCTGCACAAATTGCCAATGGTAAGAAATATTTATTGCAGAGTGTGTTCGGAGGCAACAGATTCGCCCTGCTGACGAGGGTCTGGTGCTCCGCAGGTGTCTTTGCTGAACTCCCGATGAATGCGACGGCCGCGGTGAGGCACTATGCCACTCGCAAGGAGGATTCCATGCAGCGGCTCTTTTGGTCACAATTTCCGGACTCCGAGCGTCCTCCCCTCCTCAGTGATCAAATGAAGCAGCTGATGGAGATGCATCGGATGTCCGAGCTAGCCTTGAAGGACCTCTGTGTCAGCCTGTGGCTGGCCGAGCCCATTCCGGACACCTACTTCGACCTTGTGCAAAGGCTGCGGGAGGCGCCGCTTCGGATTGACGCCGTGAAGTGGTCGGCGTGCCTTGAGGGGGTGAGGCTCGCATTTGCGAAGACCATGGTTCATTGGCCAAGGATTAATCCAATGGAGATGGCCACTGGTCCTCCGCCCCAGGGGAAGGAGCATCGCCGCCCTGAGCAGTACTTCGTATAGGTGATGACCGGAGCGCGGGCGATAGAGCGCCAGTGTTCGAAAAATGTAATGCTTGAGTAGATGTAGCAAGCTTGTACCAGGTGGGATTCATGCTTTATTATGCGCCCGACGAACTTAGTGATTAAATTTTGACTCCTGTGTGGTCGTATGTTAAGTTCTGAAAGCTACCAGTCGTCGGCTTCAGCCGCCAAGTGAATATCACGAAGGGTGTTTTGTTTCCGCACTGTTACCCTTAGCCAACGTCTTGGTGCCCGGAGGCGGTAGTGCGGGAACGAAACCAGGCGATCAGACTATTCGGTTTTACTGCTTTCACTTAGCCTTAGGAGCTTGACGGTGGGGACTAGGGACTAGCCCCCGGTGTATTTGTGATGTACTTGGGGTCGAAGCCTGCCCATGCCGATCACATGGTATGTGTTAAGACGAACCCTTCGTGTGACACGGCGAAATCGCCAACGATTTTTAGAGTCCAGCCTCGTCATCGGATCGCAGACCCATTCGCACTTACTATGACAATCAGTTTTCCGCTTTTTCCTCCTGAGGTACTTGACCGGGCGAACCAGTAGTACAATCGCAGGGGTTCTCCCTTTGCCCTCTTAGCCGAACAAGCGGAACATAAGGGGCAAACACAGGAGCCAGGCAACCCAACTATTGACCCAAGACATAGTTCGGAACAGATGCATATAGTGCAATATCCGAGACACCGGACACCTAGCGGGAAGCGGTGCCGGACTTAAAGATATTGAGCTGATGTATAAATCGAACTCGTAACTGATTAATATATTTTCATGCCGGGTTGTTCGAAGAGCGAGGAGAGAATCGGAAAGGGACAGAAAAATTGCAAGATGCAGATATTCGAACACCATAAAGGGTATTTTTTATTATTTCTCATAAGCTCAGGACGTCTAACCGTACAATTCGAGCTGCGAAGGCAGTACTTGCAAGAGAGAAAGAAAAAGAAAATTTACAGAGTAAAGGTTGACGCAGGGCCTTGATGCGTGAGTTGAAGCCTTCACTGTGCCCTGCTGCACGTCTGCGCCTTTACTTCTGATAGGTGGGGGTTGGGACCTTCGATGAGACCTTGATGGGCGAGGACCCTGCCGATGAAGCTTTAAACTTGGGGGTATCTGGAATTGGTCCCCGGGTTGTCCGAAGACGAGGTAATTCCGAAGTTCGGTTTAACCGAACATGTACTTCGGATTAATGTATGCCTCACGGCTGCCCATGGTATTTTGAGTGTGAAGTTGTGCTGACGAGGCACGTGGAGCGTGAAGAATGTGGGCGTGCCGTGGGGCGTGTATCCCTATTTGCGGCAAATGCATGCGGGTTCCCATGATGGGGAACGGGTTCGAACCCGTTTACTGTTGTCGACGGCCCTTACAGTGGGTCGGCATCTGGGCCTATATGGGCCGGTGTGGTCTTCGGCCGCTAGGGCCGCAGTGTGCTCTTCGGTTCGAAGTGAGCGTTTCTATGTTGCCGTTGATAGTTATGACACCCGAAGGACCAGGCATTTTCAACTTGAGGTACATGTAGTGCGGAACAACATTGAATTTAGCGAACGCTGTTCGGCCGAGGAGTGTGTGATAGCCACTGCGAAAAGGTGCAATATCGAAGATCAAGTCCTCGCTTCGGAAATTATCCGGAGATCCAAACACCACTTCGAGTGTCACGGTGCCCGTGCAGCGGGCCTCCACTCCCGGAATGACTTCCTTGAAGGTGGTGTTACTGGGTTTAATCCTTGATGGATTGATCCCCATTTTCTTCATTGTACCCTCGTATATCAAATTGAGGCTGCTTCCTCCGTCCATTAGGACTCTAGTGAGGTGGAATCCATCGATGATGGGGTCCAGCACTAGGGCTGCGGACCCTCCATGGCGTATACTGGTGGGATGATCCCTGCGATCGAACGTGATCGGGCAGGCTGACCATGGATTGAACTTTGACACTACTGGCTCGATGGAGTATATGTCCCGTAGCGCTCGCTTCCTCTCCTTCGGTATGTGGGTTGCATAGATCATGTTTACCGTCTTGACCTCGGAAGGGAAGGGTTTCTGGCCTCCACTATTCGGCCTGTGGGGCTCGTCATCGTCCTCGCTTCTTGGGCTTTTGCCCGAGTCTTCGGCTGTGAGTTTAACGGCCTGTTTGATCACCCAACAATTTCGGTTGGAGTGGTTGGCGGGCTTCTCTGATGTGCTTTGGATCTGGCAAGGCCTGTCCAGAATTGTGTCCAGCCTAGACGGGCCATCACTGTTGCCTTTAGGGGCTTTCTTTCGGGTTCCGGACTTCTGGTTTCGGAATCCGGCATTTACTGTCGTATCCTCACCCTCGTCGTCATTGTGGCGACGTTTATTCTTGCTGCGTCAGGGCTTTCCATTTCCGTCCCAAACCTCAGAGGTACCGGGTGTGTCTGGGTTGGTGTTCTTGCGAGCAAGCCAACTGTCTTCGCCCGCGCAAAAGCGGGTCATGAGGGAAGTAAGGGCTGCCATAGTTCTTGGTTTGTCCTGGCCGAGCTGCCATACAAGCCATTCGTCCTTGACACTATGCTTAAAGGCAGCCAAGGCTTCGACATCCGGACAGTCAATGATCTAATTTTTCTTAGTCAGGAATCGGTTCCAAAATTGTCGGGCAGATTCTCCGGGTTGTTGCGTGATGCGATTTAAGTCGTCAGCATTCGGAGGCCGGACATAGGTGCCCTGGAAGTTTGCTCGAAAATCATCCTCAAGCTCTTCCCAGCAACCTATAGAGTCTTCGGGAAGGCTGTTCAGCCAGTGTCGAGCTGGGCCTTTAAGCTTGAGTGGTAAATATTTAATGGCGTGGAGGTCGTCTCCTCGCGCCATGTGGATGTGGAGGAGGAAATCCTCTATCCATACGGCTGGATCTGTGGTTCTGTCGTATGATTCGATGTTCACAGGCTTGAAGACTTCTGGGAATTGGTGCTGCATTACCCTCTCTATGAAGCACAGGGGGTGTGCGGCGCCCCAAACTCGGGCTACGTCGCGACGGAGCTCTTTGGCCCTCCTACTCTGCTGCTGCTCCCGGACTATGTCGTTTCGGTTTAACCGATCGTAGTATCCTTCCCGGTATGCGGACAGATCCTCTCTAGGTCCGTAGATGGACCTGGTGCGGCCTCCACGAGCATCTAGGTCATGGCGAAGGTCGTACTCGTAAGTGGGCCGCACCTGATCCTTGCCGTGATGGTGAGGTGGGGCGATTGGATGTTTGGCCTCGTCAGCTTCCCTGTCCCGCCCTCTAGGGGGTCGGTCTGGCTGTTCGGCATTTGTATACGTCGGGTGTGTTGGCTCTATAGCCTCGTCGTCGAACTGGGGCAATAGGCTTCGTTTAGGATAACTCCTGGTTGGCTGATCGCGGCCGTACCCCTCTTCGGCAGCTATGACTTTAGTCCATCGATCATTGAGGGTGTCCTGTTCAGCCTTGATTTTGCGTTTTTGCTTCTTTAGGCTGCGGGCGGTGGCTAAAAGCCTCTGCTTGAACCGTTCTTGCTCCAGAGGGTCTTCGGGGACGATAAAATCGTCCTCCCCGAGACTGGCCTCCTCTTCAGAGAGTGGGAGGTAGTTGCTATCCTCGGAGTCTTCGTGGCTTTCCGGATTGAGCGGGTCCTCCTGCCCCGCGGGGTCATCGTGATGATGCTCGTTGGTTGCGTCTCCGGCGAGGTCATCCGTATTATTTACGGTGCCGTTCTCCTCCGAGTCTACATTGCTTGCTTGGCTTCGACGTGGTTTTGATCGACGGCGCTGTTTTCGGCGTTTGGGAGGCTCATCTCTGGGCTTGCCTCAGTCCTGCTCAGGAGTGTTGTTGCTGTCCTTTGGGGTGTCCACCATGTAAATGTCGTAGGTGGATGTGGCCGACCAGCGGCCCGTGACGGGGGGACCGACCTCAGCATTAGCCGCAGTTACATCCTCCTCGTCCATGTATTCAGCATTCTCCGAATTATAGTCTAATATATCGGTTAAATCATCGATAGTTGCTACCAAATGGGTGGCGGGTGGGGCGTAAAATTCCCTGTCGAACGCCTCGAAGGGTCGGTGATTGAAGGCGGAGGGCAGGTTCTCCTGGATAGTCATTTTATGAATTCGGTCTAGCGCCTCATTCAAAATATCGAGGGTTGCCGGACTTGAGGGCTCTAGGCCGGACTTTGTGGTGACGAAGCGGAGGTCGGTCTGTGACTCAACCGATCCTTGGTCCCGGACGGACCTATCTTCAGGATTCGGGACCGAAACCTCGAGGGGCACTGGATTGTCCTCGGAAACTGAGGGTGTGCTTTGACCCTCCTGTGCACCTTCCACGCCAATGTTTGAGGTCGGATCGTTTTGGGCCGGGGGTGACCCCTGGCCGCTATTCGCCGACTCAGGGTGCGGGCTCGAGGCCAAAAAGGTGTTGTGGGGGAGGAGCTCGGCCGAGATCGAATCTTGGCTTCTGACCTCTAGTTCTGCCTCGAGGGCCGGGGATAAATCCTCTGCTGATGTGAGTTCGGTTGACGGTGGGGTAAGGTCCCCTCTCTCAGGGAGTCCTTCCTGGCTCAAAGCTGTTTGGTGGACTGGGGCCGATTCACAGATCGGATCGGAGGTGTACGTCGGAGCAGGTGCGGCAAGGCCTGCGAGGGTGGTGAATCCGGTGAAAACCAAATCCCCCCGCGCGTCAGTAATGTACTCCAAATTGCCGAATCGAATCCGGTGTTCGGGAGTGAAGTTGTCGACCTGGTCAAGACGGCCGGTCGAATCAGCATGCAGTACGATGCTGCCAAAAGTGAAGAGTTGTCCAGGGACGAAGAGATCCATGGAACTGATGTCCTCTCCAAGGACTAAGCGAGCCATCGATCCTTCCGGTGATCCAACAGCGGAACTCTCAATGAAAGCACCAATGTCGGTGTCAAAACCGGCAGACCTCGGGCTAGGGGGTCCCGAGCTGTGGATCTAGGATCGATGGGTAACAAGGGACGACGAATACAATATTTACCCAGGTTCGGGCCCTCTCGAAGAGGTAATACCCGACGTCCTGCTTGATTGTATTGATTGTATAACGTAGTTTACAGAGTAGATCTACCTCGAGATCAGTATGAGCTAAACCCTAGGCTACGGGGGGATGAAGATAGCTCTCCCCCTAATGACTAAAACCTTCGGTTTATATAGACACCGATAGGGTTAGGGTTACCGAAGATAGATTACAACAAGAGGGAAAGAGATCTCGTCCACCCTTGACTTGGAGGGCACACCACGGCTTCACAGGTCTCCAGTCACCACACGGCTCCACCAGTCCGGCCCATGCACAATGGGTCGTCGCCCCGAGGACCCCTTAGTCCATGACTCCCTTAGTACGCACTGAGAAAAATACTATGGAAAGATATAACAGGTGAATCCGAGGAACAAGATGGTAACGAATGAATACAGACGATGAGAATGAAACAGGATGAACACAGATACGCAGGATGATGACAACAGAACAAAATGATCAAGTAATCTATCAGCACAGAGCACGAGTATAAAAATTGCAGAAGGAAATGCAGTAGAGTAAATAGAACCAGTGGTGCTCGATGGCGACAGAGATATTTGGTAGACCAGTTCACCCTTCTGCCAACGGGCTACGTCTGGTTGGAGGGGTTGTGACTTAACACGGAAGATAAACTCTCTTCACCCTATTCTCCTTCAATGCAGAGCTGATCAGACTCAGGTTGATTTCACTCATGGTAGATCCTTGTCGGTGATCTCCAAACCTTCGGTAGACCTTCGCGAACCACAATCACTCTTGGTTGCTGAAGATCAGGCTCGGTGAAGACAACAACTCTTCATCACTCGAAGACGAAACCTATCCGTCTAGAGAGTGTGCATCTCTCAAGAGTAATAGGTACAAGAACTCTCACTCAGAACTACTATGATGCTAAACCACTGTCTAAGTTTGGGCTCTTGGTTTTTCTCTCGGTGGATCTTAAACTCAAATCACTCGGAGAGGGGTTGCTCAAATCAATCTTCTCAGAAATCTCAAGCGGGGCAGCCAACGGACAAAGTTGGAGCGGGGTGGCTATTTATAGCCACAGCCTTCCCTGATGGGAAATGACCAAATTAGACATCGGGATCAGCCAATGGCCAAACGACACGAGTCCAACGGTCGGATTTGAGAACAACGGTACATTACTTGGGGAGCAAGTAATGCTAACTCCTCGGTCTGAGACAAATCTCTCGCAGCGAAGAAGATCACAGTCTCTTGCTGGCAAGTATTTGCTCGGAGCACAAAGAGATTTCTCTCGCATCTTTCATAGGTTATGGCTAAGCATCACAAATAGATCTAAGCATCGAGAACCTATACCCCTCTTAATAGTACGGAGATCCTATGACTCGAAAGAATGAAAGAAGAACAACAAAATGAATACTACATCTTCACTTTGTTTTCATCTCCCATCACTGCAGTCAATTTCTTCGGACGGCAGTACCGAATCAAAAGCTTTGCTTCAGCAGTAAACTTTTGAGGGGTCGATTTCTTCACATCAATCTTCTCGACTCTATTGCTTCAATAATTATAGCTCATTCTTCTCTGCAACGCAGATATACTTTGGTGAAGTTCCTCGAACTCAGCACCGGAGACAGCATTAACTTCGGTTGTGTATGGACTTTTTCTCTCTGTATGCACTAGCAAACAAACCAGTCCATACCTGTTTCTGTTAACGATCTCCAAAACACAAGGTAGGCAGATATTGCACCAACACTCTTGCAAGCTACGACTGTCCGTTTGCGCAAGCTCCATGCCATGCCCGTGCTGCTGCCGCTACCTCCCACGCGGGCTACACCCAGGGTTGGATCTTCATCTTCTTGTCCTTCCATTCGCTTGAAGCCCGACGACCGGCGTCCAATGAGGGCGGGAGTAAGAGCTCTGTCGGTCTGTCCAGCGATGGCTTGGTTAGGAGGAAACTAGACTGGAGGCTGGAGTGAACGAATTGGGGAATTCTCCTGCTCTGTCGATCGATATGGGAGGCGCTCGTTTGGACCGTGAGCCTGCTATTGGGCCTGCTTTGCACTTACGTTATTGGCCCATCCAAATTGAAACGTATTTCTTCATTTTTTTTACATTGCCTACTCGTGCACTGGGACGAACAAAACTAGCCAGGCCAACCTGGACGACTCAAACTAGATGAGCACTTTCCAGCCACCCGAGGCGGACGCCCATACCAGCCCCTACGGTGGCGCCGCCCCTTTTTGCGTGTATGATTGGGGTAGTGAAATGTATTCCAGTGGCACTTTTGATTTACCCACAGAATGGTTGAATTGCTTGTTTCTATGAACTTAGTTGGCCAATAATGAGAAGGATGCCAGTCTTTTCATCCTATTGTAGAATGCTTAGATCTCGATATGCTAAATATAATCGCATGAAATATACAGTAAAAGCCAGTGTGATGTGTGTTGCTACAACTAGTCTGACAACCCGTCCTCATATAACATATCAAGGACGCACCATCTTATCAGATTAACCATTCGACTTACCAATGCAGTGTGGGAAGAAAGAAGTATTGGGACTGCGTATCCAAGCAAGTGATGCCATGGACTCCTTCGTAGAACCTTGTAAGCGAAAAAGAAGTTGCAATGTGCCTGTACAAAGAGCTAGCGTAAGTTTAGTTACCTGCTTATCGGAATTTTAGGAAGCCATTGATTACAAAATTGTTCAATTACCTTGCTTGGCTTAATTTAGTTTGCTACTGATTACATAATGCCATAGCTTGTTAATCCTATTAGAGATTGTGCCTATCTATTTGTTTGGTACTTACTATTTATAGTATTACCTGTTTGACTGAACTTAAATAGCTACTTAAGCACGTAGATAGCTGGTCATATCTACTTTTAGGGTGCAGCAAAATTCATGTGTAATTTACCTTTTGACACCCTATTTTTTTAATTGGTTTGCTGTTATGACTTCTAGCACTAGTAATGTTTGCATGTTCATCGACAGACAACTGTTAGGTTTATATGAGGTACAACATCTTTTTAACTTATATATATGTGTCAGAATCATTTTGCTTACACCAAAGATATTTACAGATGTCTGTGTTGCTGGTAAATGGTACCAACTTGTTACTTTATACGTTGCCAAGAACTTGTTAGTTTTACTAGTTCATGTGTAATTAAATACGTTGCCAAAACTGGTTAGTTTTACTAGTTTGATGTTAGTTTCTTATGGCTCTTGCAACAATTTATTTATGATTGCTAACATCCAAGTTTTTAGGATCCAACTAAAACTCCGATGGCACAACAGGTATGTTTTGAAAAACTTCCTTGTTTACCTGGTTTGCTGTTGTAACTTGTTGCTCTAATCATGTTACCAACTTCAACTTTTCAGGATCACATTGGAACTCCAATTGCACAAAAGGTACATTTTCAAAAAAAATGTGTAATAGGTTTGCTGCTATAACTTGTTGCCCTAATCAAGTTACTGACTACTCAACTTTTTAGGATCCAAGAGAAACTCCAATGCCACAACAGGTGCCTTTTGCAAAAACTTGTTTGTTTAACTGCTTTGTTGCTGCAATCGGTTGCTCTAATCAAGTTACTGACTACTCAACTTTTCAGGATCCAAGAGAAACTCCAATGCCACAACATGTGCCTTTTG
Organism: Thinopyrum elongatum; assembly: GCA_011799875.1. Classification (NCBI taxonomy): domain Eukaryota; kingdom Viridiplantae; phylum Streptophyta; class Magnoliopsida; order Poales; family Poaceae; genus Thinopyrum; species Thinopyrum elongatum. The sequence goes on along the minus strand of CM022300.1, from coordinate 138,148,636 downwards.
CAAAACTTGTTTGTTTAACTGCTTTGTTGCTGCAACTGGTTGCAATGATGTTAATAACTTATACTTTTCAACATCCAATTGAAACTCTTTAATTCCTTGTTAGTTTAACTGGGTTGCTGTTCTAACTCCCAGTTGAGATATTTTGCTAACTTCAACTTTTCCGAATCCAATCGAAACTGTAATGGCAAAATAGGTTAGCCTAAGATCAAAGAGCGAGGTCCCCATGGACGTTGGATCATCCCAGAGCAGTGGCACCAGCCCAACCGTCACTACAAAAAAAAGACACATCCGTGACATTATGGCCCGGACGAATTTTTTTTCAAGCTTATGACACTTCTATGACGATAATTGTGACAAAAACACGTATAATCATAGATGTGGTGGGCTCCTACTTCTATGACAAAAAATCATGATAGAAAATGGGCTTTTCGTCCTGGGCGGGCCGGGGACGCACCTACATGACATTCTTTGGGCCATCCATGACATAAAAAATTGTGGTAGAAGTGAGGGCAAGGAAATTTTCTCGGAGTTCCCGGTCACGGTGGGTGGTCGGGGCCGAGCGATGCAGTGTGGTTTGCGCATTTCTCTCATACGCGTGCGTGTGTGCGAGGCGTTCGCTAACTGAACCTGAGCGCGATGGAGAGGCGTTCGTACTGAACCCGAGCGATCGATCTCGCCCTTGCACTACCTCTAGCCACTGAAGTCGATCGATCCTTCGCTGCCTAACTAAACCCGATCGATCCTTCTCGATGCTTACTAAAGCCGAAGGGACCCATACATGCGAGACGTAGCTGGTTGGGTTGCCTCTCGATGAACAGTGCCCGTTGCTGCCTCGCGCGTGATACACGTAGACACGAGTCGAGACGCATCGATCGATTGAGTCGGTTGGTTGGCTGTGGATGAACAGTTCCCCGAGGGGGTTGGATGAACAGGACCCCGATGAGGCCGCCACAGCCCAGCCAGTTGGGGGTTGATGAACAGGACCCCGTGGAGGGCTGGAAGAACAGTAGCTGGTGGAGGTTGGAGGAGGTCGATGGTGGATGAACAGTAGCCCGTTGAGGCTGGAGCGAGGCAGTAGATGGTGAACAGGACCCCGTTTCGACCGTAGGCACTCGAAGATTAGTCTGTTTCCTCCGTTTTGCGGTACACCACACCCCTCCCGATCAACAGGACCCCGTTTCGACCGTAGGAGGTCAAAGATAACTCCATTTCATCCATTTTGCGGTACGCTAGACCCCGAGCCGATGAACAGGACCCCATTTTGACCGTAAGCGGTCAAACAGAAGGCCGTTCCTCCATTTTGTGGTACGCCAGACCCCTCCCGATGAGCAGGACCCTGTTTCGGATGTTCCGTCCAAGCCGGTTGGCTCCCGATCGATGAACAGGATGCGTTCCGACCCAGTCGATTGCCTCCCGATGAACACGGCGCTGTTTCTCCGTTCTGGCCCAGCCGGTTGGCTGCCAATGAACAGGACGCAGTTGCTGTACGTGTTCGAGACCCCGCCCGTAGGTACGTACGTGGCCGTATTTTTTGCCGTGTAACTGTAGGTACGCGTACACGATTTAGATGGGACTGCCTGAACTGCTACGTCGAGGGCTCTACTACGACACGTGCCACTACTTACTCGGCCATGGTTCATCCTTGCAGAGAGACCGATCAACCAGTATATACGTACATGTTCGCGACCAGACAGACAACCCTACGTATGGTTCGACTGGGTGGGTCCCAGCTGTCATGGAGGATAAGGAGGCACTCCCTTGCGTGCAAAGATATATGTGGTGGGTCCCAGCTATCAGGTGGAGGAATCATTTTTTGCGCGTAATAAGGAGGCACTTCCTTGCATGCAAAGATGTAGCTGGTGGGTCCAGCTGTCAGCCTCACCGTGTACAGTCATCTTCTGATGGCTATCGTTCGTTGACAACATTGACCACGCCGCCCCGAGAGCACCAAGGTGGTGGACGACGGCGAGGCCTGCTAAGGGAATGATGTGGAGCCGAGGAAGACAAGGCTGTGGATGCCCACGCGGAGGGGAGTACGAGGGTTCACTAGTTCCGCTGCGGTGTGAGGCTACCATCGCCGGAGAATAACACGGGGTGTTGGTGAGTAGAGGGAAGGCCTGGCCGGCGGTGGGATTAGGGTGGGGCGGTGAGGACTGCGCGGCAGCACTGCCGCCCACAGGAGGCAGGAGTAGGCAGTCCCGCCGGCGCTGGTTTGGGCGGCTGGAGCAAGAAAATCAGAGGTTGAAGAAGCAGCATGGTTGTTGGATTAACATCCAATGGTCTAGCTGCTAGAATCATTTGTTGACTAAGTTGACAAAGCCCTGCGTATGTGTCAGCTTAGTAGGCCCACAAGTCAGCCACCAAATCTGCCGGGTCTGAGCTGTCATCGGGAGAATAGTATTTTTCGCATAATAAGGAGTCACTTCCTTCCGTGCGAAGATTTTGCCAGTGGGTCCCAGCTATCAGCAGGAGCAATCATTTTTTTCGCGTAATAAGGAGGCACTTGCTTGTGTGAGTCCCTACTGTCAGCCTCTTCACTTACATCCCTCTTCCGATGGTTGTCATTTGTTGACCATGTTGACCATGTCGCGCCGAGAGCACCAACGCGGTGGACGACGATGAGGCCCAGGAAGGGAACGACCCAGAGCCGGCGAAGCCACAACAGTGTATGCCCATGCTGAGGGGAGTACGAGGGCTGACTGGTCGGTTGCGGAGTGAGGCAGTCGTCGCCGGAAAATAACAGGAGGTGCGGGTGGGTAGAGGGATGGCCTGGCCAGTGGTGGGAGTAGGGTGGGCCGGTGAGGCCTGTGCGGCAGCTCAACCGGCCATGGAAGGAGGGAGCAGGCAGTCCCGTCGGCGCTGGTTTGGGCAGTTGGAGCAGGAAGGTCAGAGATTGAAGAAGCACGACGGCGGTTGGATGGACATCCAACAGTCATTGCCCTGTGTTGACTAAGTTGACAAAGCCTTGCGCATGCGTCAAAAAAAATTTAGGACAACGTCATCCACAAGTCAGCCTCCAAATCTATGGAAAACAGCATACATCCCATTTGCCATTATTTTTAATAATTTACGGCCCATTTGGTAATTCTTAAGGATATCTTGAAGCCATATTCTTTTTGTTAGCATTACAGACCATATTCTGGCCACTGCTAAAAAATTCAACAAATTTTTTCATATTTCGGTGGGGTCCGAACTCTTTTAATCAAGAAATTTCGAGTCACATTAAAAATAATTTTATTTCAAATTTAAATACAACGAAATTTTTCCTGCAAAAAAACAATGAAATTTAGAATCTTGAAATCCTGAAAAAATGAAATTTGAATCTAGTTGCCGCTTTTCTGTGTTTTTAAAATTTACAGCCCATTTCTTACTACTTATAGCCCATTTTCTGGGGAAGCCGAATACATCCCTCCTCATCTTTAAAGATTTGCATCCCAGCAGGGCTGAGAAAAGCAAGTAGGCCTGGGTTGGGTATTGTCCAAAAAATAGAACTGGGCTAGCCATTTTCAGAAAGAAAAAGGATATCAGTTGGGCTCGTCATGTGCTTAAATAAAAGTCTGGGCTAAATGGGCCACAGCCCCCACACAGCGCAGTTGATACCCTGCTCTGTCTCTACAACTGGGCGAGCTACTGGGTCCCTATTGTTACAATATTTCTCTCTTTAATAAAGGAAATGGCAAGGCATTTGCCTTGTTTCAAAGAAAATATGACAGTCATAGCCGAGTTGAAAAGGGCAACAACATCTACCTCAAGCTTACAAACGGTACAAAAGCCCAAGGATTAATTGTTCATCAGGTTTAGACAAAACCCAGACTGAACATGGCAATAACATCTAACCCAACCACTGTTTTTGGCAGTCACAAATAAATGGATCGGTCTGATCCATAAAATCAACATCCTGTGCCAAAAAGTTTATTGGAATATGACCACAAGTTGTTGTAAATAGAAGCCGAGCACGTTCAGAAGCCCATTTGTCCACCTGAAACTTCTTTTTTTGCTGTTCAACATATCCATCCATGAGAAATTTCTTGTTGAAAAACTTAAGCCTCATTGACAATAGTAACCTCGCATTCAACAGGAAGAATGTGACCAAGCTTCTGTTTGCCTGGTTGGATGCATATCCTTCCATCGTTATTGTCCTCAAACGAATGTCATGAGAACTGAGAAAATCTCGGTGCTTATTACGCCACCGATTGGTTATATGTTTTTCTCCATGTGTTAGTGCCTACATAGAGATGAAGATTGAAAACAGTTAAGGTCTAAAAAAAGAGAGTCTCGAAAGAGCGACAGCTGAACGGTAATTCTAGTACAATATATATGGGCTTTCAATGTGCATGAAATAATCACCTTTATGTACAAATTCTCCAGACATGGAAAGCATCGCAGCAAGCCCATAATTTTGTTCAGATCAATACTAAACATTCTGATATATAAGATCTTGACAGAATCCAGCACCATTGATAGGCTATCGATGGACGAACTCTACATTGAGCATATAACATAATATTAGTATCCAAAGTGTACTCCAAGATGATATAAAACTTATGCGCACAAATGAAAAATGCAGCTTGTGATTACAAAAGTGTAGATGATAATATATAGTACCTGAATAAGTGTGGACCCAAACACCATGTCGTGATGTTTAAATGAATCACGAATTACACCCAAGGTCTCAAGTTTCGGCGTAGAGATGACAGTTATTTGTGAAGGTTTATAACAATTATCAAGGAGCAACCTTTGAAGTGAAAGGGCATCTTCGATGATGAGTTGTTGTCCTTCAAAACAAATTCCAATGCTTTTAAGGTGAGGCGACTTTATTTGGAGATAATGGATACGGATTTCTAATTCGAAAACAAGCAGCTAGCGCTCCAGGGCAGGACAACCGGAGTGGATGATGCTGTGTAGTGAGGCCACCGACAGATCAACCACCACAAGCGAAAGTCTTTTTAGAAGTGGGAGTCGAATCATTAGTACCAGATTGTCTGGTAGATGGCACCGGGCTATGGTGAGGGTGTGGAGAGAGGAGGAAAACCATGAGATGGACAACGATGGTGTGGGCACAAATACATGGTGTTTGGGTTGCAGTATGTATTTTTCATAGTAATGGTAGAACTCAAGCTGCTGCAGTTTTTCGAATTCAGTGGATGTCAGCCAGGCGTCCACCGTGCAGGGTATGGACAACAGGTAGCATGTCAGGATGCAGAGGCGTTGAACGGGGCCCTGGTGGGAGGAGATGATGGCTCTGAGGATTTCAAAATCATGAATGACAGATAGCTGACGACAGTCGAGATTAAGGGGCGTGGCGCGCCATAGAGGCCGCCACCGAGTTGAGAGGACTTGGGTGCGGCAGCAATCCTTGGTGGGGAGAAGCGAGATGATCTCCCCAAGGATGGCGTCCAGGAGATCGCTGATGCGGTCCACCCGAGATTCTACGAGTTCCTCGGATCCATTGGGGGGGCTGCCGCTTCTCCTCGCGCTGCCGGGTGCGGGATCTACAACCGGCGTCAGCGCTGGTGGGAGCCTCATCTTCTTGGTGCTGGGGCCAGCCGACTCCATTTTCCTTGCGGGCGTCGCACTGAGCTCACGGGTTTGAGCAGAGTAGCAAGAGACGAGCCTAGTGGCAGTGCGAGTGGGGAAGAAGGAGGGCTAGGGTTTTCTCTAGGAGCGAGGAAGAAGAGGAGCAGGCGTTTTCTGTACGAGTGAGGAAGAAGGCGAGCGGGGGTTTTCTGTACGAGTGAGGAAGATGGGGAGCAGGGGAATTGGGGGGCGACAGAAGCGGTAGAGTCCAGCGAGCTGCAGTATAAGTGGAGGCGAGGAGGAAGGAGGGTTTTTTTTGGGATCGCCCCTCTTCAAGAAATATGGGCTTTTCCTCGCAAAGAACAAAAACAAATGGGCTTTAAGATGGATAGGCTTTTGTATCGGCCTAGTCGGCTACCCGTGTTTCATACTGGACGGCCTTAACACTAGAGGCAGCCCATTAGAGACACTCTCCAGCTGTCCAGCTTATTGCCCATTCGAAAGAAAAAAAGAGACGCCTCCAGCTTATGGCTCCTCATCGGTAACATTTTTCAACTTGAAAAAAAGGTATAGATCCTTCTCGGGCCGGCTTGGCATCCACCAAATTAGAGGATGTGGTACTGCATGCAGACACTCACACTGGTCGTAGCGCGGCAAAATGAGGGGTCAAATAACAGGCCCACAACATAGATTGTCAAGGTTGACACGCTAGTCAACATTCACACTAAACTAAGCTTCAGAAGATACAGTATGCATACTAGCTAACATTCACAAGCACTTAAGTTCAGCATGTTTACGCATCTAAATGATTCACAAGACTATAACCAAGACAAAGCTGTGAGAAGGTGTAGAAATAAAGAAAAAAGGATCGATGCTTCTCTGAGCAAAGGGCCTCCCTATGCACGCATTAATTTCCTGCGCATGCTTCTTTCTGCTCAATGTTGCGTGCACTTTGAGCATGTTGGCAACTCCAAAGGTAGCTTGATGGCTCATCTTGCAATTTACCCTGACACATTGTAGCAAACAGAGGAGGCAATAGAGATCACTCAACATCAGACCATTTTGTGCAGTTCCACTGAAATCATCTTCATTGTCCTGAATGTGAAAATATAGGAAAGCGCTGTACTTAAACGGTGTCGCAAAACAGTAGCACATATCAATAGCTCGGCATGACAAAACACGATCATCTGGACGAAGGGGATACTGGCCTGTGTGAGGAAGATTATGCATAATTTTATAGGTGGTTAGTTGATTTCCACCTTGGGATCTCCTATGATGGCATGGAGGAAATTCTATGCAATCGATGAGCGCAATTCCTTCCGTGTGGCTGTAGAAAATTTGTCCGACTAACCCCAATATCTTTTTTGTGTAGTTCCATTAAAATAATGCATCGCTGTTTGCACGACCCCTACTCGCCGGCCAGGCCATCAATGACTCGGTCTCTTTTATCTTGCGTTAACGGCGCGACTGCAGTGCTTGTTTGCTCCTCCACACATAACAGGCTCGTTCCACACTGTAATCAGCAAGTTAATGTACGAATAAGCTTATTTCATCTTGCGTTCATATGTTATCAATGGCATTACACTGACAGTATGAAAAAGTGCCATCACATCAAATCAACACTGGCACTAGATTAACGGGGGCTTACATTAACATGCATAACAATTGCATTATTACTCTGTGATGACAGATTGAGAGTAGCACTTGATCAGTACGTACGTGTACGGTTAGCAGGAACGATCATTCTAAAAAAGGGTGATACGAAAAGGAGAAACACATCGTCGTGTCAACCATTGTGCAATTAAATTTTGTGCAGTTCCACGGAGATGCAGCTATGTTACCGGTGTCAGATTTTAGTGTAACGGCCCAAAACACTCTTTATGAGAAATAAAGCAAGACAGAAGCATTTCATAAATCTGTGGTGGCATTGATTCAATTTATTAATGGCAATAGATTGACAGCAGCATTACTTAACATCAACATCACATTAACAGTGGCATTGTTTCATTTTACCTGTGATGTTAGATTAACAGCAGCAGTAAGGGCATAGGGACAGGGGAGGCACAAGCACGTTTTACATCCACCGAGGCATAAAGTGGTGAGGCAGAGGTGTTGCCAAGTGCGGCAAACATGCACAGCATGTCTAGATTTGTGCATTTTTTGTTCTCTTCAGTGACCTTTCCTATGTGACCACAGGAAATCTAGACATGCTCATTCTCGGTTGCATTGTCGACCCAACACCCACCCACTTTCTATCCTTTTTCGACCAAGAGACCGATCAGGCCAGCATTTTTATTTCCCTTTCCAACCAAGAGATCGGTTCGTTAGCCGGTATCTGCAGTACCTTTTTTCCTCTAATAGTAAAAATTTAGGTGGTGTTCGAGTGTTCGACAAGCCGACGAAGCTAGCTACATGGGGAGCTTTGTAATACTAGAATAATATCCACTTGCAGGATGCAGCGACGTGGGGAGCAATCCTAACTTGATGAAAAAAATGGGATGCAGCGACGTGGGGAGCTGGGCTATTAGAACAAGGCCAGTTCTAAAAGAAGTTATACCTCCGGTCAGCGGGATGTGGCGAGGCAGGCGGCGGGATCTGCCAACAGGGCGGCGAGGAGCAAGGGTGCGGAGGACCTCCCATGCCGGCACCAGGTCAGAGAAGACGGAGCGCGTCGGCTTCCTCCCTCGCCATCGGCGACCACCAGCGGAAGGGATCCGGCCGGATCTGTGACAACCAGAGAGAAGAGAGAGAGAGAGAGACAAAGAGAGTGGACACCGCCATCTTGTTTAGATATGGAGAGGGTGAGAGAGTGAGAAGAAGAGAGCAACCCTAGCAAGCAAGTCCCGAAGTGGAGTAGTGATTGTTTTTCTCTCCACAGCGATCGTTTTAAATTGAATACGCGCAGAGCCATCTTTTCATCTAACGTACCAGTAAAAAGAAACTCGATCAATAATCGCGCCACCGTGTTCAGGTCGCACTTGGTATGGCTGACATTTGGTCCCAGACCCCACATTAAGTGGACAACTAGATGTCTCAAATTGTCTTGTTACCTGCCTTTTCATGTGCAAATGCGCTCCACCGTAAGTGTACCCGCACATGTGCGTGAGGGGAGAGTGAAGTCTGATTTATAAACCTTGAGGTTGTAGAGCTAGTCGGAAACAAACCCTCACCTTTAAATCCCTGAAGTTTGTACCCTGTCCTCTATAATGCCGATCATTTTTAACCTTAAGGGAATGTGCGGTTCAAGGGGTTTTAACGGGGATTAACAGGGATTGTGGGGGATTAAATCATGTACAAGACAAATTCCCTTCCATTCCTCTCCAAACCCCTTGGGAGGAGGTTGAACCGAACAAGGCCTAAGACTAACCACAGTGGGAGTAACTTCAAGAGTAACATCGGGTCCAACTCAGCAAATTCGCCTATGTGGCAATTAGTTAATGAAGAGAGAGGTAAATTGAGTAACTTAGCTAGTTACTCATTCTATGAGTAAGTCACACATACCAAAACAAAATGACTCTATAACCTAATAAATGAAGCTTTGCATGACACTACACGTGTGATGACCACTGGAGCAATCCACTCAGGTTGTACGTAAACATGTTTATACTATTCATTCATAATTTTTAGTACAAATAGGATGCACATGGAGATGTCATCCTCATACCAGCCACTATTGATGGATGGCCACGCAGCGTCGCCGTGCTCACTTGCAACTGCAACTCGAGTTGTGCATGCAGCAACTACGACTGCAATGGAGTACTAGATGCACAAGGCATGTTGTTGGTGCTGCTTGATGAGCTATCGAGCCGTCTAGACGAGCGCGCAGTAATGGCCATCACCTGCGGAATGAAGTACGTCGTTCTTTCGCCGCGTCCTGGCCATCACAACGGTGGTGACGCACTTTGCGGTGTTGTCAGAGACGGAGTCCGTCATCCCACTCCAGCGACGGAGAGCGCTCGCCCGAGAGCGCGAATGTGGACGCAGATTCGTGTAAACACGGCCGGATTTCATATAAACATGATGGATTTCATTACATTTACATTAAATAAGTTATGCTAGTCCATAGCTAAAGGTAGATTTAATATACCTAATCTAAATGGTCGTCGGTCGATCTCTTTGTCCTCCTCCAGCAACCGGCTGAAGAAGAATCATGCAAGACACCGGCTGTTTACGCTGGCGTCGCCTCGGCGGTGGCCTTCATGGGATACAATCGGCAGCGGCCTCCCGTGTTCTACTTCTCCTCGATGATGGCGGCGGGCGGGGACATGCTCGCCGTCACCTCGTCGACATCCGCGTAGCCGTGTCACCTCGTCGACATCCGCGTAGCCGTGTCACCTCGTCGACATCCGCGATGGCTTCTTTCTCTGCCTGCATGGCGCGGGTACGCGCGTGTCGTTGGCGGATGGCGCGGTCACAGGCACTGGAGGCACTGTACGACACGGTGGCATCGAGGGCAGCGACGATGCCCGTGCCGCCATGCTCCCCGACAAGCCAGCGTGGAGCAACTCGACACTCTTCCTTGAGTTGGATTGGAGCGGCCAGCTGCGGAACCACGCGCTGGCTTAGGGCAGCAACTGGCTCCGTCGGGCTAGGCGAGGTAGGTGGAGCAGCGAGCTGCCTCACTCGTGACTGTCGGGCTCGGCAGGCCACCTAGACGGCTTTTATGATGGAGAACTGCTCTTCCTGCTCGTCCGATGCCGCCGAAAGAGTGGAGAAAATGGTGGAAGGAGGAGCTTGGATGGCGTCCCGCTCCTGAACGGATGTGTGGCCGGAGTGGGTTTCTCACATTCCACGCGGGTTTAAATGTAGGTGTTTGAATGCGGCGAGGAGGTCCCCCCCCCCCCTCCAAAAAAAATGCGGCGAGGAGGCGGGTACAGCCGGGAGTGCAGTGGGCGGCGCTCTCGGCCAGCGCGCCGCTTCAATGGCAGACGTAGTGAGAGGTCGCATCCGCCCTGACCCCCTTGACCGTGGACCCTAACCCCCTTAGAGCATGGTTAATAGAAGAGCCGGCTACCGGCTATATACTTATGCCATGTCATCTATAGCCTATACCAAAAAAGTCTCATATAATAAAGGCTGGCTGTAAGCTTGCTGTAATAACTAAAGTTTGCATGCATGGGAAAGGAGGCAAGTAAAATTGATTGGACGGGAGAGAGCAGCGCCAGCTTCTAGCGCTTGCATGCATTTATTTTCTCTCGTGTGTCGTGCTATCGCCGGGCGATTGCTGGAGCACTGCCTCGCTTCTCTTTCCCTCATTCTCTTTCCTCCAGCTAGGAATTTGATGTCCTGGTACCGCTTATAGCCAGCGGACTAGGACCTACTATACTTGCTCTTAATGGACCTTGACGGTGTACGCACCTTGTGTCCAGATCTGAGATGCCACGTGTACCTGATGAATGACTCCAAGTTCGACCCCCGTGATGCTAGGTACGAGCCGAGGAACACTGTTGGAGAGACCCCCCTCATAATTTACCTACATTGGTCGTTTGATTCATAGGATAGAATGCTATAGAAATTTTTTCTATGAAATCATGTGTTAATTGGCAATCTAGCATCCACTCCAACTTTTTTTTCACTTCCTTTATTTTTCTTGTGTCAAACACTGTGCTAATGTTATGGGATTCAAGTGGACATGACACTCCAATCCTTTATTTTTCCTATTCCTGCGTTTTAAGTTCCTACGAATGAAAGAAAAGAAATGGAGGGAGTACTTGCTCTAAATGATGTGCCACTGCAAGAGCCACCAATATTATTAACCATGCTATAAAAAGGTGGCAGAGCTTTGGCTATAGTACTGTACTAAAGGTGAGTAGGTGACCTTGCGCTTGGCTCTTCGCCTCTTCCGGAAGTCGAACAATGATGATGGTACTACAGTATATATACTTCTGGCAATCTGACACCGAATGAACTATTGCACGTCCACCGCTTGTATAAAGCCCACTATTGTAAGCAAAAGCTTCTCCTCATGCTGCAAGCCACCGCGTGCGCATGGGCGAGGGAGAGGGCATAGTAAGCAAGCTTCTCGTCATTCTGCGAGTTGACGGGACACATCAAAGTTATTTAGTACTCTCTCCAAAAAGGGTCGACCATGTCCATGGCTACCATCCCGTGCTCCGTCATTGAGTACGTGCATGATTCACGTGCCATCGAGGAGAAAAAATATTATGTAGTACGTGCCATCGAAGTGCACGACTCATTTACGCACCGCTTATCTCCATTTTCTTGCATGACATGTGCACCTTGATGCTAGATGTCCCGCGTGTTGACAAAAGGATGAACAAAGCTCACGTAAAAAAAGAGTGGAAGAACATAGATTCCCGACGACCAAGAAGGAGCAAGGAACCTCGCGGTGGAGCGTCTGCACTCATAATATTTTATATTATTCAGCGATATAAAATCAACCAAATCTCTCCATATTTCTATACCATTCTATAGTGTGAGAATAACTTTGAATGTAAGCCATTATTCACTCTATCCAGCGGTCAATAGTTGGCAAATCCAAACAAAACCAGCCATTGGATCAACTCTTTAGCACTCAGATTGTTGCCACCTTGCACATCCTGCTGCACCGCAGAAACTACCATGCTATCTGGTGAACCGTCTCGAACATTCATGCGAAGCCGTGGAGACTTGCAGGGCACGTGCTCATGCAACATGTGGGTTCACAACTTCACATGCTGTCATAGTCAGCTTCCCCATTTCTTTTCTTTACTTTTCTCTAAGAAGTACAAGCCTGCCCTGTACGTGAATAAATCTTTCTTGCTGCACTTACATACGTGGCAGGACATGGTGTCCAATCTCCATTTAGTTACTAATTTTGTGTTACCAAAGAAAACATGTGGTTCATTTTTAAATTAAAGTAGTCAAAACCAGCATGGAGCTAATAAGTTACATTGAACATTCTTTTTTGATATATTTGTGAAAAGATATATTCATAATCTCACATGTTATTATCGACTACCCAAATGTTAATTTGTTACTATTTAGAGCATGCACAGTGCTTGATAAGACAGTTTTATCTTAAGCCTGTCACGTAATCTAGAGGAGACATCAAAATATGTTGTAGTGGGTTATTTTTAGTCTTATCATTGATAACGCGATATTTCTAAATATTTGGTGAGACATATTGTTGCTAAGAGATCATCTATTAATCAAGAGAAGACATGCATTTTCTCATGGTCTCTCTCATCCACCTCATCATTTATCCTACATGGCAATCCAATGATAATACCATTATAAACACGTAAAACCGGTTAAAGCACGTGTAATGTTACCTGCAATTAAATAATAAAAAATGTGTAATAAGGTGTAACAACATCTCTATATCATTGAAAAAAAAACATCTATAGGTTTGGCATGTGTATTTTAATTAGGTATATGTTTCTGTATGATAATTGACGTTTCAAAGCACGTGCAATTTACTAGTAACCGAAAGAGTCCGAAACACATCATACATGGCCCACCTCATGCATTCACCATATTCCTCGGCCTCCGTGCGACATCTAGTTATAGTATATCCAGCAGCCCGTATCGCTTCTTGCTCCTCGTCCTTATAACCTGCTGACTGTACCTTATTATACTTTCTTTTTAAGCAAAGGGCCTCCCTAAGCACACATTAATTTCCTGGGCATGCTTATTTTCTACTCAATGTTGCATGCACTTTGAGCATGTTGGCAGCTCCACTGCTAGCTTGCTAGCTCATCTTGCAATTGACGCTGACACATTGCAGCACTCCTGTAAGGCCCAGAGGTTAATTTGAGAACAAGTACACATAGGTTAATTTGACAGACATGACTTATAAGTTGACAGAAGTCATATCACTTTTCTTGGAAACATGTCTTAAAGTAACGTGATAGACCTTCTTTCAAGCCAATTAACATGTGTTCAAAAAACAAAAAGTAACATGATAGACCTTCGATTAACATGTGTTCAAAAAACAAAAAATGTCAAAAATTATAAAACAAGGACCTCGAGGTTAATTCAACTAATAGGACGGAGCACTATATACATTTAAGATAATTAAATGTTTACAGTGACCCAACCCATCAGTTAATTTAACATCGAGGCCACTTCCCATCCGATCACCCATCTGACGACTACTCGAGCCTCAGCACAGTTAACTTGGGAGTTCTGTTAGATGAGCTATCGGTATAGAAGCTGGTCCTTACTGATATAGGATGCCTCTTCGTGTCATTTAGGTGTACCCGCATGACCGCGTGTTGCCACCCAATGACCAATGCCACGTCCCCCGCGAATGTAGAAGCTTCCCTCCCTCGTCTAGCTGGTTCCCGTGTTTTCCCCTGTTTTTGCCGCCTACCCACCTATAGAACCGCCTCGCACCGGCCAATTCCTCTCCAAACACCTAGCGAGGCAGTTGAACCGAACAAATCAGACTTGTTTCTAGTGCATTCATTGACGTGGCACTGGAAGGGTGTGATAGCTGACTCTGACAAAATAATTGACTACCACATTGGCATACATGAGCATGGGGCCCAGTTGTCAGCGTGCTGGACGGAGGAAGTAACGCAAGAAAAAATGGAGCACGGAAGGGTGTGAATCGATTGGCTCATGTGTGACGACCACTGGAGCAATCCACTCAGATTGTACGTAAACAAATTCGTGCAAACACTACTGGTTATACTGTGAGTAGGTGACCTTGCGCTTGGCTCTTCGCCTCTTCCGGAAGTCGAACAATGATGATGGTACTACAGTATATCTACTTCTGGCAATCTGACACCGAATGAACTGCTGCACGTCCACCGCCTGTATAAGCACACTATCGTAAAGCAAAAGCTTCTCCTTGTCCTGCGAGCCACTGCGCGCGCGTGAGCGAGGGAGAGGTCATAGTAAGCAAAGCTTCTCCTCGTTTGCGAGTTGATGGGACACATCAAAGTAGTGTAGTCTCCAAAAAGAGCCAACCATGTCCATGGCTACCATCCCGTGCTCCGTCATTCAGTGCGTGCACGATTCACGCTCCATTGAGAAAATAATGTTGCGTACATGCCATCGAATAGAAAAATGCGCCACCGCGTCATGGTCAAAATTTGATTCATTCACGCGTGGTTCCCATGAACAACTACTACACTTGCCAAATTATCACGTGAGCTGCCTCTTCGTACAGAAATGAGCTCACCGTGTACCCACACATGAGTATTAGGGAAAGAGGCAAAGAGTACCTGCGTCGGTGCCTTCACCTCTTCTCTTCGTGCTCGTATTCCTTTTTTCCGGGTGATTCGTGCACGTACTCCACCTATGTTCGTGACCGTTGGTGAGTCTCTCCTACTACTTAACTCCATTTTCTTGCATGACACGTGGACCTGGATGCTGGATGTCCCACGTGTCGGCAAAACGAAGAAGAACGCTTTTCGATGATCGGGAAGGAGCAAGGAACCTCGCGGTGGAGCGTCTAGACTCTTAATATTTTATATTCAGTGATATAAAATCAACCCAATCTTCTCCACATCCTAGTAGACCGGAAGAGTTCGAAACATGGCAGCCCAGTGTAGTTACATCATACATGGCCCACCTCACGGTATCATGATATTTCTTGGCCTCCGTGCGACACCTAGCTCTAGTAATCCACCAGCCCGTATTGCTTCTTGCTCCTCGCCTCTCTCAAAGTGCGGCGGGCTGGCGATTTTGCCATCTATTGAGGTCGGTTAACTCACACTCGCTCCAACATGTTAGTGACATGCCAAGAGCATTCTAAAAAAATTACTGTAGTACTCTATTGTTATGCCAAGAGGAGGAAGCGCTTTGACCGACGGACCAAACGAGACAGGCGTGTCGTGCCGTGAGTGGGTCTAGTTTCTTGTTTTGAACTTGTTTGGTGTAGTAGTAACACTTGGTTTTGCACCTTCATAGAATGATGCAAATCCCCGCTAAAAAGGCGCTTTGCTTTCTGCTAATCCCGTCAACCATTCTTGTTTTGTGCATTAAATTGTTAAGTGCCATGATTAAGATATAATTAACCAATGCATGTAAAATGTTCTTGTTTACTGTAGTACTCCTCACGCATGCATGCGTTGCGATTAGTACTACTCCCTTCATCCATACGTATATATATAAGGCCTAACGTATTCTTCGAGGTTGCCTTTGACTATTGATAAGATTTTATATAATTTGAAAATTATATCATTCGAAGATCCTTTCACGTATGAAATTGATGGTATGCTTTGAGCAACTTGCATGTCCTATACTGCTCGAACATGTGGTCAAAGTTAGTCTCAAAAAACGCATTAGGCCCTATATACATGGACAGAGGGAGTACATGATACTAGAAAATGCGCACCATCTAGTAGTTCATTGGTTGGTTTCGATTTTTGAATTGAGTAGTGCTACTAGTACACTTGATGCTATGCTGCTACCGTCCAATATTCGTGTGTGGTGGTTTCTAGAATAAAAAAAAGGAGGTAGTACTTACTGTGGGAAATGTGAAGTGATGGTTGCGTCGTTCGAGCAACTTATTACTCTAGGAATATTGGAGTACCAGCGGATTCAACGAATAGTGAAATGATGGTTGCTTCGTCCGAGCAACTTACTGTGGCGAAGGTGGCGCTCTGTGATTTGACTGCTCACTAGTGATTATTACTGTGGCGCAATGACCGGGGTGAATCTCCCCTGGAGTTGTGCACTCAATATTGGTGCATGGTAGGTGGAGCCAGATGAAGGATGTCCCACATGTCGGTGAAACGAAGTTGAATTGTTTCTGGCATTCCTATCAATCTTTCAGGATTTGTTTATATGTACGCATAATTTTCCAGCATAATGAAATTGTGTTGTAATGCTATGAAGGTTTCAACTTTGGTTCCCGCAAAAAAAAGGTTTCAACTTAGGATTCATGTGTCCTCTTGCCTCAAGATTGCCTCGTTACAACATTCCATCAAATACAAATGAAACTACCATGGCTGCTAATGCATCTCAATGATTCGCAGATTAGTGCCAATATTCACATCACAACTGAAGACAAAGTTGTGAGAAGGTGTACAAATAAAGAAAAATATATAATTGATCGATGTTGTTCGTAGGCACGGCTCCATTTCCTGGCCACGGTGTTCATTGGTTGGCAGCTAGTTTCACGCGGCTCTGTAGCCAAGAAATAGGTGTATGGAGCACATCACAATCCGATCATTTTGTGCAGTTCCACTAAAATCGAGCTGATCATCCCTGACTGTAAAGATATTCAGCCAGTGTGATTACAATAATAGTGGAACTAGATGATAAAACATAACACACACAAATAGAAGCCGATCACCTCTGCAATCTCTCTTTAAGACTAACTACTTGTTGGAGAAGATTAGGCTCGGAGTTGGATGAGGAGGATAGCAAAACCAATCTCCCTTTCTGCAGTCCCACAGAAATGTAAAAACGTTACCCGTGTGACATTTTGGCGGAACTGCACAAAACACGCTTAAGAAAAAAGTGATTTGTGCAGTTCACCAAAAGGTCGCAATAGCAACAAGGTGAAACGGATAGCCCTGTTTGCAAAAAGAGGTAGAAAGGAAATAATTACTGCCCAATAACAGTTGAAGACACATACGCCAACAAAAAAGAAGCATATTCCATGTCATAAGGGAAAGATAGCAGCATGGTGGTTTATCAAAACGGTGTGAGGACGAGATTTGCAAGATGGAAAGTACGCCGGCCGAGATACATTTTAAGCAAAGAACTAAAGAAGATCTACATGCAGGATTTTCCACATGCAGCAATGTGGGAAGATGGGCAGTGGAGCAAGGCCGAAGGAAGCTGTACCTGAGGGTCGTCGGGATGTAACTAGGAGGGAGACGGCGGCCGGGATCTGCCCATACTACGGCAGCGAGCAAGTGGTAAAGGCCCTACAGCGCCGGAGCTTGGTCAGAGAGAACGGTGGGTACCCCAGATCGGGACGTGCTGCCTTGACACCATCGAATGGAGAGACGATGCACATCCTCCCTTTTTGCTGGCGGACGGGATGCGGCGGGATCAGTGACCAACGGTGAGAGAGAGAGGCCACCGCCGCCTTGTGTGAGATATAGTGTGAAGAGAGGCAAACCCCGGCACACAGGCTCCATTGTATATAGTGGAGCGGACTTCTTTTTTCTCGATGACAATCGTTTTATATTCTGTACGTGCCATTGAGGAATATAATTTTATTTAAAACTAACGCGTCAAGTCGAACTTTGTTCCGTGTACGCGTGGTACACGACCCTCCTTAAAGTAAACAACCTCTACACGCGTCAAATTATCACGTGGGCTGCCTTTTCGTACAGAAATGAGCTCCACCATGTACCCGTGCGGGTGTGGCCAGGAACGAGACCTGAGTACGTGCGTTGTACGTGCAACTCTTCTCTATGTGCAGTTAACCCACGTACATGGGTGTGCGTGAGAGAGATGGTGTGTGCGAAGTAACATATGAAATGTGTGTGAAATAGAGGCCTGGATATATCATATATAGAGGGGGCGATCCATGAGAAGAGAGTGGAGGGATCATCGGCGTGAGATATCAAAAGAATCGAAGAGAGGAATTAAGTGTGTGGGTGCGCGATCGATAAAGAGTGGCATCGAATTTGTGTGTGCCCACGTCAAAGATATAGGGAGGCCGGCCGACCTACTGGAATGTGAGAGGGAAGAGGTGCAGTTTGTCTTTGTGGCATGGATACCTACCTACAGTATTCTACTATCGATGTGTGTGTGGGAGGGGGGCAGAGACCTAACTATAGAGAGGTAGATCGACTGGTATATGTGTGGAGAAGGAGAGGGACCTAGCTATGTATTGAGGGAGATCGAGCGGCATCCATGCATATGTGTAGGAGAGGAATAATGTTGGGAGAGAAACATAGCTAGAGTGTCGGAGGGTTGGTGGTGGAGTTGCTTCTCACAAATGGTGGGAGAGGCCTGCTAGACAAATGGAGGGTACGACTGCAATATCAATAAGAGAGGGGATGCCTGCCTGTCTGTGCACGTGCGTGTGAGAGACGGGTCGGGAGGCATGCACGGATGATGAGGGGGGACGATATGGATGTGGTAAGCAGACGTAGCTACATAGGAAGATCAATCATCGTGTGTCAGACAAAGGGAGAGACATAACTTGTGAGGTACGTCGATCGGTGCGTGGGGAAAAAGAGTTATAGTCGACCTAGCTACGCGTAGGGAGATCAATCAGTATACATGCATGCATGTGTTAGAAGCAAATAAGGCCTGGAGAGACGGATAGAGAGAGAGGGATGCGGCTAGGAGGTGGTGTGAGAGGCCTACTATATCAAGGGGGGAGGAGTGTGCGAGTATGAGATCGATGAAATGAGGGGCGGGAGTGTGCACGTACGTGGAACCGTATTAGACAGATAGGGGCATGGACGGTGAGAGGAGAAGAGGGAAAGCGTGTGTTTGTGGTAGGCACGCCTGGCCAAAGAGGTATATCGATCGGTGTGTGCCGGAAAGAAGGAGCTGGAGGGCCTACACACACCGTGGGTGAATGACCTAAAGAGAAATAATGAATGTGCGGGATGGATAGAATGCCGAGGGAGGGTGAGAGGGAGGCGGGCGTGTGCATGCACAAGAGAAAGTTGGCGCTAGCTACAAAGAGAAGAGGATTGTGTGGGTGTAAAAGACTAACAGAGATCATATTTTTTATACAAGTGGATTCGGATATTTGAATAAGAGATCATAGTGTTCTAAACCCACACATGCATGATTATAATGGTGATACACATGGTCTGGTTATGAACATGTTATACTATATAACAATTTATTTGAATTTGTGATAATGTGTGACATTTTGTAGCTCACGGCTAAATACTTGTCTTAATGTAGGGGGCGGGGCACTATACATTGTGTGATAAACATAGTGTACATATGAAACATGGTTTAGTATGAAGATCTAGCTAGTACATCAAATGTACTATTATTTGGAATCAACAAACTGTATTCAAAATTTGGAATTGGAGTTCATAGATATAGTACACATAGTTCATATCTAACTCTATAGTAATCATGTGGTGTGTTGTTAAGATAATATACACATGATGGTTTAACTTGGCAACAATCATGATTGTAGATTCTTATTCAAATAGAGAAACGAATTCAAATTTAGTTCGAATTGCAGCGGTAGTATATACATTTGGAATGCACTAAAATGTTTGTATGAGTCGGTGACATGAATTATACAAGTAGCAAAAAAATTTAATTGGACATAACATGGATTCATAGTTTTGAATAGCATTTGTACAGTAAAAGGGGACAAGACTATCTCTTTGTGTGGTGCAAATAGTTTTCTTTTTGTTTTTTTCATCCAGGGAAGTGCAAATTGATTTGGTACATTCATTATTACATGTTAGGCTTGTCCCGAAATTTCAACCCACGCCTTGTTATCCCAAAAATTCAGACATCACTTTGTCTCTTTGTGCTCCGAAAACTCGCGCCTTGCTATCCTAAAATTACAACGCGCGCGAAAACTCCCTCCAGTTGCCAAATCCCGACAGGTGAAATCCCCGTTCTAACCCTGAGCCGAAAGGGCTGCTAGTTCAAATCGGTGGGGGTACTTATGTCACACACCCTACATTTTGGACAAGCGCGTCCCTAAGTCATGGTCCCCCCTCCCATCACCTCCTTTTCGCCATTCAAAAACCCAGGCCGCCATTACCTCTCTACTCCAGCCGCGAAACCCCACCCTCCGTCGTCCGCCACCGCACTGCTGCCTAGCCGAAGCCTTTTTCCATGACGACGGCGTCCAGCACAACAGCTCGACGTCCCTCATCCACCGCCCCGGATGAGGATCCGTCGTTGATCTCGTTGTCCCGCCGGTTCAGCCGCCCCGTCCTCCACCTCCAAGGAGCTACTCCGACGATCACCTCGTCTATCGTGGCTGCTCCATCCCCACAGCGCCACCTTAACCTGCTCCACCAAAACCGCAGCATCCTCACCGGCTCCTCGGATGAATCTGGGGCCTACTCGGTGCCACCAAAGAGGTTGTACACTCATCGCATCGCACCTTCTCCTTAAATTGACCTCCTGGCGCCGCCGGTGCTCGATCCCACTCCCCCATGGCGTGGCTACCTCAACGCCGGCGCCGCCGACGACATCTCCACGGTGGCTCTCCCCCAGTGCGAGGCTCCCACGGCGGCGGCATCCATACCAGCCGGAGCTGCTGCTGCTCCGGCTCTCGCTCGCTCGCGCTGCTGCTCTGCTCTTCCCCTCGCTCGTGTTGCTGCTCTGCTCTTGCTCTCGCTCGCGCTGCTGATGCTGGTACACGGGCTGCTGCAGCTACACGAGTTGCTTCTCTGGCTCTAGTTCGCGCTGCTGCTCCGGCTGCTATCTGCTACTGTGTTCCCTGTCGATCGCCTCCTGATTTAGACCAC
The DNA here is from genome assembly GCA_011799875.1 of Thinopyrum elongatum. NCBI lineage: Eukaryota > Viridiplantae > Streptophyta > Magnoliopsida > Poales > Poaceae > Thinopyrum > Thinopyrum elongatum. The sequence continues at coordinate 138,127,787 of CM022300.1, read as the reverse complement.
TGTTTCTCTACTACTTGCGCTCGAGCGGCCTAAACTACACATGAAGTGCTTGTCTGCTACCAGTGTGTTCAGTTTCGACAGTAACATTCAGATTCCACAGTAAATTTCCGTTTCGACAGTTAAGTTTAGAGTCAACATTTTTTACCTCATCTGTTGTAGTCAGGTGTTTTTTGGTGATGCAAAATTTACATCTGCCACTTTTTGGTAATGTATTTTACATCATCTATTGGAGATGCTATTAGAATCCCACTTGAAGTTAATGATGTCTATCTTGTATTGCTTCAGCATCGACGTATTATGGCTCGCCGAAGCTGCTCCAATGACGGAACCATCCATCACCACACAGTAGTACCCTGGACGCCGTCTACAGACACCTTAGATCTTCCTCCACACCTCTGACAGCCACCTCTGTTGCAACTTCTTCAGCGACCAACCCAATTATACTGAGGTTGACATGGCTACGCCAAAGAGGTTGTACACTTGTCGCATCACTTATTATTCTACATTCATGCCGATCCATTAGGGCTATTTTAGTTCAAAGGAAAAGTGAAGGAAAAACATAGCAATAGGAAATTTTCCTATGGTACTCTACTATTCAATTATTCATGCATTTGGTTGAAAGGAATGGAGCAAAACATCCACCTGGACCTATTTTTCAAAATCCTATGCATGAAACCAAGACTAAGTGCATTAGTGACAGAATAACATCCTAACTGTACACATTTTCATATGGTTTCACTTTAATTTGGCCATGTTTCTTTGCATTCCTCTGTTCTTCCAATTCCTGTGAACCAAACACCCAAGTTGACATAAATCCTGTGTTTACAAATACTTTGTTTCCCACGTGCATTCATATCCTATTCTGGTGTTTTTCCTATCCATGCGTTTTTAGAATCCTGCAAGCCAAAGGAGCCCTTACAGAATTACTTCAGTTACACATAGGTGTCGAAGAAAACTTTGTGTGGTTTGTCCTGCTCCTGCCGCGATGTTGTCCACCTCACCTGAGCTGCTCCATCGACAGAAGCATCCACCCTACCAGACATCACGACTCCTGAACATCTTTCGCGGCCTTAGATCTCCATCCCTGCTGCCGGCACCCACCGCAACTGCATCACCATCATCGACTCAGCAGATGAACCTGAGGAGTACACGGGTCCACAAGAGAGGTCACACTCTTTTGTTTCTGCTTATGTTATGCATTGCTTAATATTACCTGCTACTTTATCATCCTGTTCACCTCTTAGACTCCAACTCAGGTCCAAATTAATGTTCAAACTTGAGTTTTAAAATGCTTGTGGGGCACATATCAAGGCAGCAATGAATTGTATCTCTGTCTATTATCTGGTTCACCTAGGGTATGCCTATGTTGTTCATCTTGGGTGGGAAACAAATAGTATGTTCATCTTGGGTGGGAAACAAACAGTAAAGCAATCATCATCTGTCTTTTTATTAAATTAAAGCTATCATCAGCCTGCTATCATTGTTTTTGGATCTATCCACTGGTTGTTACCATCACTCTAGATTTCTGCATGCTCTCCTTACATAATCTCACTATTTTTTTCGTATGCATGCCAGATATTGTACACAGTCATGCTGAATATGTAGAGAAAAAGAGAAGAGTTTTGCGCGGCAATACAATGTCATGCAGACATCGCTCCATGGTGGGTGCAATGGCACCCCCCCCCCCCCTCCAGATTGTAATCCAGAGGAAGATATCTATTCAGAGGCGGATTCAGATGGAGCTGACCACTCCTATTTACCCCCCGAGGTGTTTGCTCTAACTTGGCATGATGATGTTGGTCATATCATGCATCTGTTGTCTTGCAGTGCTTATTTTCGACATCATATATGTCATCTGCTTAGTTTAGACATGTTCTGTAATGCCACCTATTTAGTTTCTATATTATATATGTGAACTATGCAATCTCATCTTTTTTAGCCAGCCATAATATATATGAAATATGCAATGCCATCTTGTTTAGCCAGGCATCATATATTTTAATTATATCTTTCCATTCCTTTTCTTCATTGCATTTCCATTTGTCGACAATGTTTGTACATTCAACTACTCTTCCTGTGAATCAGCCATTTGAGTGGGTGATGGAAAAATCTGGAGTGAAAACAAGGTCTTTAGAGCAGACAGTGCTACATGTCCAAGCAGATCTCTTGCTGGGTCCAGATAGCTCCTCAGAGATGGATTCAGAGACAGATGACCAGTCATATTCCCCCACCGAGGTGTATGCTCTAACTTGGCATGGTTATACTGCTCATATCATGCATATGGTATCTTGCATTGCATAGTTTAGACATCATATACATAATATTCAACACCATGTTCTTAGTTCAGACATCATATATGCGAATGCCATTTGCTTAGTATATAAATCACATAGGTGAATTATATCATGCGATCCTAATTACTTAGATAACATGTATGTGAATTATGTTATGCGAACCTGTTTACTAAAGCCATCATATAATTATCTCACGCCATCTTGTTTAGTGAGTCATCATAACTTTGAATTATGTCATGCTATGCTATCCAGTTTAGATAGACATCATATATGTGAAATTATGTCATGCTATCCTTTTTAGTTAAACAATATACATGTGAACTATTTCATGCCCTCTTTTTTCCACGCTATCTATTGCATCTGTCTCTCATACAAGGTCTGTACATTCAACTACTTTTCTTGTTTATCAGCCATTTTAATTGGAGGGGGTGATGGCAGTATCTAGCGGAGTAAAAACACGGTCTTCAAATAAAACAGTGCTAACTCTTGGTGGAGATAGAACCCTGGTTGTACATGCACAACAACCAGCCCTACCACACATAACCCAGACTCTCGCAGATTGTACCACTACTCCGATGAACAGAGAACCAGCTTCACCCAATCTAACCCCAACCCCAGCAGATAGTAATCCAGTTCCAGTTGACACATCACCATCTCCACCACAGAGCTCCCAAACAACAACAGTTAGTAAGGCAGCTCTAGTGGCCAAAGCGCCAGGACTACCACGGCGAACCCCAAACTCACCAGTTAGTACACCTATTCATGTGAACGAAGCACAACCAGCCATTCGTAGTTTAGCATCTATCGCATTTGATGTTGTTAAATCATATGTGCGTATCTTCCCATCATGGAAATATTATACTGAAGATGAAGGAAAAAGCTAGTTGCAGGTGTTCGTCCATGAGTTATGTGTAAGTAAAGTTATTCATGGCAATTACTTTGCTTTGTCCCATACATTCTACCTCCATGCTGGTTATAATACAGCAAATGTTCCCATTTTTGTCTATAGAGAAGGACCGATTTGGAAACTCAGGATGAGGTAACCTATGCTAACACCTCTGCTATCTTTAAGAATGCTTTGTGGCAGTATCAGAATTACCTGAAGAAAACGTACTTCACTAGCAAGGAAACTCATCAAATTCCCTTACTTTCTCCTGAGACACATTTACGGGATGATGACTGGGAACGCCTTGTTCTGAACTGGTCCAGAACCAATAATGTGGTAAGGTCTATGAGATCATTTTTTATTTTGAAATACTATATGCCTGTGGCTTACTGTACTCTATTCATGTAGAACAAGTGCTTAAACCTGAAGAACAACTGTTCTCATTTAAGATTCCATTGCTATGGTGCATACTGCTTTGCTCTTGTATCATTATATATACTCATACAAACTTATTTTTAAATTGAAGGATCCAATCGAAACTCCAATGGCACAACAGGTATGTTTAAATATGTTTCTTTAACTGGTTTGCTCTTCTAAATTGCTCTGTTGATTTTAATTTCAATTGTGTATACAGTTGACTTCTCATATCATGCACATACTAGCATCACAACAGAGCCAATAGTGTTGTTGTACATGTATAATCGTGGTACCCATCTGAAATCTTGTTGTGCCATGTAGTTTCCCACACGTGTATTCTTTCAATGCTGCTTTGTCTTGAACTGATATGATTTGAACCATGTCTCTATTTTGATTTGGCAAGACAATGCAGTGACCACAACACATAGATATATGTTTGTTTGATGCTTTTATTATGTACTACTTCGCAATAGAAGACTTGGTAGTTTAATCCTATCCACCTTACTACTGAACTGGTTCACCTAAATGAGTTTCATATAGTACATGCTAAACATGTTATGTGTCTACTTGTTATCTCCTTTTAGAATGCTGACAGAATATTGGGGAAGAGTACCTTATTAAGCAATGGTAAAGGAAGTAATGCAGATAAGGTTCAGGATAGTGAGACATCCTTGTTGGTCTCCAACAAAGCTGATAAAATAGCTAAGGAAAACTATCTTCAAGACAGTGAGACAACCCCAAAGTCATGTCTTGATGTAGTGTTTGAGTTACTGGCCACTATCGCTGGCACAAGCTCTTCGAACTCACTGTCTGAATCAGTTTGGTTTCTTGAGTCTCAACTACAAACTAAAAGACATCGATTAGCTGTGCTGCGACAAGAAGCCGAATGACTAAGGAAGTCCCTGGAGAATTCAGATGCATACTTTCTGGTGCAATAGCAAGCATTGGAGGATTTTAGCGCCAATCAGGAGAAAGCTAATAAGCTTGCTAAGCTTATTGCCAGCATGGTGGATACCCAGGATAATGTTTCTTGAGCTCTTGTGAAGTTGTTTCAGTTATGGACTTGTTTTGTTGCCGCTCGTTTATTTGCAATGGTGGCCAATTTAGACGCCCAGTGTATGTAATATGCTGCTTTGTTCCCTATATTTGCACTGGTGGCGAACTTTGATGCCCAGCGGATGTAATATGTGTAATAGCCGTAATAGCCTAGTGTAAGTTGCTTACTTATTTATTTCCTTATTGTCTTGTTTATTTGTTTGGTTGTAGTCACTGCAGTTCTTTTTCCGCGGTTTGCTAGTGGCAGCAATAAAATATTTTTTTAAACTAGGCCGTAATAACAATGGACCGTTGTAACCATGGTCCTGCTATGTAGTGACCATGAGCCTCCTATGGGCCGTAGGATCTGTGGGCTTCCTACGGGCTGTAGGATCAATGGGCCTTCTACGTGTCGTAGAATCAATGGGCCTTCTACGGGCCGTATGATCGATTCACCAAACTTGGGCCATACTATTCATGGACCAATAACGGACCGCAATATGAGTCGTAAATGGGTTAGAGTGGAAATCGTCTGTTTATGGCCCGGTCATAACGGGCCGTTAATAGCCGATATGTATAACGGGCTTAAATGGGCCGTATTTGATGACGCTAAGAAAACAGCCCAACGGATTAACGGGCCACAAACGGGCCGACTGTAACCACGGGCTGAATTTGGCCCGCAAGCGGAACAGGCCAGTAATGGACCGGAAGTAATCAAATGCTGGAAATGAGCCCAAGAATAAATGGGCCCTTAGAAGGCCGAAAGATAACATGGGCTGGAGACGGCCCAATGGAATAATGGGTCGTTAATGGGTATAAAGCGATACACTGTTCATTATGGGCCAGTGTCACCACGGGGTGTTAATGGGCCAAGAGTTACATATGGGCCAAAAGACGTCATGGGCCATACATGGGCCGGAAGTTACAACGGGCTGGAATCATATTGGACGACCCATATGACGCTACTGGGCCTAATTCGGGTAGGCCATAACGGACCGTGAGTAAGCGGGTTGTAAATGGGCTATATGCGAACAGGCCGTTAACAGGCTTTCTATGGGCCCTTATGACCAAGTCAAACGGGCCGGCCTTTTGACTTGAATGGGCCACTGTTGGACCGAGCCACGTGTCGATGTATCATAGGCGTGTCCCGTCCATTCGCTGGATGACATCTGTCCGAACGCTAAGCTGACACGTGGATACTCCGGCGAATCGGAAATTTACACGTGGAAAATCCCCATTGGTCCGGGCTATTAACGGGTTATCGGATCCAAACCGGAACCCGATAGCTTAACGGCGACCCGTTACGGTGGATGCCATGTGTCGGTTACCCTTGACGGAAACACTTCCATGACGCATCATTTATCGTCATGGAAGTGGACACTTTCATGATGATAATTTTGGTATTGTCATGGAACACTTCTACAACAGCACAGATATGACTATCTTGATTCTGTCATAAAATCGTCATGGATGTACATGCATGACAGAAAACATGACCTACTGTGACAAACATGTATCATCACGGAAGTGTATTTTTTTTGTAGTGCGTGCATCATGAATTACCAACTACTGATGATCTTGACGCTAAACTATTGGTAGAAAGAGAGTCTGCTTCTGCACTTAGAGATGAAGTTGACATGTTGAGGAAGCAAACAACACAATCACAAGCAGTACTCACGAAAACCATTAAATATTTGGTGGATTTCAAAATGAAGCAAGCTGAGACTGGCCGCATTGTTAAGGTCCTAGAGGAAAAAAGGAAATTAAAATCCCACTTGGTAAATGATATGTCTCCAATGTATCTATAATTTATGAAGTATTCATGCCACGTTTACAACAATTCTATATGGTTTTGGTATGATTTGCATGGAACTAACCCGGACTGACGCTGTTTTCAGCAGAACTACCGTGGTGTTGTTTTTTGTGCAGAAATAAAAGTTCTCAGAATTGGACGAAACTTTTTGACAATTTTTTTGGAAGAAAAGAAAAATACCGGAGCAAAGAACCACCAGAGGGGGCCCCCTGCTGCCCACAAGGCACCAGCGCGCGCCACCCCCCTGGCGCGCCCTGGTGGGTAGTGGGCCCCTTGAGGCCCATCTTCATGTGAAACCGATGCCAATAAATCCTATATATTCAGAAACCTCCAAAAGTTAACCTAGATCAGAAGTTCCGCCGCCGCAAGCCTCTGTAGCCATGAAAAACCAATCTAGACCATGTTCCGGCACCCTGTCGGAGGGGGAAGTCATCACCAATGGCCATCTTCATCATCCCGGTGGCCACCATGATGAGGAGGGAGTAGTCCACCCTCGGTGCTCAGGGTTTGTACCACTAGCTATGTGTTTAATCTTTCTCTCTCTCTCTCTCTTTCTCTCTCGTGTTCTTGAGTTGGCACGATTGATGTATCGCGAGCTTTGTTAAGATAGTTGGATCATATGGTGTTTTCCCCTCTCTATCTTGTTGTGATGAATTGAGTTTTCCCTTTGAGATTTTGTTTTTATCGGATTGAATACTTTTATGGATTTGAGAGCACATGATGTATGTCTTGCTATGAATACCCGTGGTGACAATGGGGTATCATATTAATTCACTTGATATATGTTTTGGCACACAACTCGCAGATTCCCGAGGTGACATTGGGGTAATCTATGCATAGGGGTTGATGCACGTTTTCATCCTTGTTTCTCCGGTAGAAATCTTGGGGAACTCTTTGAGGTTCTTTGTATTGGAATGAGTATTATGAATCTGAAATTGTTTGATGCATATCATATAATCAACTCACGGATACTCGTGGTGACATTGGAGTATCTAGGTGACATTAGAGTTGGTTGATGTGTATCATATGGTGTTATTTTAGTACGAACTCTTAGATAGATCGATCGGAAAGGATAACTTGGTGTTATTTTAGTACGAACCCTTGGACAGATTGATCGGAAAGGATAACTTTGAGGTGGTTTCGTACCCTACAAACAATTTCTTCTTATGTTCTCCGCTAGATAAGAACTTTGGAGTGATTCTTTGTCGCATGTTGAGGGATTGTTATATGATCCAATTATATCAGCATTGTTGAGAGATTGCACTAGTGAAAGTACGGACCCTAGGCCTCATTTTCAAGCATTGCAATACCATTTGTGCTCACTTTTGTTACTTGCTACCTTGCTGTTTTTTATTTTTACTATCACAAAAATCAATATCTACTATCATTACTACACTTGTATCACCATCTCTTCGCCGAACTAGTGCACCTATACAATTTACCATTGTATTTGGTGTGTTGGGGACACAAGAGACTTTTTATTATTTGGTTGCAGGGTTGTTTGAGAGAGACCATCCTCATCCTACGACTCCCATGGATTGATAAACCTTAGGTCATCCACTTGAGGGAAATTTGCTACTGTCCTACAAAACTCTGCGCTTGGAGGCCCAACACGAGTCTACAAGAACAAGTTGTGTAGTAGACATCAAGCTCTTTTCTGGCGCCGTTGTCGGGGAGGTGAGTGCTTGAAGGTATATGTTTAGATCTTGCAATTGAATCTTTTAGTTTCTTGTTTTATCACAAGTTTGGTTTATAAAAGAAAACTGCAAAAAAAATGGAATTGAGGTTGCCTCATATTATTCGTCTTAATCATGTCTTTCTTGAAAATGATGGAAAGGAAAATTGTGCTGAATTGATACAAGAAGAATTCAATAAAATGTTTGGCATAAATGATGAGCATGATTGCAATGTTGTTAGTATGAATTCTATGAATATCCAAAATACTAATGATGATTGCACTAGTCACTATAAAAATGTTTCTTATAAGCATGCCAATTTTTGTGGAGTGCATAAAGTTTGTGAAGACGTGCCTTATAGGGATGATAGATTTTGTAAGAAGCATAAACATGATAGAACCAATTTTTTGCTCAAAGTGATAGATGAATTTACTACAAAATTGTTTTCTCTTTGTCCTATTACTTGTGAACTTTGCAATAAGGTTGGTCATCTTATTTTCCAATGCAAACTTTTTCATGACCGAATCATGGCCAAATATTGTAATGGTGATCACCCTTGAACTTCATAATGAGATTTGTCTATTTTTGGGGAGTGAATAATTGACACATAAAAATAGTTGGTTTGAAGTATTCATTCTCACAGACGACATTGAAACTAATCTAAAAGATATCTATATGTTTTGCATGGTAAATTGCTATTAGAATGCTTATATTTCCAACTATAGAAAAATGAGAAAACCAATAGAGTATAAAAGGAATACTAATGAAAGGGCAAAGAATTTTACTTTCCCTCCTATTATATCCCATGATGAAATAGGTGACGAGAAGGAGCTCCCTATTCAACCAATCTCATCAATAAGAAGTTCGGAAAGATTAATTAAACCCACACATGATGTGGTGAAGAAGAAGAAAAGAAGAAAGAGTAGAGGTAAAAAGGAATCTCTCCCAAATAATGTTGCTCCTATTATTGTTGTGCCTCATGAAAATGAATCAAAAATAATTATGGAAGATGATGCACTTGATGATGATATTGCTTCTTTGTCTTATGGCATAATGTCTGAAAGAACTATTGATGATGATTTTGTTATGCCTATTGCTTGTTGTGATGATTATGATTGGGAAGATAATGATGCTTCTTATAATCTTGAAAATCTTTTTGGCACCAACTTGAGAAATTATGATGATAATAATTGTTATACTATTGGTGTTATTCATACTATTAATGATGAGAGTGATTATGCTTATGATATGCCAAGCCACAAGCTTGGGGATGCTATGTTTGATGAGAATTACATGTTTGAGAATTTATTTGCTGCAATTAATGTTTGTCCCAAGTTTGGGGATGCTATGCCTAATGAAGATGATCTTTTTAGTCTCCCTACTTTGAATGATCAAATTTGTTATGATGATTGCCACTACTAGGAAAAGGGCTATAGCTGATATGGACATTAATGGCGCACCATGTATGTGGTGCACCACTGCTATATAGTAGTGGCGCACCAGATACAGGTGCGCCATTAGTGCCCTCATTACTAATGGCGCACCAGACACACGGTGCGCCATTACTAGCAAATTTTATTTTTTTTATTTTTCCAAAACTATTAATGGCGCACCAGGGCACAGTGCGCCATTACTAGTTTTAACTAGTAATGGCGCACCACACACTCCGTGCGCCACTACTAACAATTTTTTTTCTTTTTTTTTCAAAACTAGTAATGGCGCACCTGGGTACAGTGCGCCATTACTAGTTTGAGTTACTAATGGCGCACCTGTTACGTGGTGCGCCATTACTAACTTTCTGAGTCTTACAATTTATTCACCAAATGAACACCCCCCCCCCTGTGGACCGCCTTTTCAGTTTCAAAAAAAATAAAAGAAAATGATAGAAATGTCAAAAAAATAAAAGAAAATAAGATTCCCATGTGATATGTGGTCTAGTTGTTAGCAAAATTTACAAACATGAATTTTCGACTTTTTTGCAAAATCTCTCGAGAATTTGTAAAATGGGCATAACTTTTGCATACGAACTCCGATGAAAAAGTTTTTTATATGAAAAATCATCTACTCGAAAAGTTACATCCGAATTCAACGGGGGAAACCCCGTTGAACATTTTCAGAATCCCCAAAAACCTAACAGAACGAAAGATACGGGGCTTTTAAGATCTAGAGGGGGGGAAAATGGAAAAAAATTCAAACTTACTAGTGGCGCACCATTTGCTAGGTGCGCCACTAGTAACAGAAAAAAATTGGTTTCGAATTTTTTTTGGAATTTTATTTCAAAATATGATACGTAATATGACCGGGAAGTTTGAAATATTTTTTCAAAATTTCATCACACTCATGAACATGAACAAAGTCCTAGAGATCAACAAGGTTTAATAGGATTGATATCATAGATATATCAACAAGTGCTTGTTAAGTGAGGTGGTGCTGGGGTTAGATAGAACTGCGAAGTTAAGCGTGCTCGGGCTGGAGTAGTGTGAGGATGGGTGACCTTCCGGGAAGTTTGACCACTTAGTGCGATTTGACTTGAGATTAAGCATATTGACCCGAGATTAAGCCATAGTGACCCGAGATTAAGAAAAAAACAAAAAAAAATTGAAAAAAAAAATTTGAAAAAAATTTGTTAGTAATGACCCGAGATTAGTAACCCAGAGCACAAGGTACATATGGCCCCCGGGAGGCATACTAATGGCGCACGGTGGGCTATACTAATGGCGCACTACGTGGTGCGCCATTAGTATACCAGATACTAATGGCGCAACAGGGGTGTGCCATTAGTATTTAATTCTAATGGCGTGGTGCTAGTGGCGCACCAGTAGTGCGCCATTAGTAAGCAAAACTGGTGCGCCACTAGCAGGCCTTTTCCTAGTATGCATGCCTCCTATTTATGATGATTGCAATATTTATGAAAGTGGGTTTCGAAGAGTGTCAACTTTATATAATATTTATCCCACTATTTTGGAGGGTGTTGAATCTTATTATAATGGAAAAAGTGGATTTGGAGAGGTCTTGACTTTTATTTAGTAATGATTCCACTATTCCGGAAGAGGTCTCAATTGACTATGATGAGAACAAAATTGCTACTTACGATGATTATTGTGATGATACATTGATACTTACGTTATAAAAAGTGGTGATAATTATTTCCATAATTTTTAATATCCTTTTTCTGAACATTACTCTTTTAATGTGGAAACAATTTATAGTATTCGAGTTTCATATGATACTCCCACTATTATGAATGAGAAGAAATTTGCTTATCTGGAGAGTAATAAAAATTCTATGCTTGTGGAACATGAAAATAATGCTTTATGTGATAGTTATATTGTTGAATTCATTCATGATGCTACTGAAAATTATTATGAGAGAGGAACATATTCTTCTACATATCTCAATAATATCAAGTTTCCTCTCTCTTTATGTTGAAAGTTTTGAAGTTATGCTTGTTTTACCTTCCTATGCTAGTTGATTCTTGCTCCCATAAGTTGTTTGCTCATAAAATCCCTATTCATAGGAAGTGGGTTAGACTTAAATGTGCTAGTCATATGCTTCATGATGGTCTCTTTGTGTTTCAATTCTTATCTTTTGTGTGAGCATCATTGAAATCATCATGCCTACCTAAAAAGGCATTAAAGAAAAAGCGCGCTTGTTGGGACTTGGGAGACAACCTAACATTTAACCCTACTGTTTTTGTGTGTTCACATGATTAGGATACTGTGGGAATCTTTTTTTATATCTTTTGTTTCAATAAAGTGCCAAGTAAAGCCTTTGGGATAGTGCGGATGATAGTTGACTTGATTCTGTGCAAAAACAGAAACTTTTGCGCCCAGTAACAGAATTGTGAAAAATCACTAGAACTTCAAAAAATTCTGAAGTTTTTACATATGATTTATCTACAAATTTCCTACGTTTTCCTAATTTTTCAGAATTTTTTGAGTTACATAAGTATAGTAATTATTCAGATCTTTACATACTGTTCTGTTTTTGACAGATTCTGTTTGCAATGCATAGTTTGCTTGTTTTATGGTTCCTGTGGCTTATATTGCTTAATATAAATTGTGGAAATTATAGAGTACAGTAGGAATTATTTTTAAATAATTATGAATCTTGTCTTTGACAGTACCCAAGTGAATGATTTGTTTTACTATCCTAACCTATCTCACGAAGTTCCGTTAAGTTTTGTGTGATTGAAGTTTTCAAGTTTTGGGTGAGATATCGATATGAGGAGAATAAGGAGTGATAAGACCCTAATATTGGGGATGCCCAAGGCACCCCAAGGTAATATTAAAGGAAGATCCAAGCAACTAAGCTTGGGGATGCCCCGGGAGGTATTCCCTGTTTCGTCTTCAACATTATCGGAAACCTCCCTTGGAGCTACTTTTTTATTTGTCACATGATATGTGTTTTGCTTGGAGCGTCACTTTATTTTACTAGGATTTTATTTATGTTATTTATATAATGTTTTATATCTTTTACTTCAATAAAAATGTCAAGTATAGCCTTTGCCATGCTTATTTTGCAAGTCTATATGTTGCTGTTTGAAAACAGAAAGTTGCACGCTAGTGCGTGAATTCTTGACAAAATTTAGAATGCGATAAAATGTTGAAATTTTTTGCACAATAAGATATGATAAATTTTCTACAGTTTGGTAAATTTTCAGAATTTTTTGAGCTAGGAAAGTATGAGTATAATTGCACTCTTTACAAACTGTCCTGTTTAGACAGATTGCTGTTATGTTTGCATTGTTTGCATATGTTTGCTTGTTTAATGATTCTATTTGAGAATAGGAGTATTAAATATGCAGAGGCATTTAGTATGCACTGTTCAATAATAATTTTAATGATTTGCTACAGTAGAGAATGATAAGGTTATGCATTGATTTATACTAACTTATCTCATGAGTTCTTGTTGAGTTTTGTGTGGATGAAGTTTTTTGAGATTTAGGGAAACCGTAATATAAAAGGAATTAAGGAGACACAAAATCTCAAGTTTGGGGATGCCCAAGGCATCCCAAGATAATATTTCAAGAAGTCTCAAGTATCTAATCTTGGGGATGCCCCGGTAGGCATCCCACCTTTCTTCTTCAACCATTATCGGTTAGTCTCGGTTGAGCCTAAGTTTTTCCTTCTTCACATGAGTTGTGCTATTCTTGGAATGTAATTTTATTTTGTTTTGCTTGCTGTTTTAATAAAATACTTAGATCTGGAAGTTTTAAAATTTGAGAGAGTCCTCAAACAGCTACCCATTTACTTAACTACTCGCTTGAACTTCACTTATATCTTTTTGGAGTAGCTTGTCATTTACTCTTGTGCTTCACTTATATCCTATGAGTAAATTGTTGAATAAATTGAATATCATAAAGTTGAAATTATATGTGCTTCACATGCTTGTATTATACCTAGTAGTAGCTTCATGTTGGGTTCAGAAAGTGAAATCTTTTGAAGCTTCATATTGGTCATACAAGCAATTCATTAATGATTAGTATAAGGAAGAGAACTTTCACATACAAATATATTATCTTGGACATCTTCTATGATTGTGAATACCCATTAATTATTTTCAAACTTGAGCAAATTAGTTGAAGTTGAACAAGGAAGACAACGTAATGAGTTATGGTTGTGTATATTTGCATAGAAGTTATATTGTTATGGATCCTCCAACATGTGGTGTTTGCTTAGGATCTTTTGCTAGCCAAAAATTCGTACTAAGTAGAGATACTACTTGTGCATCCAAAAACCCTTAAACCCAGTTTCTTGCCATGAGTGTCCACCATACCTACCTATGGATTGAATAAGATCCCTCAAGTAAGTTGTCATCGGTGCATAAATCAATCAAAATTGCTCCTAAATATGTTTGATCTTTTATTGTAAGGGAAAACAAGCATTGTACAAACTTGTGATGGCAAAGTAATAAAAGCGACGGCTGCATAATAAAGGTTGCTATCATACGGGGCAATATAATGTGACGTTCCTTTGCATTAAGAGATTGTGCATCCAAAAATAAAAAGCGCATGACAACCTCTGCTTCCCTCTGCAAAGGGCCTATCTTTTACTTTTCAGTATTACTTTTATGCAAGAGTCAATAGTATGCATTCTAATTTCAACCTCAATTATTATCTAGTTGGCAAGCATCATGTGGTGGGGAAAGATCTAGGCACATATGGCCAGTCAAATATATTTGATCAAGATTTATTATTGTTGACAATTATCTCTATGATAAATGAGTTGGGAGGCGAAACATTAAGCCCCTATCTTTCTCTGTGTTCGATGGATGCCATTTGTTCTAAAATATGTTTTGAGTACTAGCAATCATAGAAGACTATATGATGATTGAGTATGTGGTGCTCTTACTTAGACTTTGTTGAATAAGTTGAATTGCAATTGTTTGGTGACTAAGAACATAGGTTGTTAAGTTTCAAGAGAAGGCATTGTTTGAACCATAACATGTGAATTGATTGCTACTTTATCATGATGAGTTTTATAAGAAAGAGTTGATGTTATGATGCTAGGAAAAGTGATTGGAATTATCATTGATCAAACTTATGCACTATGCTAGCATTCACACTTCATAAATTATTTATTTTATCATTTACCTACTCGAGGACGAGTAGGAATTAAGCTTGGGGATGCTGATACGTCTCCAACGTATCTATAATTTATGAAGTATTCATGCCATGTTTACAACAATTCTATATGGTTTTGGTATGATTTGCATGGAACTAACCGGGACCGATGTTGTTTTCAGCCGAACTACCATGGTGTTATTTTTTGTGCAGAAATAAAAGTTCTCGGAATTGGACGAAACTTTTTGACGATTTTTTTGGAAGAAAAGAAAAATACCAGAGCAAAGAACCACTGGAGGGGTCCCCCTGCTGCCCACAAGGCACCAGGGTGCGCCACCCCCCCCCCCCATGGCACGCCCTGGTGGGTAGTGGGCCCCTGAGGCCCATCTTCGCGTGAAACCGACGCCAAAAGACCTATATATTCATAAACCTCCAAAAGTTAACCTAGATCAGAAGTTTCGCCGCCACAAGCCTCTGTAGCCACGAAAAACCAATCTAGTCCCTATTCCGGCACCCTGCCGGAGGGGGAAATCATCACTGGTGGCTAGCTTCATCATCCCGGCGGCCACCATGATGAGGAGGGAGTAGTCCACCCTCGGGACTAAGGGTTTGTACCAGTAGCTATGTGTTTAATCTCTCTCTCTCTCTCTCTCTCGTGTTCTTGAGTTGGCACGATCTTGATGTATCACGAGCTTTGTTAATATAATTGGATCATATGGTGTTTTCCCCTCTCTATCTTGTTGTGATGAATTGAGTTTTCCCTTTGAGATTCTGTTTTTATCGGATTGAATACTTTTATGGATTTGAGAGCACTTGATGTATGTCTTGCCATGAATACTCGTGGTGACAATGGGGTATCATACTGATTCACTTGATATATGTTTTTGCACTCAACTCACGGATTCCCGAGGTGACATTGGGGTAATCTATGCATAGGGGTTGATGCACGTTTTCGTCCTTGTTTCTCCGGTAGAAATCATGGGGAACTCTTTGAGGTTCTTTGTGTTGGAATGAGTATTATGAATCTGAAATTGTTTGATGCATATCGTATAATCAACTCACGGATACTCGTGGTGACATTGGAGTATCTAGGTGACATTAGAGTTGGTTGATGTGTATCATATTGTGACGCCCGGATAATTAGGCTACAGTAATCCCACGTTAATGATGCTAAGTCACCATGATTACTGTTCTTAATCTCGCGATGATTCAAATCCCGTTCGAATTCAAAATCAAGTCAAATGATTAAAGTTTCAAAAGTCAAAACTAAACTGTCCTAAATGTGTCAAATAAATCATAGGTAATAATGGTGGAGAAACCACATTTTTATAAAATGTTTAAATACTATAAAATAAATAAAAGAGCAGCAAAAACAATTAATTAAATGCCCTTTTAAAGTTAGAAAATTACAAACTATTTATTTGAATGCCGAAATTGTTGTGGCAGTGGCATAATTTTGAGGAAACAGAATAAAGAAAAGAAAAGAAAAACAAAACACAAAAATAAAATAAAAGCAAAAGATTCCCCCCCCCCTCCACTGGGCCGTGGCCCAGCTACCACCAGGCCGGCCCACTTGCACGACCTCCTTCCATGTTCCTCCGACCACGTCGTTATAGGGGCGTGGTCGACCCCGACCACCTCGCCGGCGATGGCCGAGGGGATTAGGTCGCTGCTCCCCCTGGTGCCTCGAGCACCTCTCCCACTCGCCCCTGCCACCCCACTCACCTCACCCTCGCTCTCACCCCCTCGCCTCGGTCTCTTCTCCACCCGCCATGGCCGCCTCAGTCGTCATCGTCGCCCTGCTACCCGCGTAGCCACCGAGCCCCACTCCCCTCACCGACGTGCCCACTAGCTCCGTCGGATTCCGCTACGACCTCTACGACCGCTGCTTCAAGCCGAAGACCGCCGCACCAACTGGATCGACGCCGCCTTCCTTCTTCGTCCGCCGTCGTTCGTCGTCGGTTCCGACGGCTTCACTGCATTCCGCGCCTCCCCGAGCCTCTCCTCATCAATGATGTGAGCTGGCGTGCTTTTCCCCTCTGCCTTCCCCTTGATCTGCATCCTCTAGCCGCCTTGCCGCCATAGCCGAAGCTCGCCACCGTCCCGCTTCATCATCGCCACAGCTAGCACCCCCCCTCTCGTCGCGTCTGTGCACACCGTCGTGCTCCTGAGCCTCGCAGAGCCCGACGAGCCCTCTGGCTCGCTCCCTCGCCCAGTACAACGCCGTCCTCGTCGAGCTCCTAAAGCGGCCCCACCTTCGCTCATCGTCGGTGCTGTTTCCGGCCATGCCCGGACGAGCCACCACCACCATGCGACGCGCCTCATCGCCGTCGTTCGAATGGACCCAAGCGCGCCACGAGCCGAGCCCCGTAGCCGATTTTCGGCGTTGTCCCGAGCCTCGCTGCCGTCATGGGCCACCGGCATTTAAACGCTGGCGTTGATGACGTGGCGTCATTAGCTTAACCCCCTGAAACACTGACACACGGGTCCCGCACCCTAATTAACCTAGGATTACTTAAATGCCTAATTACTTAACCTAGTGGGTCACATACAAGTGGGTCCGCCCCATTAATTAACCCCGGGCTAAATTTAACTCTATTAATTAGACCACAGTCACTGGCAGGTGGACCCCCTCCACTATTCCAGTGGATAGGGCTGAGCAGTCAGCTGCTGACTCAGCTAACTGGGACCCACTGTCAGCCTCTAATGCACACTGCTTTGTGCACCTCCTTGTGTACACTTAGCAATTACTATTTAATATAATTTCTGAGTTAAATTAAATCCAAAAATTTAGAAAATCATTTAAAACTTCATAAAATCATATAAATTAAACTGTAACTCAGATTAAAATAATTTATATATGAAAGTTGCTAAGAAAAACATGACGATTCCGAATACGCTCTTCGTTCGTCCGTCACATGCCCCTAGCATAGCGAACGTGGAACCGTCCCCCTCCATTTCATCTGTCCGAAAATGCCTAACATCGGGACTACTTTCCCGGATGTTTTCCCCTTCGCCAGTAGCACCTAGTACTGCGTTAGGGCATACCTACCACCGCTTATTGTCATGTCATGCATCATCTTGCAACTGTTTGCATTGTATTCATTGTATTCATTGTTTCTTCCCGCTCTTCTCTTCGGTAGACTTCGAGACTGACGCCACTAGTGCCCTGATTAACTATGGTGTTGACGACCCGTCCTTCTCTACAGAGCTTCCAGGAAAGCAAACCCCCCCTGATCATTCCGATATCGCCCATTTCTTTCCCTCTCATGCTTGCATTAGAACTACTACTACTTTTGTATGATCCTATTCTAATGCATAGCCCATTTTTGTAACCTGCACTTGTTCCCTTACCTGCTTATCCTAAACTTCTTAGTATAGGTTGGTTAGTGATCCATCAGTGACCCCTCACCTTGTCCTAGTTGCCCCGCTTTATGTTCGATGACTCGATCAACGTGATCGACGTCCAGGCCCCGATACTGCACATCACCCCCTTAGTTGTACGACTCTGCAGAGTTACTATCGAGTGCCGAGGGTGATACCTCGTCAGCACTTCTGATGTTAACCCTGTAGTGTAGCTATTCGGTCGTGGTCATCGAGGGTGATTCCTCCTTCACCACTCCCGATAACGACTTTGTCGTGCAACCCCTCAAGTGTGGACCATCGAGGGTGATTCCTCCAAGTCCACCTTGACGGTTACATCGAGTGGGAATCCATCGAGGGTGATTAATCGGGTTTCCCCCTTGCTGTTTCGGACACATGGTTACTTTAACATTACCACAGAACCATGACTGAAGTTGGGTCGGCCCCGAAGGGTATCCGCGAGATAAAAGTGAAGTCGGGTTGACCGTGAGTGTACCCGCGAGTTGATGTGTAGTCGGGTCGACCTGGTGGGTACCCGAGATAATTACGTGGCACGGTCGGGCATTCTTAGCCCTTGCCGTAAGTCCATGAGTCGGGGCGATGGGGTCACACGATCGTGAGTCTCTGCTCGTTACCGCGCGCTACCAAGACACTAACGATTTGGATATGTGATCCGAGTAGGCCTCTGGCCTTTTCACACTAACCACCACGCGGGAATAAGTATGGGCACTCTGCGTCGTATGTATTAGCCGAAAGCTCTTCGGACGTCAGCGACTGAGCGGCGCGTGCCGGGTTGGACTGGAACGCCTGCACTTGTATAAGGGGGCTAGGTCTGCTCACCAACCGTGTACGCAACATGCAGGAGTGCAAAGGGCGATGGGCCCAAGACCCCTCGCGCTTAGGATGTAGACCAGCGTGCTGGCCTCTCTGTTGAGCCTAGGTAGGACTACGGTGTGTTGATCGGCCGAGGCCGGTCATGACCTGATGGTGTGTCCGGCCGGAGTTGATCGAGCATGTTGGGTAAGTTTGTGCACCCCTGCAGGGAAGTATTATCTATTCGAATAGCCGTGTCCATGGTAACGGACGCTCGGAGTTGTATCCCGATCAATACAACTAGAACTGGATGCTGAGGCATGTAATGGAAATGATGGCTCCGGGATTGCTTTCTCTCAGGGAGTCGAGGAAGTGATCTCTGGGCGATGTTACAAGTTACTTACTAATATTATAATATGCTACTCTTATCTCTTCTGATGCTGCAAGATGCTTGAAGATGCTAGTCTTCGATAAGCTAGGCCTTCCCCTCTATTCTGGCATTCTGCAGTTTAGTCCACAGATACATCCCTTCCTTTGATACCAATGCATACTTAGTATAGATCTGATGCTTGTGAGTACTTTGGATGAGTACTCACGGTTGCTTTGCTACCCCTTTTTCCCCTACCTTCTTCTTTCCGGATGTTGCGATCAAATGATGGATCCCAGGAGCTAGACGCCACCGCCGACGACTACTACTACCCCAAGGTGCCTACTACTACATGGAGACCACTGACGACCAGGAGTAGTTAGGAGGCTCCCAGGCAGGAGGCCTTGCCTTTTCGATCGATGTTGCTTTTGTGCTAGCCTTCTTAAGGCAAACTTGTTTAACTTATGTCTGTACTTAGATATTGTTGCTTCAGCTTACTCGTTTGTATTCGATCTTATATATTCAAGCCCTCGAGGCCCTTGGCTTGTAATATAAAGCTTGTAGTATTTTAATCTGTGTCTAGAGTTGTGTTGTGATATCTTCCTGTGACTCCCTAATCTTGATCGTACACATTTGCGTGTATGATTAGTGTACGATTGAATCGGGGGCGTCACAAGTTGGTATCAGAGCCGACTGCCTGTAAGAACCCCCCCCCTCTTTCAAACTCCTTGGCCGAAGTTGAGTCTAGCCTTTGGAGAACTTTTACTAACATGGTTGTGCGGCTTACGGGCCCACATCACCATTGGGTGGTATTAGGATCATTTATTCCTCGTCTATACTCTAGGAGTCTGATTTCTCTTCGGGTTAAAGATTTTACTAACTCTAACTCTAGGTTCTCGTAACTACTTCCTGCCAGAGAGCCCCTTCATTCTAGATGATCACCTGCTTCATCAAAAGATTTCAAAGATACTATTTGATGTTTTCCCGAGACCCTTGTGCCCTTCGTTGTTGTAATTACCTACCACCGATATATCCCTATGGATAGCTACATACACATGTCGTCCATACATTCATTCCAAATTGCTCTTGTTATTACAAGATACCCTGAAATACTTTCCGATAATCCTCTGCCAAATATTGCTTTGCGAATACTTGTCTGCTTGCATTATGGTTACTTTCCATATGTCTAGCAATATTCATTAGAATCCTTTGTCATCGTCATTCTGAGCCTGTGACTCGATATATTTATGAACGATTGCAATCATTAGTCGGAACTAGAATTCGTCCCTTCGGCTCAGACGTCACTCCGAACCTGAGCTGGTTCTCGGCAAATCAAACCTTGATTGATTATCGATCTAGACATTCGACTTGCTTATCTTTTGATCAGAGCATCTACTTCTAATCCCCAGAAATTGGAAATCATAATTCCTTTGCATTTAAGCTTTGAAATTATTCAGAAGTCTCGATAATTCGATGCCCTTGCATTCTTTTTTCCTCTGATTGAGTACTGATACTCACATCAGCTTCATTGTGGACCGCCAGACCCATTGCTGGGTTATTATCCGATAGTATCCTTCACATTCAAAATTCTTGTGAGTTCTTCCCATGACACATAATGCCTTGAACAAATTGTATCCTCTGCTTTTGTCAAGCATGCTCTACCTTCGAGCTTGTGTTGTTTACTCTTGAAATTTGTGGTATATGTTCCTAAGATGCCCCTATGGGTTGCCTTCCCTAATTCGTGTGAAGCCGAGAGTTATCACGAGTCATACTCTTCTGGTGTTTTGCCAGATAAAATTTCAACATTACAACTTCTTTGAAAACGAGAAGTGAATGAAAGGTTATGCATTGGAAAAGTGGGAGTCGACCTTGAACTTTGTGTTCATGCCCATGGACATGATGTAGATCCTATCATGGAAGCTTCTTGCAATAATAACTATTTCCTTGATATAATATCATCTGGTATCTGTGAATTGATCCTTTTCAATCGTGGTTTTGACCATATTTTCTCCTTGATTCCATTTCTCAGACAAGTTAAAGCACTTGTCTTCTGCAGATCAATGCATCTCTGCAACCTCTATTTTGATCTTCCTTCGAGTATTACCCTCCGGTATCTCAAGAATAACAAAGAAATGAGTTGCTTACTATGAGCCTTCGTCTAGTATTGCTTCTCACTGATTTCAGATTTCCCGGGTTCTGAGTTATTGGTCACTTGAGAACACCGATAAGTGAATCGATTCTACACTCCGATTCAATAACTCTAACTAATCTTTGTTGCTTACGAGTTTAATAATCCTTCAAGTCACCTGATCGGCTATATCATTATCGTGCTAAATTTTAACTATGCTACCTGGTCCTTCTTCCTGGAGCACACTATTCGACGATGAGCTAAGGTTACGTCGATCTTCCTCGTCATATCATTTCTACTTGAACAGCAAGCTTGATTTTGAGTTTGTGTCATACCTGTGGTTCCAATAACCTTTTGCTTCATCATTCCTTTGACTTGATGGCATTACCAATCGATTACATCTTCATGAAATCTCTCGACAATTGTGTCATGATCATCATAAACATTCTGAGCTCTTCTAGGATATCAATCAAATTCATGGTGAGAAATACCATCCATGCCCCTCGATGATTTGTGTTATCGTCGACAACATTCTTGTCTTCCCCCCAACACAAACTTGTTCATATAAATTTTGGAAATACATCCTTTGTGACATGTCGATGGATTGTTGTTGATCCTATCGGCCACATCCTCATCTTTTCCATGATGAAATTGTATGAGTTGTTCTAGTGATAACCCACAAGTATAGGGGATCGCAACAGTTTTCCAGGGTAAAGTATTAAACCCAAATTTATAGATTCGACACAAGGGGAGCCAAAGAATATTTGTAAGTATTAGCGGTTGAGTTGTCAATTCAACCACACCTGGAGATTAAATATCTGCAGCAATATGATCAGTAGCACAGTAATATGATAGTTTTGATAGCAGTGGTAACAGTAGCAACAACGGTAACAGTGATAGCAATGATTTTGTAGCAAGTGTAACAGTAGCAACAACAGTAGTAACTTAGCAAGAACAATATGTGGAAAATTCATAGGCATTGGATCGGTGAATTCATTGGATGATATTCATCATATAACAGTCATACCCTAGGGCGATACAAAACTAGCTCCAGTTCATAAATATAATGTAGGCATGTATTCCGTAAATAGTCATACGTGCTTTTGGAAAGAACTTGCATGCCATCTTTTGTCGTACCCTCCCGTGGCAGTGGGTCCATAAGGAAACTAAGGGATATTAAGGCCTCCTTTTAATAGAGAATCGAAACAGAGCATTAGCACATACTGAATACATGAACTCCTCAAACTACGGTCATCACCGGAAAGTATCCTGATTATTGTCACCCCGGGGTTTACGGATCATAACACGTAATAGGTGAATATGACTTGCAAGATCGGATCTAGAACATAGATATAATGGTGAAAACATAAACGGTTCAGATCTGAAATCATGGCACTCGGGCCCTAGTGACAAGCATTAAGCATGGCAAAGTCATAACAACATCAATCTCAGAACATAGTGGATACTAGGGATCAAGCCCTAACAAAACTAACTTGATTACATGATGAATCTTATCCAACTCCTCACTGACCAGCGAGCCTACGAAGGAATTACTCACTCCCGGTGGGGAGCATCATGGAATTGGTGATGAAGGAGGGTTGGTGATGATGAAGACCGAAGATTCCCCTCTCCGGAGCCCCGAACGGGCTCTAGTCTGGCCTCCCGGTGAAGAACAGGAGGTGGCGGCGGCTCCATATCGTGAAACGCGATGAAACTTCCTCTCTGATTTTTTCTCCGAAAATAGGTATTTAAGGAGTTGGAATTAGGGTCTGCGGGGCCACCAGGTGGGCACAACCCACCTACGCGCGCCTGGAAGGGGTGGCGCGCCCTGGTGGGTTGTGCTCAACCAGGGCCCCCCTCCGGTGGTTCTTGGCTCCAGTATTTTTTATATATTCTGAAATAATTCTCCAAAAAGTTCTGTTCCATTCTGAGAACTTTTATTTCTGCACAAAAAACAACAGCATGGTAGTTCTGCTGAAAACAGCGTCTGTCCGGGTTAGTTTCATTCAAATCATGCAAATTAGAGTCCAAAACAAGAGCAAAAACATTAGGAAAAGTAGATACGATGGAGACGTATCAACTCCCCCAAGCTTAAACATTTGCTTGTCCTCAAGCAATTCAGTTGACAAATCATTTTCTCTGCCACAGCCAGTTCATCAAATATCATCATTATTGCCTTTCACTTGCACGACCGAATGGTATGAAAATAATAATAGTGCAAGAGTGCCGTGGACTAAGCTGGAATCTGCAAACAATTTTATTCAAAAGGAGAAGACAAGGTAATGTGGGCTCTTTGTTAGATCAATATCAATGCATATAAGAGCCACTCAACATTTTCATCGTGTCTTCTCCTTGGTATGACTCAATAAAAGGAAGAGAAATTCAGAGAAACACACTGAAATATTTTTGGAGTTTTTAGTTTTTCTTGAGGAAAGCAAATTAAAGAGAAAGAAAAACAAAAACGAGAAAAACTATTTACAAGGGAGAGCTCCCAACAAGCGAAAGAAGAACAAGGAAACCTTTTTGGGTTTTCTTTTTAATAGTACAATTAACTAAACTAGAAAGAAAAACTGAAAGGAAGCAGGAAACATTTTTTTTATTTTCTCAAAGTTTTTCAAACACACAAGAAGAAAGCAAGAAAAAAAATCTAGCATGGATAATACAATGAAAAAGTGTGAACACCGACAACTGGAATGAAATGTGTGAACATGAATGTAATGTCGGTGGAAATACATACTCCCATTTTGATTATGCCACGTCAGCATGATTAACAGTGCATGATCATCATTTGCATCATATTGTATTTCAACTCCCAGGTCAAATTCAAATTTAAATGAAAGTGAAAAATAAAAGTTGCTCAAATCAGAAACTAAATGTTCATATTATGGCAAATAATTCAGAGGCAATACTAAAATTTGTAACCAACAAATAATAAAATAATTAGGTGGCTCTAACATAATTAAAACAGTGAGGATAAATGCATTTTAATTATTATAAAAATTGTGGGAGCTCCTATTTTTCTCCAAACTAATTTTTGGTAGTGGTAGATAATACCTATTATCTGTTGGAGTAGTCCCTGTGTTTTGCAAAATTCAAAATGTGGCTTAACTATTTACTAAACTGAGAAAAGGAAATAGATAAAAGAAAAAGACAAAAGAAAAGGGAAAACAGAACAGAAAACAAAAAAAAAGGGAGAAACCCCCCCCCCTGGCCCAACTGGGCCGAAGCCAGTCGGCCAACCCACCTGCTGCCCCCCCAGGCCTATTAGGCCACCCCACACCCGAACCCTAACCCACTCGACCCCCCCACTCGCTCCTCTCCTCCCCCTCCACTCGCTCCCCCCCCCCCATCTGGATCGGGATCCCCCGATCCCGTCGCCGACGCCGCTCGTTCCTCCCCCCCCCCCGCCGACGACCGCGCCGCGCCGCTTGCCCGCCGGCCTGCCCACCGCCGTCGTCTCCGGCCTCCACCCGGCCCCTCCTCGCCATCGACGCCCGGCGCCCGAGCCCGCGCGCGCTCGCTCGGCCCGCGCCCTCGACGCGCTCGCCGCCGACGCCCGCCTCGACCCCGTCGCCGTTCCCCTCCGACTCGAACCACCCCCCCCCCCCCCCCCCCCCCTCTGCCTTGGCCCTACGAACCCCCGGTGAGGACCCCCGCCGCTGCTCTCCTGCCGCGGCTGCTGCTCGAGCTATTGCTCCGCTGCTGTCGCGCAGGCCTCGCCTCCTCCCCTGCTCACCGCGCCGACCACCCGTGGCCGCCCCCGCCTCGCCTCCGCGCGCCCTGCGCCGCGCGCCGCCGCCCGCTGCCGCTCCGGCCACCGTGCGCCTCGCCCGCACCTGGCCGCGCCCGGGCTTGCCCTGGCCGCGCGCCCGCGCCCGCCTCGCCGTGCGCCCGCACGCGCGCCGCACCCGCGCCCGCCCGTGGCCCCCTGTGCCACAGACAGGTGGGGCCAAACCCCCAGAGACACTGACAAACGGGCCCCGCCCTAAAACGTTTTAGAAATAAATAAAAATAATAAATACAAATAAATAGATATTTAATTAATTAGTTAATTAATTCTGTTTAATTAAGGTAATTAATTAATTAATTAATTAGACTAATTGTTTAGTTAACTTAACCCTAATAACTGCTGACGTCAGCATGATGTTATGCTGACATCAGCGAGCACTATTCTGGATAATGTTAGATTTAAATAATTAATTAAAATTCAGAAAACTAATAAAAACTTTAGAAAATCGTATTAAATAATCCGTAACCCGGATCGAAATACTTTCTACATGAAAGTTGCTCAGAATCCGAGAACGCGGTCCGTTCGTCCGTCACACGTCCCTAACTATCCGAACTTGCAACCGTTCCCCTCTTATCCTCTGTCCGATAATTCCAAAGACCCGGGAAATATCGTCAGATATTCTTCCGCTCCGTCTGTTACGTGTGATGCTGCGTTAGATTGCCCCTAGCACCGTGTATCGTATTTGTCATGCTCATGTTTGCTATATATTTATACTGTTTCCTCCCCCTCTTCTCTCTCGATAGCCCCCGACCCCGACGTCGTCCCCGAGACCGACGCAGCTCCGGAGCCCGAAGACACCATAGACGACCTTGCCCTTGCCGCCGAGCAACCAGGCAAGCCCCCCCCTTTGATCATCCCGATATCGCCCATTCTATTTCTCATGCTTGCATTAGAATTGTTGCTGCTGCTGCTGCTGTACCTATTCTGATGCATAGCCTGTTCATTGTAACCTGCTGTTGATAATTACCTGCATATCCTAAACTGTTTAGTCTAGGCTGGGTAGAGACCTATCAGTGACCCCACTTATCCCGACTGCCGCGCTGGATCGTCAGAAGACCCGATCAACGGGAATTGAAGACCAGGACCCGACACCGCACATCACCCCCCCCCCCCTTAGTTGTAACGACACTGCAGCGTTACTATCGAGTGCCGAGGGTGAAACCTCTTATAGCACTCCTGATGTTAACTCTGTAGAGTAGCTATTTGGTCGTGGTCATCGAGGGTGATTCCTCCTTCCCCACTTCCGGTAACGACGCCGTCGTGCAACACCTCAAGTGTGAACTCATCGAGGGTGATTCCTCCTACGTTCATCTTGGCAGTTACGTCGGTAGGAATCCAACGAGGGTGATACCTCGGATTCCCCTGATGTTATGGACACACGGATACTTGGACTGTACTGTTGTTACTTGGAAAGGCGGGTCGACCCTGAGGGGTACCCGCGTGTGATGTGAAGACGGGTGGCCTGTATGGTGCCCGAGTGTTGAATACGAGGCGTGGCCGGGCATTCATGGCCCTTGCCGCAAGTCCTCGAGACGGGGCGACGGGGTCACATCTTTCGTGAGTCTCTGCTCGTTTCCGCAAGCCCCTAGTCCTAACGATTTGGATATTTGATCCGAGCAGGCCTCTGGTCTGATAGCACTAACCATCACGTGGGCATAGTATGGGCGTTCTGCATCGTATGCATCAGCCGAAAGCTCTGTCAGATGTCCAGTTCAGTAGTGCGGCATGGAGTGATTGGCGCCATCCATATACAGAGGTGGTGCTTGGATCTGGGCCATGCACGCAACGACCCGGAGGGCGAGGGGCTATGGCCAAGACCCCCTTGCTCTTAGGTTGTAGACCGGCGGGGACCTCTCTGCTGAGCCGTAGGTAGGGTTGCGATGTGTCGTTTGGCCGAGGCCGGGCATGACCCAGGAAAGTGTGTCCGGCCGAAGTTAATCGAGCGTGTTGGGTAAGTTGGTGCACCCCTGCAGGGAAGAACATTTCTATCGATAGCCGGTCCTACGGTAAAGGACACTCGGAGTTGTATCCCGATCGATACAACTAGAACTGGACCCTTGAGACGTTAACAGGTTGATGACTGTATTGGCTCTGGGATCGCTTTCTCACAGGGAGTCGAGAAAGGATCTCAGGACGAGGTTTGATGACTTTATGGCTCTGGGATTGCTTTCTCGCAGGGAGTCGAGAAAGGATCTCTGGGTGAGGTTGATATTATTACTGCTACATTATATTGTATTGTTCTACTCTCTTCTACTGCTGCAAGACCGCTGAAGATGCTAGTCTTCGATAGGACTAGGCCTTCTCTCTATTCTGGCATTTCTGCAGCCCAGTCCACATATACAGCCTCCCCTTGATAATGTTGCATATGTAGTGTAGACCCTTGCTTGCTGAGTACTTCTGAGTACTCACGGTTGCTTTGTTTTCCTTTTTCTCCCCATATCAGTTTGACGTGACTAGAGGACAGAGCCCCCTGAGACAGATGCCCCGACGATCGCTACTACTACTACCCAGAGGATGGATACTACTACGAGTTGACTGACGACCAGGAGTAGGATCGGAGGGTCCCAGGCAGGAGGCCTTCGCCTTTCGATCGTAGTGTTTTATTTTGCCCCGCCTTTCTAAAGGCCTTTCTGTTTCTATTTCATATCTGTACTCAGATATCTGATGCTTCCGCTGACGCTTGTTCGCAAGCTTATGTATTCGAGCCCTCGAGGCCCTGGCTTGTAATATAATGCTTGTATGCCTTTATTTATGTTTTAGAGTTGTGTTGTGATATCTTCCCGTGAGTCCTTAGGCTTGATCATGTGCATTTGCGTGTATGATTAGTGCATGATCGGGCCGGGGGCGTCACAAGTTGGTATCAGAGCCGACTGCCTGTAGGAATCCCCTTTCCAACTCCTTGGCCGAAGTTGAGTCTAGAAACCGGAAAACTGTTTTACTAACTTGGCTGTGTGGCTTACGGGCCCACGTCGCCAATTGGGAGGTATTAGTATCTTTTATTCCTCATCTTTACTCTGGGACTCTGACCTCTCTTCCTTTCGGGTTAACTAAAGTTTACTAACGCCGACACTTAGGATCTCGTAATTCTCGTCCACCCGGAGAGCTGGATATATGTGTGATTTCCCTGACATTGATCTGATTAGTCTGATAATCATTTTCCTTTCCATTGTTTTGTTTAACCTTTCTCTCCGAGATCGGTTATACTTCTCCTTGTCATTTGACAATCATGAGTTTCCTCTGTTTCAGATGGATCGTTTGTTTCCACCACACCCTGCGACGCAGCTACCAGCTGTTCGAGCAGGGATACATCCAGAGTACATTCTTTATCCACTGGGGCAGATGTCAATCCGTTACAATGCCCCAGTACTTTCTCCTCCAGATACCCGCAAAGACTTTGTGATTTATTGTGATGCATCCCGTGAAGGATTAGGCTGTGTCCTAATGCAAGAGCGTAAAGTGATTGCTTATGGCTCTTGTCAGTTGCGCCCACATGAAGAGAATTATCCGGTACATGATCTAGAACTAGCTGCTGTGATCTATGCATTGCAGTTGTGGCGACATTACCTTCTCGGTAATCGTTGCGAGATCTACACGGATCATAAAAGTCTGAAGTACTTGTTCACTCAACCATCTCTAAACCTCCGTCAGCAAAGATGGATGGAGGCCATTGCGGACTATGATTTGGGTATTTCCTATACCCCTGGCAAGGCTAACGTGATGGCTGATGCCTTAAGCCGCAAGTCCTATTGCGACAACCTCATGGTTAGGCGAGCTCAACCTCGTCTTTTTGAAGAATTGTGCAAGCTGAATCTGCGTATTGTTCCACAGGGTTCTCTTAATAACCTTGTGATACAACCAGATCTTGAGAAAGCTGTTAAGAATGCGCAAGCTAAAGATGCTGAAGTTGATTTGATGAAGAAAGACCTTCACCTTGTAAAGTACAGGGATTTCTCGCTGTCTGAAGATGGAACCTTGTATTTCAGAAACCGCATTGTGGTACCTCGCTTTGAGCTTATGACTGACAAAGTCATGAAGGAGGCACATGATACCCCGCTGTCTATTCATCCGGGTAGCACCAAGATGTATCGTGATCTCCGTCAAAGGTACTGGTGGTCCAGAATGAAGCAGGACATTGCTTGTTATGTTGCTGAATGTGATGTGTGTCGACGCGTTAAAGCAGAACATCAGAAGCCAGCTGGAATTCTGCAACCACTTCCTATTCCTCTATGGAAATGGGATAAGGTTCAGATGGATTTCGTTACAGGACTTCCCAGGTCACAGAAGGGTCACGATGCTATTCTCGTCGTCGTCGACCAACTCTCCAAAGTTGCACACTTTCTGCCTGTCAAGGAGACGATCACTGCTAGTCAGTTAGCAGAGTTATATATCTCCAGAATTGTTTCACTCCACGGTATCCCGAAAGAGATCAGTTCAGACCGTGGCAGCATATTCACTGGTCATTTCTGGGAAAGTTTTCAAAAGGCTATGGGAACTCATATCACCTGGAGTTCAGCTTATCATCCTCAATCTCAAGGCCAAGTCGAACGAGTCAATCAAGTGCTTGAAGACATGCTTCGGGCTTGTGTTATTTCTTTCGGCAAGAAGTGGGAAGAATCTCTTCCATATGCCGAGTTCTCTTATAACAACAGCTATCAAGCCAGCTTGAAAATGGCCCCCTTTGAAGTTCTCTATGGACGTAAGTGTCGAACCCCTCTGAATTGGTCAGAAACTGGGGAACGACCTCTTGTTGGACCGGATATTATTCAACAAGCCGAAGAACAAGTTCGTATTGTCCGGGAAAATCTCAAGGCGGCTCAGGACCGCCAGAAGAGCAACTATGATCGCAAACGATGGGGTTTGACTTATCAACCTGGTGATCAAGTTTATCTGCGCGTCACTCCTATGAAGGGCACTCACCGTTTTGGAATCAAGGGCAAGCTAGCTCCGCGCTACATTGGTCCTTTCCGCATTATTGCTAGACGTGGTCAAGTGGCATATAAATTGGAATTGCCACCGCAATTCTCTCATATCCACGATGTCTTCCACGTGTCGCAGCTTCGTCAATGCTTCAAGGAATCTCCGCACCGAGCTGTGGATCACGAGGTGCTCGAATTGCAAGATGACCTATCTTATAAGGAGCATCCGATCCGCATTCTCGATCAAGCTGAACGTCGGACCCGTCAGAAGGTTACCAAGTTCCTCAAAGTACAGTGGTCAAATCATACTGAAGATGAAGCCACTTGGGAACGCGAGGATAATCTTCGTGCGGAATACCCCGAACTTTTTCCTTCTACTTCTTAATTCTCGGGACGAGAATTCTTGTTAGTAGAGGAGATTTGTAACACCCCCAGTGGTTAACTACAGTAATCCCATTTTGATTATGCCACGTCAGCATGATTAACAGTGCATGATCATCATTTGCATCATATTGTATTTCAACTCCCAAGTCAAATTCAAATTTAAATGAAAGTGAAAAATAAAAGTTGCTCAAATCAGAAACTAAATGTTCATATTATGGCAAATAATTCAGAGGCAATACTAAAATTTGTAACCAACAAATAATAAAATAATTAGGTGGCTCTAACATAATTAAAACAGTGAGGATAAATGCATTTTAATTATTATAAAAATTGTGGGAGCTCCTATTTTTCTCCAAACTAATTTTTGGTAGTGGTAGATAATACCTATTATCTGTTGGAGTAGTCCCTGTGTTTTGCAAAATTCAAAATGTGGCTTAACTATTTACTAAACTGAGAAAAGGAAATAGATAAAAGAAAAAGACAAAAGAAAAGGGAAAACAGAACAGAAAACAAAAAAAAAGGGAGAAACCCCCCCCCTAAAGGCCTTTCTGTTTCTATTTCATATCTGTACTCAGATATCTGATGCTTCCGCTGACGCTTGTTCGCAAGCTTATGTATTCGAGCCCTCGAGGCCCTGGCTTGTAATATAATGCTTGTATGCCTTTATTTATGTTTTAGAGTTGTGTTTGTATATCTTCCCGTGAGTCCTTAGGCTTGATCATGGTGCATTTGCGTGTATGATTAGTGCATGATCGGGCCGGGGGCGTCACAAGTTGGTATCAGAGCCGACTGCCTGTAGGAATCCCCTTTCCAACTCCTTGGCCGAAGTTGAGTCTAGAAACCGGAAAACTGTTTTACTAACTTGGCTGTGTGGCTTACGGGCCCACGTCGCCAATTGGGAGGTATTAGTATCTTTTATTCCTCATCTTTACTCTGGGACTCTGACCTCTCTTCCTTTCGGGTTAACTAAAGTTTACTAACCCGACACTTAGGATCTCGTAATTCTCGTCCACCCGGAGACCTGGATATTGTGTGATTTCCCTGACATTGATCTGATTAGTCTGATAATCATTTTCCTTCCATTGTTTTGTTAACCTTTCTCTCCGAGATCGGTTATACTTCTCCTTGTCATTTGACAATCATGAGTTTCCTCTGTTTCAGATGGATCGTTTGTTTCCACCACACCCTGCCGCACTACCACTGTTCGGAGCAGGGATACATCCAGAGTACATTCTTTATCCACTGGGGGAAGGATTAAGAAAAAATCAAAAGAGGAAGAAAAGAGGGATCGAGACGCGTGGCATGATGTGAGTGAAAGATATCAAAGGTGAAGGCGGGGGGCGTTGGGAATAGAAGGAGGAGTAAGAAAGGGGAAAACTAGACGGATAGGGAAGTAAGAGTGAAGTGAAGCCGGGAGGAAGTAAGGATGTGGCTGAACAAATCAACAAAGAGGTAGGTAAGCGAGGCGAGTCGCGTACTTTCCCTCCTTTCCCCTTCCCCCTACCCCTGTGCCACAGACAGGTGGGGCCAAACCCCCAGAGACACTGACAAACGGGCCCCGCCCTAAAACGTTTTAGAAATAAATACAAATAATAAATACAAATAAATAGATATTTAATTAATTAGTTAATTAATTCTGTTTAATTAAGGTAATTAATTAATTAGGTAATTAATTAATTAGACTAATTGTTTAGTTAACTTAACCCTAATAACTGCTGACGTCAGCATGATGTCATGCTGACATCAGCGAGCACTATTCTGGATAATGTTAGATTTAAATAATTAATTAAAATTCAGAAAACTAATAAAAACTTTAGAAAATCGTATTAAATAATCCGTAACCCGGATCGAAATACTTTCTACATGAAAGTTGCTCAGAATTTCGAGACGAATCCGAGTACGCGGTCCGTTCGTCCGTCACACGTCCCTAACTATCCGAACTTGCAACCGTTCCCCTCTTATCCTCTGTCCGATAATTCCAAAGACCCGGGAAATATCGTCAGATATTCTCCCGCTCCGTCTGTTACGTGTGATGCTGGGTTAGACTGCCCCTAGCACCGTGTATCGTATTTGTCATGCTCATGTTTGCTATATATTTATACTGTTTCCTCCCCCTCTTCTCTCTCGATAGCCCCCGACCCCGACGTCGTCCCCGAGACCGACGCAGCTCCGGAGCCCGAAGACACCATAGACGACCTTGCCCTTGCCGCCGAGCAACCAGGCAAGCCCCCCCTTTGATCATCCCGATATCGCCCATTCTATTTCTCATGCTTGCATTAGAATTGCTGCTGCTGCTGCTGCTGTACCTATTCTGATGCATAGCCTGTTCATTGTAACCTGCTGTTGATAATTACCTGCATATCCTAAACTATTTAGTCTAGGCTGGGTAGAGACCTATCAGTGACCCCACTTATCCCGACTGCCGCGCTGGATCGTCAGAAGACCCGATCAACGGGAATTGAAGACCAGGACCCGACACCGCACATCACCCCCCCCCCCTTAGTTGTAACGACACTCCAGCGTTACTATCGAGTGCCGAGGGTGAAACCTCTTATAGCACTCCTGATGTTAACTCTGTAGAGTAGCTATTTGGTCGTGGTCATCGAGGGTGATTCCTCCTTCCCCACTTCCGGTAACGACGCCGTCGTGCAACACCTCAAGTGTGAACTCATCGAGGGTGATTCCTCCTACGTTCATCTTGGCAGTTACGTCGGTAGGAATCCAACGAGGGTGATACCTCGGATTCCCCTGATGTTATGGACACACGGATACTTGGACTGTACTGTTGTTACTTGGAAAGGCGGGTCGACCCTGAGGGGTACCCGCGTGTGATGTGAAGACGGGTGGCCTGTATGGTGCCCGAGTGTTGAATACGAGGCGTGGCCGGGCATTCATGGCCCTTGCCGCAAGTCCTCGAGACGGGGCGATGGGGTCACATCTTTCGTGAGTCTCTGCTCGTTTCCGCAAGCCCCTAGTCCTAACGATTTGGATATTTGATCCGAGCAGGCCTCTGGTCTGATAGCACTAACCATCACGTGGGCATAGTATGGGCGTTCTGCATCGTATGCATCAGCCGAAAGCTCTGTCAGATGTCCAGTTCAGCAGTGCGGCATGGAGTGATTGGCGCCATCCATATACAGAGGTGGTGCTTGGATCTGGGCCATGCACGCAACGACCCGGAGGGCGAGGGGCTATGGCCAAGACCCCCTTGCGCTTAGGTTGTAGACCGGCGGGGACCTCTCTGCTGAGCCGTAGGTAGGGTTGCGATGTGTCGTTTGGCCGAGGCCGGGCATGACCCAGGAAAGTGTGTCCGGCCGAAGTTAATCGAGCGTGTTGGGTAAGTTGGTGCACCCCTGCAGGGAAGAACATTTCTATCGATAGCCGGTCCTACGGTAAAGGACACTCGGAGTTGTATCCCGATCGATACAACTAGAACTGGACCCTTGAGACGTTAACAGGTTGATGACTGTATTGGCTCTGGGATCGCTTTCTCACAGGGAGTCGAGAAAGGATCTCAGGACGAGGTTTGATGACTTTATGGCTCTGGGATTGCTTTCTCGCAGGGAGTCGAGAAAGGATCTCTGGGTGAGGTTGATATTATTACTGCTACATTATATTGTATTGTTCTACTCTCTTCTACTGCTGCAAGACCGCTGAAGATGCTAGTCTTCGATAGGACTAGGCCTTCTCTCTATTCTGGCATTTCTGCAGCCCAGTCCACATATACAGCCTCCCCTTGATAATGTTGCATATGTAGTGTAGACCCTTGCTTGCTGAGTACTTCTGAGTACTCACGGTTGCTTTGTTTTCCTTTTTCTCCCCATATCAGTTTGACGTGACCAGAGGACGGAGCCCCCTGAGACAGATGCCCCGACGATCGCTACTACTACTACCCAGAGGATGGATACTACTACGAGTTGACTGACGACCAGGAGTAGGATCGGAGGGTCCCAGGCAGGAGGCCTTCGCCTTTCGATCGTAGTGTTTTATTTTGCCCCGCCTTTCTAAAGGCCTTTCTGTTTCTATTTCATATCTGTACTCAGATATCTGATGCTTCCGCTGACGCTTGTTCGCAAGCTTATGTATTCGAGCCCTCGAGGCCCTGGCTTGTAATATAATGCTTGTATGCCTTTATTTATGTTTTAGAGTTGTGTTGTGATATCTTCCCGTGAGTCCTTAGGCTTGATCGTGTGCATTTGCGTGTATGATTAGTGCACGATCGGGCCGGGGGCGTCACATTAGCGATGAATAGAGCAAAATAATGCACAGAAGGAAACTGCAAGCTAGTGGCAGTGACACTCGATACACCTCTCTGTCAGAGTACGATAAAAGTCCTCAAACCCTGCAGGTCTAGGCTCTCTTATTTCCCCGTCAGAAGGGACCAAGCATATATCGCAAAAGTCAGTGAGTGGCATTTGACGGGTTTCAGCATATAAATTAAACTGCACCTCAGGGGGATTATTCCTACTTAGAAAATGAAAATTTTGCACAAAGGAATTTGTAAGGAGATGGTATTGTTCACACTCAGCTACGATGAAGTCGGTTAGCTCGGCATTTGCAGCGAATTGGGCGAACTCTTGACGGATCCCGGCTCCATCCATGAAGGGGTTATGCGGCCATTCGCACGGCCGCACCTCCGCCCTTCTCCGAGTATGGAGGTCATTGTCCGATGATTCCCCAATGAGTCCCTTAGCACTTTTCTTCGAGGCAAACTTCCTAAAGAAAATCATCTTAATCCTATAGATAAAATTCTGAAAATTTTAGTCCACAAATTTTGTCAACAAAACTTAACAAGATTGATAGCAACTACTCATAAGGGTCCATAGAGGCCATATTAAGCATTCAAACTACTTAGAACTCTAAGAATTCAACATGCAAGCTCATCTACAATAGCACCAAGAGTAGCTAATTATTCAAAATATAATCCACTAAAGCAAAAACTAATTGGAGCAATGGAGGAGTCACATACCAAGTAGCAATCCCCCAAAACAGTTTCAGAAATGGAGCTTTGAGCAAAGAGATCAAAATTCGTGGGTTTGAGAGCAAGAACACGAGAGAGAGAGAGCAATGGTGATTTTTTTCGGAGGTAGGAGATGACATGGGCTAAAGAAGTAAGTGAGGGGACCCACGTGGGAACCACAACCCACCATGGCGCGCCTGGGGCTGCTGGCGCACCCAGGTGGGTTGTGCCCACTTGGTGCACCCCCCTCTAATGTTATTTGTACCAAAAATTCAGAAATATTCAGAAAAAAACCATATTAAATTTTCAGGGCATTCTGAGAACTTCTATTTTTGGGTCATTTTTATTGCACGGGAAATTCAGAAAATAGACAAAACATGGCATTTTATTTTATTTAACTAAGAAAAATAGAAAACTAAAGTTGGGAGCAGAAGATTGTGCTTACTAAATTCATCAACTTCATACCTCTCAAAAATGATCCATTAATAAGGTTGATCAAGTCTTATTAACAACCACCTTCGATTAGCATGAAACTGAATAACTTTTGTAAAACACTAAGATACCTCAACGGGGATATGCATGTCCCCAACAATAAGCATCTCATATTTCTTTTTGGTAGTAGGTAGAGGTAGTTGAAAACTTCTAATAGTGAGTGTCGGAGATTTTTCAATAACAATAATACCATTCACTTGGAATTGTTTCTTTGAAAAGTGCACCATATGCTCATTACCATTGATATGAAAAGTGACCTTGCTTTTATTGCAATCAATAACAGCCCCTGCAGTATTCAAAAAGGG
This sequence comes from Thinopyrum elongatum, assembly GCA_011799875.1. Taxonomy (NCBI): domain Eukaryota; kingdom Viridiplantae; phylum Streptophyta; class Magnoliopsida; order Poales; family Poaceae; genus Thinopyrum; species Thinopyrum elongatum. Next base: position 138,091,583 of record CM022300.1, on the reverse strand, counting down.
TCTACCAAGGATAATCGACATGTTGTCGTCCTCGGGCATCTCAAGTATAACAAAGTCAGTTAAGATAGTAACATTGGCAACAACAACGGGCACATCCTCACAAATACCGATAGGTATGGTAGTTGATTTGTTAGCCATTTGCAAAGATATCTTAGTAGGTGTGAGTTTATTCAGATCGAGTCTTTTATATAAGGAGAAAAGCATAACACTAACACCAGCTCCTAGATCACACAAAGCAGTTTTAACATAATTTCTCTTGATGGAGCAAGGTATAGTTTGTATTCCTGGGTCTCCAAGTTTTTTAGGTACTCCATCCTTAAAAGAATAATTAGCAAGCATGGTGGAGATTTCAGCTTCAGGTATTTTTCTCTTATTAGTGATGATGTCTTTCATATATTTTGCATAAGGGGCCATCTTTAAAATATCAGTCAAGCGAGTGCGCAAAAAGACTGGCCTAAGCATTTCAGCAAAGTGTTCAAATTCTTCATCATCCTTTTTCTTAGTTGATTTAGGTGGAAAGGGCATGGGTTTTTGAACCCATGGTTCTCTTTCTCTTCCATGCTTCCTAGCAACAAAGTCTCTTTTATCGTATCTTTTATTTTTAGGTTGTGGGTTATCAAGATCAACAGCTGGGTCTATTTCAACATCATTATCTGGTTGTTTATCATTGCATGGTTGAGTGTCTTCATGAACATCATCATTATCTTTTTCATTATCACTACATGAATGGTCATTACCAGATTGAGTTTCAGCATCAGAAATAGAAACATCATTATTATCTTCAGGAGGTTTTTCTATTTTAGGTTCACTAGAGGTATGCAAAGTCCTATCATTTTTCTTTTTCTTCTTCTTTTTAGAAGGACTAGGTGCATCAGTGTTAATTCTTTGAGAGTCTTGTTCAATTCTTTTAGGGTGTCCCTCAGGATAAAGTGGTTCCTGAGTCATTTTACCTCCTCTAGTTGCTACTCTAACAACAAAGTCATTTATATTATTATTCATCTCATAAAGCAATTCTCTTTGAGATTTAGCAACTTGCTCTAGTTGAGTTTGAACCATAGAAGCATGTTTTCCCACACCTCTTACATCATTATTAATTCTAAATAACAAGTCACTCAAGCGAGCAATCATATTGGAGTTGTATTTCAATTGTTTCATAACATTTTCATTGAAGTGATCATGTTTTCTAATGTAGTTGTCAAACTAATAAAGGCATTGACTAGGATGTTTATTGTAAGGGATGTCACTTTCATCAAATTTCATTAAAGAGTTTACCTCTATCACCTTTGTTGGTGGTGTGTCAAGTCCATGTATTTCTTCAATAGGAGGTAAATTTTTAACATCCTCTGCTTTAATACCTTTTTCCTTCATACTTTTCTTTGCCTCCTGCGTATCTTCAGGACTTAGATATAAGATACCCCTCTTCTTCGGAGTGGGCTTAGGCGGTGGTTCAGGAAGAGTACAATCATCATAATTTTTCAATATATTGTTCAATAATTCCTCAGCTTGTTCAACAGTTCGTTCCCTGAAAACACAACCAGCACAACTATCTAGGAAGTCCCTAGAAGCATCGGTTAGTCCATTACAGAAGATTTCAAGTATTTCATTTTTCTTAAGAGGATGATCAGGCAAAGCATTAAGCAATTGGAGAAGCCTACCCCAAGCTTGTGGGAGACTCTCCTCTTCAATTTGCACAAAGTTAAATATTTCCTGTAAGGCAGCTTGTTTCTTATGAGCAGGAAAATATTTTTCAGAGAAGTAATAAATCATATCCTGGGGGCTACGCACACAACCAGGAGCAAGAGTATTGTACCGTGTCTTAGCATCACCCTTTAATGAGAACAGAAATAATTTGAGAATATAGCCTTGGGATTGAGGATGATAAGCTGAACTCCAGGTAATATGAGTTCCCATAGCCTTTTGGAAACTTTCCCAGAAATGACCAGTGAATATGCTGCCACGGTCTGAACTGATCTCTTTCGGGATACCGTGGAGTGAAACAATTCTGGAGATATATAACTCTGCTAACTGACTAGCAGTGATCGTCTCCTTGACAGGCAGAAAGTGTGCAACTTTGGAGAGTTGGTCGACAACGACAAGAATAGCATCGTGACCCTTCTGTGACCTGGGAAGTCCTGTAACGAAATCCATCTGAACCTTATCCCATTTCCATAAAGGAATAGGAAGTGGTTGCAGAATTCCAGCAGGCTTCTGATGTTCTGCTTTAACGCGTCGACACACATCACATTCAGCAACATATCGAGCAATGTCTTGCTTCATTCTAGACCACCAGTACCTTTGACGGAGATCACGATACATCTTGGTGCTACCCGGATGAATAGACAACGGGGTATCATGTGCCTCCTTCATAACTTTGTCAGTCATAAGCTCGAAGCGAGGTACGACAATGCGGTCTCTGAAATACAAGGTTCCATCTTCAGACAGCGAGAAATCCCTGTACTTTACAAGGTGAAGGTCTTTCTTCATCAGATCAATTTCAGCATCTTTAGCTTGCGCATTCTTAACAGCTTTCTCAAGGTCTGGTTCAACAACCAAGGTTTTTAGGTATCCTTGGGGAACTATCTCGAGGTTTAGCTTTCGAAGCTCTTCATACAGAAGGGGTTGCTGTAGCTGAACCTCAAGTTCGCAGCAATAGGATTTGCGGCTCAACGCATCAGCCATCACATTAGCCTTGCCAGGGGTATAGGATATACCCAAGTCATAGTCCGCAATGGTCTCCATCCATCTTTGCTGACGGAGGTTCAGAGATGGCTGAGTGAACAAGTACTTCAGACTTTTATGATCCGTGTATATCTCGCAACGATTACCGAGGAGATAATGTCGCCACAACTGCAGTGCATAGATGACAGCAGCTAGTTCTAGATCATGTACCGGATAATTCTCTTCATGCGGTCGCAACTGACGAGAGCCATAGGCAATCACTTTACGCTCTTGCATTAGGATACAGCCTAATCCTTCACGGGATGCGTCACAATAGATCACAAAGTCTTTGCGAGAATCTGGAGGAGCTAGTACTGGGGTATTGTAACGGATTGACATCTACCCCAGTGGATAAAGAATGTACTCTGGATGTATCCCTGCTCGAACAGCTGATAGCTGCGTCGCAGGGTGTGGTGAAAACAAACGATCCATCTGAAACAGAGGGAACTCATGATTGTCAAAAGACAAGGAGAAGTATAACCGATCTCGGAGAGAAAGGTTAGACAAAACAATGGAAAGGAAAATGATCATCAGACTAATCAGATCAATGTCAGGGAAATCGCACAGATATCCAGCTCTCCGGGTGGACGAGAATTACGAGATCCTAAGTGTCGGCGTTAGTAAACTTTAGTTAACCCGAAAGGAAGAGAGGTCAGAGTCCCAGAGTAAAGATGAGGAATAAAAGATACTAATACCTCCCAATTGGCGACGTGGGCCCGTAAGCCACACAGCCAAGTTAGTAAAACAGTTTTCGGTTTCTAGACTCAACTTCGGCCAAGGAGTTGGAAAGGGGGTTCCTACAGGCAGTCGGCTCTGATACCAACTTGTGACGCCCCCGGCCCGATCGTGCGCTAACCATACACGCAAATGCACACGATCAAGCCTAAGGACTCACGGGAAGATATCACAACACAACTCTAAAACATAAATAAAGTCATACAAGCTTTATATTACAAGCCAGGGCCTCGGGGGCTCGAATACATAAGCTTGCGAACAAGCGTCAGCGGAAGCATCAGATATCTGAGTACAGATATGAAATAGAAACAGAAAGGCCTTTAGGAAGGCGGGGCAAAATAAAACACTACGATCGAAAGGCGAAGGCCTCCTGCCTGGGACCCTCCGATCCTACTCCTGGTCGTCAGTCAACTCGTAGTAGTATCCATCCTCTGGGTAGTAGTAGTAACGATCGTCGGGGCATCTGTCTCAGGGGGCTCCGTCCTCTGGTCACGTCAAACTGATATGGGGAGAAAAAGGAAAACAAAGCAACCGTGAGTACTCTGAAGTACTCAGCAAGCAAGGATCTACACTACGTATGCAACATTTTCAAGGGGAGGCTGTATATGTGGACTGGGCTGCAGAAATGCCAGAATAGAGAGAAGGCCTAGTCCTATCGAAGACTAGCATCTTCAGCGGTCTTGCAGCAGTAGAAGAGAGTAGAACAATACCATATAATGTAGCAGTAATAATATCAACCTCACCCAGAGATCCTTTCTCGACTCCCTGCGAGAAAGCAATCCCACAGCCATACATTCATCAACCTCGTCCTGAGATCCCTTCTCGACTCCCTGCGAGAAGCAATCCCAGAGCCATATATACAGGTCTCATCACAGGTATCCAGTTCTAAATTGTATCAATCAGGATACAACTCCGAGTGTCCTTTACCGTAGGACCGGCTATCGATAGAAGTGTTCTTCCCTGCAGGGGTGCACCAACTTACCCAACACGCTCGATTAACTTCGGCCGGACACACTTTTCTGGGTCATGCCCGGCCTCGGCCAAACGACACATCGCAACCCTACCTACAGCTCAGCAGAGAGGTCCCCGCCGGTCTACGTCCTAAGCGCAAGGGGGTCTTGGCCATCGCCCCTCGCCCTCCGGGTCGTTGCGTACATGGCCCAGATCCAAGCACCACCGAAATGGCGCCAATCACTCCATGCCGCACTGCTGAACTGGACGTCTGACAGAGCTTTCGGCTGATGCATACGATGCAGAACGCCCATACTATGCCCACGTGATGGTTAGTGCTATCAGACCAGAGGTCTGCTCGGATCAAATATCCAAATCGTTAGGACTAGGGCTTGCGGTAACGAGCAGAGACTCACGAAAGATGTGACCCCGTCGCCCCGTCTCGAGGACTTGCGGCAAGGGTTAAGGATGCCCGGCCGCGCCTCGTATTCACCACTCGGGCACCACACTGGCAACCCGCCTTCGCATCACACGCGGGTACCCCTCAGGGTCGACCCGCCTTTCCAAGTAACATTGTAAGGTCCAAGTATCCGTGTGTCCATAACATCAGGGAATCCGAGGTATCACCCTCATTGAATTCCCACTCGATGTATCCATCAAGGTGAACTAGGAGGAATCACCCTCACTGGGTCCACACTTGAGGTGTTGTACGACAGCGTCGTTATCGGAAGCGGTGAAGGAGGAATCACCCTCGATGACCACGACCGAATAGCTACTCTACAAAGTTAACATCAGAAGTGCTACAAGAGGTTTCACCCTCGGCACTCGATAGTAACGCTGCAGTGTCGTTACAACTAAGGGGGGGTGATGTGCGGTGTCGGGTCCTGGTCTTCAATCCCGTTGATCGGGTCTTCTGACGATCCAGCGCGGCAGTCGGGATAAGTGGGGTCACTGATAGGTCTCTACCCAGCCTAGACTAAACAGTTTAGGATATGTAGGTAATTATCAACAGTAGGTTACAATGAACAGGCTATGCATCAGAATAGGTAAAGCAGCAGCAGCAGTAATTCTAATGCAAGCATGAGAAATTTAGAATGGGCGATATCGGTATGCTCAAGGGAGGGGCTTGCCTGGTTGCTCTGGCAAGAGAGAGGGATCGTCAACGGTGGCGTCGGGCTCCTGAGTTGCGTCGGTCTCGGGGACGACGTCGGTGTCAGGGTCTACCGAGAGAGAAGAGGGGGAGGAAACAGTATAAATATAGAGCAAACTGGAGCAACACAAGGTACGACATGATAATACGCAGTGCCGGGTGTATCCTAACGTATGGTTGCACGTCACCGAGGAAGGAGGAATCCATCCGGGAATGTTTTCCCGGTTCCGGACATTTGTCAGACAGATGACCGGAGAGGGACGGTTGCATGTTCTGATAGTTAGGGACGTGTGACGGACGAACGGACCGCGTATTCGGATTCGTCTCGTCGTTCTGAGCAACTTTCATGTACAAAGTATTTTCATCTGAGCTACGGATTATTTTATATGATTTTCTAAAGTTTTTATTAATTTCTGGAATTTAATTAATTATTTAAATTAACATTATCCGAAACAGTGTCTTGCTGACGTCAGCATGACGTCAGCATGACATCAGGACCAGTGGGTCCCACCTGTCATAGGCTGTTAGGTTAATTAGTGGTTAACTAATTAAATTACTGTTTAATTAACACTAACTACTTAATTAGATTAACCTAATCAGGATTAATTAACTTAATTAATTAACTAATTAATTATTTAATTAATTAATTAATTTTTTATTTATTTTAATTAACAGGCAGGGCTGTGGGCCCCACTGGTCAGTGGACCAGGGCCGGACATGTCCGGAGCATGCCCGTTTGGGACCGGACATGTCCGGTGCCCAAATGGCACGCGCGGGCGCGGGCGGGCGAGGCCGCGGCAGCGCGCGGCAGTCCGCGCGGGGCCGGAGCGGCAGGGGGTGGCGGCGCGCGGCGCAGGCGGCGGGGGTGGCGGAGCAGAGGGGAGCAGCGGCGGCCGTAGCCGGTGCGGGCGCGTGCGGGGCGACAGTGGCTGGCGAGCGACGCAGCAGCAGCGCGGCAGCAGGCGGGAGCGGGGTCGCGCGGGCGGGAGCAGGGGAGGAGGCGTCGGGGGAGGGGAGGCGAGGCCGTGCGCGAGCGATGGGGAGAGAGAGCGCGGTGAGCGCGCGACGGGAGCGCGGCTCCGGCGCGGGACAGAGAGGGAGGGGGAGACGGACGGGGCTCACAGGGGCCGGACGGGAAGGGGCCGTGGGCTCTCGGGGTGGCCGGGGCGAGGAGGCGACAGTGAGGTCATGGCGGCGGAGGGGCGACGCCGGCGGCGGTGACGGGCACGCGGCGCCGGGCGTCAAGGGCGTCGGGGGCGAGGAGGCCGTCGGGGAGGAGGAGGAGGGCAGGCAAGGAGAAGGCGGCGACGGAGCGGGGCGGCGCCGCGTCAGGGCCGCGGGGCCGGCGGCGGCGGGGTCGGGATCGGGGCCTCTGCCCCGATCCGATCCAGGGGAAAGGGTGATCGAGTGGGGGGGGAATGACGAGGGGGTGGGGGTAACGGCTAGGTTTCGGGTGGGGGTGGGGGATATGGGGGAGGGGAGTGGGCGCCGGCTGGGCCGGCCTGGCTAGCCCAGTGGCCAGCTGGGCCGAGGCCCAGCGAGGGGGGGGGCTTTATTTTCTTTTGTCTTTTTCTTTTTTATAAATCATATACCGTCTTTTTAGTAAATAGTTAGGGCTCAAATTGAATTTTGTAAAACATGTGACCTGGTCCATAAATACCAGTGCTTAATTCCCTAACACCTAAAATTAGTTTGGACAAAACATCATTTCATACTTAAATTAGATTTAATAAATGGTTATTAAATATTGCTTTTAGTCGCTGTTTGAAGATGTTTGAGTCACTTACCCAACTCCAATGATGTTGGTTTCAATTTTAGAATTGTCTCTGATTTATTTGCTATTTAATGAACAATTTAGTTTCTATGTTGGACAACTTTTATTTTCCACTTTCATTTAAATTTGAATTTTGAGTTAGAAGCTGAAATGCATTATGATGCAAATGATGATCATGCACTGTTAATCATGCTGATGTGGCATTATCAAAATGGGATTACTGTGGCTAACCACCGGGGGTGTTACACATATGCAGATATGGCCTCGGAACACTGAGACCGAAAGGTCGAACATGAATCATATAGTAGATATGATCAACATAGAGATGTTTACCATTGAAAACTACTCCATCTCACGTGATGATCGGACATGGTTTAGTTGATATGGATCACGTGATCATTTAGATGACTAGAGGGATGTCTATCTAAGTGGGAGTTCTTAAGTAATATGATTAATTGAACTTAATTTATCATGAACTTAGTACCTGATAGTTTTTTGCATATCTATGTTGTTGTAGATCAATGGCCCGTGCTACCGTTCCCTTGAATTTTAATGCGTTCCTAGAGAAAGCTAAGTTGAAAGATGATGGTAGCAACTACATAGACTGGGTCCGTAACTTGAGGATTATCCTCATTGCTGCACAGAAGAATTAAGTCCTTGATGCACCGCTAGGTGAAAGGCCTGCTGCAGGAGCAGATGCTGATGTTATGAACGTCCGGCAAGCTCGATCTGATGACTACTCGATAGTTCAGTGTGCCATGCTTTACGGCTTAGAATCGGGACTTCAAATACGTTTTGAACGTCATGGAGCATATGAGATGTTCCAAGAGTTGAAGTTAATATTTCAAGCAAATGCCTGAGTTGAGAGATATGAAGTCTCCAACAAGTTCTATAGCTGCAAGATGGAGGAGAATAGTTCTGTCAGTGAACATATACTCAGAATGTCTGGGTACCATAACCACTTGACTCAGTTGGGAGTTAATCTTCCTGATGATAGTGTCATTGACAGAGTTCTTCAATCACTACCACCAAGCTATAAAGGCTTCGTAATGAACTATAATATGCAAGGGATGGAAAAGACAATTCCCGAGCTCCTCGCGATGCTAAAGGCTGCGGAGGTAGAAATCAAAAAGGAGCATCAAGTGTTGATGGTTAACAAGACCACTAGTTTCAAGAAAAAGGGCAAAGGGAAGAAGGGGAACTTCAAGAAGAATAGCAAGCAAGTTGCTACTCCCGGGAAGAAGCCCAAGTCTGGACCTAAGCCTGAAACTGAGTGCTTCTACTGCAAAGGGACTGGTCACTGGAAGTGGAACTGCCCCAAGTATTTGGCGGATAAGAAGGATGGCAAAGTGAAAGGTATATTTGATATACATGTTATTGATGTGTACCTTACTAATACTCGTAGTAGCACCTGGGTATTTGATACTGGTTCTGTTGCTCATATTTGCAACTCGAAACAGGAGCTACAGATTAAACGAAGATTGGCTAAGGACGAGGTGACGATGCGCGTGGGAAATGGTTCCAAAGTCGATGTGATCGCCGTCGGCACGCTACCTCTACATCTACCTTCGGGATTAGTTTTAGACCTGAATAATTGTTATTTGGTGCCAGCGTTGAGCATGAACATTATATCTGGATCTTGTTTGATGCGAGACGGTTATTCATTTAAATCAGAGAATAATGGTTGTTCTATTTATATGAGTAATATCTTTTATGGTCATGCACCCTTGAGAAGTGGTCTATTTTTGTTGAATCTCGACTGTAGTGATACACATATTCATAATATTGAATCCAAAAGATGCAAAGTTAATAATGATAGTGCAACTTATTTGTGGCACTGCCGTTTAGGTCATATTGGTGTAAAGCGCATGAAGAAACTCCATGCTGATGGGCTTTTGGAATCACTTGATTATGAATCACTTGATACTTGCGAACCATGCCTCATGGGCAAGATGACTAAAACTCCGTTCTCCGGAACAATGGAACGAGCAACTGACTTATTGGAAATAATACATACTGATGTATGCGGTCCGATGAGTGTTGAGGCTCGCGACGGGTATCGTTATTTTCTGACCTTCACAGATGATTTGAGCAGATATGGGTACATCTACTTAATGAAACATAAGTCTGAAACATTTGAAAAGTTCAAAGAATTTCATAGTGAAGTGGAAAATCATCGTAACAAGAAAATAAAGTTTCTGCGATCTGATCGTGGAGGTGAATATTTGAGTTATGAGTTTGGTCTTCATTTGAAACAATGTGGAATAGTTTCGCAACTCACGCCACCTGGAACACCACAGCGTAATGGTGTGTCCAAACGTCGTAACCGTACTTTATTAGATATGGTGCGATCTATGATGTCTCTTACCGATTTACCACTATCGTTTTGGGGTTATGCATTAGAGACAGCTGCATTCACGTTAAATAGGGCACCATCTAAATCCATTGAGACGACACCGTATGAACTATGGTTTGGCAAGAAACCTAAGCTGTTGTTTCTTAAAGTTTGGGGCTGCGATGCTTATGTGAAAAAGCTTCAACCTGATAAGATCGAACCCAAATCGGAGAAATGCGTCTTCATAGGATACCCCAAGGAGACTGTTGGGTACACCTTCTATCACAGATCCGAAGGCAAGATATTCGTTGCTAAGAATGGATCCTTTCTAGAGAAGGAGTTTCTCTCGAAAGAAGTGAGTGGGAGGAAAGTAGAACTTGATGAGGTAATTGTACCTTCTCCCGTATTAGAAAGTAGTTCATCACAGAAATCAGTTGCAGTGATGCCTACACCAATCAGTGAGGAAGTTAATGATGATGATCATGAAACTCCGGATCAAGTTACTACCGAACCTCGTAGGTCAACCAGAGTACGTTCCGCACCATAGTGGTACGGTAATTCTATTCTGGAAGTCATGTTACTAGACCATGACGAACCTATGAATTATGAGGAAGCGATGATGAGCCCAGATTCTGCGAAATGGCTTGAGGCCATGAAATCTGAGATGGGATCCATGTATGAGAACAAAGTGTGGACTTTGGTTGACTTGCCCGATGATTGGCAAGCCATAGAGAATAAATGGATCTTCAAGAAGAAGACTGACGCTGACGGTAATGTTACTATCTACAAAGCTCGACTTGTTGCGAAAGGTTTTCGACAAGTTCAAGGAGTTGACTATGATGAGACCTTCTCACCCGTAGCGATGCTTAAGCCTGTCCGAATCATGTTAGAAATTGCCGCATTTTATGATTATGAAATTTGGCAAATGGATGTCAAAACTGCATTCCTTAATGGATTTCTTAAAGAAGAGTTGTATATGATGCAACCAGAAGGTTTTGTCGATCCTAAAGGTGCTAACAAAGTGTGCAAGCTCCAGCGATCCATTTATGGACTGGTGCAAGCATCTCGGAGTTGGAATATATGCTTTGATGAAGTGATCAAAGCATATGGTTTTATACAGACTTTTGGAGAAGCCTGTATTTACAAGAAAGTGAGTGGGAGCTCTGTAGCATTTCTGATATTATATGTGGATGACATATTGTTGATTGGAAATGATATAGAATTTCTGGATAGCATAAAATGATACTTGAATAAGAGTTTTTCAATGAAAGACCTCGGTGAAGCTGCTTATATATTGGGCATCAAGATCTATAGGGATAGATCAAGACGCTTAATAGGACTTTCACAAAGCACATACCTTGATAAAGTTTTGAAGAAGTTAAAAATGGATCAGTCAAAGAAAGGGTTCTTGCCTGTGTTGCAAGGTGTGAAGTTGAGTAAGACTCAATGCCCGACCACTGCAGAAGATAGAGAGAAAATGAAAGTCATTCCCTATGCTTCAGCCATAGGTTCTATCATGTATGCAATGCTGTGTACCAAACCTGATGTGTGCCTTGCTATAAGTTTAGCAGGGAGGTACCAAAGTAATCCAGGAGTGGATCACTGGACAGCGGTCAAGAACATCCTGAAATACCTGAAAAGGACTAAGGATATGTTTCTCGTTTATGGAGGTGACAAAGAGCTTGTCGTAAGTGGTTACGTCGATGCAAGTTTTGACACTGATCCGGATGACTCTAAGTCACAAACCGGATACGTATTTATATTGAATGGTGGAGTTGTCAGTTGGTGCAGTTCCAAGCAGAGCGTCATGGCGGGATCTACGTGTGAAGCGGAGTACATAGCTGCTCCGGAAGCAGCAAATGAAGGAGTCTGGATGAAGGAGTTCATATCCGATCTAGGTGTAATACCTAGTGCATCGGGTCCAATGAAAATCTTATGTGACAATTCTGGAGCAATTGCCTTGGCGAAGGAATCCAGATTTCACAAAAGAACCAAACACATCAAGAGATGCTTCAATTCCATTCGCAATCAAGTCAAGGAGGGAGACATAGAGATTTGCAAAATACATACGGAACTGAATGTTGCAGACCCATTGACTAAGCCTCTTCCACGAGCAAAACATGATCAACACCAAGACTCCATGGGTGTTAGAATCATTACTATGTAATCTAGATTATTGACTCTAGTGCAAGTGGGAGACTGAAGGAAATATGCCCTAGAGGCAATAATAAAGATGTTATTTATATTTCCTTATATCATGATAAATGTTTATTATTCATGCTAGAATTGTATTAACCGGAAACTTAGTACATGTGTGAATACATAGACAAACAGAGTGTCCCTAGTATGCCTCTACTTGACTAGCTTGTTTATCAAAGATGGTTATGTTTCCTGACCATAGACATGTGTTGTCATTTGATGAATAGGATCACATCATTAGAGAATGATGTGATGGACAAGACCCATCCGTTAGCTTAGCATAATGATCGTTAAGTTTTATTGCTATTGCTTTCTTCATGACTTATACACATTCCTCTGACTATGAGATTATGCAACTCCCGAATACCGGAGGAACACTTTGTGTGCTATCAAACGTCACAACATAACTGGGTGATTATAAAGATGCTCTACAGGTGTCTCCGAAGGTGTTTGTTGGGTTGGCATAAATCGAGATTAGGATTTGTCACTCCGAGTATCGGAGAGGTATCTCTGGGCCCTCTCGGTAATGCACATCATATGAAGCCTTGCAAGCAATGTGACTAATGAGTTAGTTGTGGGATGATGCATTACGGAATGAGTAAAGAGACTTGCCGGTAACGAGATTGAACTAGGTATGAAGATACCGACGATCGAATCTCAGGCAAGTAACATACCGATGACAAAGGGAATGACGTATGTTGTTATGCAGTTTGACCGATAAAGATCTTCGTAGAATATGTAGGAGCCAATATGAGCATCCAGGTTCCGCTATTGGTTATTGACCGGAGAAGTGTCTCGGTCATGTCTACATAGTTCTCGAACCCGTAGGGTCCGCACGCTTAACGTTCGATGATGATTTGTATTATGAGTTATGTGTTTTGATGACCAAAGTTTGTTCGGAGTCCCGGATGAGATCACGGACATGACGAGGAGTCTCGAAATGGTTGAGACATAAAGATTGATATATTGGAAGGCTATATTCGGATATCCGAATGGTTCCGGAGAAGTTCGGGTATTTTTCGGAGTACCGGGAGGTTACCGGAACCCCCCGGGGAGTTGTTGGGCCTTAGTGGGCCTTAGTGGAAAGAGGAGGCAGCATCCAGGAGGTGGCGCGCGCCCCCCCAAGCCCAGTTTGAATTGGACAAGGGGTTGGGGGCGCGGGCCCCCTCTCCCTTCCTTTCCCCCTCTCCTTTAGGTGGAATCCTACTAGGACTTGGAGTCCTAGTAGGACTCCCCTCTCCCGGCGTGCCTAGCAAGGGCCGGCCGACCTCCCCCTCCTTCCTTTATATACGGGGGCAGGGGGGCACCCTAGGACACACCAAGTTCTCTCTTAACCATGTGCGGTGCCCCCCTCCACAGTTACACACCTCGGTCATATCGCCGTAGTGCTTAGGCGAAGCCCTGCGCCGGTAACATCATCAACACCGTCGCCATGCCGTCGTGCTGATGGAACTCTCCCTCGTCCTCAACTGGATCAAGAGCTCGAGGGACGTCATCGAGCTGAATGTGTGCTGAACTCAGAGGTGCCGTATGTTTGGTGCTTGATCGGTTGGATCATGAAGACGTTCGACTACATCAACCGCGTTAAGCTAATGCTTCCGCTTTCAGTCTATGAGGGTACGTGGACACACTCTCCCCCTCTCGTGGCTATGCTTCTCCTAGATAGATCTTGCGTGAGCGTAGGAATTTTTTTGAAATTGCATGCTACATTCCCCAATAGTAGCATCATCAATAACTTGCGACATATCAGGATTAATAGCATGTGGTGGTGTTGCAAGTCTACTCAAAATAGAAGGTGAATCAAGTGCAGAGCTAGATGGCAGTTCCTTACCTCCCCTCGTCTTAGAGGAAAAAATCTTAGTCTTGGTATCCTTCAGATTCTTCATAGTGATAAATAGATAATAATCCCAAGTGACTCAACAAATATAGCTATGCTCCTCGGCAACGGCGCCAGAAAAAGGTCTTGATAACCCACAAGTATAGAGGATCGCAACAATTTTCGAGGGTAGAGTATTCAACCCAAATTTATAGATTCGACACAAGGGGAGCCAAAGAATATTTGTAAGTATTAGCAGTTGAGTTGTTAATTCAACCACACCTGGAGATTAAATGTCTGCAGCAATATGATCAGTAGCACAGTAATATGATAGTTTTGATAGCAGTAGTAACAGTAGCAGTAACGGTAACAGTGATAGCAATGATTTTGTAGCAAGTGTAACAGTAGTAACTTAGCAAGAACAATATGTGGAAAATTCGTAGGCATTGGATCAGTGAATTCCTTGGATGATATTCATCATATAACAGTCATACCCTAGGGCGATACAAAACTAGCTCCAGTTCATAAATATAATGTAGGCATGTATTCCGTAAATAGTCATACGTGCTTATGGAAAGAACTTGCATGGCATCTTTTGTCCTACCCTCCCGTGGCAGCGGGGTCCATAAGGAAACTAAGGGATATTAAGGCCTCCTTTTAATAGAGAACTGGAACAAAGCATTAGCACATAGTGAATACATGAACTCCTCAAACTACGGTCATCACCGGAAAGTATCCCGATTATTGTCACCCCGGGGTTTACGGATCATAACATGTAATAGGTGAATATGACTTGCAAGATCGGATCTAGAACATAGATATAATGGTGAAAACATAAACGGTTCAGATCTAAAATCATGGCACTCGGGCCCTAGTGACAAGCATTAAGCATGGCAAAGTCATAGCAACATCAATCTAAGAACATAGTGGATACTAGGGATCAAGCCCTAACAAAACTAACTCGATTACATGATGAATCTCATCCAACTCCTCATCGACCAGCGAGCCTATGAAGGAATTACTCACTCCCGGTGGGGAGCATCATGAAATTGGTGATGAAGGAGGGTTGGTGATGACGAAGACCGAAGATTCCCCTCTCCGGAGCCCCGAACGGGCTCTAGATCTGGCCTCCCGGTGAAGAACAGGAGGTGGCGGCGGCTCTGTATCGTGAAACGCGATGAAACTTCCTCTCTGATTTTTTTCTCCGAAAATAGGTATTTAAGGAGTTGGAATTAGGGTCTGCGGGGCCACCAGGTGAGCACAACCCATCTGGGCGCGCCTGGAGGGGGTGGCACCCTGGTGGGTTGTGCTCAACCAGGGCCCCCCTCCGGTGGTTCTTGGCTCCAGTATTTTTATATATTCTGAAATAATTCTCCAAAAAGTTTTGTTCCATTCCGAGAACTTTTATTTTTGCACAAAAAACAACACCATGGTAGTTCTGCAGAAAACAACGTTAGTCCGGGTTAGTTTCGTTCAAATCATGCAAATTAGAGTCCAAAACAAGAGCAAAAGTGTTAGGAAAAGTAGATATGACGGAGACGTATCATCTAGCAGTTCCGTCTGGATCCTTTTGTGTTTCTGAAGTCTGACCTTTACCTGCTAACCATGTCGATGCTATCTCGAAGCATGACGGTGGTACTCAAATATCAACTAGAACATTGAAAGCACAATGCTAAATTTTTCTTGATCAGTTATGCAAACACCGTGTGTGGGTACATATCATGATTCTTCTTAACCCTTTTATCCAAATGGTCATGTCCTTGATCTCCTGTCACGTATATCATGCCCTGCTTATCGTTGGGAAGGATATACTCCTATTACCTGTGTTTAAACACATTTTCCTTTCTGTTGGTTTGTTTAACCTTTCTTGTGATCCACATATAATCTAAGCATTAATAATTCTCTGCTTATGTAACACCTCGGCATACACTCTGTCGGTACGACCCTGTTACTATTGTTGATGACATTCCGGTAACCACCGATGGATGAGAAATTTGCCTATCGGTCCACCTCATTCAACGAGTAGGAAAATGGTTCTCTTCATCCCTCGCCCTTGGTACCGACGTTGTTGGCGACATAACTGACAGACTATTTTCTGATATGCCTTGCTATCATGACCGTGCAAGATGTCAGCGCCCTTCCTACCTTTAACCCACATGGTGGGACGATAACCGACAGTTCCACAGGATCAAAACCTGACTCTCCTGTACATCCTTGTTCCCAAGGTTATTCCTCACGCTTGGCTTCGTGGGTAATTCACGAGCCACCTTCCTAGTGATCTATTCTGGTATCAGACGCAATACTTATTCTCGTTGCTCCGGACCCCTTTCACACTTTGTTTCAGACATCGAACGATTGTCTATCCGTTTGAAACTTCTTATTATACCTTATTACTTTGCTCTCGATGTGTTTTATTCGTTCAACTCGAGAGATACTCATGTGTTCATTCGTGGGATAACCCCCGATGATTACCCCTTATAGCATTCTATCGTTGTCGAGTTGCCCCTTTCTTATTCGTAAGTATGATAAATTCCCGAAGACAGGATGACGACTTCATCATGATGACCTGAAGCAAAGGAATGAAGTCATCAACGTAATGGATCGACCTCTTCAAGAAGAGCTACCAAGACCGAGAAGACTCGATAGAATTTCGTAACCAGAACTTTCCCCCTTACTCCATCTCTTAAATCTCGGGACGAGATTTCTTGTAGTGGAGGAGATTTGTGATGCCCGGATAATTAGCCTACAGTAATCCCATGTTAATGATGCTAAGTCACCATGATTAATGTTGTCAATCTCGCGATGATTCAAATCCCGTTCGAATTCAAATTCAAAATCAAGTCAAACAATTAAAGTTTCAAAAGTCAAAACTAAAATGTCCTAAATGTGTTAAATAAATCATAGGTAATAATGGTGGAGAAACCACATTTTTTATAAAATGTTTAAATGCTATAAAATAAATAAAACATCAGCAAAAACAATTAATTAAATGCCCTTTTAAAGTTAGAAAATTACAAACTATTTATTTGAATGCCAAAATTGTTGTGGCAGTGGCATAATTTTGCAACACTAAATTAGTTACTAATTTGGTATTTTATAAAGCTAATATAAATAGAAATAAAAGAGGAAATATAATAAATAAAAGAAAATAAAAACAAAACACAAAAATAAAATAAAAGCAAAAGATCCCCCCCCCACTGGGCCGTGGCCCAGCTACACCAGGCCGGCCCACCTGCACGACCTCCTTCTTTGTTCCTCCGACCACGTCGCTACAGGGGCATGGTCGACCCCGACCACCTCGTCGGCGATGGCCAAGGGGATTAGGTCGCCGCTCCCCCTGATGCCTAGAGCCCCTCTCCCACTCGCCCCTGCCACCCCACTCACCTCGCCCTCGCTCTCGCCCCCTTGCCTCGGTCTCTTCTCCACCCGCCATGGCCGCCTCAGTCATCGTCATCGCCCTCCTGCCCGTGTAGCCACCAAGCCCCACTCGCCTCGCCGACGTGCCCACTAGCTTTGTCGTCCTTCGCTATGACCTCAACGACCACTGCTTCAAGCCGGAGAATGCCACACCAACCGGATCGACGACGCCTTCCTTCTTCATCCGCCGCCGTTCATCATCGGTTCCGACAGCTTCACTGGATCCCGCGCCTCCCCGAGCCTCTCCCCATCAATGATGTGAGCTGGCGCGCTTTTCCCCTCTGCCTCCCCCTCGATCTACATCCTCCAGCCGCCTTGCCATGATGTCGCTTGAACTACGTCGGTATTTCCCCAAAGAGGAAGGGATGATGCAGCACAGCTACTGTAGGTATTTCCCTCAGTTATGAAACCAAGGTATCAATCCAGTAGGAAAACCAAGCAACACTATGTAAATGTTACATGCACACAAAGAACAAATACTTGGAACCCTACGATTAGGAGGGGTTGTCAATCCCTCTACGGGTAACAGTGCCAGAAATTGTCAAGTTGACGAGACAAAAATTGTATAGATTGGATAAATAGATCTCGATAAAACATGAAATAAAATAAATAGCAAAAAAGTGCAGCAAGGTATTTTTGGGTTTTTGGAAATATAGATGTGAAAAAAAAAGCGAATAAAAGTAGATCTCAAGGCAAATATGATAAAGAATAGACCCAGGGGCCGTAGATTTCACTAGTGGCTTCTCTCGAGAAAATAGCATATGGTGGGTAAACAAATTACTATTGGGCAATTGATAGAAGATCGAATAATTATGATGATATCCAGGCAATGATCATTATATAGGCATCACGTCCAAGATTAGTAGACCGTCTCCTTCCTGCATCTACTACTATTACTCCACACATCGACCGTTATCCAGCATGCATCTAGTGTATTAAGTTCATGGAGAAACGGAGTAATGCAATAACAATGATGACATGATGTAGACAAGATCTATTCATGTAGGAATAGCCCACATCTTGTTATCCTTAATAGCAATGATACATGTGTGTCTTGCTGCCCCTTCTATCACTGGGAAAGAACACCGCATGATCGAACCCATCACAAAGCACCTCTTCCCTTGGCAAGAAAAATTGATCTAGTTGGCCTAACTAAACCAAAGATTCGAAGAAGAAATACGAGGCTATAAGTAATCATGCATATAAGAGATCAAAGAAAACTCAAATAACTTTCATGGATATAGATCTGATCATAAACTCAAAGTTCATCGGATCCCAACAAACACACTGCAAAAAAGAATTACATCAAATAGATCTCCAAGAGACCATTGTATTGAGAATCAAGAGAGAGAGAGGAAGCCATCTAGCTATTGCCTACGGACCCGTAGGTCTATGATGAACTACTCACGCATCATCGGAGAGGCACCAATGAGGATGATGAACCCCTCCGTGATGGTGTCTAGATTGGATCTCGTGGTTCTGGAACTTGCGATGACTGGAATTGTGTTTCGTCGACTCCCCTAGGGTTTCTGGAATATTTGGGTATTTATAGGGCGAAGAGGTGGTGCGGGAGGTCACCGAGAAGGGCACAACCCCCCTGGGCGCGCCTGGGCTCCTGGGCGCGCCCAGGTGGGTTGTGCCCACCTCGGGCCTCCCCTATGGTACTTCTTTGGCCCATGTTGTGTCTTCTGGTCCAAAAAAATTCTCCAAAAAGTTTCGCTGCGTTTGGACTCCGTTTGGTACTGATATTCTGTGAAGTAAAAAACAAGCAAGAAACAGCAACTGGCACTGGGCACTATGTCAATAGATTAGTCCCCAAAAATGATATAAAGTTGCTATAAAATGATTATAAAACATCCAAGAATGATAATATAACAGCATGGAACAAGCAAAAATTATAGATACGTTGGAGACGTATCAGCCTCCCCAAGCTTAATTCCTACTCGTCCTTGAGTAGGTAAATGATAAAAACAGAATTTTTTATGTGGAATGTTGCCTAACATGTTCATCACATATTATTTTCTTTTGTAGCATGGACATTTGGACTTTTATATGGTTCAAAGCAATAGTCTAGTTTTGACATGAAGATTTCAATACTCAAGCATATCAACAAGCAGCCATGTCTTTCAAAATATCAATACTAAAGAAAGTTATCCGTAGCCCATCATGCTCAATCATTGATCCATTCATGAAACACATTCGCATATTAGCTACATTCAATGCTCAAGTATGATCATAGTGCCCCTTAGTTGGTGCTTTATAAGAGAAGATGGAGACACAAATAAAAATAAAAATTGCATAAAGTAAATAGATAGGCCCTTTTGCAGTGGGAAGTAGGGATTTGTAGAGGTGCCAGAGCTCAAGGCTTAAATTAAGAGATAAAAATTTTGAGAGGCATACTTTTCCCGTCAACAAAAACGACCGAGTAATTGCCAACACTTTCCATGCTAGATATATCATAGGCGGTTCCCAAACAGAAAATAAAGTTTATTCATTTTTCCACCATTCTTTAACATTCCACGGCTAGCCGTATCCATGGGTACCGTCCATACCAACACTTTCCAAGGAATTTATTATTTGACAACATAAAGTAAATTTATTTTTTGTTTCGGGACTGGGCATCCCTATTACCGCCATACTCTCGTGCAATGACAAGTGAATAAACACTCATCTTGAGAATAACACATCTAGCATGAAAAATATTGGCCACCCCTGCCGCTTCATGAGCGGCACGAGCACAGAAAAAGGAAATTTATTTGGAAAATTAGAGATGGCACATACAAATTTTCTTAGAACGGCATGGAAATACCGCATATAGGTAGGTATGGTGGACTCATGTGGCAAAACTGGGTTTTAAAGATGTTGGATGCACAAGTAGTTTTCTACTTAGTACAAGTGGAGGCTAGCTAGCAAAAAGATTGAGAAGCAACCAACCAAGAAACAAAAAATCACATAAGCGAGCATTAAGCATAACTAACACCGAATAATGCACCACAAGTAGGATGTAATCTCATTGCATAACTATTGACTTTCGTGCTTGCATAGGGAATCACAAACCTTAACACCAATATTCTTACTAAAGCATAATTACTCACCAACATGACTCACATATCACTATCATCATATCTCAAAACTATTACAAAGAATCAAGTTTATTTCGTCCAATGATCTTCATGAAAGTTTTTATTATATCCCTCTTGAATATCTATCACTTTGGGACTAGTTTTATATATTGCAATTGCTTTTGACAAGCTCAACAAATCTAAGTGAAGAACATGAGCATAAATTTTTTTTGTCTCTCAAAATAATATAAGTGAAGCATGAGAGAATTTCTTCAAAAATATACTACCTCTCAAATAAATCTAACTGAAGCATGAGAGTATTTCTTCAAAAATAATTAAAGCACACCGTGCTCAAAAACATATAAGTTGTCACTGGGAAAGAACACTGCACGATCGAACCCATCACAAAGCACCTCTTCCCATGGCAAGAAAAATCGATCTAGTTGGCCTAACTAAACCAAAGATTCGAAGAAGAAATACGAGGCTATAAGTAATCATGCATATAAGAGATCAAAGAAAACTCAAATAACTTTCATGGATATAGATCTGATCATAAACTCAAAGTTCATCGGTTCCCAACAAACACACCGCAAAAAAGAGTTACATCAAATAGATCTCCAAGAGACCATTGTATTGAGAATCAAAAGAGAGAGAGAGGAAGCCATCTAGCTAGTGCCTACGGACCCATAGGTCTATGATGAACAACTCACGCATCATCAGAGAGGCACCAATGAGGATGATGAACCCCTCTGTGATGATGTCTAGATTGGATCTCGTGGTTCTGGAACTTGCGGCGGCTGGAATTGTGTTTCATCGACTAACCTAGGGTTTCTGGAATATTTGGGTATTTATAGGGCGAAGAGGCGGTGCGGGAGGTCACCGAGGGGGGCACAACCCCCCTGGGCGCGCCTGGTACAAAAAAATTCTCCAAAAAGTTTCGCTGCGTTTGGACTGTGTTTGATACTGATATTCTGCGAAGTAAAAAATAAGCAAAAACAGCAACTGGCACTGGGCATTATGTCAATAGGTTAGTCCCAAAAAATGATATAAAGTTGCTGTAAAATGATTGTAAAACATCCAAGAATGATAATATAATAGCATGGAACCAGCAAAAATTATAGATACGTTGGAGACGTATCAGCCGCCATAGCCAAAGCTCGTCGCCGTCCCGCTTCATCGTCGCCGCAGCTAGCACCCCCCTCTCATCGCGTCCGGGCATGCCGTCGTGCTCCTGAGCCTCACAGGAGCCCGACGAGCCCTTTGGCTCGCTCCCTCGCCCACTACAGCGCCGACCCCGTCGAGCTCCCAAAGCGGCCCGGCCTCCGCTCGTCGCCGGTGCCATTTCCGGCCATTCCCGAATGAGCCACCACCACCACGCGACGCGCCTCGTCGCGTCATTGGAACGAACCCAAGCGCGCCACGAGCCGAGCCCCGTAGCCGATTTTCGGCGTTGTCCCGAGCCGCACCGCCGTCATGGGCCACCGACGTTTAAACACCGGCGTCGATGATGTGGCGTCATTAGCTTAACCCCCTGAAACACTGACACACGGGTCCCGCACCCTAATTAACCTAGGATTACTTAAATGCCTAATTAGCTAACCTAGTGGGTTACTTACAAGTGGGCCCACCCCATTAATTAACCCCGGGCTATATTTAACTCTGTTAATTAGACCCCAGTCACTGGCAGGTGGGCCCCCCTCCATTGTTCTAGTGGATAGGGCTGACCAGTCAGCTGCTAACTCAGCTGACTAGGACCCACTGTCAGCCTCTAATGCACACTGCTATGTGCACCTCTTTGTGTACACCTAGCAATTACTATTTAATAGTATGGTGCTCATCAAAGTTGGAGAGGGTAGCAAGGTTATGTTCTGGATAGATAGATGGATACACGGCTTCGCGGCCAAGGATATCGCCCCTCTGATTGCTAGAATGGTTGATAAACGCGTCAAGGGCAAGAGAACTGTCCAGCAGGCGCTGCTTGAGTGCGCATGGGT
The DNA here is from genome assembly GCA_011799875.1 of Thinopyrum elongatum. Lineage (NCBI taxonomy): Eukaryota > Viridiplantae > Streptophyta > Magnoliopsida > Poales > Poaceae > Thinopyrum > Thinopyrum elongatum. The sequence goes on along the minus strand of CM022300.1, from coordinate 138,069,432 downwards.
TCATGACATCACGGGTGACCTCTCTTTTATAGCGCATCTGCAGCTCATTCATCTGCAATAGGCCGTGGCTATGGTGGCTAGGAATGAGTCAGAGGCAGATGCTTTCAGTTGGCCTTGCAATGCAGCGGCATCCCATACCGCAAAGTCCACCTACAAGATGATGTGTCAGGGCATGACCCGTTTTGCCGCTGCCAATCGCATTTGGAGAAGCTAGACGCCCCTCAAATGCAAAATCTTTGCTTGGCTGGCCTCCCAGTATTGGCTTTGGACATCGGACCGAAGAGCGAGACAGGGACTCCAAGAGACCACATCGGCATGCTACACCTGCTGTCAAGATGAGGACACAGTTGATCACATTCTAGCTCGGTGCGTCTATGCGAGGCAAGTTTGGAGTGGCTGCTTTGAGTTCTTACAAGTCAACATACAAATTCCAAATCTTGATGACACTTTTATGGAGTGGTGGGAGAAGACACGAGAGTCCTTCCGAGGCAAGGTCAAAAGAGGGTTCGACTCCTTCGTCATCACAACCGTGTGGCACTTGTGGAAGCAAAGGAACGCAAGAGTGTTCAATAGGATTGATCAAGTTGGATCAGCCACGAGCCTAGTGCATCTTATCTATGAGGAGATCAAACTTTGGAAGATGGCGGGAGTAGGCGTCGAGGGACTAGCTAGATTTGTGAGAGAGTAGGCTTTGTAATTCTCTTGGAGTCGGAGCTCCCGTGTAGGCATTCATCGTCTTGCACGGACTCTTGTAAACATTATTTCTTCCTTCTATAAAATACGCTACGCCCTTGGCGTACTCTAAAAAAAACTATTTAATATAATTTCTGAATTAAATTAAATCCAGAAAATTTAGAAAACCATTTAAAACTTCGTAAAATCATATAAATAAAACCGTAACTCAAATTAAAATAATTTATATATGAAAGTTGCTCAGAAAAACATGACGGTTCCGAATATGCTCTCTGTTCGTCCGGCACACGCCCCTAGCATAGTGAACGTGGAACCGTCCCCCTCCATTTCATCTGTCTGAAAATGCCTAACACCGGGAATACTTTCCCGGATGTTTTTCCCCTTCGCCAGTAGCACCTAGTACTGCGTTAGGGCATACCTAGCACCGCTTATTGTCATGTCATGCATCATCATGCATCTGTTTGCATTGTATTCATTGTTTCTTCCCCCTCTTCTCTCTGGTAGACTTCGAGACTGACGCCACTGGTGCCCCGATCAACTACGGTATTGACGACCCGTCCTTCTCCACAGAGCTTCCAGGCAAGCAAACCCCCCTTGATCATTCCGATATCGCCCATTTCTTTCCTTCTCATGCTTGCATTAGAACTGCTACTGCTTTTGTATGATCCTATTCTGATGCATAGCCTGTTTTTGTAACCTGCACTTGTTCTCTTACCTGCTTATCCTAAACTGCTTAGTATAGGTTGATTAGTGATCCATCAGTGACCCCTCACCTTGTCCCAGTTGCCCCGCTTTATGTTCAATGACTCGATCAACGTGATCGACGTCCAGGCCCCGACACCGCACATCAACCCCCCTTAGTTGTACGACCCTGCATGAGTTACTATCGAGTGCCGAGGGTGATACCTCGTCAGCACTTCTGATGTTAACCCTATAGTGTAGCTATTCGGTCGTGGTCATCAAGGGTGATTCCTCCTTCACCACTCCCGATAACGACTCTGTCGTGCAACCCCTCAAGTGTGGACCATCAAGGGTGATTCCTCCAAGTCCACCTTGACGGTTACATCAAGTGGGAATCCATCGAAAATGATTCCTCGGGTTTCCCCCTTGCAGTTTCGGGTACACGGTTACTTTGACTTTACCACAGAACCATGACTGAAGTCGGGTCGGCCCCGAAGGGTACGCACGAGATAAAAGTGAAGTCGGGTTGACCGTGAGTGTACCCGCGAGTTGATGTGTAGTCGGGTCGACCTGGAGGGTACCTGCGAGATAATTACGTGGCACGGCCGGGCATTCTTAGCCCTTGCCGTAAGTCCACGAGACGGGGTGACGGGGTCACATGATCGTGAGTCTCTGCCCGTTACCGCGCGCTACCAAGACACTAATGATTTTGGATATGTGATCCGAGTAGGCCTCTGGCCTTTTCGCACTAACCACCACGCGGGAATAAGTATGGGCACTCTGCGTCATATGTATCAGCCGAAAGCTCTTCGGACATCAGCGACTGAGCGGCGCGCGCCGGGTTGGACTGGAACACCTGCACTTGTATAAGGGGGCTAGGTCTACTCACCGACCGCGTACGCAATGTGCAGGAGTGCAAAGGGCGATGGGCCCAAGAGCCCTGCGCGCTTAGGATGTAGGCCGGCGTGTTGGCCTCTCTGTTGAGCTTAGGTAGGACTACGGTGTGTTGATCGGCCGAGGCTGGTCATGACCTGATGGTGTGTTCGGCCGGAGTTGATCGAGCGTGTTGGGTAAGTTTGTGCACCCCTACAGGGAAGTATTATCTATTCGAATAGCCGTGTCCACGGTAATGGACGCTCAGAGTTGTATCCCGATCGATACAACTAGAACTGGATGCTGAGGCATGTAATGGAAATGATGGCTCCGGGATTGCTTTCTCGCAGGGAGTCAAGGAAGTAATCTTTGGGCGATGTTACAACTTACTAATATTATAATATGCTACTCTTATCTCTTCTGATGCTGCAAGATGCTTGAAGATGCTAGCCTTTGATAGGTTAGGCCTTCCCCTCTATTCTGGCATTCTGCAGTTTAGTCCACAGATACATGCCTTCCTTTGATACCGATGCATACTTAGTATTAATTCGATGCTTTCAAGTACTTTGTATGAGTACTCACAGTTGCTTTGCTACCCCTTTTTCCCCTACCTTCTTCTTTCCGGATGTTGCGATCAGATGATGGATCCCAAGAGCCAGACACCATCGCCGATGACTACTACTACCCCCAGGGTGCCTACTACTACGTGGAGACCGCTGACGACCAGGAGTAGTTAGGAGGCTCCCAGGCAGGAGGCCTTGCCTTTTCGATCGATGTTGCTTTTGTGCTAGCATTCTTAAGGCAAACTTCTTTAACTTATGTCTGTACTCAGATATTGTTGCTTCCGCTGACTCGTTTGTATTCGAGCTTATATATTCGAGCCCTCGTGGCCCCTGGCTTGTAATATAAAGCTTGTAATATTTTAATTTGTGTCTAGAGTTGTGTTGTGATATCTTCCCGTGAGTCCATGATCTTGATCGTACACATTTGCGTGTATGATTAGTGTAGGATTGAATCGGGGCGTCACACATATGGTGTTATTTTAGTACGAACTCTTAGATAGATCGATCGGAAAGGATAACTTGGTGTTATTTTAGTACGAACTCTTGGATATATCGATCGGAAAGGATAAATTTGAGGTGGTTTCATACCCTACAAACAATTTCTTCTTATGTTCTCTGCTAGATAAGAACTTTGGAGTGATTCTTCGTCGCACATTGAGGGATGGTTATATGATCCAATTATATTAGCATTGTTGAGAGATTGCACTAGTGAAAGTACGGACCCTAGGCCTCATTTTCAAGCATTGCAATACCGTTTGTGCTCACTTTTGTTACTTGCTACCTTGCTGTTTTTTATTTTTACTATCACAAAAATCAATATCTACTATCATTACTACACTTGTATCACCATCTCTTCGCCGAACTAGTGCACCTATATAATTTACCATTGTCTTTGGTGTGTTGGGGACACAAGAGACATTTTATTATTTGGTTGCAGGGTTGTTTGAGAGAGACCATCTTCATCCTACGCCTCCCACGGATTGATAAACCTTAGGTCATCCACTTCAGGGAAATTTGCTACTGTCCTACAAAACTCTGCGCTTGGAGGCCCAACACGAGTCTACAAGAACAAGTTGTGTAGTAGACATAAGTAAATCATAGGTGAAATGTTTTTTCCGTTGTTGAATAACATTTGTGTTGTTTGTTCATGTAATCGATGGAACCATTTGTTTTAGAGATCATGTAATGATTGTTTTTTGTTTTTTTGGTCTGTTTTTAGCACGAGTGTGTATTAGTTGATAAGACTGTGAGACATTTCATTCTTTTTGTTGAGGCAAAGATATTTCATTTTGTTTGCTATGCCAGGCCTACAAATATGCCAATCGGGCTGAATGTGCATTCAACAATAATAGTAGTATAGATGGTCCTTAAGCGGTACGCATCTGAAAGGGCCAAGATGTTGTACTTGCTTTGCTAAAAAAACATATGCTCTTCTAGCAAAAAAGTACAACGGCCTGGCTTATGTATGTTAGTTGATATTATTGATCCATATACTCTATAAGTGTCTATATGTCTGTTAATTTTCTATATTATTGGTTGATTGACTCAGTATTTTGAATCTTGAGACATCGCTTGTGTACATATCTAAATGGGAGTACACTACATGCTGCCTGTGTCATACATGTTACACTTGAGTTGGACACAAGGGTTTCAAATATTGGAATTCACCTTAAACTGGATTCTACCTTCTGGATTCGGGTATCGGCATTTGTAAATCATATTCATATATGAAAGTGGAATACATATTTGTTGTGCTTTTGAAGATATATAAAAAACATAGAATGATTTATAAAGATTTGTTTAAGAATACAAAATTGATTCGAATTTAGTTGCCAAGGTAAACGTGAATGCTTATTCTCCAAAAAATTGAAAGAAGTGGCAAAACATCCACTCCCACGTCGGCTGCCCGAAACCAGTGTCTGCGAGATGGAAATTACTGTCTACCCCTGACAAGGATAACCTATCGGCCCGATTTCCACTGCTCTCAATAGGGGTAGGTTAGTAACTTCAATCAGACGTGACACGACCGGCTTTCTCACCCCATTCAGACACGGTGGGCGCCAAATGTGGGCGGCAAAACACATTAGATTCAAGCTCGTCCGAAAGACCTCTGTCTCTCCCTCCATTTCCCCATCCATACACGGTGGGCGGCAAAACAAACTCTCCTCAGCTGGAATCGATGTAGGCAAATAATTTAAATAGGGGCAAGTTTGTAACTTCACTCATACATGACACAACTGTCCTACCTGTCAGCCCTGTTCATACACCGTGGGCGCCAAAACACCCTCTCCTCGCCCGATATCGCTCTAGGCAAATATTGGGGAGATGCGAGATTACCGTCCTATCCGCAACTGACGAGACGTCCAAATTTTAAACGGGGCTAAGTTTGTAATTTTCCCATATTTCAGACAAGCGTGTCCCAAAGACATGGTTCCCCGTACCTCTCCCTCCATTTTCCCATTCATACACCGTCGGCGCCAGAACACCATCCCCGCACCAGCCTCCTCTGCCCGCCACCCCATCCATCGCCGCCGTCCTCCACCATGCAGGAGCGCCTACCTAGACCGCATCGTCCACTGCTAGAGATCGACGTTTCTCATCCACAGCGCCAGACCAGGAGCCTTGCATCGCGTCCTCTCGCTTCATCCGCGTCATTGTCCACCTTGCCAGGGCTGCTCCAACGACCTTCTCGTCCACCGCAACGGGACTTATCCCCCGATGCCTCCATCTAGTCGCATATCTACTTCCACGCCACCGACAGCCATCACACCCCGATGCCTACACGATGCTACAAGAGAGGTGGTACTCCTTCATATCTGCTCAACTTTTTGATCTCAACTAGAAAATAGATCGTAACTTGGTTACTGTACTTTCTTTTCAGCGCTTAGAATCTTAGTTGTTAGTTCGAAGAAAACATTGGTTGCTAAGTAGCCTTTGTGCGGTTTGCAGCTTCAAATCTGCCATGGCACAGTCATAATAGGGTTTAACTGATCATGCTTAGGATTTCCCCCCTTTTATATGATCACTATACGATCAGCCTACGTGCTTCGTGTCATAATAGCACTGCTCCACCCATCAAGCTAAACAAGCTTAGTTGTTCAAATACAAATCTGATATGATGCTGATATTAGTAAAACAGTGTTGTTTAATTGGTCAGCTAAATGTTCCAAATTTATTTTCGAAATGCATGTACGCCGTTGGGGCGGATCCACAGGGTCGCCCCGGTGGGCCGCGGCCCACCCTGGGACTTTAGGTCAGCCCAGACCCCGATTCCCGTTTGTTCTGATGCGCTTCTGATCTCCACTCGCCCCCAGCTGCCTGCCTTGCCGGTGACTTGCCGTCCCCTCATGGCATGACTTTAGGAGGAGACGCCGGATTAATAGGAGGTCAGGAGCCGCTCGCCCAACAGCGTCACCGCTGCTCAGGCGCGCCAGCGTGCCTACCTTCCCAGTCCGTTCAGGGCTCAGGCGTGCAGCACCCACTCAGCCAACCCGATTTATCCTGAGATACATCCTCAACACTCAGCAGCCACTCCCCATCACCCATTTTCTAATTGATTCATTACTCATTAGGCAGGACTGTCATTAGGGTTTGTTGTGTACTGAGTGCTACCTACACTTAATGGTTCAGATGTTTCAGTAATCTTTAGTACCTGTAAAGTTCACATGGTTTCAAAATTCCTAGCCTGGGAACAGACACTAGTCATGTTGGATTGTTGGTCATGGTGACATTGACCCAGATTACTACTGCAGGCCAGGTTTGTTGACAATTTTACTTGTCTTTCTTACTCATTCAATATGATATCCAATTATTCACTTCGATTAGTTGCAAACAATAAGTGCTAGACCAACTTCTTGATTCAGATTTTGGACGATCTCTTATTGCAGTTACGATTCTGCATACTTGTCCTAGTAAGCTCGCAAGTAATGATTGATTCACTAGCGCTATGCTTGCCTTGTCATATTTGTTGTCAATATTTTTTTAGGGTGGACCACCTTGTTTCAAAATCCTGGAACCGCAGACATGAGCGAATAGTATTTCTCTGTGTGATCTCTTCCATCATGTGTGGGCAACGAACACTGCATTGTATAGAAAGAAAAGTGTCATATCCATCTTTTACATAGACTACGACCTTTTACATGGAATACAATCTGCCTACTTGCTTTGTGTCGCACTACCAGCACTCCACCCTTGAAGCCAAACATTATGCCACTCATAATTTCGAAGTTTATTTCTTCAAATACGAATTTGATATGATTCTAATGTTCCTAGTTCAGTTTTGAAAAGTGTGTCCGCCCCTTATAGAGACATAAGAGGTTTGTATTTTTGTGTGTGGTCTGGTTAGCACGGTTAGGGGATGAACTTTGTATACGCAGGGGTTTGTACGCAATGCATTCCATAGATAATCTAACTACTTTTTATGATTTCATGAATCTCATATACTGAACATCATCATAATGATTATGAGCTTGCACGCATTAAAAGAATAAAGCAAAACAGTGCCATGGCTGTCAAACTTGGCATTAAGGGACTGAGATCCAGTCTGGATGCAATGCAATGCACACGCTCTCCACCTACAGATTCATGTTCAGAATATGATCCTAACAATGATTCTGAGTTAGAGGGAGACTTAAGTCAATGTAGCTCCCTAGTGGAGGAGTCAGAGGCATATGCCCTATCTTATTCACCCATCAAGGTGCTTGCTCTAACTTTGCAAGGTTATATTGGTTGCACATATCTTGCAAATGATGCTTTGCATTGCTTCTACTTTGTTGCGCTGCCATTTGCTTAGTTTACACATCGTCTATGTGAATATGCCCTGCCTATCCATTTTCAGTACATATTCCATCTGTCACCATACCATATTTCTCCATTCAAATGTTGTTCTTGTGTATCAGACGTTCAAAAGGAAGATGGCGATTGTTGATCATGAAGGAGCACTAACAAAGTATTTGGAAAAGGTAGTGACACCTGATAAATCAAATAGCCCATTAGGTGTAGTGGCAATATCACCAGACCCACAAAACACAGCCCCAACTCTAGCAGACTCTAGCCCTACAACACTGGCCATCTCTGATGCCCCAACTCAGCAGATCCCAACTGCAGCAAACAGTATGACGATGCCAGTTAACATAGCACCAGCTCTACGACGCAAAACCCCCATTCCAGCAAAGAGTACACCAAATCCAGTTACCAAATCCCTTTTCGAACAAGAGAGAGAGCCCCAATTGCAGCAAATAGGACCCCTGTTCCACTTCTTCCTAGTTTAAAAGATGAAGCTTTTATTGTTATCAGGAACTTTGTGCGCATCTTTCCTTCATGGAAAGATTATACCACAGACAAAGAACAATTTCCAATCTTCCTCCACAACTTACGTGTAAGTAATGTACTAATGTTATTCATGATAATAGTGCCTATGTTTTTGCTGACAGAAGACAAAAGATTTCATTCTTTTAAATAGGCGAGTACCAAACTAGATAGTCAAGACGAGCAAGGCTTGGTTGCGCTTTTCAAGCACGCGTTGATGCAGTATCGTTGCTACCTGAGGCAAGCGCACTTTGACGATAAGCCTCTAAATGAAATTCCTGTAAAGTCTCTGGTGCTACATTTAGTAGATAGTGATTGGAATAATCTTGTTACACATTGGTCTTGTCTACAGCATAAGGTACTGCCTATGATATCACATCACAATTTGAACTGCATTTTTGCATGTGCCTTACTGCCTCACTTGTGTGAAAACTATTTGCAGAAGAATATTGATTCTCAAGGGACCACAGAATCTCGCAACTATACTACACACTGCATTGCTCTTGTGAGTACCTCTTGCCCTGTATCACCGTACTTACTTTCATAACTGGTTGATTATGTAGCATCACTACATATGTTAGCCTCCTTTTCCTCCATTTGGTGGACATTATAAGATCTGTATTGACTCTTACATAATTTTAGAATCAACCCAGTGCTTTCGAAGAGGTTTAGCTCCGCAGTCCTCTTGTAAGGACCAAACGTCTTGTATCATTATACTTACATTAACAGCCACTCCCTCCGTCCCATAATATAAGAGCGTTTTGTACAGTACACCAGTGTACAAAACACTCTTATATTATGGTAAGGAGGGATTGGTTCATCGTGTAGCATTACTCTGCATCTTATCTCCCTCGCCCACCATTTATTAAAAAATATCAGATCTATATTTAATCTTACCAAAAAGTTGAATACACAGACAATGCCAGTACAGAAGTGTAGCCCATTGCTCTTGTCAGTATATTTTGTCCTGTAACGCTTTTACTTACATGGACAGGTAGTTCATTATGTAGCATCAATCTGCATCTTATCTTCATTATCATCTATCCCTTCCAGTATTATGATATCTTTAATTACTCTCTACAAAATGTAGAGTACAGGCAATGCTAATGAAGAAGATTGTGTGCTTAAATTCTTGAGTTATCCTTTCCTTGACATGGAGAAGGGCATTATAGAGCCGGTGTTAACTGTTAATGTAAGTCAGTCCTTCTAAAGCCTTTATCCTCAACTGCTGTTTAATTTGCTCATACTCCCTATCGTCAACTGCTATTTAGTTTGTTGTTTCTATCAAAATGCATGTTCGCAACAATGGTAAGTTCCAAGTTTTTGTCGTAAAACCAAATTCCTTATTCATACCATGCACATTACTCAATACATATCCAATGATTTTCTTTAGCCCTGCATGTATGCTTGTTTTGTTGATCTATAATCCAGTGTGTGTTGAAGCAGCCCACATTTACACCTTGTCATTTCCTGCTTTATCTTACTGATCTGGCTGATGATATGAACAACATGCCATGGAAATTAACCAAAAGAGATACAATGATTTCTTTTGCCCTGCATCTATGCTTGTTTTGTTGATATGGTAATCTAGTAGTGTGGTGAAGCTCCCCGCATTATGAACAATGCCAAATTATGCTATTGACATTTTGAACTGTCTCTTTATTTTCTAATTTGAAATTGGGTGGAATTGACAATGCAGTTACCATCTTTGTTTATATACATGCAAAACATGTCATCTCTCTGCTTGTTTCAGGGTGACATGCCTGATGGCATGCACAAGTCTGCTGAAGGCTGCGAGACAAACCCAACATATATTGCAGCAAAGAAGGCAAAACATCTTGAAGATAGCAAGACAACCCCAAAGTCATGTCTTGATGCAGTGTTCAAGTTACTCGAGACTAGCAGTCACACAAGCTCACATAATTCGCTGCCTGAATCAGTTCGACTTCTTCAGTCTCAACTTCAAGAAGAAAGGCATTTTGTAACTCTACTTCAACTTGAAGTCCAATCTCTAAGGAAGATCACGGAGAACTCCAATGAGAACCTCATTGCTAAACAGCTACAACTAGAAAATATGACCGGCATGCTAGGCCGGTCTCACAGCCTTGCTCAGCTGCTTGCGCAGCAGCTCCCGCGCAAGGCTAAAATTTCTTGAACTGTCTTGGAAGTGGTCTTGGTTCAGTATTATTTTGTTACACCGCAATGGCAGGACCTTTGATGCCCACCTTTTGTAATCTGCTTCTTCGTTGCGCTTTATGATCACTGGTGGCGAACTTTGATGCCCAGTGGATGTAATATACCCTAAATCCTTTATTGTATGGTGTAGGTTTATTCTAAGTTACTATGCGGTAATTTCTTTATTGTATAGGGTAGGTTTGTTCTTAATTCCTAGTTATTGTATATGCCATCATTCGCTATCTGAAAAAACAACAAAAATCTGATGGAGGCGATCGGGCCAAAACATTCGCCTCTAACCGGCCTGCATTTCAGTGGGCAACAATTGGGCTGGCCTGCAACTTACTTGGGCCTGCGTTGACCGGTTATTTGGGCCCTTCACGGACACGATGCGCGAGGCCCATAACTCACATGGGCCTTCATTGGGCCCAATGTTTAGTTGGGCCTTTAGTGGACCCAATGTTTAGTTGGGCCCATGTAGCTTCGGGCCATTAACAGGCTGAATATTCTGCTAGCCTGTTATGGCCCAGGAGACACCATGGGCCTTTAGCAGGCCGAAATGCATGTTGGGCCTCGATTTTCAATAATCGTCCACAGGCCTTTAGCAGGCTGAAATATACATCGGGCCATTATTGGCCCAATTATATGACAGGTCGTTACGAGGCCGAAATATATTTCGGGCCTTGGTTGGCCCACTGATATTATGGGCCTTTAAGAGGCTGAAAGCTTAGTAGAGGCATCAACGGGCCAAATTATACGACATGCCTTTAATAGGCCCAAAGTCAGGTTGGGCTGAATTGTTGCCACCATGATCACGGGCCGTTAATGGGCCAAATGTCGCGTCAGACCATATATGGCCCATGGGCAGCACGGGCCATTACCAGGCTGAAAGACACACTGGGCTAAAATGGGCCCATGTCTACATCGGGCCTCTAACAGGCCGAAAACTCACTAGGCCGTAATGGGGCCCAAAGACTGAGCGGACAATTAACGGGCCAAATCTGGCGGTGGGCTGTAAATGGGCCATGTTTAAGCAGGCCGTTAGTGGGCCAACCCACTAGTACCTAAGTAAATAATACGGGCCTTTGACTGGGCCGGCCTTTTTAACCTACATGGGCCACTGTTGGGCCATGCCACATGCCGACGTATCATAGGCACGTTTCCTCCATTGGATGGATGACATCTGGCCCAACACGGGGCCGACACATGTTTCCTTTGGCCAGTGAGAATTTTACACGTGGAAAACCGCCATTGGCCGTGGCTATTAACGGGTTATCGGATCCAAAACCGGACCCGATAGCTTAATGGCGACCCGTTACGGTGGATGACACGTGTCGATTACCCTTAAAGAAAGCACTTCCATGATGCGTCATTTATCGTCATGGAAGTGGACACTCTCATGATGGTAATTTGAATATTGTCATGGAACACTTCTACGACAGCACATGTATGACTATCTTGATTCTGTCATAAAATCGTCATGGATGTACATGCATGACAGAAAACGTGACCTACTATGACAAACACGTATCATCACGGAAGTGTTTTTTTTGTAGTGTAGGGATAACATTTCTTGAGCATCATATATTTTTAATAAGTAATGATTATGTTCTAATATTCATGGATATTATTATGTTGATATCAATTACTTCATCGCTTCTCAATATTTATACCATAAAGAGATTACATGATAAACATGCTAGGTAGCATTCAACATCAAAATTCTGTTTTTATCATTTACCTACTCGAGGACGAGCATGAATTAAGCTTGGGGATGCTGATACGTCTCCGACGTATCTATATTTTTTTATTGTTTGATGCTATTATATTATCAATTTTGGATACTTTTTATGCAAATTTATATCATTTTGGGGGACTAACCTACTAACTCAGTGCCTAGTGCCAGTTGATGTTTTTCGCTTGTTTTTTGTTTTCTAGGAAATCTCTACCAAACGGAATCCAAATGCTACGAAACTTTTTGATGATTTTTTCTGGACAAAAGACACCCTAGAAGCTTCGGGAGGATACCAGACAAGAAGTGAGGAGATGGCAAGGCAACAGGGTGCGCCCAGGGGGTAGGGCGTGCCCTGATGCCTTGTGGGCCCCACGTGGCTCCGTCTGACCTAATTCCACTTCTATAAATTCTCAAATACTGGGAAACCCCAGAGAGCCACCCTTTTCCACAGTCGAAAGCTTCTGTTCTCCCGCGGTCCAATCTGGAGGCCTTTTCCGGTACTGTGTCGGAGGGAAAATCGATCACGGAGGGCTTCTACATCAACCTTGCTGCCCTTTCGATGGTGTGTGAGTAGTTCACCACAGACCTACCAGTCCATAGCTAGTAGTTAGATGGCTTCTTCTCTCTCTTTTATCTTCGATACCATGTTCTCCTCGATGTTCTTGGAGATCTATTCGATGTAATCTTCTTTTCCGGTGTGTTTGTTGGGATCCGAAGAATTGTGGGTTTATGATTAGATTATTCACTGAAAGCAACTGAGTCTTTTCTGAATTTTATTGTTCATGATTATTATAGCTTTGTATTTCTCCCTGATCTATCCATTTGGTTTGGCCAACTAGATTGATTTATTTTCAGTGGGAGAGGTGCTTTGTAACAGGTTCAATCTTGTGGTGTCCTAACCCAGTGACAGTAGGGGTAGCGAGGCACGTGTTTGTATTGTTGCCATTAAGGGTAAAACGATAGGGTTTAATCATATTGCTTAGTTTTATTCTATCTACATCATGTCATCTTGCTTAAAGCGTTACTCTGTTTGTCATGAACTTAATACCATAGATGCAGGCAGGAGTCGATCAGTTGGTGGAGTAATAGTAGTAGATGTAGGTAGGAGTCGGTCTACTTGTCACTGACGTGATGCCTATATACATGATCATTGCCATGAATAAGTCATAACTATGCGCTTTTCTATCAATTGCCCAACAGTAATTTTTCTACCCATCGTATGCTATGTTTAGAGAGAGAAGCCTCTAGTGAAAATTATGGCCCACAGGTCTAATTTTATCATATTACTAAAACCAAAAATACCTTGCTGCAATTTATTTACTTTTCTTTTACTTTTCAATTTATATATCTATCACTATCAGGTTTAATCCTTGCAAGTAACGAGTTCAAGGGGATTGACAACCCTCTTGCCCGTGTTGGGTGCAAGTATTTGCTCTTGTGTGTGTAGGTGCTGCTTACTAGGCAATTGTGTGGTTCTCCTATTGGTTCGATCACCTTGGTTCTCACCGAGGGAAATACTATTCACCACTATATTGCTTCACCCTTCCTCTTCCGGGAAAATCCAACGCAGCTCACAAGTAGCAGTGAACTACTCTCTCATCGTCATGGAGACAGCGGGGATGATGAAGATGGACTCCTGTGATGATTTCCCCCCTCCGGCAGGGTGCCGGAACGGACCTCCGGATGAGATAGCTTCGGAATAGAGGCTTGCGGCAGCGGAAAAACTCTTCTAGGTTTCTTTTTGGAGGTTTATCAATTTATAGGATTTTTCAGCATTGGAATCATGCCAGGGGGAGTTCCGAGGGTCCCACAAGCTCAGGTGGCGCGTCGTAGGGGGCGCCACCCCAGCTTGTGGCCCCCTTGGAGACCTTCTGGTCCTTCTCCGAAGCTTCGCGGGTCTCTTCTTGTCCATAAAAAATCATCGCAAATTCTCGTGGCATTTGGACTTCGTTTGGTATGGATTTCCTGGAAAACCAAAAACATGTAGAAAACAACAACTGGCACTAGGTTAGTTCATGAAAATCATATAAAAGTGCACCAAAACCATATAAAATTGTTGTAAACATGACATGAATACTACATAAATTATAGATACGTCGGAGACGTATCAACTACCAGCCGCCACAATGATCTCGCTGGTTTGGACTTGCAAAAGCTTAAGCTTGGGGAGGTTACTTCCATGTCTACATCAAGATGTGGCGTATTTATTTGAATAGGTTGTAATGAGGTTGTACTTTAGCTCGCTGAGCTTCAAACAGTCATGTTGGTCTGTTCCAACACTCTGCTTTTTATTTGTTTTGCTTTTTGTTTACCTATTTTTCTTGTAGCCAGTTGCATTTCTTTTATAAGTTAGCTTTAAAAAAATCCAAAAACAAAATATAGAATAAGTTTCTTTTTTGCTTTGCTCTTTTTATTTTTGCCTCGGATTTCTATTCACATTCTTGCTAATATTTTTCGCAGCGGAGTTGATCTATGCACGGGTAGTGAGGAACACATCTTAAGGAAGAGAAGCGTGAACATTTATGATTGTGAAGGTATGTCCTACTACTCCCATCCTTTGAGCTTGAAATGCTCAGCATAGTTGTAGTTATAATATGTGTGAAATATTCAAGTGGGAGTAAGTCTTGATAGTTAAGACAAATGTTTTGCTCTTGTAGAGAAAATAATTTTGTATCCTTTGTTTTGTTTAACACAGATAAACGAGACTTGTCGTAGGGCTAATTTTTAAGAAAGTGATGCGAACAACGAATAACCGTACATATGAGTAAGTCTCTAAAATGGTTTGGGTGTTGAGAATTTTTGTGAAGAAGGTGATATTAGCGATACTCAACCCATAGCGTTATAACACTTGTGGACAAAGATGTCCAGAGGAACCCAATTGAAAGGTGATCGAGATTATGTCAAAATCTGTTTTGCATTTACATGGCGCTTCAGCTTCTTGTTGGCTCTGTAACCGTGTCACTACATGTTGCTTTATGTGTGTAAATATGACTTCGTCACCTCTCTTGATGTTATGCCGAGGACTACACTAACCAATGAACGACTCACCATAGCTTCAGCTTGGATTTTGGCTATGAGTTTGTTAATGTTCGTAGTGGTAATACTACATCGAATATTATTTGACTTTCTCTTGAAGAGTGTGTGTATGTGAAACTAAACGAATACTGATCGCAGAGCTCGAAAGAGACAACATATGGTTCATAGTATTCAAACATAAGCTAGAACGAAACCCTTTGCATGTATCATTTCTTTGGCATAATCCCGTCACTGGACAATGAAAGTTTCAGCGGACAATGATTGAAATGTCAACATATGGTGCATAGTATTCAAACATAATCACGTCGGAGCCCATGGATTATGTCATATTAGATCATCATGGGCCTACCCCTTAGTACGTAACCTCATCAGTCGGTGTGGGGCATTGGCGGAGCCCCCCTCTTTCTCTTTCCTTGTCTTGGCCCTTCTTCTATGTCGGAGATGGCCTTGCTGCAACAATGGAGGTGTGGCAACACATGGTGGAGTATATGGGACTTGATGACGATGAATGCCGATGGCTAGGGTTGGAGATGTATATAGGTGGCCTCCACGAGCCTCCTACGTGGATCCTTCGCCTACCCCTTCATCCAAGGGCTCTATGGGAGCCAAATCCTCTCCCAATACCCCGTTGGTTCGCAAGGACCGCGTAGGGAAAAACCGAGATGAAATCAGTGAATAATTGCGAAAGTTATGGCTGAATTAGCACCTCCGGAGGCTGATATGATCTGGCACGGTCATATGAAGCCCCGTCTTCTGTCATGGACTCTACGACCATAATTTTGTATTTTGGACGCCATTTCTTCATACAAACTTTGATTTGGGTATTCTTGGGCTCGTTGGATTCATCCCGGAAAGACTGATACATCCATGGTATCAGATATTCAATTTGGGCTCTTAGGAAAATGTCAAATTGTCCAACTCTTCGAAAGTCATAGATCTGGTGCTTGAAACTCCTCCGGTCTAGCTCCAGCTTGGTCCTTTTCTCCATGCTAAGTCCACCAAAATGCCAATAAACTTACAAGGACAACAAAACAAAAGAAATCTAATAGAAACAAATAAAAAAAAACCAAAGTTGTGCAATGAACTTGGTAAAATGTGTAAAGATAAAAAAATATGCATTGTGGACATATTGATAGATTGATATGATATGAGCGATTTTACTACTATAATAGACTCTAAAAAGTGATGCAAAAATCCACTCATTAGTTGGTCATTTTTGGGCTGTAAGATACACCTGTAAAAAAATCATTCGCCAACTTACACGTGTAATCGACCTGTACTGGATACACCTCCGACCTAATGTCGAGGACACGACTAGGCTTCTAGCGATGCATGGAGAAAAAGGCTAGCCTGGGATGCTAGGGAGTGTTGATTATATGCACTAGAGTGAAATACTTGCACTACATCTTAGCATGACCAATACACTAGCAATTCAATGATCCAACCATGCCTGGAACTTGTTCCCTTAAAAAATTTGTGGATCTGGCATTGCTTCTTTGGGTTGCATAGATATCACAATGACACCAATGTTTTGCAGAGATCTCACCTGTCTACAAGGTTAGCTGTTGATACTTCTCCATTGCAACTTCATGATGAATGACCATCAATATGACCAATTTTACTTTCTAAATGATGGCATCTATCCATCACGATCAACATTTGTGAAGAGAGTTTCTAAGCCCAAGAGCAGGAAACATAAGCATTTCAACAAGGTGCAAGAAGCTCACAGGAAAGACATTAAGTGGGCATTTGGAGTGCTGCAAGTAAGGTTTGCTATTGTTAGGGGGGCTGCTCGTTTCCGGAACAAGGATGTCTCGGCAAATATCATGACACGTTGTGTGATCATATACAACAAATCATAGAGGATGAGAGGAATATGCCAAGTCCGTAACGGACTTTATCAAGCTCTACAGGAACACAAAACACATTCAATCATTTCTTGAGGCGCAGGGGAAGATCGAAGACCGATCCTCCCATCATTAGCCGAAGGATGATCTCATTGAGCATCATTAACAGCTACTGGGAAATAGTGTGTTTAAATTGCTTTAAAGTTAATTATTTTTTACTTCAACAATTTATTTGATCTGATTATTTTTTGCATTTGTATTAGTTGTTAATTTAAAATATTTGTTGTATTCAGATTAATGATTTACAATAATATTTATTAAATTATGCTCATTGTTTAGTCTAAATTATAAAGGATCATTATGATGACTCTGTATTTGCGCACAACCTCTGCAACCTCTAAAACTATTAGAACGCACTTCATATGCGATATGAAAAGGCCGCCGGTAGGGCGACCTTGCTCTTATGGAACGAAAACCTACCAGGGCGTTCCAGGCGAAACATTTTCTCCTCCCACGAGACTTTCATGCCTCTAGGGTTCCCACGCCTCGCGTTGGCACCACCGTCGATCTGCCTCGTCTCCTACGACCTTAGGGCCATGGAGATGCGGTGGATCCCAGCCCTTGCCGGCAGGAGGGCTCCTGCTTGGTGTTCATGTGTTTTTTGAGTTTGTTTAGAGCTTGCGTCCTGCTTAGAAAGATGAGGCGGTGACGAAAGATGGATAAGGTTCTCCCCGCTTAGCCCCCTTCATGGTGGGGTGTTTCGTTTCGTCGGAGGACTTGTGGAGGTGTGTCTCCGGCGGATTTCACGGGATTCGGCCGTGTTTGTCTTCTGTGGATACGTGTGAATCCGGTTTTGCGTTCATGTGTCTACGCGCTGGATCCTTCCGATCTACATTTCTCTTCACCGATGACGGTTACTGTTTCGGTGCACTGGTTCTTTGGGGTCTTAGCACGATGAATTCCCAATTGTCTACTACAATAATGTTTGTCTGGCTCTGTTGACGGAGGGGATGGCTTGCCTTTGCTTGTAGTAGTCGTCAAGTGGTCTACAACAGAAATGTACTCCCTCCGTAAACTAATATAAGAGCGTTTACAGAGAGAGTATTCTGGTGTTTTTTTACTACTAACATGTTTAATGAATACTTCCTTCGTTCCTAAATATTAGTCTTTTTAGAGATTACACTATGGACTACATACGAAGCAAAATGAATGAATCTATACTCTAAAATATGTCTATATGCATCTGTATGTAGTTAGTAGTGGAATCTCTAAAAAGACTTATATTTAGGAACAGATTGGAAGTTTTCCAAAAAAAACATGCCCTGCTAAGCCGACTCCCGCCAAGTTGGCGCAAAAGCAAGCAGGCCAGGCGTGTCACTACTCACTCGCTGCTGGCCACTCCCTCCACCGTTTTGAATTTGAAAAAGCAGCAGCGCCTCCCTCCATCCTGCTCCCCGCCGCCGACGCCGTCGCACTCCGTGACGTGCTGCTGCTGCTGGCGACGCACGCACACCCGAACACGACCTGGTCCCGCCAAGCCAGTTGAGCCCAGCCGGGACACGTACTAGGACGAACTGTGTCCCCACCGGGTCGGTCGGTCGGTCAATCCCGCAACTGGTCACCTTGACTCGCAACCGACTCTGGGCCGGGTGGGACGTGGGGTAACTTGGGCGAGCCCGGGTGCGGCTCGCTTTCCGCTCCCTTCCCTTTTGTGCTCGCTCGTGCGCCCCCCCTCCCCGTCATCTCCTCCTCTCCACCCTCCCTCGGCCTCCCTCACGCCTCCGCCGCCGCCGCCGCCCAATAGCTATAGCCTATAGGGCTGCGAGGCCGATCCACCGATCAAGCTCCGTTTTCCACTCATCCTCCTCTCTCCGCCGCCCGACTCCGCAGATTCGCCCTAACCGTTGCTCCTGACGGCGCGCCACCCCAAGCGCTCCGCATCTGCTCTGCGCCGCCACGAGCGCTCGCTTCCGTCGGGGTCCCGGTGGTTCTTCACATCACGGTGCGTATGACGATGCTTCTGTAGCCGCCGTCGCTAGGGTTTTTCGACCGCGCCCCCCGGCGTGCGGATGGACCCTGTGGCGGAGGTTTCTCATCGGATGCTCGGCGGCGCCCCGACTCCTCCCGCCGACGACGCGATTGAGGGGAGCGGAGTGGAGATCGCGCAAGTTGGCGTGTCGGTGGCGGAGGGAGAAGCGGAAAACCCGCCAGCGGCGGCGCCATTGCTGAACGAGGGCAATGAGGGCGGCGTCCTGGACAAGCAGGAGGACGGGGCGGCGCCCACGCTGAGCGAGGCCACCATGGATGTGGACGCGGCGCCCTTGGCGAGCGAGGGCAATGAGGATGTCGCCCTGGACAAGCAACAGGACGGGGCGCCGCCGCCACTGCGGGAGGCCAACATGGATGTGGATGAGACGCCCTTGGCGAGCGAGGGCAATGAGGATGGCGCCCTGGACAAGCAGCAGGACGGGGCGCCGCCGCCAGTGAGGGAGGCCAACATGGATGTAGATGAGGCGCCCTTCCGGAGCGAGGGCAACGAGGATGGCGTCCTGGACAAGCAGCAGGACGGGGTGGCTCCTGCGGTGAGCGAGGCCAACATGGATGTGAATGAGTCGTCCTTTCCGAGAGAGGACACAGAGCACCATGCAGCAACCGAGTCCAAAACGGAGGTGAATGAGTGTGGCGTTCTGGAGAAGCAGCAAGATGTGGCGGCATCTGTGATGGGCAAAACCAAGGTTGTGGTGGGCGAGAGCAGCGCTCCCCAGCAAGATCACACCGTGGCGGCTGCGCCAAGTGAAGGTGACAGCAGAGTGGTGGACCAACATCCCAACACATCTGATGGTGGCTTCCCGGTGAAGAAGGATGAGGAGGGTGAATGCTTGGTGGGCCGCTACATCAGCAGGAGTGTTTCAGATGATGGACGTATTTGCCTTGGGAAGGTTGCATCCTATGATGGCAGCATTGGGGTGTACAATGTGGTGTTTGAGGATGGACAGCGCGAGGAGTTATTGCTTCATCAGCTCAGAGAGGTACTTATGGCTGAGGAGAGTAGTGCATCTGGTATGAAGATGAGCTGCAGGAAGAGGAAGCTGGATTTGCTGGTTTCACCAGGGAGTGCCATGGAGACGAAAGTGCCACTGCGTATTAGACAGAGGGTTGATCCATGCAAGATGCCTGCCAGGCCTGATGCATTGCAGGAGACTGGGTGTGATTCTGATATATCCGGCAATGCAGCGTCCTCGAGCAATTCATCAGTTTCCACTAAAGAATTGTCAGCTGAGCTGTGCCCTCCAGTGCAGGGCCCCGAGTTGCCTCCATCGTCTGCAGATATTGCTGTTCCAGAGGAGTCTATAAGTCATCTGTTTTCTGTTTACAACTTCCTGCGATCATTCAACGTGCAGCTCTTCCTCAGTCCATTTGGGCTGGATGATTTTGTTGCATCCATTAATTGCACCGTGCAGAATACATTACTGGATGCTGTACATGTCTCGTTATTGCGGGCGCTGAGGCGGCATCTTGAGACTAAATCCTCCGTCGGATCAGAACTTGCTTCAAATTGCTTGAAGTACGTAGTCTATTTGCCCTTGCTCAACTAGAATTATTATTTTCATGAATGTTGTGCTTTGTTACTTCTATGCTGATTTTCCCCGCTTTCTTTGAATTGTGCAGGTATGTAGATTGGGCATTACTAGATGTGTTGACTTGGCCAACTTTCTTATTGGAGTACCTCTATTTGATGGGCTACATTAAGAGTCTAGGGGGGAAGAGTTTTGGTAGAACCCTCCTAGCCATTGAATATTATAAGCTTCCTGTTGCAATGAAGCTTGGGCTCCTCCAGATACTCTGTGACCATGTCACTGAATCAGGAGAGCTCAAAGCTGAACTGGAGGCTCGGGAAGGCTACAACGAAGAAACAGAGTATGAGACAGACTCTAGAATTTTGTCAGAAGCTGGGTCACGAGCTGTTCTTACTAGAGCCTCAAAAGCTTCTGTCTCCAAAAAGATTGAAGGTTTGCAGGACCTGGAAACTACTTCAAATGTAACAAATCCAGAAGCTGTTTTACTGAATCCGTCTCAGGACAGCAACAGTGACGACTGCCGAATATGTGGAATGGATGGTACTTTGGTATGCTGTGATGGCTGCCCATGGGCATACCACTCAAGATGTATTGGTCTCAACAAAGCATTTCTACCACAGGGTCTTTGGTTTTGTCCAGAATGCGTGGTTAATAAGCTTGGACCAGCATCTTCGAGAATAGAGCGTGGGGCAAGAGGAGCTCAAATGTTTGGCATTGATATGTGTGGAAGGCTCTTCCTAGGATCCTGCAACTATTTGCTGGTGTAAGTTTGTCCATCTTAATTCTACATTACCTGGGAATTCATTCTATCTCCAGTCTGCTATTGATAAATACTACAGATTCATTTTGAATTCCACAATATTTATCTTTTCTCTCTGCGATAATGATAAACATGCCAGCAGTAGAAAGTTCGATGTTATAAAGTAACCGGGGGGGGGGGGGGGGGCTCATATTCTGTTTGACTTCTCATATTTTAGATGCACAGCAAGTTCTCTAGTATCCTATGTCCTGTCTAATGAAGTCCTGGTTCTCACTTTTGAGTGTTTACCAGTGTTAGAGTATGTACGATGCAGTGCTTAGAGGGATGCTTAGTAAATAAAAGTGGTTTTTTCTTTCCATGTGGGGATGGCATTGGTGCTTACTTTGGAGGATCAGTGCTTGATTAGGCACCAATGCTTAAGAGGTGCTTATGTATCTAATTAGTAGGAATTTACAACAACAACAACAACAAAGCCTTTAGTCCCAAACAAGTTGGGGTAGGCTAGAGGTGAAACCCATAGGATCTCGCGACCAACAATAAAGAGAGGTTTCCATTCGAGCAGATAAAATTTGCATACGTGGCTGATGATGTGGCTAGATTCTCTCTTTGAGCACTCGTCTATAAGCAAGCACCTTCATTGTCCTGGAACTATAGTTGTTTGTATATTTTGTTTAATGTTAATTCTGTAAAATAATGCAGGATTGGAACATCTACAGATGCAGGGTCATATGCAAGATATTACAATCAATATGATGTTGTCAAGGTCATGCGGATACTTGCTCCTTCAGATGCATACACAGATATTTGTATGAGAATAACAGAATACTGGAGGCATCTGCTTGACATATTTCAGAACGAGAGATCAAAAATAGGTAAAGAAGCTGGTGTGAGATATACTACACAATCCAATACATTGTCAAGTGTTACTCCAACGGACACAGCAGTTGGAAGTGTTCTGACAACTTTGAAGGACGCCGCGGGCAGTAAGACAGTAGTAACTCCTCAAAGAAATGTGCAGCATGAAATTACATTGTGCTCAGCAGAACACCTGGAGAAACAAGAATGCATGGTGACCAGTGTAGGTGCTCCCACAGAGAAGAACAATGAAGTATGCAGGCAAATTCCATTAGCTCCCAACGACATACATAATACACCCATGAATGGAGCTTTTCGACCCGCTGGGATATCCTCTATTTCTCATGAGAACAGGTCTGTGGTAACAGGTGTGTCTAGTGTAATGCCCGCGCGGTCATCACATGTGTTGGTTCGTCCAGACTTCCCCTCGTGCGGTTCTGGAATAGATAGTGGATTGTCTAGACAAGATACTGGAAACACTATCTCTGTAAAGGCAGGCTTGTCTTGTCCATCATATAAAAGCAAATACCCTCTTCAGCTGATTTCTGAGATTGGGAGTACTAGTGATGGTAAGTCTGCTAAAGCGCCATCTTTTAAACCCCAGGCTTACATGAATCTGTACAATCATGGTAATGTTGCAGCATCTGCTGCCGCCAATCTAGCTATTCTTACATCTGAGGAAGGTAAGGTTTCAGTATCCCAATTGACCACAAACTCAAGAAAGAAAATGGCTGCTGACTGTGCTCTTCAAGTGAAAGCGTTTTCCTCACCAGCGGCACAATTTATTTGGCCAAGTACTGAAAAGAAGATTATGGAAGTCCCAAGGGATAGATGTGGTTGGTGCATTGCTTGTAAAATTTCAGCAGCTGGAGCTAAAAAGGCTTGTTTTCTTAACGTGGCCACTGCAAATGCTGCTAAAGGGTCTGCTCGAATTCTTAGTGCCATGCATGTAATCAAAAGTTCCGGAAGCCACTTCCCCAGCATCGCTGCTTATATTGTTAACATGGAGGAAAGTTTGCGTGGCCTTTTAGTCGGTTCACTACAAGACACGCAACAGAGACAACGGTGGCATAAACAACTACAGGAAGCTTCCAACTGCAAAACTATAGTACCCCTTTTGCTTGAGGTGAGTTGCATTCAATTCTTGTTTCTTGAAGCATTTCTTTGAGGATTGGTATTTCCCAAAAATTATTTAAAACAGCAATGCTCATTAGCACATTATTGATGTTCATTGTTAGTTACATAAAGGCTGCTTAATTTATATGTAAATGTATAATACGAAGTAGAATGCTCACAGCAAGCACGAGATCACGAGGGTGCCAACAAAACAGACCCTTAGACTACATTCCATGCTAACTACTTCTGGGGAATCAAGTTGGATGTGCAATAAATAGCGCCAAAAGAAAGTTGAAATTCTTTGGAGAAAATTGTTGCAATAAGTGACTGATTTTTTCTTCTTTTTAATCAAATAAATGTTATCTCATGTTGTGTGCAGTTGGAGAGTAATATTCGTTCCATAGCATTTTCTCCAATCTGGGTGAAGCTAGTAGATGACTGGCCTATGGAATCTCCTCCTGCATCTGCGGGTGCATTGCGTCCTGCAGCATACCAAAAACGTGGAACTGGTGGAAGGCGTGGCAGAAAACGTTCATTGGTAACTGAATCTGCTGCTGTTGCTGATGATAACAAGAGTTGGAAAAAGGTTAATTGGTGGAGTGGAGGAAATATTTCTAAGCGTATTTTGCAGAGGGGGGTTCATCTTAGTTCGGCCATAAGAAAAGCTGCCCGTCAAGGTATTTGCACACATTTGATTGTTTTTTTTTGCACACATTTGATTGTTATTAGTATATTTCATAATTTAGTACTACCTATGTCTGGGTTTATTATTCCCCATCGTATTTTGGGTTAAAATTTGACCACATATATGACTAGCAAAATGTTAATGTATGTCACAAAAAGTTATATTTCTGGATTCGTATAAATGTAGTTTCGTATAACCTATATTTTATTAGTTAAATTCATGGTTTAAATATGACCCAGAACCCAGAATACGCCCGCGCGGGGGGGGGGGGGGGGGAGGTAGTAGTATTGTTATTACAAACCTGTTGATGTTTCTTGACAACAAGAACAACTCGACGTGTTCTTTGCTCATTAGGTGGTAAAAAAAGGATGGCAGGTCTGTCTTATCATGATTGCTCCATTCTTCCAAGACGAACTCGACAATTTGCTTGGAGAGCGTGTGTTGGTTTAAGCCAGAATTCATCTCAACTTGCTCTGCAGGTTAGCACCTTTTACTATAATAATGTCATAGAGACAGAGAGAATATTACCTTGACCTGTAGTTTATCAGCGATCTAATATCCATATCTCTCAGGTCAGATATCTTGATGCCCATATAAGATGGAAGGAATTCTTGTCTCCAGATCAAATCCCTTCTGATGGAAAAAGTTCAGATGCTGACTTTTCTGCACTGAGAAATGCTGTAGTTTGTGATAAAAAGATAGTCGACAATAAGATAAGATATGCACTTAAGTTCCCCAACCAGAAGCATCTCCCTGTCCGTGTAACAAAGAATATTTTGGAAGCAGAAGGTAATCAGGATCAGAATGGCAAATTTTGGTTTTCTGAAAATCATGTCCCACTGTACATGGTACGCGAGTTTGAGCAGAAACCTGGGGTTAGCTCCTTTCCTACTCCAGGAATTGTACACTCTTTCATGAATTTGTACAAAAGGCGAGTAAAAGCATCTACTGGAGATGTCTTTTCTTATCTCTTTCACAAGGGGGATATCTATCCCTGCTCTTCATGCAAGAAAGATGTTCCCTTCAGGTTTTTTCCTTGACTTGTTCAGTTATTCGTTGTGCTTGTTCAGAAATTCTTGTCATAAGATACTGACTTTTTCTTCACCTCTCATATGTGCCTTATGGACGAATCTCCTGTAGGGATGTAATAAGATGTAGCGATTGTCAAGGTATGGATTACTGACACACTTCTTAAGTTCCTCTATTTGTTTCTTTTTCATAATGTAATGAAAAACGGGAACCAATCAATTTCTGGGCTGTTCAATAATTGGTCACAGTATTGCTAACTAAGACTAACTTTCAGGTTATTGTCACAAGGAGTGCACAGTAAAATCTGTTGGTGCCAAAGGAGGCACTGCTGCTTCCAGTTTGATATGCAAGTTATGCCTTCAGAAGCGTAATCTTATCCTTACAAATTACAGTACAAATGCAAGATATGCCTTGCCTCAAAAGAAGAGTACCGGCCAATTGCCAGTGAGCGCTCCCAAAATAATATTCAAAGTTGGTTCTTCCCATTCTGCTGAACCAGCCGCAAAGGTTCAAGCCCAGCCAGTCGCTAAAGTTAAAGCTCAGCCAGTCACTAAGGTGGAAACCTGGCCAGTTGCTAAGGTGGAAACCCTGTCAACTGCGAAGGTGCAAACACATCCAATCACAGAGTTGAAAGCCTGGCCAGTTGCAAATTTGGCAACTCAGAATGTTGCAGGGTTGAAGGCTCAGGCAAAGATTGAAGCTAACAAATCCAAGTCAGAGAAACCGAGGAGACGTAAAAGGACAGAAGAGATAAAATACTTTGGTCTCTCTTGGAAGAAAAATAAGGGCGACAGAAGTGGAAGTGATTTCAGGGCGAATGATGTAATCCTAAAATGCAAGGATGGTATAGGATCAGCAATAAAACCGACTTGTTGTCTTTGTAAGAAATCTTATTGTCCAGATTTCCTATATGTCCGCTGTGAGCAGTGTAAAGGTAACTTCATTCATCATTATTGTTGCTTACAGCTATATATCTGTGTTCTTTTAGGTTTTCTAACTTCTGATGTTCCCCTACATACAGCTTGGGTTCATGGTGATGCCTTGCGACTTGAGGAAGACAGAATACTTGAAGTGGTTCAATACCGATGCTGCAAATGCCGAAGGAGAGCCATGCCAATATGTCCCCATTCGGATGATTATAAGAAGCCCGAACCAGAATTCAGTGAACAAACAGTTGCAACGTCATCCCAATCAAGCATGCTGTCTAGTGAGGAGACTGCGTCTGTAGCAGATCAAGACCCACTGCTTGCTTCCTATGGAATAGTTGAACCGATTGGGGAAGAAACTTTTGACGCTGATTTATCAATGAACACGGTAAGATTTACCTCGGGAACTAATCAGAAGCTAACCATAAGAAGGGCACAAGGTAAAAATAGTGGATGTGTTGATCAAGCTGGTGTGGATGAGTACAGTAATCAGAATCAACCTCTGGCGGATGCAAATGTCAATTTCAGTCATATGAACGGATTTTCTCTATCAGAGATTGAAGGTGTGGATCCTTCAGAGCTACTGGGGTGGGATCTTTCCCAAGGAAATGAGTATTCCTCCCCTCCCGATTACACTGCTAATTGCCAGTTAAATGGCGCAAGCTGTGGCAGTGCTGCAACCGGGGATTTTGAACCGCAGACCTTTTTTTCATTTACTGATTTGCTTGAATCTGATGATACACGGTTTGGTCAGACTTTTGGGATGTCTGCTGGTTTGCAAGATGATGGTAACTGCACAGGAAGCTTCGACCAAGAAATAGCCAGTTTTGATGATATGGCTTTCATGGTAGAAGACGTGTCTTCAAATATGCACTTCCCAGCAAATGCTCCCCCTCCTGACGATGCACCGTGTAAGAAGTGCAACAACTCCCAGCCGCCACCTGACCTCAAATGCCTAGTCTGTGGCCTGAGCATACACCGTCAGTGCTCACCTTGGGATGAAAGCGACCTGCCTGTTGAGAGTGCCGACTGGGCCTGTGGTGCTTGCCGGGAGTGGCGATGACGAGCTTTGAACATCTTCTAAGGTAAACACAGCGCGACATCTCGGTGCCTACCTGATATCTGTTCACAGAAAGAAACCGGATATGTTGCTTGATTATGGATTGGATTTAGGCTGGAGGTGTATTTCACCAAGGGAAGTGAAGAAATCCGTCCGGATGGTTTGCAAGCTGGCGGTTACTGGACAAATGGACACAGTATATTTCAAAATGAGGGGTCATCGGAGACTGGTAGGTGGTACTAGAATTGGTATGGGACTAGAAAGTCATTCCATTTTGCTGTCATCATTGCATCGTCGGCAATTGATGGTGTAGATGCTCGTGTGCCTTTCAATCTAAGGATGTGATTCAACTGTGGTCACTGGTGATCAGAATATGGTTCTGAGCTGGTAATGTTGCGGTTAGGTGCTTTTAAATTTTCATAACCTATCACGGTCCCAGTCCAAGGTGCGTTAGGGCATGTCAGTGATCCTTGTTTGGGGGTAAGCGGTGTCAATTCTAGACCATTTTCTGGTCAAAAGTAGTACCCAAATCGCAACAAAGGTAAACATTATTGGCTAGGCAAAAAGCCAAACATTTTTCTTTGCTAGACTGCTCTGCTAAATGTAGGGCACATGACAAGGGATTAGTCATGGCGAGTTGCTCTCACTGTTCCGAGTCTTACACCCCACCACATCTCCATTCTCTCCGCACCATAAAACCATTCGATCCCAACCCATATAAAGCCAAGTAGAATGTAATGCAATGGTTCCATTCTGCTAGAATGGAACAGTTTCATCTTTGTGTTTGATAGAGCTAGTGAGATGGAATGTAATGATTCTGTCTCGGTGTTTGGTTAGAGGGTCGGATGTAATTTGGTACTCCCTCTGTTCACTAAAGATGTTCTATTTTTTTTCTAAAATGGATGTCGTTTAACAATGTTGGTTAGGCGATCTGTGAGCTCCATAACACTTTCCTTTCGAAGACTTCTAAAATGATCGAACATGGCTCGAAGCATATCTGTGTTGGCTTCCGTTCTGACGATTACTGCTTCATGAACATGTTTGATGGCATCCCATATTTCCTTGGCGGTATCCAAGTTACGAAAGCGAATAAAAATATCTCTGGAGATGCAATCACAGATGATATGTTTCACTTGTGCGTTTAGCCGAACGTTAGCTTCATCTTCAAGAATGGGATTTTCTGGATGTTGAATTATATATCCGTTCTCCACAATCTGACATAGCTCAGTATTGATAGCTTGAAGTCTGAATCTCATTCTTTCTTGCCAGTAGACATAGTCATTTCCATCGAAGATAGGAAACCTTTCAGAGTGTGAGGATTTATCTGCATACGACATACTCAAAACTTTGAGGTTGTTAGAACTTTAATAAATAGAGATGGGAGTACTTGCTCTGATATCAATTGTTGGGACCGAGAGTATATCGACCTGAAGGGGAGGGGGGGGTGAACGGGAGATTCAAAAATTCTTCCTAATGTTTTGAATTGAACCCAAGCACAATAGCGGAAAAGATTTGGTAGATAAGTAACTTAAACAGGTATCCTACAGAGGAACAAATCTTCCAAGATAGGAAGCGATAACATTTCGAGCATAGTAGACAACAAGCTTAACTATTACAATGGTAACGCAATACACGAACAGTTGCAGAAGCATGAATGAAAACTAGATGCGAACAGCGAGGAAAATGCTAACTGAAACGAATACACTAAGATACTGCACGATAGGTAAGAGAGCTAATGAACATATCACTTAGTGAAAGATAAAAGATCAATTGTTGAACAAACACACTGTCATCACAGAGCATGGAAGATATTCACTGAAAGAAATGTAGAGTAATAGAGTAAACCAGTGGTGCTCGATGGCGATAGGTGAATTTGGTAGACCAGTTCGCCCTTCTGCCAAAGGACTATGTTTGGTTGGAGGGACTTGTGATTGAACACAGGAGCTAACCTGTCTCCATCCTATTCTCCATCAACTAGGAGCTGATCAGACTCCAGTTGATTTCACTCGGGAAGATACTTATCGGTGATCTCCAAACCTTCGACAGGTTTCCTTCGCAAACCACAATTACTCTTAGTTGTTGAAGATCTTGCTCGGTGAAGACAACAACTCTTCAACACTCGAGCCGACACCTATCCGTCTAGAGAGTGCGCAACTCTCAAGAGTAATAAGTACAAGAACTCTAACTCAGAACTACTGTGATGCTCAACCACTGTCTAAGTTTTGGTTCTTGGTTTTCTCTCGGTGGATTTTGAACTCAAATCTCTCGGAGAGGGGATGCTCAATTAATCTTCTCGGAAATCTTAAGCGGAGCAGCCAACGGACAACGTTGGAGCGGGGTGGCTATTTATAGCCGCAACCTTCCCTGATGGGAAATGACCAAAATGGACATGTGGGACAACCAATGGCCGAACGACACGAGTCTAACGGTCGGAAATTTGAGCACAACGGTAACATTCCTTGTGAAGCAAGAAATGCTAACTCCTCAGTCCGAAAGATATTTCCCGCAGCACTGAAGAACTAAGTCTTCTGCTGACCGGTAATCATTCAGAGCATAAAGAGATTTCTCTGAGTCTTTCATAGGTTTGGGCTAAGCATCACAACAGATCTAAGCTTCAAGAACATATACCCCTCTTAATAGTACGAAGGTCCTATGACTCAAGAAAGAGAAGAAGAACAACAAAATGAATGCTACGTCTTCACTTCGCCTTCGACCTTCTCAGCTTCAGTCAATTTTTTTGAATGAACACCGAACCAATTGCTTGGCGTCAACAATAAATTTCAAGGGGTCAACTTCTTCACATCAATCTTCTCGCCTGCAAGGCTTCGAAAGATATAACTGAATTGTCTCTGTATCTCAGATATTCTTCGATGAAGTTCCTCGAACTTGACACCAAAGATAGCATTCTCTTCAGTTCTCTGTGGACTATTTCCCTCTGTGTGCACTAGCAAAAAAATTAGTCCACGCCTGTTTCTATCAACAATCTCCAAAACACAAGAGGGCAAATATTTCACCAACCCAAACAATGCCCAATTCACTTGAGGCTTCTTCACCAAAAGACCATGTCGTACACGTAGAACACAAGACATGTCTAGACTCAAGTATTCTTGAAGTGACATGGTCAAGGCAAGTAACTCGTCAGTACAAAAAATAATTGAGGGTTGACTTGTGCAAATTAAACACACACATATATGCATTGATCAACATGCACGTATTCAAATCAAAGTACAACCATAAAATGCCCAATTAAGTTGAGGTTTCTTCACGAAAAGAACACGACACATCAAACCCACACATGCATGCACAAAGAAGACCAGGACATAAAACATATGCGTGTACAAGGGCCCGAATCGTATTTCTGAAAGCGTTCATATTCTTTCTGAAAGTGTTCATGTTATTTCTGAAAGTGGCCACGTACTTTTTGAAAGTTGTCCTGTCTTTGTTAAAAAAATAGTTTGTACGCTGAATTTTTTTGGTTCCTCCGTTTTTTCGCTCCCTGACTATTTTCCCTTCCCGCCTACATTTCCAAGAGGGGTCGCGCCAAATTTTCCCCACCGCCAATAAATTCCTCGTTTGTTGCCATCGGTAAACCTCACTCATAATTCCCCCCCGCCCCTCCTCCCACACTTCTCCTCCAGATCTCGAACCCTTCCGACGGCATCAGTTTCCCTCACCGTCGCCGTCGATCGACATGACAACAGGCAACCTTCGCAGCGGCAAGGTCTGCAAGTATCCTATCACGCTGAAGCCAAGAACTAATCGTAAACGGGTAGGTAACAATCATCTTCCTCTCCCTCACTACCGAAGCTATTGAAGATCCATCCGGGCATGTGTATATGTTGACATGTTCGATATATCCGCTTGTATTCAGGAAGTCCATGGTTAACCCCACACGAGTTCAACCATAGGGTTTGTATCTAGGTGTTTCCTGCATGCGTGTTCTAGATTTGTTCACATGTTGCGTTCCTCCAAATTATTACAATTTAGGCATCGTAAAAGCGTTTATAATGCAGTGTACTTTGTCTAGTCAATTCAAAACATGATTAAAGGTAGTTCTAGGTTTGGAAGAACGTCCTTTCACATTTGTATTCCCTATTCTAGTGATTAAGTATTCAGGCTATATCTTTGTGGATTCTTTTATAGATCTCATTGTTTCGTCTTTGTTCTGCAGTTGCTACACCCGACACACCAAATGAGTACAAGAAAAGAAGGCAACAAAACATAAGGGAGAATGCTATCCGCATGTCGGGAAAATTTAAGGAGAATGGAATGGATTCAAACTTAATTATAGGGGATATCTCTAAACTTGCATGCAAATTTGTATATGGTACTGCTAATGTTGCTGGAAAGACACACGAAAAAGGGCAAACCAGGTAGAAAAATGTAATTTGCAGGAGGAGAAAGATATAGCGGACGACCCTGTATATGAACCAGAGGGTTCAGAACAGGATCGTGACGATGACGAAGGTGACAATAATCCAGAGGGAGGTGATGATACCCCAGAGTGCCCCAAGCAGTCGAGGTACCAAAATATACATTTCTAGTAGTACATTTTAATTTTACATCATCTTGTAGCTGCATCACGTTGGTGTTTAAGTACACTCCTATCTTTCAGCAACACAGGAGAAGCAAACTGACGCTATAGTTCGTCCAACTCCAGTACATACAAGATCTAGAGCAACCATAGACGATGCCCAATATGATTCCCAGATGCCAGAACATCATGATGATTAGGACATGAGACAAGATTTGCAGCTCACGCCAGCAGATAATCTGACCTCTCGAGATAACAACTCCCCTGTAGACAATTCAGATGAAAATGATGAAGCGGTTGATCCTTAGGCAGAAACCAGGATACTGGCATCTGCACACAACAACGTCCAGTAGAAAGGACAAACCGTTCAAGGAGAAGAAGAGGCGAGGTGAGCGCGGACCTACTTGTTTGCATGGTTTAGAAAGATATATTGAAAGGACAAGAAGTAGGATGAAGGTTCACTACATGGAGGGAGCAAACAGGCCTATAGACCCTCTGCAAGCAGCAAAACTTAGTTCAGAGGTTGGCTATCATGTCAGAAATAAGATGCCCATAAAAACCAAGTGGAAGGAGTACAATGTAGATGTAAACAAGCATATGCTTCCTGAAGTTTATGACTCACTACACGTCAGCCATGAAATGAATCTCTTTTGCAATTGTGCCATAGCACATCTTTTTATCTTCCCGCTCTAAATGTTGTAACATGCATGTGTGTATGATGTCTGCAGCTAAAGTTTGAGTTTCCAGAGAACGCTAAATTGGCCAAAGCAGTGATTGATGGTATCATTCAGAAAAGCGTGCAGTCACACAAGCACCGACTCAAGGCGAAATTTTACAGTAAGCTTAAAAATCTTACCGAGGAGCAAGCGTTGCAGTTGAAGCGAGTGACTATTACAGATAAGGATTGGATACATCTAGTAAAATAGTGGAAGAATGACTAGTGCCAGGTAATTCATGCTTAATCTGATAGATTCAGCTTTTACTATGACATGTGGTCAAAACTAAATTTATGCTTCAATCCATAGGAGATATGTGCCAAGAATAAAGCAAGCCGAAGTGCTTTGAAGCTTCCCCATAAAACTGGCTCTAGAAGCTACATTGCAGCTTATCACAGTTTGGTAAGCATTCCAGCTTCGTACATGCAAATTATCATATTTTTTTCATAAGCAAATGGCCTGCGGCAATAACGTTCAACATATCATGTTTGATGTACTAGTGTAATTAGCAAAACCAGAAACCTACACCTGTTGATTTTTTTGTAGCAACCCACACTAGAAAGAAGGATGGGGTGATGAGTGAGGACTACATCAATAGCAATCGTAAGCGTTCTGCAATTTCTGGATTTCACATGTAATGTGCCACCCAAAATATTATGTTTGTAACACCGTACCAACAATGCCTCAACCATATTGCAGAAGGAAATGAAGGACAAGCAAGGCGTAACTCCAGCACAAGGTGAAGAGCCAAAAACAGATGTGCAGATTGTTGCAGAGGTTCTCAAGGGTGTTTCCAAGCATAGCACATTCCTCGCAAGCATGGGAGACTCATCTGCCTCCAGGCAGAAGACAACCTCTCATGAACGCATTAGAGAGCTTGAAGAGAGGCTTGCAACTCAGGAGGTAGTTGCGAGATCAGCATCTGAAAGGTATCAAGAGGAGCTTAATGCAAGGATGGCAGCGCAGCAGTAGGAAATCGAAGAGATGAAAACAAAGCAGCTAGATGAAATTGCAGCTCTTAAGAAGGCACAAGAGGAGAAAACTGCTTCTATGGAAAAGAAGCAATCACAACTGGAAGGAGCTTTCGGTTTTATCTTAAGGATGCAGGGCGGCTCTGATAAAAGCATGTCGCAGCGTACTTTGGGGGGTTATTACAACATCATGTTGCAGCCCACTTTGGGCGGCTTTGACAACAACATGTCGCTACCCTGATGGTGGTCTTCTTCGTTCGGAAACTTATGGTCGCCCCTTATTATATTTTGTAATGTGTGGTACTCTGTCGGTTTCCTTTTATGTCATGTGTGATTCTTCCTCAGTTGGCTGATCATTATCACAATTGTGTTAAGCATGTCTATTTTTAGTGTTAATGAAAGTCATTTCATTCTCAAATTTGATATTTTACAATTTTTTTAAAATTCAAGTTTTGTTGGCAGTTGCAGCAATGAATAAACTGTGACAGTAATAGTGACGGAAATGCGTGTCGTTACCAGCTTCCGGGCCACATGTAAGCAGCCACATCAGCATCCCATGGGCCCACATGTCACGATCTTTGACCGGTCAAACTTGATTATTACTGATGGGCACCATCAGTGATAAAACCTCGGACGGGTCCAGCTGTAAGGTTCCATGTCAGCATATTATGGGCTCGTACGTCAGATTCGTTGTCTGGTCAAACATGGTGGGCGGTTGTTAGTATACGGTGACAGTTCTAGTGACATTTTTTGGCCGTCGCAGAAGATAGTTTCGGCAATTTTTTTTGGTTCGTCACCTAAGATACGATCTTACGTGACGGAGGAAGTGTACCGTCAAGATTTTATTTTCTATGACGGCACTTCGGTGACGGTGGGGGTGACGGCCAGGAAACGTCGCCGGGGTATTTTCCATGACGAAAAATGGTTATACGTGACGGTGGGGGTGACGGCTAGCTAATCCAACTTGGTCACTTTGGATCCATCCACTTGAATCTAATTCGCGGTTCTTTCACCCAATGATATAATAACTCATCATCATCATAATATCATTAATAACTTATCATCATAATACATCATTGTCATATAACAACTCCTCCTCATCATCATTTTCGTCCATGAGACATCATATAACAACTTGGTCACTAGTCATAATAACAACTCCTCCTCCTCCTCCTCCTCATCATCATAGTACTCATAATCACAACTCCTCCTCCTCCTCATCATCATCAACTCTAACACATTGTAGCGCATAATAACAACTTCTCATCATCATCATAGCTAGTCATAATCAAAACTAACTAATTGTTCTTAATACCTAGGACCTACTCCTCTCTCCTAGGTAAAATACCAGAAAACAGATAAACCGGCCCATCTCCGTAATGGAGAATGGAGATAAACCTATCTCCAACTTGTGGCTTGCACACATTCATGTTGTCTCCAATTAGTTGCGTGTGCGCATTCATCACTTTGCTCCATTCTTTGATTTTGAGCCTTCCATCGTTTGAAGAAATTGAGTATGGACTGTGGTAAGCCTTCGAAGGAGTTGGTCGTAAGCTAACCATATGCATATCACCTTCGATAAACATCAAGTCAGGCACAACCTCCTTCGGGAGCCTCTGTTGAAAAATGTAATAGTAACATATATAGTTAGCAATGTAGTTTACTTAAGAAGAATGTATGCAATGAAGTTACCATCATTAACAAAATCTTACCAAGTTTTTGGCAAAGAAGTTACCATCAAGGAATTTATGGACTAGTGGCACGTATCTAGTAAAATTTGGGCTGCTAGAGTGATTGGTTTTAAAGGCCTCAACATCATCTATGAATGATACAAGATAACCTTTCTCCTCACAATTAAGCTCGGAGTCATAGCTGTAGTATGTGTTGTTTACAACCTTCCGAGTATTTCTTGAAGATAAGAAATAAGCTGACAATTATAAATAAATAAGTTTAGTACCGATGAACACCAAATATTTTTAAATTAACAATATAAATTACTTAACTTAACAAATTAGTTTGACAAACTCACATCTAGGCAAAACTGAAGGCATATCCACATCCACCCAGATGTCGATATTATCATCATCATCATAATCTTCGGGACGAATATCAAATCTTATTTGCATACCCTCCGCAAATCCATATGCCTTGTAGAGAGCTTCCCAATTAGAGCAACCGCAATGGGAGTGATTGACTGCATTGTACAACTTAACTAGAAACTCATAACCATGTTTAGTTCTTAAGTGAGCCCTCCTCGTCTCCATATTCTCAAAGTCTTCGAAACCAAGCTTCTCCAATACATATGGTCTAGCATGGCACGAGATGTACTAATTGAATTGAAAAAAAATCCAGAAATTACACGTTGAACAAAAGAAGCACAAGTGATGATATTAATTACGATGAAATGCTCGTCGTTACGTACCGTACAAACATCAAAGGTCTCTTCCAGCTTCACGGTGAAAAACCTATCATTTTGCAGGTGAGGAAACCTGTCGCACAAACCCCGGTCATCGTAGCAGTACCCGCACTCCGGGATCCCATCGTCATCAGACATCTCCTGTGTTCAAAATTCAAAGATTATAACTCGATGGCAAAACCCAAAATGTCGTTTAATGCTCTTCCGACAAATCCAAGGCACTCGATATTTCCTACATTCTAGCACAAGTCATGCTCAAATCCACGGAAAATTTTGGCATGACCTTTGCTAAAAAAGGACATATCGAGCTCCTGAAATTTGCTGGAACGGAAATTAATCAACACTCCGGCAAAACATAGGCCACTCGAAGGTGTTCTCCGGCAAAACCCTATAAACTATCAAGTAAATATCCAATTTGAATATAACTTACTGCCTACTTCTTGAACCATAGAAAAATTCCCTAATTTCACAATATAACTTAGAGTTTGATTGCTGAAATTCCTATTACTAAATTTGATACCTAAAAATTTGTCATATAGTATTCCAATACATTTCTATAATTCAAAATGTATATCTACATTCACTCTAAACACTATAAGCTTATCAACTAAACCTATTAACTATGTTTAACTATCAACTAAACATAATCAACTAACCTATTAACTATGTTTAACTATCACCTAAATCTATTAACTATGTTTGAATTTTACTAATTCACTCTAAACACTATAAGCTATCACACTAAACCTATTAACTATGTTTAACTATCAACTAAACATATCAACTAAATCTATTAACTATGTTTGAATTAACTAAACATATCAACTAAACCTATTAACTATGTTTAACTATCAACTAAACATATCAACTAAATATATTAACTAAATATATCAACTAAATCTATCAACTAAACATATCAACTAAACCTAACTGTGTGGATGGAGGAGGGGAGGGAGGATGGGCTATGGATGGAGGAGGGGTTGTGGAGGAGGGGCTGTTGATGGAGGAGGAGGGCCGGCTAGAGGAGGGAGGAGCAGGGGGTGGGATGAGGGGAGGAGGAGAGGCGGCTAGAGGAGGGAGGAGTGGGGTGGAGGAGGGGAAGCTAGATGAGGGAGGAGGGAGGAGGAAGAGGAGAAGGAGGAGGCTTACCGAGGACGGGGGATGGCGGCGACGCCGGCAGCAATGCGGCGATGGCGGCGATGGTAGGAGGGGGACGGCCGCGACGATGATAGTGAGACAGGGAGAGTGAGGAAACGGGCTGGGCGGGGGGGGGGGGGGATAAGGCCAGCTTAGCAGCAGCGCGGGCCACTGCCCGATGGTACTGTCGTGGTTCTAAGTCTGACAGTAGAATAGGGGGTAGGTATGAGGAGGCAAGATCCTAGCTGCGATGAGGTTGTGCACGCAAGATTTACGAGTTCAGGCCCTTCTCGGAGGAAGTAACAGCCCTACGTCTCGGTGCCCGGAGGCTCGGTCGATTGGATTATGCGTGAAGTTACAG
Organism: Thinopyrum elongatum; assembly: GCA_011799875.1. Taxonomy (NCBI): domain Eukaryota; kingdom Viridiplantae; phylum Streptophyta; class Magnoliopsida; order Poales; family Poaceae; genus Thinopyrum; species Thinopyrum elongatum. The sequence goes on along the minus strand of CM022300.1, from coordinate 138,032,378 downwards.
GGGGTGCGAACCCCTGTGCCAGTGGAGGGGGTGGCTTATATAGAGTGCGCCAGGACCCCAACCGTCCCACGTTACAAGGGGTTCAATGTCTATAAAGACAGGACGTTACTGATAACGCCAGCGATAAAGGCAAATAAGTGATCATTAAGACTACGGAGTGAATGCCTGACCCTTGCCATCCTGCGTAACCTTAGATCTTCTGTCTTCCGAGTGGTTTCTGGTGTGGTGGAGTGCGTACACCCCGGTCGAATGGAATTGGGTTACCCGAGTGAACTGTTGGTCGAGTGGGTTGTACCCTGTGGAGATTTCAGTCGGTAGATGGTGCTATCCTTTGAATGTCCTTGGCATTAGGGCAGTGTCCTCGGGTAAGGGTGTCTAGGTCAGGCCTATTACCCTACCCTAGGTACATGTCTTCGTCATTAGCCCCCGAATGGATCTGGGTCCGAGTGGAGAAGGGGTTGAAGATGGTTCTGACCCGATTTATATGCTTCAGAGGCATCCTAACCGGGCCGGTGATCTTTGTAAAAAATTCAACTTCATTTTCAGTCGCCTGGGTCCATTCAGAGGTCGTCGAGTGATTTTTGCTGATAAGCTCTGAGTGTTGGTTTGGTATAAGATCCTCGGCGCGATTGGTCACGCTGACGCTTTTCGGATCTCACGGGATTCGAAATTTGGAGAAGCGCGCGGGACGGAGAGTGCCGCAGTAGACGGAGCGGGTTAGGCAGGGACGCCTCGATTCTCATGCCACCTTTTTCGCCACGTATCCAGCGCGCGACTGTTGCGGGATTTGACTGGATTGCCTGGGCCCACAAGTCAGCCACTCGGGAACAGGCCCATATAAGGCGTCGGGGCCGATGAGCCTGGCACTATGCTCCCCATCTCCTTCCTCTTCTCCTATTTCACCACCACATTCGCCGCCACCTTCGACGCCGCCGCCCCGCCCGAGCGCAGCCTGCCACGATGGGGAAGGAGAAGACGGCGGCCCTGGAGCGTGCGAAGAAAGCGACGGCGGCAGTGAAGGGCAAGAAGACGAGTCGGGGTGGCTCGTCGTCGAGATCCGGCCTGCCGCCCGGCTGGATCCAGGGCGATTGGATTCGCTCCACGATTCAGCAAGAGGATATGGAGGATCTGGTCGAGGGGGGCTTGATCGCCAATGGATCCTGGAGGCTGCCAGGTGATGAGACCGAGCCGCAGCCGCAGGAGGGTGAGTGCGTCCTCCTCGCGACCCACGTCGACCGTGGTTTTTCTCTGCCCCCTCATCCTTTTTTCCGAGGTTTTCTGAACTTTTTTGGGGCCCAACTTCATCACTTTTCTCCGAACACCATCACATACCTTGCTGCGTTTGTCTCCATGTGTGAGAATTTCCTGGGTTGTTGACCGCATTGGGGCCTCTTCAATCACATCTTTACTTGCCGCTCACAGTCTGTGAAAAAGGCCAATCCGAGTGATGAGAGGACGCACGTGATCCAGATGTGCGGAGGTCTAGGGATCCAGATGAGAGGAAAAAGCACCTTTCCACCTATGACTCTTCCCGATTCGGTCAGAGGGTGGCAGTCGACCTGGTTTTATTGTAAGGACAAACCAACTCCTGGTCAGTCGACTGGCCTTCCCCCCTTTACCATGGGGCGAATTGAAAAGCCCTCTCCCTTGAAAGTGACTCCAGAAGAAAAGGCGGAGGTGAATATGTTGGTTGAACGCGTAATCCACTTGTCCGCGATGGTGTGACCGGCATGGATTTGCTAGAGGTGTTTCTCACTCGCCGCATCCAGCCGCTCCAGGCCCGCGATCATCCTATGTGGATGTATTCGGGCGCCGATGATTCTGCTCGGATCCACCCGGAGGAAGTTGCCGAGGAGACGGTGGCGCGGTGGCTGCAGGGCATTACCGGAAACAAAGACAACCCCAGGGGGTCCAGGAGAATTCCGCCACTCGGCACTGATAACGAACCAGACAAGGTCAGACCTTCGATGTCGAGTGACTTTTACTCTAATTTGTAAACTGTCTTTGGAACCGACTGATGCTTGTTCGATTCTTTGCTTCACAGATATATACTGAGATGTACTCGATGCCCAACGGGGAGCAGATCCAGGAAGGAGAAGAGAGCGGAGGCGACAGCGGCGATTGGAACTCCGATGGGGAGAGTGATGAAGAGCACGAAAACTCGAGTAGTGAGGAGGAGGTCGATTCTCCACCTCGCACGGAAAAGCGTTCCAAGCACAAGCACGACCCAACAAGTATCCGGGGCAAGGTGGCAGCACCGACTGGACAGACTTCGAAGCGCACTCGGACATCTTCTCCGGTGCCTACTGAGAAGGCTCCGAAGCAGCTCAAAACCATGCCGTCAAAGCCACGGAAGGCTTTGCCCAAGATCAAGGTTGACGTTCCCGTCGCCTCTGCGTAAGCGTTTCATTTTCGCCCTTTGTTCGAAGAATCTTATATCAGTTGTCGACCCATTCACTTGCTTGACCGAGTGAACCTTGAGATTTGCAGCGCTGCTACCTCCGGGACTTCTGCTTACCAAGATGATGGTGATGAGGAGATGGAGGACGCGGTCACATCCAAAGCGGGTACGACCCCTGTTATCTCGTCTTTTCTTTGCTAGCCGATTCTACAGTCGACTGAACTCTTGTGGTCGATTCTTTTGCAGCTCCGCAAAATGTTATTGAACTTCAAGACGATGATGAAGATGAGCCACAGAAACTCGTGGGTAGGAGGAGCAGGACCTCAGTCAAGAAGGTACCAGCTAGCAAGACGCCTCAGTTGACGCCGGCGACGGAACCAGCTATCCAGCAATCCGGGGACTTCAACCGTGCCTCCGTTACTTTTGCGAATCCCTTGTCGAGTGTTCGTCCTTCGTCGTCGACTGTGCTGGCCCTTGCTTCGCCTGTCCAACTTCATGCCTCAAGCTCTCAAGCTACTGCAACTGATACGCCGACTGCACCTCCCACCGCCCCTCACGTCCCAGAAGACCAAGTGAGTGCTGCCAAGGAGGCTATACGCCAGGCTGGCGTTATGATGGAGCAGATGAAGGTGGTGCGCGAGGCCAGTCAAGCTGCCTATGATGCCAGTTCAGCACTTCAGGCCAATGTCCAGGTTAGCTTACTCCTGACTGAACTCCATCTTGACGCTTGTTCTGTTAGGATATGATATTTAGAAACTGCTGCCTTATCCGCAAGACGTCTGTGGATGAGCGTTTTGGAACCTTGATTGCACACCCATTGTCAGTCTGCACACCCAGTGGGTGTTTTAATTTCTATTGAGTAGTTTTTCCACTTGAGTCGACTAGGTTGTGCTGATTGAATCTCTGAACCAGTGGGGGCACACTGAGTGCACCCACTGGGTGTAGTCCGCGAGACCGCCGTCGAATGTTTGATTCGGCGGGGGTCTTTTAACAGATCTTCTCCACTCGGACTGGGCAGATCATGCCGAGTGGAACCTTTACCAGTGGGGGCACGCTGAGTGCACCCACTGGGTGTAGTCCCCGAGACCGTAGTCGACTGCGGGCAATCGGCTATGGTCTGAGTTTTTTTTTTGACTGGACGGACCAAGTCGATTGAAAAAGTTGGACCAGTGGGGGCACGCTGAGTGCACCCACTGGGTGTAGTCCCCGAGACTATTGGCGAATGTTTGATTCGGCAGTAGTCTTTGTGTCTGCCGACTGACTATCTTCTGAACACAGAAATCTTGTGATCTTGTAGCCCGGTTTGCCGACTTGGAGAAGAAGCAAATCCAGCTCAATCTTGACCTGGAGTTGGCTCGAAACAACTTGCAGAAGGCTAAGGATGACGCTGCTGGTAAGGAAAGCTTGTCGACCGGTTCTCTTGCCATCTTCTCTCCTCCTTTTTCTGATTCGAATGTTATTCTTTCTAGAAACAATGAGATAGGCTTTGAAGAAGAAGGACCTTGACCTTGCGGTTGCGAAGAAAACCGCCGAAGACAAAACGGCGCTTGCCGACCAAAAGATGGCCTCAGTCGGACAGCTGGAGGGAGAGAATGCCAAGCTGAAGGCTGCTCTTGACGAAGCCAACAAAGAAGTGACTCGTCTGAAGAAGGACAAGCGGACCCTGACCGACAAAGTAGAAGACATCACCCGCAGGAGGGACGAGCTGGAGAACTACCTGGGAGGACTTGCCAAAAAATTATTCCTCATGCTTGAAGGTACTTTTCTCTGTGCGATTGGTTTGCTTTCGTCGACTCATCATACCACCGTCGACTCATTATTTCTCTGTGAGTGCAGAATTCTGTCAAGACTTCGAGGAAGAAACTGGGCGAGTCGAGACGAACTTGGACCCCATCAACTCCCCTGTCAAAGATGAAGCAGCCATGAATGTGCTCCGACTGGAGTCTCGCCTTGCCAGTGCCTTGGAATATCTTGCTCGACTCAAGGTTGCAGTTTCACGGATCGACACAGCGCTCTGGCCAGGGGACACGCTCCGAAACGATCTCGAGTCTCTGATGACTCGACTTAACGAGATTCCTGGTCGAGTGCAGGAGTGGAAGAAGTCCGCTGCTCGATGCGGTGCTGACGTAGCTTTGTCCCTGGTTCGCGTCCACTGCAAGGAAGCCAGAGAAGAGAAGCTAGCGGCAATCAAGGTCGCCAACACCAAGAAACTCGACTTCCAGTCTTTCATGGAGACCTTCATTGCTGCCGCTACTCAAATCGCAGATGGAATCGACCTGGACGAGTTTGTCGAGCCTGCCAGCCCCTCTGCGGAGTGAATGAAACTTTTACGATCTGATTCAATTTGCCTCGGTATGCCGAGTGATTCTGTAACCATAAAACTCCTTCGGGCCTGATGCCCGAGTACTTTGAGCTCCTTCGTCCAAACTTTTATGATCCGGTTCAATTTGCCTCGGTATGCCGAGTGATTTTGTAACCGTAAAACTCCTTCGGGCCTGATGCCCGAGTACTTTTAAGCTCCTTCGTCCAAACTTAGTTTGCCCTTAAATATGCTTGTTTTTATTTCCGAGTGGAACTTGTATCTTCACTCGGAACAGACGCAGTTCTGAGGAGAGGATCGCGGACGACCTGCACCTCGTCGTCCTTGCAGATCAGGATGGAGCATGTTTTACACTTAGGTGAGTACTGGACCGCAGCTAAGCCCTCGAGTGAGAGGGTTGCTCATCACTCGGTAGGATTTTTTAAACTTAGGCGAGTACAGGACTGCAACTAAGCCTCCGAGTGAGAGGGTTGCTCATCACTCGGCAGGATTTTACAAACTTAGGCGAGTACAGGACTGCAGCTAAGCCTCCGAGTGAGAGGGTTGCTCATCACTCGGTAGGATTTTTTAAACTTAGGCGAGTACAGGACTGCAGCTAAGCCCCCGAGTGAGAGGGTTGTCATCACTCGGATAGGGATTTTTTAAACTTAGGCGAGTACAGGACTGCGCTAAGCCCCGAGTGAGAGGGTTTTCATCACTCGGTATTATTTTAACAACTTAGAGCGATACAGGACTGCAGCTAAGCCCCCGAGTGAGAGGGTTCTCATCACTCGGTAGGATTTTTTAAACTTAGGCGAGTACAGGACTGCAGCTAAGCCCCCGAGTGAGAGTTTCTCATCACTCGGTAGGATTTTAAACTTAGGCGAGTACAGGACTGCAGCTAAGCCCCCGAGTGAGAGGTTTTGCTCTCACTCGGTAGGATTTTTTAAACTTAGGCGAGTACAGGACTGCAGCTAAGCCCCCGATGAGAGGGTTTGCTCATCACTCGGTAGGATTTTTAAACTTAGGCGAGTACAGGACTGCAGCTAAGCCCCCGAGTGAGAGGGTTGCTCATCACTTGGTAGGATTTTTAAACTTAGCGAGTACAGGACTGCAGCTAAGGCCCCCGAGTGAGAGGGTTGCTCATCACTCGGTAGGATTTTTTAAACTTAGGCGAGTACAGGACTGCAGCTAAGCCCCGAGTGAGAGGGTTGCTCATCACTCGTAGGATTTTTTAAACTTAGGCGAGTACAGACTGCACTACCCCCGAGTGAGAGGGTTGCTCATCACTCGGTAGGATTTTTTAAACTTAGGCGAGTACAGGGACTGCAGCTAAGCCCCCCCGAGGAGAGGGTTTGCTCATCACTCGGTAGATTTTTTAAACTTAGGGAGTACAGGACTGCAGCTAAGCCTCCGAGTGAGAGGTTTGCTCATCACTCGGTAAGGATTTTTAAAACTTAGGCAGTACAGACTGAGCTAAGCCCCCGATGAGAGGGTTTGCTCATCACTGGTAGGATTTTTTAAACTTAGGCGAGTACAGGACTGCAGCTTAAGCACCCGAGTGAGAGGGTTGCTCATCACTCGGTAGGATTTTTTAAACTTAGGCGAGTACAGGACTGCAGCTAAGCCCCCGAGTGAGAGGGTTGCTCATCACTCGGTTGGATTTCTTAAACTTAGGCGAGTACAGGACTGCAGCTAAGCCCCCGAGTGAGAGGGTTTCTCATCACTCGGTAGGATTTTTTAAACTTAGGCGAGTACAGGACTGCAACTAAGCCTCCGAGTGAGAGGGTTGCTCATCACTCGGCAGGATTTTACAAACTTAGGTGAGTACAGGACTGCAGCTAAGCCTCCGAGTGAGAGAGTTGCTCATCACTTGGTAGGATTTTTTAAACTTAGGCGAGTACAGGACTGCAGCTAAGCCCCCCGAGTGAGAGGGTTGCTCATCACTCGGTAGGATTTTACAAACTTAGGCGAATTGGATTCGCGGCTAAGCCACCCACTGGGGGATTTTGGACACATGTATTAGTAACAACAATCATTTAGGTGACTGTAAAACCATGTCTTTGATAGACAAACTGAAAGGTACTCTTTATTACATCTCATCAGTCTGAACACTTAAGTATAAAAACGGCGGAGTAGCTCCGCATTCCAAGCGCATGGCTCGTCTTTATTATGCTCCACATTGTAGAGGTGATACGCTCCGTTGTGGAGCACCTTGGTGACGATGAAGGGACCTTCCCAAGCGGGGGCAAGTTTGTGAGGCCGTTGCTGGTCCACTTGGAGCACAAGGTCCCCTTCCTGAAATGCTCGACCCTGCACATTTCTGGCATATAATCGACGAAGGTCTTGCTGATAAATGGTCGATCGGATCAAGGCCATCTCTCTTTCTTCTTCCAGAAGATCGACATCATCTTCTCGAGCTCGTTCTGCTTCAGCTTCTGAAAAAAGTTCTACTCGGGGCGCATTGTGAAGCAAGTCACTCGGCAGCACAGCCTCAGCCCCATAGACCATGAAGAAGGGGGTTCGACCAGTCGACCGATTTGGTGTTGTTCTTAATCCCCAAAGGACTGACGGTAGCTCATCTACCCAAGCGCCGGCCGCATGTTTGAGGTCGCGCATCAATCGAGGTTTCAGCCCTTTGAGAATCAAACCGTTCGCTCTTTTTGCCTGTCCATTCGACTGAGGGTGGGCGACTGAAGCATAGTCGACCCGAGTACCTTGGGACGCACAGAAAGCTCGAAACTCATCAGAATCAAAGTTCGACCCATTATCTGTGATGATGCTGTGTGGGACTCCATATCTAAATGTTAACCCTCTGATGAAGCTGACTGCAGTACTTGCATCCAGGTTTTTGACAGGTTTAGCTTCGATCCACTTGGTGAACTTGTCGACTGCTACAAGCACATGGGTGAAACCACTCCTGCCAGTCTTCAGAGGTCCCACCATATCCAAACCCCAAACAGCGAATGGCCAGACGAGTGGAATGGTCTTCAGGGCTGAAGCGGGTTTGTGGGACATGTTGGAGTAGAACTGACAGCCCTCACATTTGTCAATTATTTCCTTTGCCATCTCATTTGCTCGCGGCCAATAAAACCCTGCTCGATACGCCTTGGCCACGATGGCCCGAGAAGACGCATGGTGACCACAGGTTCCCGAGTGAATATCATCGAGGATCATTCGGCCTTCTTCCGGAGTGATGCATTTTTGAACGACCCCAGTGACACTTTCTCTATAGAGTTGCCCCCCCATTACTGTGAAGGCTTTGGATCGACGGACAATCTGGCGAGCCTCTTCTTCATCCTCTGGAAGCTCTTTCCTGAGAATATATGCGATATACGGCACTGTCCAATCAGGAATAACAATCAAAACTTCCATGATCAAGTCGACCACCGCTGGGATTTCAACTTCAGCCGGATCAGTGGAACTTTTAGGCTGTGGGGGCTCTTCAGTGAAGGGATCTTCTTAAACTGATGGTGCGTGAATATGCTCCAAAAACACATTGCTGGGAATACGCTCCCGCTTGGATCCTATTTTCGCCAAGTCATCAGCTGCTTGATTCTTCAGTCGGGGTATATGGTGGAGCTCTAGCCCTTCAAACTTCTTTTCTAACTTTCTCACCGCATTGCAATAACCAGTCATAGCTTGGCTCCTGACGTCCCACTCCTTCATCACTTGATTAACCACTAAATCTGAGTCACCGTAAACCATTAGGCGGCGGACGCTGAGTGAAATGGCCATATGCAACCCATACAAGAGTGCCTCATATTCAGCTTCATTGTTGGAGGAATCAAAGTGAATCTGGAGAACATATCTGAGGTTGTCGCCTCGTGGAGATACCAGGACCACTCCAGCGCCTGAACCATTCAACATCTTGGACCCGTCGAAGAACATAGTCCAATGTTCCGACTGTATCTGGGTCGGTAACTGTTGTTCAATCCACTCGACGAGGAAATCCGCTATCGCTTGAGACTTGATCGCTTTCTTTGCCTCGAACTTGATATCCAGCGGAAGGAGTTCAATCGCCCACTTTGCCACTCGGCCAGTTGCATCTCTGTTGTTCAGAATTTCTGACAACGGAGCGTCGCTGATGACTGTAATCGAATGATCTGAGAAGTAATGTGCAACCTTCTTTGTGGTCAAGTAGATTCCATAGACAAGCTTCTGATAATGTGGATATCTTTGCTTGGATGGAGTTAAGACTTCAGAAATATAGTACACTGGGCGTTGAACCTTGTAGGTTTTACCTTCTTCTTCCCGCTCGACCGTGAGTACTGTACTGACAACCTGTCCAGTGGCTGCTATATAAAGCAGTAAAGGCTCTTTGCTAATTGGAGCAGCAAGCACCGGCTGGGTGGAAAGCAGGGCTTTGAGCTCTGCAAACGCTGCGTCAGCTTCAGGAGTCCACTCGAACTTATCAGATTTCTTCATCAGTCGGTAAAGAGGCAATGCCTTTTCACCGAGGCGAGAGATAATCGACTCAAAGCGGCCAAACAACTAGTAAGCTTCTGAATGTCGTGTACACGCACAGGGCGTTTCATTCGGAGGATTGCACCAACTTTCTCTGGGTTTGCATCGATCCCATGTTCGGAAACGAGGAAACCGAGTAACTTTCCACTTGGAACTCCAAATGTACACTTCGACGGATTAAGCTTGATATCATATCTTCTAAAATTGGCAAAGGTTTCGGCAAGGTCAGTCAGCAGGTCGGAACCTTTGCTCGACTTATCCACGATGTCATCCATGTATGCTTCCACATTCCGACTGATTTGAGCTTGCAGACACTTCTGTATCATGCGCATGAATGTGGCACCAGCATTTTTGAGACCAAAGGGCATGGTGATGTAGCAAAAGCACCCGAATGGGGTGATAAAAGCTGTTTTTATTTCGTCAGGTCCATACAGTCGGATCTGATGGTACCCGGAATATGCATCCAGGAAGGACAGTCGTTCACATCCCGCAGTTGAGTCGACTATCTGATCGATGCGGGGGAGAGGAAAATGATCTTTCGGGCAGGCCCGATTGATATGCTTGAAATCAATGCACATACGGAGTGAATCGTCCTTCTTGGGAACCATGACAACATTGGCGAGCCACTCGGAGTGGTAAATCTCGCGGATGAACTCAGCTGCCAAAAGCCGAGCCACCTCTTCGCCGATTGCCTTTCTCTTCTCCGCAGCGGACCGACGGAGGTGCTCTTTCACGGGTTTTGCCTTTGGATCGACTCGCAAACGGTGCTCAGCCAGCCCCCTGGGTACACCCGGCATGTCAGACGGCTTCCATGCGAAGATGTCCCAGTTCTCACGGAGGAACTGGATGAGCGCTTCTTCCTATTTGCTGTCGAGTGTTGTTGAGATATGAGTCGGTGCAGCACTGGGATCGGTCGGGTGAATGTGAACAGGCTTTGTTTCACCGGACGACTGAAATGCAGACTCGGAAGCAGGCTTCTTAGCGCGCAACAAATCACTTGGATCTGCAGTCTTCTTGTATTCTTCCATTTCAATCGCTGCCATCTGTTCATTGGCAATCTTAGAGCCCTTCTGGAGGCACTCTTCTGCTCGTTGCCGATTACCAGTGACCGTGATCACGCCCCTGGGGCCAGGCATCTTCAGCTTGAGGTACACATAACACGGTCGAGCCATGAAACGGGCATATGCAGTTCTGCCCAGAATAGCATGATAGGCACTGTGAAAATCCACAACTTCAAATGTCAGCTTCTCCTTGCGGTAATTCTTTGAGTCACCGAAAACCACGTCAAGAGTGATCTGTCCGAGTGAATCAGCTTTCTTCCCTGGAATGACACCATGGAACCGCATGTTGCTCTCACTGAGCCAGGACATCGGAATGCCCATCCCACGAAGAGTCTCTGCATACAAAATGTTCAAGCCGCTGCCACCATCCATCAAGACTTTGGTCAGTCGGGTGCCCCCAACGACCGGGTCGACCACCAACGCTTGCCTCCCGGGGGTGGCGACATGCGGTGGGTGGTCAGATTGGTCTAATGTGATGGGAATCTTTGACCATTTCAAATATGTCATCGTTGCCGGAGCAACCATGTTTACCTCTCTGTTGATGACTTTCAGTCGACTTTTACTCTCTATGTCAGCAAAAATCATCAAAGTGGAATTGACGTTAGGGAAACCGTCATCATCTTCTTCCTGATCACCATCCTTGTCAGACTCTTTTTCCTTTTCATTGGGCTGTTTCTCTCGGAACTGCTGGATCAGGAGCCGACATTGTCGAGTGGTATGTTTGGGATAAATCAGATTTCCCTCTTCATCCTTCTTGGTGTGAATGTGACATGGCAAGTCCAACACATCGTTCCCAGCCTGATCTTTCACCTTCTTGGGGATCCAGGGTCCCTTGGGCTTCCCCTTGAATTTTCCTTGAGTTACAACTGCAGCTTCACCTGGACCTGCTGGCTCGGCTTTGCGTTTCTGCTTCCGACCCACTCCGGTGTCTTGGGCGACTGGCTTGCCCTTTCCACTGCGGAGTCAGTCCTCTTCTTCACCATTAGCGTACCGGGTGGCAATTTCCATCATTCGGGTCAGAGACATATCTCCTGTCCGACCGAATTTCAAGTTAAGCTCTCGATACCGAACGCCTTCCTTGAAGGCACAAACTGCTTGGTGTTGGGATACATTTTCTACTGTGTGGTGTAAAGTGGTCCATCTTTGGATGTAATCCCTCAGAGTTTCATTCGGCTTCTGTACACAATGCTGCAATTCTGTCAACCCCGCAGGTCATTTGCATGTGCCCTCGAATATCCTGACAAACACTCGGGCTAACTCCTCCCAGCTGAATATACTGCCTGGAGCCAACTGATTCAGCCATGCTCTGGCCGACCCTTCCAGCATGAGAGGAAGGTGTTTCATAGCTACCTCATCATTTCCACCACCGATCTGGACAACCACTCGGTAATCTTCCAGCCAAGTGTCAGGCTTCGACTCACCGGTGAACTTACTAACCCCAGTCGCCAACCTGAAGTTGGGGGGGATCTCAGCGGCTCTGATAGCTCTGCTAAAACACTCGGGACCCGAAACATGAATCCTGCTTCCACTCGGGCGATCCCTGCCTTGCCCCTCTCTGTGTGCTCGGTTCTTGTCGACCAAACCTTGCACTAAAATTGACCTCGCATCAAACACTGGCTCTCTTGGGTCGACCGGCGTCCTCCGCCCTCCGCTGTACGGGCGCCTGTCATCATAGTGCCGGGGCACATATGATTCGCTTCTCGGAGGGGGTGTAGGCGCTCGACGGCGGTCATCACGGCCGAGTCGATGATCGTACTGCTCGTGGATCCGACCCAAGTGCTGATCCTGGCGATGCACCCGCCCCTCACGCCGCGGAGGCGATCTTGGGCTGTGAGCCGACTGAACTGTGTCAGCCACCACATATCTGCTATGGATTCTGTTACGCGACTGTGATACTGCAGTGTTTTGGTCTCCTGCCGCCCGGAGCAGAGCCCGGATCTGCATCAAACCTCGTCCAGCTTCTGACTGGGATGGCTGGATGGATTCTGCTATACGAGCTGCGGCTGCAAGATTCTGAATCAGAGTGCGGTATACCTGAGGTTCAGGAGGGAACAATTGCCGTCGTCGACTGGACTTAGGAATCCGCTGCCGAGCACATTCGTCGAGTGCATGCTGAAGATTTTCCAGTCGAGTGCGCTCAGCCAAAGTGGCCAAGCGCGCTGCCTCCAAGGCCCGAGCCTCAGAGGTCTCTCCGACGATGGGCGTGTGGAGTGCTTCCTCGTTACGGCGGTGAAGTTCCTCCCTCCGCTGTGAAGAGAGGGTTTCGGGGTGGTATTCCTCGTGAACACGCGACGGATCGCCACCGCCGTCGCCGCCTCCGTTGCGACGCATGCCAGGTGGGCTACGCGGCGTGTCGACCATCAGGACCTCCGCCACAGGATCGCTGCTGTCGCACTCGGACAGAGTCTCGACGGTGCCAGTCGACAGATCGAACAGGCCGTAGAGAGATTCATCGGGCTCGATTGCCGCGACTTGAGGGGTGGCCGATTGACGTGCCACTGCATGCTTCACCCACCGCTGAAGTCGCGATCGACCGGATCGCTTGCGACGGCGAACAGCGGGGAACGAAGATGCCGTAGGAAACGACCAATATTGGGTCGACGACTGCCGCAGAAGGACGCCGCGGACACATGCATGAAAGTGCGTCGCCCCGCGGACGGGGAATGTCTCGACGTCGAGGGGGGCCTCCTGGAGCCAGGCGGAGTCGTCGGCGATGAAGACGAGGGCGCCGAGACGGATCTCGTGGCCCTCAGCCAAACCTCCACCCGAAACCATGATGATGGGAACCGGAAAAAAATCGCAACCTCACCGGAAAGTCGCTAAGACACCTGCCCCACGGTGGGCGCCAACTGTCGTGGTTCTAAGTCTGACAGTAGAATAGGGGGTAGGTATGAGGAGGCAAGATCCTAGCTGCGATGAGGTTGTGCACGCAAGATTTACGAGTTCAGGCCCTTCTCGGAGGAAGTAACAGCCCTACGTCTCGGTGCCCGGAGGCTCGGTCGATTGGATTATGCGTGAAGTTATAGGGGGTGCGAACCCCTGTGCCAGTGGAGGGGGGTGGCTTATATAGAGTGCGCCAGGACCCCAACCGTCCCACATTACAAGGGGTTCAATGTCTATAAAGACAGGACGTTACTGATAACGCCAGCAATAAAGGCAAATAAGTGATCATTAAGACTACGGAGTGAACGCCTGACCCTTGCCATCCTGAGTGACCTTAGATCTTCTGTCTTCCGAGTGGTTTCTGGTGTGGTCGAGTGCGTACACCCCGGTCGAATGGAATTGGGTTACCCGAGTGAACTGTTGGTCGAGTGGGTTGTACCCTATGGCGATTTCAGTCGGTAGATGGTGCTATCCTTTGAATGTCCTTGGCCTTAGGGCAGTGTCCTCGGGTAAGGGTGTCTAGGTCAGGCCTATTACCCTAACCTAGGTACATGTCTTCGTCAGCTACTACTATCTAGTTAGCAGTAGCGCGGTTTCCATAGGGGCGCTACTACTATACCTAGCGTGGTGGCAATGGTGTGGCAATTATAGTAGTAGCGCGTTTTATGCCTGCCATGCTACTGCTATGTACATAGCAGTAGCGCACTTTGTATACAAGCACTACTGCTAAGTAGCAGCAGTGCCTGTTTTTGTCCAGCGCTACTGATAAGCTTCTGTGTATAAGGTTTTCCCTAGTAGTGATAGGATTTATTCTACCTTGACTTGTACTCCAAGATGACCATGTACTCCTATATATATGCCCACGAGGCTCAAGCAATACAATCAACTATTCCACCAATCTCTCTCTCCCTTTTAACTGTCATGAGCTAGAAACTAACTCTAACCTCTAGCTAAGTTAGAGTATCCAAACAGTGCCATTGTTAAATCAAATGGAAAGGCGTGTTAAATACTCCCTCCGGTCCTTTTACTCTGCATATAAGAATTGTCTCAAGTCAAACTTCATAAAGTTTGACCTTATTTATATGAAAAAATATCAACATCTACCATGCTAAAGTTATACAATATGAAAATTTAAGTCATGATACATCTACTGATATTGATTTCATATTGTGAATGTTGGTATTTTTTCTATAAAGTTGGTCAAACTTTACGAGGCTTGACTTTAGACAAATCTTATATGCGAACTAAAAAGATTCGGAGGGAGTACAACATGCTTAACAGCAACCAAATATAGTCATTCATAGAGCTATTGTTAAAATTGGTATTGATGAAATTGAACTGCACAGTTCATACTAGCACATATAGAACATCACACTGTGAATAGCTGAAATAAACAAGGCATACTACGAACAACCAAAGATGGCAATTGAAACTGGACATATGCTAACTACAAACAACCGAACAACCAAAAACCGTAGAAATAAACAAGGCGTAATGCAAATAACCAAATATAACAATAAATACTGGACATGTTCTCACTACAAAAGGGGTTAGAGAAAACAAATCATGGGTTTCCTCACTTGTCACAGATTGACTCCTCCTCATGGTTGCCATCGATGAGGTCTGACTTGCCAGCTGAGGATCCCAAGCCAGCGTTGCAGAACGTGTCCTTCAGAAATGACAAAAGGGGCTCCATGGCGATGAAGGATGGCAAATTGTTCATAACGAGCCGCAGGAGATCAGCGGCAGGGCCATCGATGAGATTGACGGCTGTCGAACCCGAAGGGTCGGGGTGGGCAACTTAACCTATGACATAGCCCGCGTCAAGCCGTCGCTATCGATGACCTCGATGTCGTAGCCGGCGTCCGTGACATGCCAGAATACTCTAGCCCACCGATTGAAAGGCTCCATCCAGGTCCAGTCATCGTCGTCAGATTCCTCGGTGGCCATCTCACCGACATCGGGCGAAGAGGCCGCGGTAAAGCTCTTTTGGGCCATTCGCTTCTCGAGCTCCCCGGGAAGCGTAACCAGGCTTAGGCTGTGATGCTCTGGAGTGGGGGAGGGGTGGGATGGGGATATATGGGAAAGGGGGCGTTTTGCAGGTGTCATCTAAGAAACTCAGGGCGGCGAGGGTATGTATATCGATGGGTAAACTACACGGGCAGACCGGCAGAGGTTGACGATGGAGGCGGCGTGGCGGCGGTGGCGACCTAGCTAGGTTTCGAGCGAGGGAGGGGTGGTGTGTATGTGTGTGAGCAGGGGATTTGGGGTGAGCGAAGGATTTGGGGTGTGTGTGTGGAGGGGGTCCAAGGTGGTGTTTGAGGAAATGCCGCGGGTACTGAAAATTTTACTAGGCTGGAGTAAAATGGCGGGGCTACCAAAAATTTGGATCAAGGGATTGAAGCAGAGCGGGGCGGGAGTAACGAACATCACACACGGTTAAAACATAATAATTGTGTGCTATCAAACAGAAAAACACTCCAGCCGAGCAGATATTTTTGAGATTGCGAGGGATGCAGGCGGGAGTAAAATGTCGGGGCTACTGAAAATTTGGATCTACTGATTGAAGCAGAGCGGGAGTAACAGACATCGCACACAGTCCACACATACTGATCGTGTGCTATCGAACAGAAAAACCATCTAGGCGGGTAGATATTTTTGAGATTGCGAGGGAGTAGATATTTTCGAGAGGGGGAGGGAAGCCTCGTGGAGCCCAATTACTGTGATCATGTGGGTGACAGGGGCAGGGGCGCGGCACACGGGTAGTCCTAGGGAACCGTGTCTGTTTCGTACCCGATCGCAGGCGGTTGCTGCGTCCGACTCGTCTGCTGTTTATAAATTTGGCGGAAAAAACGCGGGAAAGGGTCAGAACACGAACACACTTGCATGTGGACCAAATATATGTATGAAAAGGGTGGTTTGATGTTCAAATACCCAATTCAAAACTTTGATGTGGCACCTGTCGCACAAAGCGCACGTTATTATTGCTAGCCCCCCCCCCCCCCCCCAAACACACACACACACACTTCGTGTAATCGTGTTGGTGGGAGGGGAATCCTAGCTATGAACGCATGCCCCCCCCCCATAGCTAGGTCTGACATCTCACCCTACCGTAACACAAAACCGAAAGGAGTACATCATGGTCACCCCCCCCTTTGCTTCCGATCAAATGTGGACCATGTGCGGGCCCACAGATGTGTTCTTCTAGCGTTAGATGGGTGAGACCACATACGAACCACACCTGTGGGTGGCCCGATATGTGTGTGTGTTTGTGTGCGTGTGTGTGTGTTTGTGAAAATGATGTAGTGCGTGATATTTAAATAACCAAATCACAAATTTGATGTGGAACATGTGCATCGCAAATTAACCAGACATCCCCGACCCCACGGAGGTTCATCTAGTGCGAAGTAGTACTGTGCCCCCCCCCCCACACACACACTTTGAGTCGGTGGGAGGGGGCATCTCACCAAAGCGTATTGTAAGACAGACCAAGAAGAATCACCACCTTGGTCGTATAACCTCTCTTGTTGTTGGGTCAAAGTCATGCATGGAAGTCCACACGCGGCCCCACAAAATAGGCTAGCTTATCGCTGATAACCGCGCGAGGGAGTGCCTGAAGACAACCACTGCGTGCATGTGGCCCAATGCAAACATATGTATGAAGTGTCATGTGGTGTTTGAATATACCCAATGCACAACTTTGATGTGGTACCATGCTTTTGGAACCGGAAAGTCCCCACACGGAGCGAGGGTTCACGACGCGTATACTATATATATAGGGATTCATGTGTATGCAAGCCCTCGAACTTAGGTCTCGAATCTCACCATGATCGACGTACGACTATACGGTAACGCAAACCAAGAGAAGAAGAATCGACCTTGGTAACCTCTCTCGCGTTGTTGGTCGAAGTGATGGACGTCCACGCGGGCCCACGAATATATAGGATGTCGATGATAACCAAGCGAGGGAGAGTGTCCAAAGACAACCACTGCATGCATGTGCCCCAAACATATGTATGGACATGCGTGATGCATGCATATATGTTTGAATACCAAAAGCACGACATTTTGATGTGGTGCATGCATGCATCGAAAATCGCACAGTTCCCACACATATCTTGTTCATGACGCGTCGCGTGCTTGCCCCCCTTTGACCCGGTGGGAGGGATTCGTGCGCACACATGCGCTCAAAGTATAATATGTTATCTCTCACATCATGACATGCATGTACCGTACCGTATAAGACGAACCAAAATTTAATCCCCTCCTAATTATAAGTCAAATTAACCTTTTTCTTTGTTGGTCAAAGTGATTGACCAAGCGGGCACACAGAGATGGACGAAGCATCTCGCCGATAACCCCGTGAGTGAGTGCTAGAGGACAACCGCCATCGCTTGCTTGTGGGCCAAACACATGTATGGAGATGTGTGGTTGTGATGTTTGAATACCTAATATATATGCAGAACTTTGATGTGGCACCTGCCTCAGAAACCTTTAAGTCCCCCACATGAACCGAGCTTCATGACACCCAGTATATATATGCTGCCCCCTCCCCTCTTAGACGCGTAATATATACTCCTACGTACTGTAACACAACCCGAAAATAATCCTCCTTGTTCGTCAAATTACCTTTCTTGTTGTGTCATATATTAGACGGACGACGACCTCGCGGGCCCATGGAGGGAAGCATCACAGGCGAATGAGTGACAACCATCATCTACACGTGGCCCAATGTGTTGGTGATGTTTTTAATACCCAATATGCACAACTTTGTGGCACCTACCTCGGAAACCGAAAAGACCCCACACGGAGCGAGATCGTTCATGACGTGTGTGTAGTATGTGCTGCCCCGGCCCCCTCCTCCCCTCTTTGATGCGTACTATATACTCCTACTGCAACACAACCCAAAAAGAAACCTCCTTGTTGGGTCAAAGTGACGGAGGACAACCTCGCGGGCCCACGGATGGAAGCATCGCACGTGAGTGACTGTCCTATATGACGCGTAGTATATGTTGCCCTCGGCCACCCTCTTCAACGCATACTATATATATACTCCTACCGTACGTAACAAAAACCAAAAAATGACCATCCTTGTTGGTCAAATTAACCTCTCTCACTGCATGTCATAGTGCTGGACGGCGACCTCGCGGGCCCACAGAGAGTGTCACACACGAGTGAGTGTCCTAGGCCACCACGTGCATGTGGCCCAAAGATGCATATCAAACTTTTTCTGCAGCGAACATGTGACCAAAGGAGTTTAGTGTTAAAAATTTAAAAAAATAGATAACATTTGTCTGTTTTTATACATTGATTGATTTCCCAGGGATTTAATGTGCAAAAATCAAATTTGATCTACATGAGACCCGTGATAGTGCACGAAAATGGATTGCAAAATCATATGTGTATGTGTCCCTGGGTGCATGTTTAGTCCCCATGCAAGAAATTTCTAACATCAAGAATCTTGATTTTAAAATCCAGTAAATGCAAAACTAAGTTGAAATTCATGAAACTTATCATGGTGTCATATGGACACCAATAGACTGTGATATTTTTTTTTTCAAAACTAAGTTGAAATTCATGCCTGGCTTCATGAAACTTATCATGGTGTCATATGGACACCAATAGACTGAACGTGCCCGGCTTCTATTTACAACAACTTGTCTTCATGTACCAGTAGATTTTCTGGCCCAGGATCTTTATTTTATGGATAAGACCGATCCATTTGATTGTGACTGCCGAAAACTTTGGTTGAGTTAGTTGTTATTGTCCTGTTCAATCTAGATTTTGTGTAAACCTGATGAACAATTAATCATCGTGCTTTTGTACCTTCTGTAAGCTGGGGTTAGATATTGCTGCCCTTTTCAACTCGGCTTTGACCCATATTTTCTTTCATACAAACCGGAGCTTCTATCAAGAAGCCTCATGGTTCCGAGAGGGAACTTGGTCACATGATCTGTGTGCGAAATGACATACGCTGTATCTTCCCGCCTTGATTTATTTTACAGAGGCAACATGCAACTGTGCTAAACATATGAAATTATTCAGGGTTCGTTTCGCCTTTTTATACATTGATTTTCCTGGGCATTTTTAACAAATCGCCACCACGTTATTATCACAAACGGTCGTATTAGTCCAACCGTGGGCGTTCAACTAACCATTTACTACCGCGGGCAGCTGTTTGATTAGATGGGACGACTGTGAGCAGTCCGCCGCACACGCTCACTGTCGTGGTTTTATCACGACAGATGCCCTCATGAAAGGACTTAGGTGTGGAGCCATCGCGACGTAGGTTATCTCGAAGGGGTTGAACGAGACAAAGGACACAAGGTTTACCCAGGTTCGGCCCCTCACAACGAGGTAAAAGCCTACTCCTGCTTTGTTGACTATAGCTTGAATATCGATTACAAGGGAGCGGAATCACCTGACCTAGCTCTCGATCAATTGTTTCTTCAGTTAACCCGCCGCAGGGTCTCGCCTTTATATATACAGGTCGAGGCCCTGGGCTTAGAAGAGTCCAAGCCGGATCACGCAATGTGACCAACTCGGTTTCTAAGCCGCCCTGCCTTGTTAGGCAAGTCGCCATCGTGGCGGCTCACACCTTCCAGGTCACAATTCTACCACCAGGTCCTGGGCCTTCAGCAGGCCCACCTTGTAAGCCGCCACCAATCTTCATATTTCATCTTAGACCTTCTTGGGCTTTCTTCATATTGAATCACCAGCTGAGCCCCCAGCTGAGCCGCCGCTGCCGCCTCCGCCTCTCGGCGGGCTCTGGCATCATCCACAATCGCCTGAGCATGAGTAAGGGGTGGGTTATTCCCATGGGGCGGGTCATCTTGATTTGGTCGTCGTCGTCGCTCGCTACTGGAAACCACCGGCGACTCAATGCCCTGGCTGTAACTGCGGCTTGGGAGGGGGGTCGAGTGCACCCTCTCACGACTATGTGTATATTTCTCCTGTTGTGCGACTGCTGTGTGTAAGAGCTCAATTGCGTTCCGCGCCTCAGCTGCAAAAGGTGTCTCATCTGTGTTAGGGATTGCATTGAGCCGGGTAGCTGCTGCTATCATGTTATCCACCGGGTTGGAATAATGACCAGATGGTGTGGAAAAACGCCGGGGCCGGGTTCGATCCCTATGGGGCGGGTCTGGTAATCGGGGTTGAGCCGCCACCCCGCTCCCTAGGATTTCAGCCGCCAGGGCTGTGCCTGGCGGGTTACTTGGCCCTGCCCCAGGTGTGTTGAAAAGGTTCCGCGCCTCATACTGCAAAGGCAAACGGGTTTGGTACCTCCTTCGAAAAACAACATTAGAAGCATTTTGATCCAAACTTAAACGAAAAGCCTTCGCCCTGATGCGTTGTGACTCAGCATCCATCTGGGCTCGTTCCTCTGCCATCCTGGCATTCTCTGCATTAAGCTCCTCCTGAGCCTTGTCCACCTCATCACGTACCTTTGCAACTTCTGCGTTATGCTGTGCTTGATTTGCCGTAGTGACCTCTGTTGCCAATAGGGTCGTTAAAGTGCCCAAGAGCTCAGATAAAACTTGAGCCGGCGGACGAACTGAGCAGCCGGCCCCAGTTGTCGCAACAGCAGTCGATCCAGACGTCATAGCCAAAGCTGTTGACGAGTTGAGAGCCGGCCCAGTGCCAGCCATGAAGATTGCAGCCCTGGAAGGCGGCTCATAGGGGTCCGGAATGTTGTTGCCATCGGTGTAGCCCCCAAGCTCGCTGTCTTGAAGCTGATAGATGGATTCCGTCTCTCCGGTTGAGAACTCATCACCCGAGTAGATGGCCGTCTCTCCTCCAGATTCGGAACCTTTCGCAAGTTCCATGCCATGCGTGAAACCAACAAAAACGTGCTTCCGGTCGGGTTGAACCCTGGCGGGTCGCACGCACTGAGCCATCTCGATGATGTCGATGCAGATGTCCAGCTCAGGCTCTGACTCGCCGATCTTGCCGATGAAGATGTGAATTCCGCCAAAGGGGACCCGGTACCCGTACTTGATTGAGTCGGCCTCGGGGCCCTAGCTAGCGTCGTCGATGTAGAGCTTGCCGCGGCGAATCTTAGTCATCCGGCCCACGCCGTATCCTTCGATCCCTGGGAAATCGCCCTTCAAGAACTCAAAACCACCGTGCTCTGGCCCCACGGTGGGCGCCAACTGTCGTGGTTTTATCATGGCAGATGCCCTCATGAAAGGACTTAGGTGTGGAGCCATCGCGACGTAGGTTAGCTTGAAGGGGTTGAACGGGACAAAGGACACAAGGTTTACCCAGGTTCGGCCCCTCACAACGAGGTAAAAGCCTACTCCTACTTTTATTGACTATAGCTTGAATATCGATTACAAGGGAGCGGAATCACCTGACCTAGCTCTCGATCAATTGTTTCTTCAGTTAACCCGCCGCAGGGTCTCGCCTTTATATATACAGGTCGAGGCCCTGGGCTTAGAAGAGTCCAAGCCGGATCACGCAATGTGACCAACTCGGTTTCTAAGCCGCCCTGCCTTGTTAGGCAAGTCGCCATCGTGGCGGCTCACACCTTCTGGGTCACAATTCTACCACCAGGTCCTAGGCCTTCAGCAGGCCTACCTTGTAAGCCGCCACCAATCTTCATATTTCATCTTAGACCTGCTTGGGCTTTCTTCATATTGAATCACCAACAATGTAACCCGGCCCTTCATGGGTGGGTCACACCTCGGGGTTACATCCCCAAAACTCACCATACCCGGAAGCGAGCCGCGAGCGCTGCAATTTATTGCTGGTTTTGGACTTTTGTTTTGGCCGCCTCGGGAAGGTACGTAGAACAGTCCTCCGTTCACATCTACAAGCACCACCGCCGAGGATCGCCGCCTGGTGCGAGATGGAGGTTGAGCCGGCCAACAAGCGGGGGCGGGTCGAGCCAGAACCGCAAGAGCCTCCGGCGAACATGGACTTCATTAGCAGCCTCCCCGACGAGATGTTGGTAACCATATCCCACCTCCCCATCAAATATGGCGTGCGGACCATTGTCCTCTCACGGCGGTGGCGCCCCCTCTGGCACTCCACCCCCTGGACCTCATCGTCGACCATGAATTCTGCAGCGGGGAGCAGCAACTCCTGGACACATTGTCCAACGTCCTCGCCACGCACCCTGGGCCAGTCAGATGCCTTGCTATCGGTAGGCTCAGTCCCCACAACAAACCGAACCCAGGTTGCACTACCGGTTCCTATCCCTAGCCCTGGATCGCCTCAAGGAGCTCAGCTTTCATGCTGGACGTCCTTGCTCACTGCCGTCGTCCGTGCTCTGCCTCGCGCCCATGTTGCGCCGCGCTACATTCAGTCAGTGCATTTTCCCCCGGATTGATGCCGCGCGCGCTCTTCTTCTCCCTAAACTTAAGCACCTCGAGCTCATTGCCGTCCGCATCTCGAAGGAGGATTTGGAGCGCCTGCTCGTGGGCTGTACAGCGCTCGAGTACCTTCGTCTTCATGTGATGGATGGGTTTAGTAGCCTCCACATCACCTCGACGAATACCCGTGCGATTTATGTGCATTGCTGGCGCCACCCAAGGCTATCAGTTGAGGTGTTTCATGATATGGTCATTGAGAATGCGCCTTTCCTCGAGAGATTGTATGTACTTGATAAATTAGGTCCAGCAAGAATCAGGGTCATTCACGCACCGAAATTGACAGTGTTGGGCTATTCGTGTGCTGAATTCAACGAACTTGTTACTGGATCATTATCCATTCAGGTACAACAATCTTCTTCTTCTCCTTCTTATATATTATTGGACAGCACATTTTATCTAATTTTTGTTGATCTATATGGTCGCTTGTCATCCAGAAAATGATTCCCACAAGCTTGACCCGGCCTCTGCGCACAATGAAGATCTTGGCACTACAATCTGTCGGCCCCGATCTGGATGAAGTTGTTAGATTCCTTAGATGCTTTCCTTGCACGGAGAAGCTATACATCGAGGTGATGCTCCTCCTGTTAATTGTTAACCACAACGGAGCTCAATCTTTTGTTACTTTTACCCATGATTACAATGACAAATGTAGAATGATTTGTAAAGGAAATTTTGAGGATTTCAATACATATATTTTTTGAGATGCTAGTGTTGTACGCGTTTTATTCCTTCACCCGACATGCTTTCGTGATAAAAGTTTATCATGAAAAATTGAAGGTGGCATTTCACTCTTTTCATGTATTTTAGAAATCCTGCAAATCAAAGAGGCCCGAAGTGTTCAAATCTGCAGCAGGCACTAATATGTTGTCTTCGTTTGCAGATACTAGCAGGCCTGAAAGTAGAAAATTTTGGGGAATATAACAATCACATTGAATGCCTTGATCTTCATCTCACAGAAATTACTTTTAACGAGTACCGAGGCACCACACCAGAAATTAAATTCGACAGGTTCTTTGTTGAGAAAGAAAGGTTGCTCAAGGTAATGAGGTTTGCCCTATATTTACTGCGCAGAAGTGAATGGATTGCTAAAGAGCGCAGGCGTGTACAGCTGAATGGAAAAGGCTCTGCAGAAGCTGAATTTCAGTTTGTAACTTCATATGACAGATTATTCGGAAGTCACTGTATCGAGCCACTATATGACTTCTCGGTGGCTGATCCTTTCGCAGAAATAATGCATGAAAAAGATTCTGAAGAAGATGAATTTTATCTGTCTGAATAGTTTGAACCTTGTAATCTTTGAATTTGGTCCTTGTAATGCTGGAATTTGAACCTTGCAATATTTATGGTATTTGTTATATAACGTAATTGGATGTTTAATTTGGTTTTGCAATCATGTCCTGTTATAAGTATATATATGTTGTTATTCTGTACACAGAGCATAGATGTTGTGCAGACAGAGCATATCACATCGCACACGTACCACACTAGGGAACCCGTCGGTGATGAATTCATCAATCGCAAACGGTTGTATACCAGCAAGCGTTTGCACACAACACACACAGCTTATTCCGTCACAAACAGCTTGGATGGATCAACTGTATGTCACGTATCGCACACGCAACTCTAATCTGATTCATGCTTGATGTCTCCGCCATCGCTCACACAATTCGTCTTATTTGCCACGTATCACTGTGCCGACCTCTGCTCGCGTCCCCCGGCGCGCTCTGCTCGCTGTTAGGCGCCGCGGCGCGCTCTGCTCGCGTTCGTCGGCACGCTTTGCTCGCGTACCTCCACGCGCTCGGCTTGTGGACAACTTTTCCTTGTGTGTTCAACTGCTATATGCATATATATGGTTGCTCGCCGTTGAGGCGACCGCGGAGCGCTCTGCTCGCGTCCCTGCATGCGCGCTCTGCCAGTGGTTGGGGCCTGCGCACGATCACGTTGGGGGCACATATGCATGTGGTTGCACCGCGCGCATCGCCACGATGCAGTTAGGTGCGGCACGATGGAGTTACGCGCTGCAAATTAGAACTGCCATCCGGGCGTGCGGATATTCTAGGCCGTCTGGCTTCCCCATTAATTCCCGTGGCCATTATAACCTTAGTCTCTTCAACCTTTCGATCTCGCCCCACAACACAACAAGCACACCCACGACGACATATACAGAGAGGATATCTAGCGGTGCTCGAATGGAGTTCGGCAAGCATAAAGTGGAGACCCACACGAGGGAGACGGATCTCTCGGTGGTGTACACCATCGACCCGGCCGTGGTGGAGGACTACATCAACACCGTGGAGCAGTTGCTTGCTCAAGACAAGTACAAGGTGGTCGGCATCAACCTCCAGTACACCGGCGGTTATCCCAGCAAAGATCAGAAGGTTGCCATCGCCCAGTTGTGCGTGCGCCATCATGTCCTCATCTACCACTACTGCATGGCCACAGAGCCTTGCGAGCATTTCGCCGAGTTTGTCAACAGCACCGACTACAAGTTCACTATGATGGAAACCTCCAACGATGTAAAAGTGCTCATGGTTACGGGCTTGGCCTGCAAGAACCTTGTCGAAATCCGTGAGCACTATAGGGTCTGGGGCAGCACGAAGGACTCCCTGCTTGAACTCACCTCGGCCATCATCGACCCCTACTACGAAAAGATGAAGCAGGATGCCAACAGAACAAGTCCCGTATCCTGGCACGGGGCCTGGATGCAGCAACTGGATGAACCTCACCTCAGGTTCATGGCCAAGAGCATGTACACATGCTACGAGATGCACAGGCGGATCGTTGACATGAGGAAGTGCCTCGTTCCCAAAATCGACAAGGCCGGATTGAGCCACAAGCAGAGCAGTAGCGGCAAGCGTCACAAGAAGTAGATGATGATCAGATGATCGTTTATCCTACTTAATTATGCATGTAATATATAGTTTACTTTGGTGTGTGGAAATGTCATGTGTGTAGTAGCCACCTACGTAATTATGCATGTAATAGTTTACTTTGGTGTGTGCAATTAAATGTCATGTGTGTAGTAGCCACCTATGTAATTCGATGTTTAATTTGGTTATGCAACCATGTCCTTATAAGTGTGTGTGTGTGTATATATATATGTTGTTGTTCTGTATGCAATCCCATCGCACAACACACACGTCTTATTAGCAACAATCGTCTGTGTTATTATTGGTCTTCGCACATATTTCTGATTATAGACTTGTTTGTCGCGTATCACACACATCTTGTTAAATTGAACTGTTTCTGTTCTCTTGGCTCAACGCAAACAGTTCATCCGAGTGAACCGTATGCCGTATCGCACACACCTTGATCTGGCTGACCGTTTCTTTAGTGTTGCCTAATCACAAATAGTTCATCCGAGTGAACTGTACGCTGTATATCGTACACACCTTGATCTGGTTGCCCATTTCTGTTGTTCCGCCTCATCACAAACAGTTTATTCGAGTGAACTGTATGCCATATATCGCACACGCCTTCATCTGGCTGCCTGTTTCTGTTGTTCTGCCTCATCACAAATAGTTCATTGAACTGAACCGTATGCCCCGCATCGCACATGCAACTAAAATCTGAACTGTGTTTGATGCATCCGCCATCGCAAACATTTTGCATCTTTTTTGATGGTTTTTTTACATCACCGTTTGCGATTAATGCATCGCACACAGTTTCGTCGAAGGGTCTCTGATTGTAGTGTCACGTTAGCAGCATCCCGCAGTAGTGTATGCTTATAGACGTATGCCTTTTGGTTTGTGCAATGCACCTGCTACCTTTCAAAGATGTATGACTGCTATATTCTCTGACTTTTGTGAAAAGATTGTCGAGGTTTTCATGGATGATTTTTCTGTTTATGAAACTTCTTTTGATGATTGCTTAAGCAACCTTGATTGAGTTTTGCAGAGATGTGAACAAACTAATCTTGTCTTGAATTGGGAGAAGTGCCACTTTATGGTGAATGAAGGTATTGTCTTGGGGCACAAAATTTCTGAATGAGGTATTGAGGTGGATAAAGCTAAAGTTGATGCAATTGAGAAAATGCCATGTCCTAAAGATATTAAAGGTATTCGAAGTTTCCTTGGTCATGCTGGTTTTTATAGGAGGTTTATTAAGGAGTTCTCTAAAATTTCTAGTCCTCTTACCAATCTCTTGCAAAAGGATATTCCATTTGTTTTTGATGATGATTGTGTAGAAGCCTTTGAAACACTTAAGAAAGCCTTAACTTCTGGACCTATTGTTCAACCACTTGATTGGAACTTGCATTTTGAAATTACGTGTGATGCTAGTGATTATGTTGTTGGTGCTGTTCTAGGACAAAGAGTTGATAAAAAAATAAATGTTATCCATTATGCTAGTAAGACTCTAGATAGTGCCCAAAGAAATTATGCTACTACTGAGAAAAAATTTCTAGCAGTTGTGTTTGCTTGTGATAAATTCAGATCTTACATAGTTGATTCTAAAGTAATTGTTCACACCAATCATGCTGCTATTAAATATCTCATTGAAAATAAAGATGCTAAACCTAGACTCATTAGGTAGGTTCTTTTGTTACAAGATTTTGACTTACACATCACTGATAGGAAAGGAGCTGAGAACCCCGTAGCTGATAACTTGTCTAGGTTAGAAAATATTCTTGATGACCCACTACTTATTAATGATAGCTTCCCTGATGAACAATTAGCTATCATAAATGCTTCTCATAACACTCCTTGGTATGTAAACTATGCTAACTATATTGTTGCTAAATTTATACCACATAGTTTCACTTACCAACAAAAGAAAAAATTCTTCTATGATTTAAGACATTACTTTTGGGATGACCCACATCTTTATAAAGAGGGAGTAGACGGTATTATTAACCGTTGTATACCTGAGCATGAACAGGAACAAATCCTACGGAAATGTCACTCTGAAACCTACGGAAGGCATCATGCGGGAGATAGAACTACACATAAGGTATTACAATTTGGTTTTTATTGGCCTACTCTTTTTCAGGACGCTCGTAAGTTTGTCTTATCTTGTGATGAATGTCAAAGAATTGGTAATATTGGTAGACGTCAGGAAATTCCTATGAATTATTCACTTGTTATTGAACCATTTGATGTTTGGGGATTTGATTATATGGGACCTTCTCCATCCTCTAATGGGAACACACATATTTTGGTTGATGTTGATTATATCACTAAGTGGGTAGAAGCTATTCCAACTAGCAGTGCTGATCATAACACCTCCATTAAAATGCTTAAAGAAGTTATTTTCCCGAGGTTTGGAGTCCCTAGATATTTAATGACTGATGGTGGTTCACATTTATCCATGGTGCTTTTCGTAAATTGCTTGCTAAATATGATGTCAACCATAGAATTGCATCCCCTTATCACCCTCAATCTAGTGGTCAAGTTGAACTTAGCAATAGAGAAATAAAGTTGATATTACAAAAGACTATTAACAGATCTAGGAAAAATTGGTCTAAGAAACTTGATGATGCATTATGGGCTTATAGAACTGCTTATGAAAATCCTATGGGTATGTCTCCATACAAAATGGTCTATGGAAAAGCATATCACTTGCCTCTTGAGTTAGAACATAAAGCATATTGGGCCATTAAGGAACTCAACTATGACTTCAAACTTGCCGGTGAGAAGAGGTTATTTGATATTAGCTCACTAGATGAGTGGAGAACCCAAGCCTATGAAAATGCCAAACTATTCAAAGAAAAAGTCAAAAGATGGCATGACAAAAGAATCCAAAAGCGGGAATTCAAAGTTGGTGAATATGTTCTATTGTACAATTCTCGTTTTAGACTTTTTGCAGGAAAACTTCTCTCCAAGTGGGAAGGACCATATATCATCAAAGAAGTTTATCGCTCTGGAGCTATCAAGATCAATAATGCTGAAGGCACTAATCCAAAGGTGGTCAATGGGCAAAGAATTAAGCACTATATTTCAGGTACACCTATTAATGTTGAAACTAATATTATTCAAACCATGACACCGGAGGAATATAAAAAGAGACCTTCCAGAACACTCCATAACCGTGAAAAGGAAGAGGTACGTGATACGGTAAGTAAACCGACTCCAAAAGTTCCGCAAAAAAAATTTCTGTGAGTTTTGGAATATTAGAAAAAATAAAAAAATAGAAACACCCTGGAAGGCAACCCAGGTGCCCACTAGGCACCAAGGCGCGCCTGCCCCACCTGGCGTGCCCTGGTGGGTAGTGGGCCCCTCAGGCACCTTCCCGACTCCGTTTTCCTGTAGTATACTTGTTTCCCAAGATATATTTTTTATGTATACCCCTGGACGATTTGACCACCGTATCACGGAGAAATCCTCTGTTCTTGTTTCGTGCTATTTTTCTAACAGATCTAGATCGCCATGGCTGCACCAAGCTCTTGCAAGGACAAGTTCTTCGAGAAGGTCATCAACCCCTACCTACCGGAGGTGTTGAAGCACCCTCAAGCCATTGAGATACGTGAGGGGGTGCTCCACATCCGGGATGTTCAAGGGCCCAAGAAGACGGGAAGTGTGGAGGCCAGGCTCGAGGCGGTGGAGCAGGAGATCTTCAAGTGCCAAGGGATGATGGAGTGTGGACTCAATGCCAATCACTCCATGATCGCGGAATTCACCCGTGATCACAAGGTGGATGGCCGGTCTATGAAGGACATCGTCTTCACCTTTAACGAGCAAATCAATTTTCTGCGAAGCCAAATCTATGATCTTCAAAATCAAGTTTTTGAGTATGAAGCAAGATTTAAAGGTATGAGTTTAGCTCCCAGTTTCAGGACTCAGGAGACTCGTACATCCTCTTATGATGGTTAACCCCTGCCATGGGAGCCGAAGGACAAGCTTACCAAATCGTCACCACCACCATCACCAAAGGAGACTTAAGCACATGGGTGCACTCCCCTTGGCTTGTGCCAAGCTTGGGGGAGATGCCCAGGTATCGTATCACCATCACTTTTATTACCTTTACCGTTCTTAGTTCAATCCTTAGTTATTTCATGAGTCGGTTGAACAAAAGTTTAGTATGATTTATTTTCGAGTGCTAGTTTCGTGATCTATCTATCTATGTAATCGAGTGAGAGTTATATAATAAAGATTAGTTTGAGTTTTTGCTTCTTTATCTTTTTGTTTCAATCAAAATAAAAAAATGGAAAAGATCATATGCTAATCTTATGGAAAGTAATGACATTACATAAGGAAAAGTATAAGTGGTAAAATTTGTTGAGAGTTGACAAACATAGCATTGGTCAATGATGTAATTCATGAAAGAATTAATAAGGGAAGAGAAGGTTCACATGCAAATATACTATCTTGGGAATGTTTTATGATTGTGAGCCCCCATTAAATATTTTATGCCAAATTGTTGACGTTGGACAAGGAAGACAATGTAATGATTTATGTTTGTTCATATTCACACAGAAGTTATATTGTCATAGATCCTCCAACATGCGGTGCTTGCTCAATATCTTTGCTAGCCAAAAATCTGCATTAAGTAGAGATACTACTTGTGCATCCAAAATCCTTAAACCCAATATCAAGAGAGTCCACCATACCTACCTATGGATTGAATAAGATCCTTCAAGTAAGTTGTCATCAGTGCATAAGGCAATAAAAGTTGCTTCTAAATGTGTATGATCTTTTAGTGTAAGGGAAAATAAGCGTTGTACGAACTTGTGATGTCAAAGTAATAAAAGCGACAAACTGCATAATAAAGGTTGCTATCATAAGGGGCAATATAACGTGACGTTCTTTTGCTTTAAGAGCTTGTGCATCCAAAAACAAAAAGCGCATGACAACCTCTGCTTCCCTCTGCGAAGGGCCTATCTTTTACCTTTATGCATTTACTTTTTATGCAAGAGTCAAAGTGTTCTCCTCTATTCCTTTTTTATTTTTCTCTTTTGCAAGCATCATGTGGTGGGGAAAGATCTAGGCACATGTATCTAGTTGGATATGAGTAATCATGAGTTATTATTGTTGACATCACCCTTGAGGTGAATAAGTTGGGAGGCGAAACTATAAGCCCCTATCTTTCTATGTGTCTGGCTAAAACTTTTTGCTCCATATATATGCTGTGAGTGTTAGCAATCATATATAGAAGATTAAATGGTGGTTGAGTATGTGGACTTGCCAAAAGGCTCCGATATGAGACCCTTCCTGAAAATATGATGAATTACAATTGCAAAGTTGACTGAGAACATAGTTTGTTGGTTTCAATAAAGTTTATGCTTTACACTTCGATGTTCTTATGAATTGTTACTTGCTCATGAGATGTTCTATGAAAAAGTTTATTATTGCTATAATAAGCATGATGCTACTATGTCCACATTTTATTTTTTTTGACACCTCTCTATCTAAGCATGTGGTCATGATTTTCGATATCGGCTTTCGCTTGAGGACAAGCGAGGTCTCAGCTTGGGGGAGTTGATACATCCATTTTGCATCATGTTTTACTACTATTATTTATAGTGTTTTTATTAAATATAACACTTTGTGGAGTAATTCTAATGCCTTTTCTCTTATAATATGCAAGGTTTACACAAAGAGGGAGAGTACCGGCAGCTGGAATTCTGGACCTGAAAAAGCTACGTCAGAGATACCTATTATGCACATCTCCAAATGAGCTGAAATTTTAGGGAGAATTATTTTGGAATATATAAAAAATACCGGAGAAAAGAAATACCGGAGGAGGCCACCCCTGTGCCCACTAGGCACCAGGGCGCGCCTAACACCCTAGGTGCGCCCTGGTGGGTAGTGGGCTCCCTAGCCCACCTCCGGTGCCCATCTTCTGGTACATAAGGTCTTTTGACCTAGAAAAAAGAAGGGGAGGACTTTTGGGATGGAGCGCCGCCATCTCGAGGTGGAACTTGGGTAGAAGCACTTTTGCTCTCTGGCGGAGCGATTCCGCCGGGGATACTTCCCTCCGGGAGGGGGAAATCAAAGCCATCATCATCACCAACAACCCTCTCACCTTGGGAGGATCAATCTTCATCAACATATTCACCAGCACCATCTCATCTCAAAACCCTAGTTCATCTCTTGTGTTCAATCTTGTACCAAAACCTCAGATTGGTACCTGTGGGTGACTAGTAGTGTTGATTACATCTTGTAGTTGATGCTAGTTGGTTTATTTGGTGAAAGATTATATGTTCAGATCCATTATGATATTTATTACTCTTCTGATCTTGAGCATGAATATTATTTGTGAGTAGTTGCTTTTGTTCTTGAGGACACGGGAGAAGTCATGTTGCAAGTAATCATGTGAATTTGATATTCATTCGATTTTTTGATGATATGTATGTTGTGATTCCCTTAGTGGTGTTATGTGAACGTTGACTACATGACACTTCACCATCTTTGGGCCTAAGGGAATGCATTGTGGAGTAGTTATTAGAAGATGGGTGGCTAGAGTGACAGAAGCTTAAACTCTAGTTTATGCGCTATTCTGTAAGGGGCTGATTTGGATCCATATGTTTAATGCTATGGTTAGATTTTATCTTAATTCTTCTTTCGTAGTTGTAGATGCTTGTGAGAGGGGTTAATCATAAGTGGGAACTTGTTCAAGTAAGAACAGCACCCAAGCACCGGTCCACCCACATATCAAATTATCAAAGTAGCGAACGCAAATCAAACCAACATGATGAAAGTGACTAGATGAAGTTCCCGTGTGTCCTCGAGAACGTTTTACTTATTATCAGAGACCGTTCTGTCCTGTCCTTTGCTACAAAAAGGATTGGGCTACCTTGCTGCACTTATTGTTACTTGTTACTTGTTACAAACTATCTTGCTATCAAACTACCTGTTACCGACAATTTCAGTGCTTGCAGAAATTACCTTGCTGAAAACCACTTGTCATTTCCTTCTGCTCCTCGTTGGGTTCGACACTCTTACTTATTGAAAGGACTATGATTGATCCCTTATACTTGTGGGTCATCAGGCACTAGGATCCGATTACAGGCTGTGACCACGCCACTGGCATGCAACTCAGGCGATCACCACGACACTGGCATCCAATTTCGGACGGTGACCACGCCAACATCCAACTCAGACGGTTACCACGAAAATGACATCCGATTTCAAGTAGTGATCATGGTCATGGGATGGCACCATAGAGTAATAGCAGCATGTGACTACAAATGGAAGACATGCCATATACTTGGTTCAAGTGTTTTTACTCATATATGATCCAACTGGTTAAGTGCAATTCCTTAAGTGCGTCAGGTCCTTGGTTCGACTCTAGGATGTCAATTTTTTATGCTAATGATTTGTTTTTCATTTGTTTTTCTATCGCTGTCAAGTGGCCTCACATAGGGGAGACACTCATGTATAGTCACATCAACATTGGCGCTGCTATTCTTCCACACTAAGCTATCTCCACTCCCCATTCCAACCACCAAATCCTCCTCTCGCTGTCAACTCCCGTGCGGGATTGCCGCCCCCTTTGCTGCCTCTCATCTCCGCAGAAGATCGCCGCCGCCTATAGCCGCTGCCGCCATCGCCGACCACCTTGATGAACTCGAGAAACCCTAGGCATGCCGATTCATCGAGACAAAATGTAGGTAAATTCTTCTTTAATATCTTTGATTCCGATTTAAATCAAGTGTGAATGCTATATGTGTAGTGAATCGATGGTTTGGATTTGCAGTGCCCAAAGTGTTTGGACACTAGGTGAGGGAGTCCTGGATTAAGGGGTCCTCGGGCTGCCGGCCCATTTGCGTATGGGCCGGACTGATGGGCCATTATGGGGCCAAGCTAGAGCGCGGATCCGTGGGCGGATAGGAGATCTTCGGAGTCGTGGTGTGCCCTCCAAGTCAAGGACTAGCATGATCTTTTCTTCATTGTAACCAATCGCATGTAACCCTAACCCTACTGGTGTCTATATAAACCAAGGGGTTTTAGTCTTTAGGGCTAGAGCAACATCCATCACCCCATCAACCTAGGGTTTAGCTCGCCTGATCTTGTGGTAGATTGACTCTGTAACCATATCATACACATCAAATACAATCAAGCAGGACGTAGGGTTTTACCTCTTCAAGAGGGCCCGAACCTGGGTAAACACCGTGTTCATCGTCCCTTGTTCCCCATTGATCCTAGATCCACAGCTCGGGACCCCCTACCCGAGATCCGCCGGTTTTGACACCGACATTGGTGTTTTCATTGAGAGTTCCGCTGCGGATCGCCAAAGGATCAATGGCCCAACCATTCATTGGAAACCCCGCCAGCGCCAGGGACATCTTCATCCCCGGCCAGATCTTTACGTTCGGCAGTATCACTTTTCACGCCGACCTCACCAGTCGTTTGAACCCGGTTGAAAACCTCACCGCCAATCACGAAGCCGGCCACCAGAACTTAGAGTCCGGCTCCAGCACTCGGCGAAGCCCCGCTTTCGAAGAACCCGCTGAGCCCGACGCGTTGACCTTGGATTCAGTGGATGTAAAGGGAGCCGATGCAATCTGGATCTGGCCCTAAAGCCGGATCCCATCGAAGTATCCGAAGAACATCCCGCCGAACATCCAGGAGGCATGGCCCCGACAGGAACCTCTTCGGTAAACAACCTGTTGGATCGGTTCATAGCTATGGGAACCTCCGTCAGTAGGCCTATGGCCTACAACTAGATTGGACTTAAACCTGACAATAGAGAGATCCACATCCCGCCCATCACTCACCTCGTCGCTACCATCGAAGAAAGGGCGGAGGGATCGCGATCTCTGAAATTTATGACAGTATACACCCGGGTCTCTAGCCCGAAGACGGACACCCGTCAAGATAAGAGTTCGGACTTAGCCTGTGATACAGGATCTGACGTTGAGTCGGCCCAACCACATACAAGCGTATGTATGAACACCGCGCTATTAGATCCAGATATAGCCCAGGCACGGCTCGCCGCTGCCGACGCCCCGGACTCACAGAAGACGGGATTGCCAAAAAAATTCCCACCCACCTCCCACGCCGAATATTGTCCGGATGCGGGAAGACCGGACGTATGGGACCTGATGTACATCAAGCAGTAGCCCGAAGAAATGGTCCATCATTACTGGGCCAGATTTCTCTTGGTCAAAAACAAGATAATGGACTGTCGTGACGAAGAAATAATCGAAGCCTTTCGGTTCAACTGTCAGGACGCAGGGATCTTAAATGCCCTCGCTCGCCGCCGCGTGCAAAACTTCGCTGAATTATCGAACATGGTATGCAAATATTGCGCCATGGAAAGCACCTGGAGGTTACAGCAAATGCGCAAGTAGTCAGTCCTTGCCCCGCAGCCTAGGAAGACCCAAGCAAAGCGGGCATATGCGAGAGGATCGCCCGAGCACGAGCCCGCCGAAAAGAAGAATAAACCCAGAACGGTCCTGGACGAATTGCTGGATAAACCATGCCCTATACACTCGGCCCTGCTTAATGCAAATCCGACTCACAGGCTTCGAGCTTGTTGGGTGGTGAGGCAGGTGGCCAAAAGTGGTGAAAATATCCTTGGTCTCACACCTCCTGATAGACGATCAATAACGCCACCCCACGATGATGACGTCCTGACAGTTTACGAGACTTTCTCCTCAAACAACCAAAGGAAAGGGGCTCTTCGAGAGCTTGGCCAAGTCTATCAGGTGATGGCCACATAGCCGTGGGCGGACACACCTATCACCTTCGATCAGAAGGACGAGCCAAGGCCCCGCGCCACCCACGCCCCCGTCGCACTAGTCCTTGACCCCATAATTGATGGCTTCAGACTAACTAAAGTACTGATGGACAGGGGCAGCGGCCTGAACCTCATTTATGAAGACATGCTCGATAAAATGCAGCTCAACAGATCCCGCATCAAGCACAGTCATACCACATTCTGAGGAATTATACCTGGTAGGGAGGCGCGTTGTTCCGGACGCATAACTTTAGACGTAGTGTTCGGTACTCCCGACAACTACAGATCCGAACCCTTGCTATTCCATGTTGTGCCCTTCCACAGCGGATACCACGCCCTCTTGGGACGTGAGGCATTTGCACGATTCCAAGCCGTACCACATTATGGATACATGAAGCTCAAAATGCCAGGGCCTAATGGCGTGATCTCGCTCGCCAGCGATCCGAACACAGCCCTCCGAGCTAAAAACAAGACCGCATTGCTTGCCCTCGCAGCACTATCCGAGGCCCTAGCAGCCAAAGAATTAACAACGCTCCGCACTACAGTCAACAAGGACGACGTGGTCCTCAGTAAAAGGCCAAAATCCACGTCATTTAAACTAGCTGACGAGATAGTAAAATTCCAAGTACACCCGACAGACCCGAATAAAACGGCGTCCATCGGAGCACAACTGGCCCCCGCAGTTAATGAAGCGCTGTGCGCGTTTTTACACGAAAACTGGAACATATTCTCCTGGCACCCTTCAGATATGCCAGGCATCCCACGGAGGCTGGCGGAGCACAGCTTGAACATCATAAAAGGCTTCAAGCCAGTCAAACAGACACTACGCTGATTCTCCGAACCTAAACGACAGGCTATGGGTGAAGAATTGGCAAAACTATTGGAGGCCGGATTCATCTGTGAAATTAAGCATCTGGAGTGGCTAGCAAATCTGGTCATGGTACCCAAGAAGGACAAGTCCTGGCGGCTCTGCGTTAACTTCAAGGACCTAAACAAGGCCTGCCCCAAGGATCCCTTCCCCTTACCTCGCATAGATCAGATCATCGACGCCACTGCCGGACACGACTCACTATGCTTTCTCGATGCATACTCCAGATATCACCAAATAAAGATGGAGTCCGACCAAGCTGCAACCGCGTTCATCACCCCCTACGGGCCATTCTGCTTCAACATGATGCCTTTCGGGTTAAAGAACGTAGGAGCCACATACCAACGCATGATTCAAACATGCCTGGAAAATCAAATTGGCAAAACAGTCGAGGCATACATAGACAATGTGGTCATTAAAACCAAAAAGTCGATCAACTCGTGGACGATCTTTGCTTGACCTTCGAAAATCTATGGGCTTACGATATACGGCTCAACCCGGACAAATGTGTCTTCGGAGTCCTCGCCGGCAAACTGCTCGGATTTATTGTCTCCCATAGAGGAATTGAGGCCAATCCAGCTAAAATCAAGGCCCTGTCCCAGCTAGCAATACCAACAAAGCTCAAACACGTACAGAAGCTGGCAGGTTGCATGGCGGCTTTAAACCGCTTCATCTCCCGCCTTGGTGAAAAGGCACTGCCTCTTTACAGGCTACTCAAGAAGACAAAGAACTTTGAGTGGACGAATGAAGCAACCGTGGCACTGGAGGAAATTAAAACACTCCTGGCAGGAAACCCTATCCTGGCCGCGCCAGGTATTGGTGAACCTATGCTGCTGTATATATCAGCCACCAATCAAGTGGTGAGTGCGGTGCTCGTCGTAGAATGGGGATCAGAACGCCACAAGGTCTAGGTTCAAAAACCAGTGTACTATGTGTCAGAGGTCCTCACACCGTGCAAATCCCGGTACCCACACTACAAAAAGATAGCATATACGATCTTTATGGCGTCCCAAAAACTGCGACACTACTTTCAAGAGTGTTCGGTGACAGTGGTATCTAAGGTACCCCTCAATGATATAATCAATAACAGGGATGCCACGGGCCGCATTGCCAAATGGGCCATAGAGTTCCTTCCCTTCAAGATTGTAGACAAACCATGCCGAACTATTAAATCTCAGGTATTGGCCGATTTTCTACCCAAATGGACCGAAGCCAAACTCCCCAGGGAATATAATACATATTCACACTGGACTATGTACTTCGACAACTCTAAAATGCTAGCCGGACTGGGGGCTGTGGTGATCCTAATATCCCCCACAGGCGACAATATCCGGTACATCCTACAGATTATGTACTCGGATTCTAATAACGCAGCCGAATACAAGGCACTGTTGCATGGTCTTTGGATGGCAACGTCGATGGGTGTTCGGCGTCTAGAGGTATGAGGAGATTCGAACCTCGCCATCTCCCAGGTCAACGGCGAATTTGACACCACAGACCCGAAAATGGCGGCATACAAAAAGGTCGTCCTCAGGATGTCAGCCCGATTTGAGGGCCTAGAATTCCATCATGTCTCTAGAGACAGTAACCAAGCCGTGGATGTCCTTGCCCGCATGGGCGCCAAGCGCGACCCAATACCTAAAAACACCTTTCTAGAAACGCTCTTCAAGCCATCCGTGGTATGGCAGGGCGGGGACAGTGGCACCACTACTAGTGAGCCCGCCCAGGTCGTCCCCCGAAAATCGAGCCCGATGACTATATCATTGGGGGATCCGCACTCGAAGAAACACCCTCGGCCCATGAGATCTTGGCCATAATCACCCCATGGACCGAGCCCTTGCTGGCCTACCTCCTGCGACAAGAACTCCCAGATGATCAGACGGAGGCGCTTCACATAGTTTGGCGCTCTAAAGCGTACAAGGTCCATGAAGGCGAGCTCTATAAAAAGAGCACTACGGGAGTCCTTCAGAGGTGCATCTCCGAAGAGGAGGGACAACAACTTCTCGCCGAGATACATGCTGGCATGGGTGGCCATCACGCAGCAGCTCGGACATTGGTCAGTAAGGCCTTCCGAGTAGGGTTCTTCTGGCCTACAGCCCGCGTGGACGCACGTACGCTAGTCCAACATTACGTTGGGTGCCAACTATTTGCAAATCAAAGCCATATGCCCCCCACAGCTCTTCAGACTATACCGATAACCTGGCCATTTGCAGTCTGGGGGCTCGACATGGTTAGACCACTTAAAGGGGGGACCAAGAAAAAGAACTACCTACTGGTTATGGTCGATAAATTCACTAAGTGGATCAAAGCAAAACCGGTAACCTCTGCAGAATCCGGACCAGTTGTTAACTTCATATCGGACATCGTACACTGTTATGGTGTCCCCCACAGCATAATCACTGATAATGGGTCCAATTTTACCGCCCAAGAGGTTAAAGATTGGTGTGCTAAGATGGGCATAAAGCTCGACTACGCTTCGGTGTACCACCCACAAACTAACGGGCAGGTAGAGCGAGCAAACAGACTAATTATGAGCGGCATAAAGCCTCGCTTAATCCGTTCACTCGAAGAATCAGATGGCCACTGGGTAGAGGAGCTGGACTTCGTGCTATGGGGGCTGCGCACCACTCCTAATCGTTCAACAGGATACACCCCGTTCTTTATGGTGTACGGTGCAGAAGCAGTCCTCCCATGTGATTTGATCCATGACGCACCTAGAGTATGCATGTACGAAGAAAAGGAGGCCCAGTTGGATCGGCAGGACGACTTGGATGCCCTAGAAGGAGAACGTGACATCGCACGCACACGCTCCGCATTTTATCAATAGCAAGCACGACGATACCAGAGTCGGGAGGTTTGAGCGAAGGCATACAACATGGGAGAGCTCGTTCTCCACCTCCCCGAGAAGCAAAAGCACGAGATTTCACCCAAATGGGAGGGCCCCTTCATTATAAATGAAGTGCTCGCAGGAAGAGCGTACCACCTCCGCCCGTCAGATAACCACCTCGAACCCAACCCATGGAACGCTGCTTGGCTTCGGCGTTTTTACGCCTAGTTCGGTGTCGTCATCGACACTCCTCATTTTTTCTTCGATTCTATGTTTTTCTTTGTTTTACTCTTGGAGCTTTAGCCTCCCGACCTAGAGTTCGGATAAACCGTAACACGAAAGGTCGCCACTGTACACATCTTCGGATGTACTACCCATCTTTACCTGGGGGCTTCATTTGAAGCGGCCAACTACAATATTCTGCTCACAAGCTTATTTATGTTGTTTGAATTAATGTCCTTCCCATACCTCTCAAGCCATTATATGCGCCTATTTGACTTAAGTCCTTTGCCAAGCTGGGTTGCCTGGCTCCTGTGTTTACCCCTACATTTCCGATTGTTCGGCTAGGAAGTAAAGGGAGCACCTCTGCGATTGCTACCCCCGGGTAATCCGGATACGTACCTCAGACGGGTGAAGCCGAAAGCTAGCGTTCTTATAGAAAATAATGGGTCAACCTCCAGGGAAGTGAAAATAAACAGGCGCTGGCCGCCATCCAACTACTCTTGGTTCCTAAAAACCACGAACATCCATGTGTCACCGGCATCCAAACTCACGGCTTATGGTCAACATACCTCACTCGAAGAAAGGAACCCTTGGATGAACTATTTTCTTCGGAATATGTTTCTTATGTTACAAAGTAATATAACATTGCTATTTGCGCGTGTTTTGTCTGTTCGCACCAAATGGGCGGATTGCCTAGTTACCGGAATTATCCCCTGTTCATCAGGGCATATAGTACAGAACAGTCCCCGATCACTGGTCGGGGAGGCAGAAGCCGATGGCCAGTTAAGACAACGTTTTTACCACGGTTTGAGAATGGCGTGATGTAAAGTACATGGATACATAGAATCACGCACCCTACTCTTTATCAATACCATCTATCAAACTATCCAAGGCATAATCCTTCTGGGAGTACCGAGCAACGGGCATCACTTGGTCATATACTAAGCTAAGCGGTATTTCCTGCCCATCCGGCCCCATGGGCCCCACTCGATCCATATGTTCAGGTTCGAGTTTGGTAAACCGGGTCTTCACCATTGCCCAGGCCTCGCGCGCTCCTTCCAGGTAGGCCGATGTCTTCCATAATTCAAAGTGTCGCCTCGCCCCTTTAAAGCGGCTAGCCAGCTCAGCCATGTTCTCTGGTGGCACTTCCAGCGGCCATAATGCCTTAACCATGCTTTTCATGGCCTTCCAGGCTCTTTCGTGCGTTTTGGTCAGTTCCTTCAAAAGGTTCCCACTAAAGGAACCCACCTCCTCTTCAGGCCGCCCTGTTAGGAGACCTAGCAAACAGGGGCAGCATGTTTTTCAAAATATTGTGATCACCCACATACGCATGATATTGAATTCGTGACTTACCGAATATGCCACCTTTTAGCTTCTGGTTCTCCTCCAAGGCTTATGCCAACTGAGATTTTAAATGCTCGATTTATTCGGCTTTCCACCGACCTTCTGCCTTGAGGTCATTCTTCTCCTCCTGACTTCGTGTCAGCACTCGTTTGCCAGCCTCCAGTTCCCTCCGCAATTGATTCATTGCTTCAGCGGCTGCAGGGATGGCATGGTATCAATATGCAGGAAATGCCATACAGTTT
The DNA here is from genome assembly GCA_011799875.1 of Thinopyrum elongatum. Classification (NCBI taxonomy): domain Eukaryota; kingdom Viridiplantae; phylum Streptophyta; class Magnoliopsida; order Poales; family Poaceae; genus Thinopyrum; species Thinopyrum elongatum. The sequence goes on along the minus strand of CM022300.1, from coordinate 137,991,769 downwards.
TTAAGCATTCTAAAACTTTTCCACGTACTAGGAATTTCGCTGGTAGCTTTTTTGGCCGCTTCCAGTTCGGCTTTAGCATCAGCTAATTGTGTTCGGCTCAGCTCGAGGTCTTCGAATAACTTGCTATTTTGTTCCCTCGCGGCCTGCAAAATCAAGATAATACAAGATCCTTAACTCGGCCGTCCCGCCCAAATTAAGGCTTGGGGGCTACTAGGTTAGGAGTTATGATTTGCTTTTAAGCTATCTCGCACCTGCATTTTGGCAGAAAAGAGACCGCCGATCCCATCAAGCCCTGTTCGGGCCGCTCCAAGGTACGCGTCCACCGAATTAAATGCATTAAACTCCTGATCGGTAAAGGCAACATGGCGCAAGGATTCTCTCTGACAGCGGTGATTCATTACACTCTCGACCTCGGAGTTGGTCACCGAAACATCGTCAGGGTCCTCCGGATGTGCGCCAGCGGCTGTGTGTTCGGCAGGGTCCCTAGCCTGTGCCGAAGGCCCAAGTTTGGAATTACGCCTCGGCACGCCCGGGGAGTCCTTGGACTGGCGTGGTGGTACTCTTGTTCTGCTAAGCTAAGAAAACGTCAGACAAAAGATATTAAGAACGACCCTTTTCATGGTCCCAAACATATTACCTTTGAGCCAAGGGAGCGGTTGCTTCTGCCCCAGTGGAGGCCTTCCTCTTGGATGCCCCATTATGGGATGAGGCCGGCGTATGCCGCGCTCCTCCCACGGTTGTTCGGCGCGTAGTATGGCGACCCTTGGGAGTAGAAGCTAGAGTATGCGGAATGGTGCGAGGCGATCGCCCCGTTCGGGAAGAGGTCTTCCTTTCACTTACAGTGGAGGAGGGAAGAGCCCCAGGGTGATCAGCCGTCATGGCAACCTTGGTGCCGTCAAGGCTTTCCTGATAAAAGACCCCATCTTCGAAATCAACCGACGTCTCCGGATCGTCATGATAGCCTGGGTCGTCGTCGCGGGAATGATTCTCCGGTTGAGGGGAGGGGTAGTGGATGGACTCGACCTGACGCCTCCAACCCTGTGCAAGAGCAAAGTACAATCAGCAGGTGTTCGGACGTAATCGCCGAATTACAAACAAAGGATTGAAGCTTACCCAATCAGCCAGATTGTAGCCGGAGCAACCCTCCTAGATACTCAATTGAGCAAAGTCTTCATCCTCTCCTTTAAAGAGGTCGGCTAATATCTTGGCCATGGCCTCTTTATCGTCCAGCCCTTGTCGCTTATAGCGAGTCGCATCGCTGGTCCCGTTGTAGCACCATAGAGGATGCCCCCTCTATTGAAGAGGTTGTACACACCGGGCTATGGCGACGACCATTACTTCGATCATGGTCAGCTTACTATGGGCCAGCAGTCGAATCTTGGTGGCCAAAAGGTGCACCTCTACACTGTCTAGTTGGGAAGGGCTCTTGGGCCGCCAGTTGGACTGCTTCTTTAGCGGGGCACTTGAGTATTCGGGCAGTCCCCTCCGCACTGGGTCGGAGAAAGGAACGTCTTCAATGTAGAACCATTCCGAGGTCCATTCCTCAGGATCCTTTCGTGGGGTCCCAATGGGGTAACCTGTCCTGGCTATCCGCCACACCTCTGCTCCTCCTACTTCAAAGATTCACCCCTCACGGGTACGAGGGAAGAGGCAGAAGTATTTCCTCCACAAGTCAAAGTGGGCTTCCCAGCTCAGGAATATCTCGCAGAGGACCACGAAACCAGAAATATGCAGTAATGGACCCCAGGGTGAGGTGGTGAAGCTGGATCCCGTAGAACTCTAATAAACCCCGTAAGAAGGGATGAATGGGAAAGCCAAGGCCCCGTAGAAGAAAGGGCACGAAACATACCCTCTCTTCCTTGCTTGGAGCATGGAAGTTCTCGACGAATGCTTTGCTATCCACGGAGATCAATCCGGCGTGAACAGGAACAAGATTCGCTGCAGGAAGGTATCCTTGTGTTTGTAGATTGCTCAGTTGAAGACGTGAAATGGAGCAGCTCGCCCAGTCGCCTGGAAGGGGACCGTGAGGTCGTGAAGAGGAGCCTGGGGCATCGGCCATGGCATCTAAAATTTCTCAGGCGGTGGCTTCTGGGGGAAGGACGGGTCAGTTGTTCCCCGTACTTTTGGATCTATAAGTAGACATTTCGTCCTAAAAGTTGAAGGGACGGGTTTGCAAAAAGAGGGCATTGGGCCGTTCGCCTTCTAAAAGGCGCACGATAGTCAACAGTTTGCCCTTACCCCGAGGAAAGCATTAAAATCTAATGGCCCCACCGTGTCCTGGTGGGGTCCTAAAAATCCAGATTGTCAAACCGGTCCGGCACGAATACAGTATTAATCCGGACTATACTGGGTGGCAAACCTCTGATGTTAATCCTGATAGTATTTGGCCATGGAACACTTCTCCGAATGATACAAGTCAAGGTGAAGAACTCACCTCGCAAGCCGAAGATTTGGAGCATGCCAGATGACAATCCCCGACGTTGGAGGCTAGTTCGGGGACTACTAAGGGAGTCCTAGATTAATGGGTCCTCGGGCCGCCGGCCCATTTGCGTATGGGCTGGACTGATGGACCATTATGGGGCCAAGCTAGAGCGTGGATCCGTGGCCGGATAGGAGATCTTCGGAGTCGTGGTGTGCCCTCCAAGTCAAGGACTAGCGTGATTTTTCTTCATTGTAACCGATCGCATGTAACCCTAACCCTACTGGTGTCTATATAAACCAAGGGGTTTTAGTCTTTAGGGCTAGAGCAACATCCATCACCCCATCAACCTAGGGTTTAGCTCGCCTGATCTCGTGGTAGATCGACTCTGTAACCATATCATACACATCAAATACAATCAAGAAGGACATAGGGTTTTACCTCTTCGAGAGGGCCCGAACCTGGGTAAACACCGTGTTCATCGTCCCTTGTTCCCCATTGATCCTAGATCCACAGCTCGAGACCCCCTACCCGAGGTCCGCTAGTTTTGACACCGACACCAGGGGTTTCTGCAACAATGATCATGTAATGTATGCCAAAACCTTCATAAGACTTCTAGTTGGCTTTGAAGACAGGACGATATGGTTTTTTCATTGGCTGTTCTCTTAATCAGGGTGTGCTTGAATTGCTGTTAGCTACTTGATGAAACTATACAAGTGGTCTATTAGTTAGGTCATTGTTCAGGTTTTAGATCATTCACATTGCTTTCTAAAAAATACATGCAGCTAGTTTTGTTGATTGCTTTGTAATTACAAAAGAGTACTGATCAGATTTTAGATCATTCACATTGCTTTCTAAAAAAATCCTAACAATAGCTATCCATGTATAAATTAGGACAGATGCTAAAAATAGAACATTACAACTTTGTGAAATTTATGCCACATAGTGCACATTTTTGTTCATGCTTGAATAGGCATATTGATCTCTTGCACATTCTTCTTGTTGTCTTGTGCAAGTATTTAAAAAGAGCAAGCCATTGTTAAATTTTGTGAACATGCTGACATAAGCCACTGTGAATTAATGGACAATTGATATATATAGCAATTTATTACTTGTATGCGTAACTATTGTAATCCTTCCATATATCCACAGTTCATTCCGTGCTTTGCAAGAAAACAATTATGGAAGAAGCTGGTTATTTTTTTATTTCAAAATCCCTCTGCTAAGCCTCAGCTTAAAACAAAGCATGCCTTTCTTTTCTTTGTTCTCTTGTAAACTATAAAGGGAAAACATTTACCAACTTGGAGAGAATTTGCCAAAATATACAAATTCTAAGTTGGTATGAAGTTGTACTTCCATATTAGCACACATGGACCTCAAATCGATGTGGATTTGGACAATGTTCCAATCGTTCATCCATATAAGTGTTCTCAAACATACATACTTTGCTTACGTAGACTTGCGTTTACTTGCCTGTTATTAATAGTCTTAAATATGAATATCTACACATGTTCTCAATCTTTTTTATGTATATCTGCCCAATTTACTATGCTATGTCAGAAGAAACACAAGAGATAGTAGACAACATGGAACTCACTGCTGGAACCACATGTAATGGAAAGAGATGCAATATGTCATGAGTTTTGCTAGCACTATTGAATCGCATGTTGCGAATATACGCACATGAACAAAGTTCTACACTGTACAAGCTACTGATGGACACTCTGACTGAGTTCAACGTTAGGAAGAAACTGTTGGTAATAATTTTTTTGTTTCAGCATTCATAGTACAACCTTTGTTATTTAAAATATGCCATCATACCATGTAACAATTGTGTTATTGCAACAGAGATTCCCCAATCGTGTTCTGCCTGATTAGATGGATTGAAATGGTGAAATAAGAATTATTATCTATCGTGATACTGACATATGGTCGATATACTCGGCGCTAGAAAAAGATGGACGCCTCATCGTACTGGATGGCTAGAAGGATTTACTTTCCTTGTACAAAATGGCAGTTGGAGACACATTGCTCTTCCTGATCCACCATGGAGGTGATGAGATTATCCTATTTGTCAAACCCATGCGCGGGTAATTTGTGTAATCTGAAAAATCTGATGAAGAGTAATTCTATGTTGCTGCTGCACTTCCTGTTTATGCTCAAACACTCCTACTCGTGGCGTGCAATACTTTTGGGAATGGCGTTATTGGCGTACCAAATGTTTGTTCCATCTCTTAATAGTTAGTGCTATATTATTCTCTGTGATCATATTTTCCTGTTCATACTTTATTTGAGAATCAATATTTCATTTCATAGTTCAGTAAAATTATAGCATGCACGGAAAAAAAATCAATGGATTTCATTACGAGCATCTCAAGTAATGACCATTAGATAAAACCCAAAACTTTGTTTTCAAGCCCACAGAACATTAACGCCACAAATTGTCGCAGAATATGGACATACGCAGTGATGGCCAAATGCGTCGCCTAAAACAAGGCCAGAACGTCACCAACGCACCCAAGTGGGATACCCCAGGAGGGAAAAAGCTGGTGACGGTTGGCCATCACAGAAAATGATTTTAGGCGACGTTTTTTGGTTCATCACCAGTTTTTTTTCACTGGATAGAGAAGATTTTGTAGTGGGTAAATGGCTTCATATAGGGGAAGAATTCCGGGAGTGGACCTCTGTGGGCCCCACAAGTCCAGGTGGCGCGGTCTGGGGGGTGGTCGCGTGATGTCTACTACACAACTTGTTCTTGTAGACTCGTGTTGGGCCTCCAAGCGCAGAGTTTTGTAGGACAGTAGCAAATTTCCCTCAAGTGGATGACCTAAGGTTTATCAATCCATGGGAGGTATAGGATGAAGATGGTCTCTCTCAAACAACCCTGCAACCAAATAATAAAAAGTCTCTTGTGTCCCCAACACACCAAATATGATGGTAATTTGTATAGGTGCACTAGTTCGGCGAAGAGATGGTGATACAAGTGTAGTAATGATAGTAGATATTGATTTTTGTAATAGGAACAATAAAAAACAGCAAGGTAGCAATTGATAAAACGGAGCACCAACGGTATTGCAATGCTTGAAAATGAGGCCCAGGGTCTGTACTTTCGCTAGTGCAATCTCTCAACAATGCTAATATAATTGGATCACATAACAATCCCTCAACGTGCGATGAAGAATCAATCCAAAGTTCTTATCTAGCGGAGAACATAAGAAGAAATTGTTTGTAGCTATTTTTTCCGATCGATCTATCCAAGAGTTCGTACTAAAATAACAGCAAGTTATTCTTTACGATCGATCTATCAAGAGCTCGTACTAAAATAACACCAAGTTATTCTTTCCGATCGATCTATCAAGAGTTCGTACTAAAATAACACCAAAGCAAATTCAGATTCATAATATTCAATCCAACACAAAGAACCTCAAAGAGTGCCCCAAGATTTCTACCGGAGAAACAAAAGACGAGAACGTGCATCAACCCCTATGCATATATTACCCCAATTTCACCTCGGGAATCCGTGAGTTGAGTGCCAAAACATATCTCAAGTGAATCAATATAATACCCCATTGTCACCACGGGTATTCATATGCAAGACATATATCAAGTGCTCTCAAATCCATAAAAGTATTCAATCTGATAAGAACGAAATCTCAAAGGGAAAACTTAATTCATCACAACAAGATAGAGAGGGGAAAACACCATATGATCCAAATATATTAACAAAGCCCGCGATACATCAAGATCGTGACATCTCAAGAACACTAGAGAGAGAGAGAGGTTAAACACATAGCTACTGGTACAAACCCTCAGTCCCGAGGGTGGACTACTCCCTCCTCATCATGGTGGCCGCCGGGATGATGAAGATGGCCACCGGTGATGATTTCCCCCTCCGGCAGGGTGCCGGAACGGGGTCTAGATTGGTTTTTCGTGGCTACAGAGGCTTGCGGTGGCGGAACTTCTGATCTAGGGTTACCCCGAGGGTTTTTGGAATTTTTGGCAATTTATAGGGCGAAGAGGCGGTGCGGGAGGTCACCGAGGGGGCACAACCCCCCTAGGCACGCCTGGGCTCCTTGGCGCGCCCAGGTGGGTTGTGCCCACCTCGGGCCTCCCCTCTGGTACTTTTTTAGCCCATCCTGGGTCTTCTGGTCCAAAAAAATTCTCCAAAAAATTTCGCTGCGTTTGGACTCCATTTGATATTGATTTTCTGCGATGTAAAAAACAAGCAAAAAACAACAACTGGCACTGGGCACTATGTCAATAGGTTAGTCCCAAAAAATGATATAGAGTTGCTATAAAATGATTGTAAAACATCCAAGAATGATAATATAACAACATGAATACTTCATAAATTATAGATACGTTGGAGACGTATCATCGCGCCCCTTTCACTTGTGGGCCTACGGAGGCTCTTCTTTGGTACTTCTTTCTTTCAATATTTTTATATATTCCAAAATAAATCTCAGTAAATTTTTTTGAACACGTGATTACTATTTTTTATAATATCACGTACATTTTCCTGAAACATGTGAATATATTTTTTAATGCTATCAATATTTTTAAAAATACTCTAACAAATTCTCTATACAATGTTAATATATTTCAAAATCATGTTTTTTAAATAAAAATCAAATTTCAGTTTTAGAATATATGTATTTTAAAACTGTTTGCATTTTTGAAAGTTTTGGAATATATTAATTTTATAAATTTCCTGAATGTTTTAAAAATGTAAATATAATAGATTTTTTCCTTTCAGAAATATCAATAAAAGTAATATTTTTTTCTTTTTTGAGGGGTAATATGAACTTTATTAATGATCAAAAACCACGGTTTGTGGGATACATCTCGGATCATGAGAATGGCCTAGCCACACATGGCATCCTGGGCCTAAAGAATGAGCAAATTTCACTAAACTATGTGCCTCTTCATTCGAGTCATGACTCTCATAAGTAAAACTACACATAAAATGCTGAGCTCTCTGTTGAATTTCCTTGATGACCGTACCATATCTTCCACAATTACCTGTGTTTATGTCACCCACCACATCATGCGCTGGATGTTCAGATCTTCCTCTAAAGAGAGTGCTTCCCGGCACACGATCGCCTCAAGGGTAGCCGGATCAAGGACGCCTTGGACCACCAGTGCAGAACTCCCAAGGAAGAAGCCCCGGTCATCCCTAGACATAGCCGCAGCCGTGCCTCCTCTCACCGGACGTGACAAACCTGCATCAACGTGTATTTTAGACACACCGGCCGGTGGAGCCTTCTAGCGACTTCTTCTTCTTGTTAATGGAACACCAGCCGCCCCTTGTGCTAGCTTTTTCTCTCTTATAAATTTCTTGGTCCGCCAGGTATCTTCTGATGAATGCATGCATCCCCTGTGGACTTTGAAAAATACCCTCGTGGATTGCTTTCCTTCGAGAAGACTAGATCGACCATAGGGTGACTACTATTTGGATGAACTTCGAGTGAGGCAAATTTTCGATCAATGAAAACAACCAGCATTTTGCGTTCGGCTCCACAGTAAATCAAGTGGTTGGCCAGTTCATCATCCGCTAATGCCCAAGTACACCGTGCCACCCTACACTCTAAGAGCGAGTGTCTCCATGAGTCCGATCCTCCACACAGACCGCATGAGCTTGAGTTTTTCATATTCCTGTGAGCTCTTATGTCCTCTGTCGGTATAGAATGCTTGGACAACCTCCACAGGAACATCTTGATCTTCCCCGGTACCTAAATGTTCCATAACTTTTTCCATGCTCCTTCTTCCCTGTTCAAGCTTGAAGAACCGGCAGTGCCCTCCAACCAGGCCTCTCTCCTCCGTCTCATGGATACTAACATGTTATATGCCGAATGAACTGAGAACTTTCCCGAGCGCTCAAAGTTCTAGCTCCAAAAATCTTCCATGTTCTGCGTACATATAGGAATGCTCAAGATCACCGGGATGTCCATTGGCATAAACACCTCCTGAATACGCCCCGATTCCAAGTGGCAGAGGTCACGTCTATCAGCTCGGACACCAACTCCGGGGGGTTTGCAGATATGCACCCATAGGGTCGTAACATCTCATCTCTGGGTAACCAATTACCTACCCATACGTTTATGGTCTGGCCACTTCCAATACATTTTATTAAACCCTGCTTCAACACATCTCTTCCTTCTATGATAGCCCTCCAAATCTAACTTGGATGGTTGCTAATAGTTGAATGAAATATGGTGGAGTTTGGGTAGTATATACTTCTCAACATACATGCACTAAGAGACTCAGGATGTTGTAGGATACGCCACGCCTATCTTGCTAGCATGGACAGATTCAAAAGCTTGAAGTCCTTAAACCCCAAGCCTCCCATTGCTTTAGGCTGAGTCATTTCTTTCCAAGATACCCAATGCGGTTTATGATGTCCCTCTTTGCTGCCCCACCAGAACTTCCTAATAAGCATGTTCAGATGCTCGCAAAGGCCTCTTGGAAGTTTAAAACAAGACATGGAATATACCGGAACAGCCTGAGCTACCGCCTTTACTAATACATATTTCCTTGCCGTAGACATAGTATTCTCAATCCATCCCTGGATTTTACTCCATAGTCGGTCCTTCAAATATTTGAAAGCACCGTTTATTGAAGCTCCAATATCAGAAGGCATACCCAGGTATTTCTCATTAAGAGTCTCATTTGGAACATTGAGTAGCCATTTAATCTCATTATAGACAGTTTCAGGAACACCCTTACTAAAAAATATTAAGGATTTGTCATAGTTAATTCGCTGCCCAGTAGCCTGACAATATGCATCCAACACTTGGTTCACCTCATTTGCACCCATACCATTGGCCTTGAAAAACAACAGGCTGTCATATGCAAAACAATAGATGGCTTACCGTGGCAGCAAGGGTTCCACTTGCATACCATGAAGATTTTATGACTCACTCTTTGATTTTAGCAGGCATGAAAGGCTCTCTGCTGCAATAAAGAACAAGTATGGAGAAATTGGACCCCCCTACTGAATCCCATAAGATGGCTTGAACTGCTGAAGTTTCTTTGCATTAAATAAGACTGAGAATTTAACCGAGCTTCCATTCCCATGACTATGTCCACCCACTTTTCTATGAAGCCCAGTTTTAGCATTATAGCTTCGAGATAAGCCCATTCCACTTTGTCATAGGCCTTCATCATGTCCAATTTTAGAGATGTTGATTTTTCTTTGCCTTGTTCCTTTTCATAAAATGGAGGCACTCATAAGCAGTAATGATATTACCAGTAATGAGTCTACCTGGCACAAATGCAAATTTTTCCTTCGACATAATATCAGGCAATACCAACTTCAAACGATTTGAAATAACTTTTGATGCGATCTTGTACAAAATACTACTGCAGGATGCTGCTAACGCGACACTACGATCAGAGACCCTTTGACGAAACTGTGTGCGATGCATTAATTGCAAACGGTGATGTAAAAAAACCATCAAAAATGATGAAAAACATTTGCGATGGCGGAGATATCAAACACGGTTCAGATTTTAGTTGCGTGTGCGATGCAGGACATACGGTTGATCCATACGAATTGTTTGCGATGAGACAGAACAACAGAAACGGGCAGCCATATCAAGGTGTGTGCGATATACGGCATACAGTTCGCTCAGATTAACTTTTTACTATTAGGGAATGCAACAGAAACGGTTAGCCAGATCAAAGTATGTATGATATACGGCATACGGTTCACTCGGACGAACTGTTTTCGATTAGGGAACACAACAGAAACGGTTGAACTTAACAAGATGTGTGTGATATGCGGCATACAGTTCACATAGATGAACTGTTTGCGATGAGCCAAAAAACACAAACGATTCGTGTAAACAAGATGTGTGTGATACGCGGCAAACAGCCCACTCGGATGAACTATTTGCGATGAGAAAATATAACACAGACGGTTACTAGAGTTAATTCGTGTGCGATTCTGTGTGTACTAAAAACTTTGAAAAATGCATACTAGTTGCTTGCGATGGCTAGGAGTATCGCACATGATGCGTGTGCGCGTACTCGTGTGCGATGATTAGTAAGTTACACACATACATTTCTTTATGTTCACACGTGTGTGGTAACACGTGACACCGCATATGGTTGTTGGGTTGTGTCGGGTTGTGTGCTCAAGTCTTCCCGCACTCCAGTGAAGGCTTCCCGCGCTCCAGCGTAGGCTTCCCGCGCTCCACAGGGGTGAATTGTAAAATCCCCAATCCCCTAGCCAGCTGCTAGCTATAAATAACCACAGCAATGGCCGCCACCGGCGACTCGCTACTGATCCATTTGCTAGCTAGTTACCCACACATACCGGCATACCCCCAACGGCCGACGACAGGATGGAGTTGCGCGCCGGGAACGGGCGCCAGAGATCATAGTTTAGGTTAATTAATTATACCTCCAGAGCCGGATGATTCCGGCTCTGGAGGTATAATTAATTAACATAATCTAAGATCAAATAACTAAAGCTTACCCAACGTGATCGTGCGCCGGTCCCAACCGCTAGTAGAGTGCGCGCGGAGGGACGCGACCCGAGCGAGACTTAGCGCCTAAACGGCGAGCAGAGCGCGCAGAGGGACGCGACCCGAGGGCGCCTAAACGGCGAGTAGAGCACGCGGAGGAACGCGAGTAGAGCGCGCCGCGGCCACCTAAACGGCGAGCAAGCACATGCATAATTATTGCATATAGCAGATGAACATAGCCGGGAATAGCCGTCCAACAATATTATTTTCGATGACATGCATTAATATATTCTTAGTTAAATCTAAGGTCAAAGTTTGGTACTACAAAATACGAAGGGGGCGAATAAAGAATAAACCATGACAGAGGTAGTACCTATACGAACACAGACGCCCAGTATGAAAGAAAATATGGGTCAACCCCTAATTGAAAAGGGCAGCAATGTCTAACTCCAGCTTACAAAAGATACAAAAGCATGAGGATTAATTGTTCATCAGATTTACACATAACCCGGAATCCCGGATTGAACAGGGCAATACCATCTAACTCAACCAAAGTTTTTGGCAGTCACAATCAAATGGATCGGTCCGATCCATCAAATCAAGATCCCGGTACAAAAGATCTACTGGTCCATGATGACGACAAGTTGTTGTAAATATAAGCCGAGCATGATCAGAAGCCCTTAGGTCCACCTGAAACTTCTTTTTATGCTGTTCCACATACAGTTCCGTGAGAAATTTCTTGTTGAAAAACTTAATTCTCACGAACAATAGTGCCCTCGCATTCAACATGAAGAATGTGACAAAGCTAGTGTTTGCACTGTTGGATGCATATCCTTGCAGCGTTACTGTCTTCAAACGAATGTCATGAGATATGAGAAAATCCCGGTGCTTCTTGAACCATCGATTGGTTATACCTTTTTCTCCATGTGTTAGTGCCTAAATTGAGATGAAGATTAAAAACAGTTAATGTCTAAAAAAGATTATGTTGAAAGAGCGATAGCTGAATGATTAATTATAGTACATTATATATGGGCTTTCAATGTGCGTGAAATCGTCACCTTTATATACAAATTCTCCAGACATGGAAAGCATTGCAGCAAGGCAATAATGATGTTGAGATCAAAACACCACATGCTGATATATAAGGTCTTGACAGAATCCACCACCACTGATAGGATGGACAAGCTCTTCATTGAGCATAGAACATAATATTAGCACTGAAAGTGTACTCCAAGATGATACTTAACTTATGTGCACAAACGAAAAATGCAAATTACAAAAGTGTACATGAATAATATACAGTACCTCAATAGGTTTGGAGGCAAACACCATCTCGAACCATTTAAACGGATCACGAATTGCACCCAAGGTCTCCAGTTTAGGCGCAGAGACCACAGTTATTTGCGAAGGTTTATAACAACAATCAAGGAGCAACCTTTGAAGTGAAGGGGCATCTTCGATGATGAGCTCCTATCCTTCAAAACGAATTCCAATACTTACAAGGTGAGGCGACTTTATTTTGAGACAAGGGATATGGATTCCATTTCCAAAAACAAGCACCAAATGCTCCAGGGTAGGGCAACTGCAGTGGATGATGCTGTGCAGTGAGGCCTCCGACAGATGAACCAACACAAGCACAAGTTTTTTCAGCAGTGGGAGTCGAAGCATTTGTACCAGATTGTCTGCTAGATGGCACCGGGTCAAGGTGGCGGTGTGGAGAGAGAGGAGGAAAACCATGAGATGGGCATCGGTGGTGAGGGCACAGATGCAGCTCTTGGTGGTAACCTATCATTGTAGTAATGGTAGAACTCAAGCTTCTGGAGTTTATCAAATTGATGGGATGTCAACCAGGCGGCCACCGTGCAGGGTATGTCCAGCAGGTAGCATGCCGGGATGCAGATGCGTTGAACGGAGCCCTGGTGGGAGGAGATGATGGCTCCAGGAAGTTCAGAATCATCATTGACAGATAGCTGATGACAGTCTAGATTAAGAGGCGCGACGCGCCACAGAGTGCGCCACCGAGATGCGAGGACTTGTGTGCGGCAGCCATCCTTGGTGGGGAAAAGGAAGATGATCTCCCCAAGGATGCCGTCCGGGAGATCGCTGATGCGGTCCGCCGGAGATTCTACTGGTTCCTCAGGTCCAGGGAGCGTGGCCGCTTCTGGCCGCGCAGCCGGGTCCAAGATCTACATCCGGCGGCGGCGTTGGCCGGAGGCTCATCTGTATACATACCAATCTGAAAGAAAAAAATGGCAGAAACATACATGTAGGACATTCAAAATCAATTCTCAAGATCTGGAAGAAAAAAAGGCACAAACATATATGTAGGACATTCAAGATCAATTCTCAAGATCTGGCCATGAATTATTAGCACGCACGCTAACCCTAGTCGGATTATTAGCAAAAATCATTTGTACAGAACAAACAATTAATCACTAACCCTATACGGATAACATTCAAACAATCAATACACTACATGCATCTAACGGATCTTAATTACTCTGATTTCATGGACTGAGAGAACATAACCATAGGATTTGTATTCCAAAAAAATAGAGAGGGGGGAGTAACCAGAGAAAACACATGATATGTTTGCCGCCAAGGTAGTCAGAGTCGGGATTCGGAGTCGGATCGATTTTCCTTCGGCAGAATCGAGTCGTAGTATCGAGTCATGGAATCGAGGATTCTACTAGATATACTTAAATAAGATATTTTGTATCCATGCCAGAAATTTATATGGGTTCTATAGAGTTTTAACACTAAATATAGAGCAAAAAACATACACATCAATGCTAGTTGTATTCCACTTATTTTTATGGCTAACCTACTATCTAGCTTGCATGTATGGAACATATATGAGAGGGAAATATATAGAACATTTAAGTCTTCAACGCACAAAATTTACTTTGGAGGTTCTTTTAGAGTATGTGAATAGCCGATGACTTGTATAGCTCACCTGAAGTGTTGAGCCTTGAAGGGTCTTGCTCATCTTCTTCGATCAATCTTGATGCATCCTCCTTCTCATGCCAATTCCATTCGTCGACAAGCCTGATCCTCAGTTTTGACCTAGGGTTTCTGAGAGCTAGATCAAAGGTGTCGGTGGTTGAGTGTTTGTGTTTGCGAGGGGAATAAAGGGCCATGAGGCATGTGAAAAGGGGTTTGGATGATGGCATACTATTCTTTTGCACTAAACAAAAGCTTAGACAAATTACTAGAATCGGACATAGTCCATAGCATAGTCGGGATTCTACAGTTTTGTATAGGATTCTATGATTTGGATCGTGACTCAACATGGATTCTACCAGATCCGGATTCATAGTGGGACTTGGATCGACATGCTTTCGTAGGGTCGTGAAATCGTAGGATTCTAGGAGTCGAGTCGGGATTTCTGACTACCTTGTTTGCCGCACAAATGGGTATATAGATGACTAACCGGTTTTCCGTCGGAGTCGCAGTCATTGCCGGAGTTGCTGTTGACCTCCGGCTCCGGCTGGGGGGGCACGACGGCGCCGACGAAGTCAAGGTCGTGCTGCTGCCCGCGCGAGACCTCGTCGGCGGCGACGGCAACCTCTGTGCCCAGCTTCACGCGTTGCGCGGGTGCTTCACCAGCCCCGGCGTCGCCACTCCCTCCGATGGCGCGCTTCGGCGGCATCCTCATACACTCCAGAGTCCAGACGATGGTGACCACTGTGGACCGGCGAAAAAATACAATATCACAGTCTACTGGTGTCCATATATGACACCACGATAAGTTTCATGAATTTCAACTAAGTTTTGGATTTACTGAATTTTAAAAATCGATATTCTCAATGTTTTGAAATCTCTTGCATGGGGAAACATGCACCCAGGGACACACATATGATTTTGCAATCCATTTTGGTGCACATGTAGCTCAAATTTGATTTTTGCACATTAAATCCCTAGGAAATCAATCAATGTATAAAAATGGTCGAATGATGTCTGTTTTTTTTATAATTTTAACACGACACTCCTTTGGTCACATGTTCACTGCAGAAAAAGTTTGACATGCCTCAGAGTGGCTGTGGTGGTGCGGGATGTGTGTGTCTGTGTGTGTGGGGTGGGGGGAGGGGTCCGGCAGTACACTACGAGTCGTGAGCCTCCGTGTGGGATTATTGATCATTTTGTGAGTCATATATGCCACATCAAAGTCGTGAATTGGTTATTTAAAGCATTACACAACCCTTTCATAGATACATGTTCGGGCCACATGCATGCATTGGTGGTCCTCTCGGACACTCTCCCTCGTGCGGTTATCAGCGACGTGCCCATTCGTTAGCCTGCAAAGGTTTTCAGTTTCCACCGACAACGAGAGGCATTTGACCAAAAGGTGGATTCATCTTGGCATGTGTGTGGTGTGGATCATGGTGAGATTCCATATCAAAGTTCGGGCACGTGCGTACACATGAGTCCCCCCCACCGGCTTGAAGTGAGGGGGCTACGCATCGTGATGTAGTGCGTTTCTGGTTTGCGAAGCATGTACGTGCCACGTCAAAGTTGTGCATTGGGTATTCAAACATCACATAACACACGGGCACATGCACGCTGTGGTTTTGTCCTATGACACTCACTCGCGTGTGACTCTCTCTGTGGGCCCGCGAGGTCGTCATCGATCAGTTGAACGTGCAACGAGAGAGAGGTTAATTTGACCAACAAGGATGGTTCTTTTTTGGTTTGTGTTACGTATATGCACGGTAGGAGTATGTACATGTCAAAGAGGGGGCAACATGAATACTCTATATATATGCATACGTCATAACCTCGCTCCATGTGGGGACTTTCCGGTTCCCGAGGCAGGTGCCACATCAGAGTTGTACATTGGTATTCAAACATCATGCAATACCATGCAGGCGATGGTTGCCCTATAGGAACTCACTCGTGTGTGGCGCTTCCATCTGTGGGCATGCGAGGTTGTCCTCCATCACTTTGACCCAACGAGAGAGAGGTTAATTTGACCATCAAGGAATGATTCTTTTTTGGTTTGTGCTATACAGTAGAAGTACATATATACCACGCGTCGAATGGGGGCGTACATATAGCACATACCACGCATCATGAACCTCGCTCTCTATGGGGACCTTTTGGTTTCCTATATATGTGGTGCCACATCAAAGTTGTGCATTGCGTATTCAAACATCACACAAACACCTCTTTGGGCCACATGCAGACGGTGGTACGTGGTCCTATATAGGATGCTCACTCGTGTGCGACGTACGCTTCGCTTTCTGTGGGCCCGCGAGTTCGTCGTCCATCACTTTGACCCAACGAGAGAGAGGTACATTTGACGAACAAGGAGGATTAATTCTTTTAGGGCTGTCTTACTAGGTGTATAGTATGTGTCGAAGGGGGGGGGGGTGACCAGCATATATATACTAGGTGTCACATGAACCTCACTCTGTGTGGGGACTTTGTGGTTTTTGAGACAAATGCCACATTAAAGTTGTGCATTAGGTATTCAAAACATCACAACCACACACCTCTCCATATATATGTTCTGGCACACATGAAAGTGATGGTTGTTGTCCTATGGCACTCACTCACGCGGTTATCGGCGATGCTTCCATCTGTCAGCCCGCTTGGTCCATCACTTCCATAGACAGCGAGAGAGGTTAATTAATTTGACGTAGGAGGGGGCTTAATTTTTTGTTTGTCTCACGATATAGATCATGATGTGAGATTACATATATATAATAGCGCATGTGTACACATGAATCCATCCCGCTGGATCCAGGGGGGGGGGGGCGAGCACACGACACGTCATGAACCTCTTGCTCTGTGTGGGGACCTCTCTGCGATTTTCAACGCATGCACCACATCAATGTTGTGCATTGGGACGGGTATTCAGCACATATGCATGCATCACACACCTCCATAAATATGTTCGAGACACATGCATGCAATGGTTGTCTTTGGACACACTCTCACTCGCTTGGTTATGGGCGGCAAGCCTATATATATTCGTGGGCCCGCTAGACGTCCATAATTTCGACCAACGATGAGAAAGGTTACCAGGGTGGATTCTTCTTCTTTGCTTCGAGTTATCGTATAGTAGGTCGATCATTCCAAGCCTAATTAAGTTTGAGTGCATGCTACGCGTCGTGACCCCTCGCTCAGTGTGGGGATTTTACGGTTCCAAAGCATGGTGCCACATCAAATTTGCGCATTGGGTATTCAAACACCACACACACCACTTCCATATACATACTTGGGCCACATGCACAGAGTGGGTTTGTCTTCATACAGTACTCCCTCGTGAGGTTATTGGCGACAAGCTAGCCCATTTTGCGGGGCCGTGTGGACGTCCATCACTTTGACCAACAACGAGCGGGAGAGGTTGTATGACCAAGTTGGATTCTGCTTGGTCCGTGTTACAGTACGTCTTGGTGAGCTGCCCTCCCCCCGACGTGTGTGTGTGTGGGGGGGGGGGGTGGGGGGCTACTTGGCACTACCTGCAACCTCCGTGGGGTCGGGGAAGTCCGGTTAATTTGCGAGGCACACGTGCCACATCAAAGTTGTGAATGATAGTTAAATATCACACCACACCCTTTTCATACATATAGTAGGGCCACCCGCAGGTGGTTCGTATGTGGTCTCACCCATCTCGCGCCACAAGCACACATTTATGGGTCGGCACACGGTCCACCTTTGTCGGGAAGCGAAAGGGGAAGTTTGACCATATATATGATGGACTCCTATAGGTTTTGTGTTATGGTAGGGTGAGATTTCAGACCTAGCTATTTAGGGGCATGCATTCGTAGCTAGGATTCCCTTACCGCCGACACAAAGTGGGGTTCGTAGGGAGTGGCTGACTAGCAATACTGTGCTTTTGTGCGATAGGTGCCACATCAAAGTTGTGCATTGGGTATTCGAACATCAAACCACCCTTTTCATACATATATTTGGTCCACATGCAAGTGTGTTCGTGTTCTGACCCTCTCCCGCGTTATTCTTTTTGCCAAATTTATAAACAACACACGAGTTGGATGTAGAAATCATCTGCGGTTGGGTACGCAACATACACGGTTCGGTCAGACTACCCGTGTGTCACGCCCGTGCCCCTGCAGTCACTCACATCAGCACAGTAGATTGGGCTCCATGAGGCTTGCCTCCCGCTCTCAAAAATATCTACGGCCTCGTAATCTCGAAAATATCTACCGCCTGGAAGGTTTTAATGTTTGATAGCACACGATTAGTATGTGCAGACCGTGTGCGATGTCTGTTACTCCCGCTCTGGTTCAATCCCTTGATTCAAATTTTCAGTAGCCCCGGCATTTTACTCCCGCCTCTGCATCCCTCGCAATCTCAAAAATATCCGCTCGTCCTTGATTCAAATTTTCAGTAGCCCCACCTTGTTACTCCCGCCTCTGCATCCCTCGTAATCTCAAAAATATCTGCTCGCCCTTGATCCAAATTTTCAGTAGCCCGGCATTTTACTCCCGCCTAGTAAAATTTTCAGTTGCCGCGGTATTTCCTCAAACACCACCTTGCCCCCCCTCCACACACACCACACACTCCCCAAAACCTTCACTCACACAGACACACACCACCCCTCCCTCGCTCAAAACCATTGGTAGGTCGCCGCCATCGCCGCCGTCGCCGCCGCCTCCATCCTCAACCTCTGCCTGCGTGCCGGGGAGCTCGAGGAGCCAATGGCCCAAAAGAGGTTTATCGTGGCCTCTTCGCCCGACGCCGGCGAGGTGGCCCCGAGGTGTCCCCGGCGTCCTCCACAGGCTCTTTATCGATCCGTCATCGCCGGTCGCCCAATCCGCCCGCCGTCGCGCCCCTATGCCGGTTCGAGGACTTCCCCGTCCTCCCTCGGGCCCGGCCACCGATGAGGTCCTACCTCGAGGTCCGGCAGCGGCGGTCAGGGACGTGGGTCGCCGAGATTACGGATCGGAAGACCCACACCCGCCGGTGGCTCGGTAGCTTCCACACGGCCGAGCTCGCGGCCATGGAGTACGACCGCTGTCAGGTCCGCTACCACGGCGCGGCGGCTAGGCTCAATTTCCCCTTCGGCACATGTCCGGTCGACCTCGTTCCGCCGGAGCCAGGGGTGGTGAGCTCGGCTATGTCGCGGGAGGACCGCGAGGCGTGGGAGCGCCTCGAGGCTGAGGCCGCCGACAAGGCCTACATGCAAGAGCTCCGCCGGCAGCACCCGAAGCTTGTGGAGGCGGAGCGGGTGATCTTTGCCGGCGTGGAGGGCGGCGAGGTTATCGTGCTCTCCTCCGATGACGAGGTCGAAGGCAGCGAGGACGGCGGCGCAGAGGGCATCGAGGTGGGCGGCGAGGACGAGGAGATCGACGTCGACGAGTGGAGGAGTGTCTTCCCCAATGACCCCGACGACGGCACCGGCCCGGACCCGGCTCACGGCACACTGTACTTGACGAGGAAGGATTGGCTCGACCTCCACTTCGACCGAAAGTAGTTTAGTTTAGTTTAAATTTATGTTTTATGTTCGATTATGCAAAACTATCTATGTTTATGTTTGAATGCATGCTACTTTCGATTGAACCAGCTTTGAACTTGATCAAATTGAAGTTTACAACGTTAAGTTTAGGGGATCGACTAGAAACGGCCAAAAATTGCTAGAGTATATATATATATCCACTAAGGGTTTTAGTCCATTAACTTTTAAAGGATCGGCTAGAGATGGCCTTATGCCTTGTTTATTTCAGTTCTTCACAATGTGATGCTCTATATGTGCAACTATTTGCCGTGCGGTTCAATTTCATCAATAACAGTTTCAATAATACCACTGTGGATTACGATATTTGGTTGCTGTTAAGGATGTTGCAGTTAACATGCCTTTTCGTTTTTTAAATAATAACTAGTGTACTTTAGACCTGCACAAGACCAGTTTGAATGACTATTTGCTTGTTTTTAAATGTTATACCTGATGCAGTTAACACACCTTTCAACTTCTTGTTTTGCTTAACTAGTGTGCTTAAACCTGCACACTGAAACTATCATTTGTAGATTATGTTGTCTACCATAGATATATTTGGTTGATGTTTAGCCTGTTGTGCTTAACATGCCTTTATATGTACTCATACAGGACAATATTGAGAACAGTGCTGTTTTCCATCGAGGTTAGTTTCATCGCATTTCTTATATGTACTCACTGTTCAGGATATCGGTAGCTGGTACCATATAGCCTGAGGGCTGATAAGGGATTAATCGTCGAATCGGACATTTCACTGAATATATCTGTAACCCATTTATCAGTAGGTTAACTAGGGCCATATTTAATATATCTGAGGCTACATAGCAACATGCATTGTACTGAATGACTAAATATGCAATCCCAGGCTACATAGCAACAAGGAAGAGTGTTATCTTAATGTTCTGATGATGTCTAGATATACATGTAATAAAATCTTATATAATGGGATGGAGGGAGTGTTGTACTACATCATTTTGCAATTGTTGTTTAGCTTCTAATATTAACTTGGTGCTTTTAGGTACATATGTCATTGCCAAAGATCCACACTTCGACCCTTTCTGCGTATGGGGCAATGAGATATTCATGAACCAGCATCAAGTGAGGAAACTGATAAAGATTGTTATTAAAATGGGTCAAAAGATGTCAATCGAACTATTTGTTTACACTTTATGTAAGACAACAGTGAACTGCAGGATGGTAAGTAAGAACTCTGTAGCCTTCTTTTTACTGCCTGTAATGAGTTGTGTTAGATGACAATGTCTGAATCTTTTTCCTTTGCAGTGGATTCTGAAGCAGTTTACTCAAGATTACCTCTCAAACTACATGATTGGCGGCCGGCCATCACAAGGGGTTGGACTAGAGTCGTGCGTGCCTTCTGCATCCAGGAGAGCACAATAGGGCCATTCCGCTTCACCTTGTTCAGCAACCAGAATGTCTGTCGCCTCTTTCTTTACCATCTGTAATAGTACAAGTATAGAACCCTGGTTCATCGTTCTTTATTTGGTGCTTATGTAATTCTTGAACATATGTACCTGTGAATCGAATAATGCATTGGTTGTTTGAACCTGATTGATATGAATAAAGCTATAGCCTACTTTCAAGTTCAAATTAGGTACAATTTTAAATAGCAGCAATTAAATTAGGGTGAAATTACGGTCTGCAGGTCATTACGGCGCACACGGTCTATAAAGCACCGCGTGTGTGATATACATCATAATCTAACACGGTTCACGGAGAGGAAACGTGTGTAATCATGCACACAGTTGCCGTTTGCAAAGCGTGTGTGATGTCAGACAATATCACAGACGGTGCGGGAAAACTAAATGTGTCTGATTGTCGACCTATCGTACACGGTTTACAATCATGAACTGTTTGTGATGTGTCAGGCATCGTAAACGTAGAGCCAGTTTGGTATGTGCCTGGAAAACTCCCGTGCCTGGAATGTGCCTGGTGTTAGGTAAAACCACAGAACTCCGACTGCGATGGCAATGCGAGCACAAACGAGTAGCAAGGATGAAGCATTTGGGATATTCGAGATATCAGAAACACTTTTATAGGGACAACTGTATGCATCAATGCTCCCTATCCCCGATGGTTTCTGGGTCGTGTGGGAAGGACCCCCCTATCGCAGTCACTCACTTGGCGACGGTTCCAAATGCAGTCGCGGAAAGGGGTTAAAAACCGTTTGTATAGCACCTCGCTGTACTAGTGAAACATTGCACAAACTAATAGGACGAAATTGTGACAGTACAGTTGGGTTCTTTACCTTCGGGATCAGAACCAAGGTGGCCTCATTAATGCAATCAGCCGATTTTGTACCTTCTACAATTCTTAGGACGGCTGTGGTTACCTCCTCACCGCAAACCTCCTAGTGACGCTGAAAAAAATGAGCCAGAAAGCCGTTCGGACCAGGAGCCTTTGTGGGATACATCTGGAAGAGGGCCTCCTTGACTTCCTTCTGACTATAGGGTGCATTTAGAATTTCATTCATTTCCATTGTTACCTTACATGGAACCGTATCAAGCACTTGATGCATATTTTGTACCCCGTCAGATGTATATAACTCTATATAAAAAGTAGTAGTGAGAGCCTCCATCTCCCATGTTACTTCTGTCATCTGCCCGTCCTGTCGCTGAAGAGCCTTGATTTGATTTCCCCTCCTTCTCCGGCTGGCCCTCAAGTGAAAAAAGTATGTGTTTTTATCACCATGCTATAGCCATTCCAGCCACGCTTGCTGCCTCCAGAGAATTTCTTCTCTGTGATAAAGTTCAACCAATTAGTCAGTAATCTTGATTTCCAAATGATTTGGTCCGGATCCACCTCATGAGGCTAATTTTCGTGTTTTGACCCTTTTCGTATACTATTTCGGGATCTGACCCTCATTGGAAAAATTTTCGAGATCTGACCCTTTTCTTACCGCCAGACCCCTTGGCGGTAGGCCCTGGGCACGCTCTGTGTTGGAAACTTAAAACTTGTTGGCGGTAGGGTGTCCAACCCTACCGCCAAGGGGCATGGCGGTAGGCTATTATACCCTACCGCCAAGGGGTCTGGCGGTAAGAAAAGGATCAGATCTCGATTTTTTTTCCAATGAGGGTCAGATCCCGAAATAGTATACGAAAAGGGTCAAAACATGAAATTTTGTCACCTCATGAAGAGCATACCTGATCCAGTTCAGCTTTTAGCTATCCAATCTCTAGTCCGACCGATCCAAAATGCGTGCGATCCCATGTCGCTAGATTCCCTGACATCTGCCACAGCTTGTCCCGGACCTCCAATACCGTCTGGCCTTCTTTCTCTTTCCAGCCCGTTCCAACAAAATTAAATAGGTCTGGCTCCCACTCTCACATCAGTTCATATTTAAATGAATTTGGGATCTTCTTGCCTGCATGCATCGGAGTACCGCAGCAAAATTGGGACATGGGCAAACGTAGCTATGGTTTTGTGCTCTAGTACTGGCATAGGGAATGCCATGCACCACGCTGGACTCGCCAAGCACCTATCCAAACATACTCTCATGTACGTTCCCCCTGCCACCTTCTTCTCGAACATCTAGAAGTTTCCTTTGTACCCAATATCCATGAGGCCACAAGTATGCATCACGAAAATCATCTATTTGGGCTTGGTTGCGCTGACCCACTCCATCATGCTCATGGGCATGCAGTACTTCGTTAAAATCTCATATGAAACCCCATGGGAGATTGCTTCTACCTGCTATTCCTCTCAACATATCCCAGGTCTTGTATCTATCCTAGACTTGAGCTTCACCATAAACAAAAGTGACTCGAGTTATGGATTCTACCATATCATCTATCAGTACATCAATATGATACCTCGTGTAGCCAATAACCTCAACCTTTATTGAATTATTCCAAAAAATGCAAGACCTCCACTCCTACCAGTACTACTGACTACAAAGCTACTATCAAAGCCTATAGTGTTTGCTGGACTCTCAACTCTGGTTCCCTCTATCTGGGTTTCAACAATACATAACACAGAGGGGGCAAACTGCCTCATCATATCACGAAGCTCTTGGACTGTCGCGGGTTTGCCTGCTCCGCGACAGTTCCACACGAGAAGACTCATTGTGCCCGGCGATACTCCCTGGAGGAGCCCGTCGATGGTGCATCACTAGTTTGTGTTGTTTCCAAGACCGCGCCGCCCTCTCTCGGACCATCGTCAGACTGTCCTTCATCTTCCTTCCCTTGCATGTGCTTAGGCCTCTTGTGCTGCTTCCGAGGCGATACATACACTGGTGGAAGGGGCGGCACCGCAGGCAAGTTTCCTGCCACTACCATTGCCAGCGAGTTTCGCCCCTGGTCTCCTGCTTCGGCTGCATTCAGAGTTGGCATTGCTGTAGAGGAGCTTGACACATTTTCAACCGAAGACCTTTTGTTTGACATGTGGGTGCCATCCTTCACCACCTCCAGGGTGCTCTTCTCTATGCCTGAGTCAGCAACGTCCTCCTTCCCCTTGTTAGTTTCCCTTCCTACCCCAGTGTTAACCGGGTTTTGATTTTGGGCATTGAAACGCCAGCTTTGATTTGGCTTGTAGGCACCCCTCCCCCTTCCTCTCCCTCCCGTGTTCCCGGGCGCGACACGTCCTCTCTGTGTTCCGGAAACTCCACGACTGGCAAGACTAGACCTGAAGGCACGAACTAGAACAAATTCTCCCCATTCAAAAGAGGATTCATTATGCTCTCCATCTCCACATTCTTCATACCAGTGTCCAAACTCCCAACGATTGAAACAAAAAGTAGGGAGCTTTTCATACTTCACTTGACATCGAACCCTTTCATCTCCTTCTTCCCTGTAACGAAGCGTGTAATCTTGGCATTGATGTCAATATTGATCTTGACCCGAAAAAATTCACCAAAAAGGCCTACCGGCAACTTCATCTCGACCTCCTCTACCTCACCAATGCGTGAGACCATCCCCCAAACTGCTGGTTCTATTAAAAAGTTATTGGGGAGACGGTGAACCCGCGCCCAAACTGTAAGTTTGTCAAGCTGGATGGATTCAGGTTTCTTAAAACCATCATACTCTTTTATGATTACTACCTGTCCTCTGAAGAGCCAGGGACCTTCAAACATTGCCTTGTTCCAATCCGCTAAACATCCGAACTGCGCTGTGAAGAGATTATCATTAATCCTCCTTCATACCACGGGTCTAGCCTGGTTCCACGCCGAACGCATGTCTCCATATAACACACTTGGACTAAAGTTTTGGGAGTATGAACTCTAGCTATGGCCAGCCACTTGGCCGGTGTCATCAGATCCGACAACTCCTCTTCCCAGACGAAGTCATCGTCCTCTTCTTCCTGCAGGTTCAGGCGGGCCAAGAGATCTTCCGTGCTCTCCTTTGTCCCCCTTCTCTACGAACCCATCTAGTCGCCTGCCATCGTCCTCAGATCCGATCGCCCCACACGAAACCCTAAACTTTCCTCACGTCAGAGCCCCCGACCCCCCTCGCTACCAAGGCCGTGCAGGATCACAAGGACCCCCCTTGATCATCCCGAGTCTGAGAGAAGAACCGACGTAGATCCGGCGTGGTTTAGAGGTAAATTCCGGCGGAATCGCCGGAAGCGAGAGAAACCCTAGGTTTTTCACTAGGGGAGATAAACCCTTCCCAGCAGTTGGTTGGGTGAGTCGGGCTCATCAATAAAAGTAATAAAAAAGCGCAGAACAGTATGTGCGCCGACCTATTTACCAGGCTCTAGAGGCAAGCTGTCGCTTCGTCTCGCATAAAAGCTCACCCAACTGGGTTGGCCACACAAACAGTGCGAAAATTCAAAAAAGTGCGAAAATTCCAAAAAAGTCATGTGAGCTCGAGGACTCCAACACGACACCCACGAGGTAAAAGAACAATAAGCCATGATAGAGTTTAAAAAATAAAATTGAATGTGATTTATTTTAATAATATGTGAATATTTTTTGAAATGCAAACATTTTTAAATTTATAAACAAATATTAAAAACTCAAACATTTTTTGAAATTACGAAACAATTATTTGAAGAAGCAAAGAATTTTCAAAATTCACCGATAATGAATTGAATTGGTGTTTAAAACATCATCCTTTTTTTGAATTTGTGAACAAATTTTGAAAACTGGAACATTTTGTGAAATTCATGAATATTTTTTTAAATTTGTGAACAAAATTTATATTTTCTGAAAATTTTCTAAAATTTTGAATATTTTAAAGCTTTTAGAAGTTTTGAACTTTTTTTGAAAAGAGGCGGACAATTTTCAAAATCCAAATCTTTTTTTTTTGAATTTCTGAACATTTTTCGAAAAGAGAAATCCTCGACTACTTGACGCAGCGCGCGTTAAATAGGGTTTTCCAAAGTCGCGCCCTGGACTCGTCTTAAGTGGGCTGGATTGCATCGCATGTAAAGTAGGTAGTGGACCATTCAGACCCAACTGCGGAAAGTGTTAAAAGAAAAAAGGCTGAACGCTCTCTCATTCGTTCCGCGGCCGCTTCTTCAGCACAGGCACGGCGATCTGTCCCACGGCGGCGATGGCGCTCTCCTCCTTCAGGCCACACCACCTCCTCCGCCGCTTCCACGCTTCCGCGCGGGCTCTGTCGCGGGTGGAACCTCACGAGTTCTGGCAGCCCAGCGACTACCTCGGGAGCTGGGCGGAGCGCGCCCCCGCCACCGTCGCCGCGGGCGGCGGCGACACACGGGAGGCTTGGGCACGGCTCGAGCGGCTGCGCAAGGGGTACGCGCGCGAGGTGGGGGAGCTGCGGCGTCAGTACGCCTACGAGGCGCAACTGCTGGAGGCCGAGCGGCAGCGCAAGGCGGAGGCACGTGCCGAGGCCGCCCGCGTCGCCAACGAGGAGCGCAAAGCCGCCAAGGCTGCCGCCGCGCAGACAAGGGCCGCCGAGCGCCGTGCCTTCGAGCTCGATTTCCGCCAGGCCCTCGTAATCCGCCCTCTCCTTCCTTCATTCCCCTCCTCGCATTGTTTCATCTTTGCATTCTACTTGTTCGACGAATTGCCTCATCCATTTCGGCTTTAACGGAGGGCGCGATTCTCACCGATTACCGTTTCCTTAACTTGCCATATGAACCTCTTAAAACAAACAAGTGGGCATCTTACTTGCCATATGACGGCCAACCTTGTTTCAGCTCATCATCGTTTTTGTGCCCAAGAAAATGCATCCCTGGGCACTGATATGCCAGGCTTGTAAAGCTAAATGTGATCTATAGTACGCCTATAACGCACATGTGTTGATGCGCAGATGAAAGAAAGAGCTCAGAAGCTGGAGAGCTGGAGGAACAAGGAGAAGCTGAAAGCACAGAAGAAGGCGGAGCACAGGGAGCTCTTGCGCAGGCAGAGTTCTGTCTGGGTTGCTGAGGATAAAATGGAAAAGAAAATTCTTGAGGCTATCATGCATACCACCCCTCTCTGAGGTTCATGCTGTGAGGTTAGTTCATTTTTTATCTCTGGTAATCAGTGTACTGTGAAAACAATCAACCATTTATACTATTTCTAACTCAACATTTGGCATCAAAACACTACCTAAGTTCCTATACTTTAGCTTTCAATTATCAAATTTATATGTACTTAAGGATTTTCTGACTGTTTATAAAGTTTAAGGAACTCTTCGCCTTACCCTCCTACTGCCTTGTACGTACAAACGCCTAGACGCGCCTGAGTGCTGTTTAAGTGCTCATTGCAATAGGTGGGGACAGAACGCTCACTCAGCTCTTAGTGCTTTAAAAAAACCTTGATTGAGATACTTAAGAACCGTAGCTAACAAATGAAAGCTCAATATTGATCCCAAACATGTTTGGCTGTATGATTTATTCTAGCAATGAGGAATGAGATCCTTCAAGTAAAGAAACAAATAGGATGAGGTTGTGGATGCCATATGCATTATTACCATAGATTAAAATCGCGGGCGAAAAGACCTCTATCGCGGCGCTATCGCCGCATGAAATCTGCCCCGCGATTTGTTTCCTTCCCAGAATCGCGGGAGATCACGCCGCAATAGCCGGAGATCGCACCCTTTCTTCGTTAAGCATCGCTGCAAATTTTCCTTGCACGATTTCCCTTCGCCCGCGATTTTAATCTATGATTATTACCTTCTAGTCTTGGTTCCAACTAGTTTTGATATAAATTAAATCCTGTATAATGTAGAACTGTTGCAAAGTTGCTAGGAAAGAATAGCAAACTTATGGAGTTAAAAAGATCCAAGCTTAGCAAGTTTTACCAGTGTAGTGTTCATAGTGCAGTGAATGGGTGATTTACTTTTGAATGGAAGGATAACTCTTGATGTAAGCTTTGCTCGAAGTTCTGGTTTCACAATTGATTGCTTCAGCTAGTGAGTGACTACATTGCATACTGCAGTACAATAAAATCTTATGCTTGCTCCAGGGCTATTGATAGCCGGTAGCTCAGGCACTTAACAAATTGCATGTGTGAAGAAATAAATAAAACTACTGCAAATCTTAGTTTATCAGCAAATTCAGTATGCATGATATCCTTTGAGCTTCCTAAAAGGTTGAAGTGGTCGTAACTGCGGCCAACAGCAAAAGAAAGTATATTTTGTAGCATGATTCTACAATAGGATGTCCCAGAGTACAGGTGCTCTTGATCCCAAGGCTGCTTAGCACAGCAGGTGTAGAGTACCTCTGCAGTTACATAACAACTGTCTGTTGCCTAAGTTTAACGCATATTCTGTTTGTATCAACTTGATGGTAAATTTCTTACAACAGTACCGTGATTGTAGAGTGCACGACACTGCGCTGATTTTGTTTTTCCTACTTTTCTTTACTTGAGTTAGATGAATGCTAAAACGTCATAGGAAGTTTTCCACAACTCTTTTCTGCAAATGGGTCTTTCTCCATTTGCTGTCATTATCTTCTCAAGATGCTTTGATGCCTTTGCCTTTTTGAGATCTTGGATGTGTTTCCTTTTGAACTAAATTACGGCCAGCTTCTTCCGCATACTGATGGGCATCGTCGGTGCAGGTCTGCAGGAAACTAGATGATGTATCCTGGACAGTAGAAATGAAGCTTGTTTGCTATTCCCTCTTAAGAACTACTATTTCGCAGTTGTCTAAGGAATAACGACAATTCTGCTAGCCTTAAGTTTTTTTGTTTCTGAAGCTGTGTTGTAATGTTCAGTTGTTAGACTGGACGAACATCGAGCTGGCATTGTGTTTCGGAATTTAATTTTCTTCATAGAAACTGCTCTCAACATTGATACTAGCTCTGCAAAAACGGCGGCCAGGATTTGAAGGAATTACCAGACGTCTAGCGGCGGAGGTTTCCCACTGGGCAGCGAGAGCACTGAAAATATTTTATCATAAACGAGCAAACTGTTTCCTCGTACAAGCGTAGGCATGCGTCACATTCACATGGTATAGCACACTATACGTACACATGCCTCCTTCAATCGAAAAACCGTTGCTGAAGATGTTGTTTACAACTATAGTTTCCAGATGCCTAAAATGCATTAT
Organism: Thinopyrum elongatum; assembly: GCA_011799875.1. Taxonomy (NCBI): domain Eukaryota; kingdom Viridiplantae; phylum Streptophyta; class Magnoliopsida; order Poales; family Poaceae; genus Thinopyrum; species Thinopyrum elongatum. The sequence goes on along the minus strand of CM022300.1, from coordinate 137,962,957 downwards.
CAAAGATTCGGGGGATTCATCTTTTCCAAATGTGCCTGCCACGCAGCTACGAAAAGAACCTTGAATAAGAAGAGCTTGGTAGATAAGTTAATCCCAGATGGAGTGACCATATGTCTGTCGGAGTTCCATGTCTGTCCTCCATCGGTTGCCAATGAGGCCTCGGTATCTCTAACAAGCGAGATTGAATTGGCATCGAAAGAAGAGGTGTTGCATTCCAAATTCAGTTCGAACAGTTTGCAAGTTCTTGAAGGACCCGAAATAGTACTCCCTCCGTAAAAAAATATAAAAGCGTTTAGATCACTACTTTAATGATCTAAACACTTTTATATTTATTTAGAGGGAGTAGTTCCTAGCTTAATATGCACTGGCGTTCCATTTTTTTTAGGTGAATGACGTTCCAGATTGATTTTTTTAGTGGATGGCGTTCTAGATTGCTTTCTTAGGCGGTGTTCTAGATTACTAGACTTAGTATTGTTTTTTGAGAAATATCTGTATGTTTATTCATACCTGCAAGTATTACAGGTATAATGCTTTGGATCCAAGATCCAAGAACCTACAAAGTACTCCCTCGGTCCCAAAATAAGTGACTCAACTTTGTACAGGGAGTAGCTCTTACAACTAAGAATTGCAATGAAATATTTTGAAGAGATCTTTTCCATGATATCAATCTTTCCATGATGAAATATAGCAAAGAGTTTAGTAAAGAGACTGCAATTGGACTGTTGCAGCAATATTGTCACTCGTCTACCTGCACGAACTTGATCACCAATAAGTAAAGGTTCCCGAAAGCCCCTTGAGACGCCCATCCAGAAAGATGAGAAGCCATGAACGATGAACGTACTTGCGGGGATTATCCCCTTAAGTGTGGGCTGTGCAGGTTGTCGAACCACGAAATCTTCACTATAGTGTCGAGGAAAGATTTCAACTCCACAAAGAATCAAACCAACAAAAGCAACATGACATGCCAACATAAACTAATCAGATTCGAATAATCGACTCTCTGAGGACACAAACCTCTCTGACTCCATGGCACCGTCAAATAAAGAACCAGAGTATTTTATTCACAAAAACACCACAACCACTACCAGATGTTGACGAGGACCATAAAATTCTTAACAATATGAGGTCCCCTCACCTCTGAGGGTCAAGATGACAGCCGGAGGCGAGGGGACCGAAGGTATCCCAGCTATTGTTCGTCAAACCATAGATAGTTCATAGTCCTGTTGCTAGATCATGTCTCTTCCCCCAACATGTTGTTTTAGGAAACACCATCATACTTTATTCAAACAATGAGGTTCACAGGAATTGTTACAGAATCATGTGGCTTAACTAACCACACATGTCTACCAAAGTCCAAAGATGGAGTAATTTAGCTAAACTATCAGCTTCAAATTTCCTTCTAGATTCATAGATGAACTGGCAAGCCTCAAAGTCGCTCCTTTGAGCAATAACTTCCCAGACCACCATTGCATGTCGGCCTCCTGTGTTTTCAACTATATCCTTGATCACTGTTGAGCTATCAGAACAAACAAGGATACGCCTAATCAAAAGATCATCTGCTAAAGCTTGGGCCTCCCTACATGTTAGTGCCTCCAGCATTGGAACATCAGTTATCGAATTGAAGGTGACCGTCAACAATCCAATATAGGTCCACTGATGGTCATGGCAAACGGAAGTTATAGCTCCTCGATCACTATTCCTTCCTACTGCCCCATCCACATTGAATTTGGAAAATCCCTATTGCGGCGGAATCCATGGCTGACGACTGGAGCTTTTGATTGTTTGGTGGTTCAGTTTCTTCTCCAAGTTCAGACTAGTATCTAAATCCTGAATAAAGTTTTCCACAAATAAATGAGTCGAAAGAGGCGGCTAGAACATGCTCTCATGGATTGCTTTTCTCCAGGCCATCCAGATCGGACTGAGGGCAACAGTAACTAGGGTGAAGTCCACATGTGATAATGATCCTTTGAGACTAAACAACCATTGTTTTGCATTGCTTTCATTAGTGACTATCAAGTGCTCCACCATGTCCTCCTTCGTAAGTGCCCACACGCGCCTAGACATAGAACACTTGAGAACAACATGACACCAAGAATCTTCATTTCCACAGAGAGAGCAATTTGGAGATGTTGCCATGTTGCGGTTCTCAAGCATGTCATAAGTTGGAAGGGAGTATTGTGACTGTCGGCGTTCTGGGATCGGGGGTACCCAGACTTGCCTGCCTGCGGCCCAGGACGCAGACTCATCAACGGCCTGGTACGGCCCAGCTACAACACCCCCAAGACAAGGCCCTCGCGAGGACCCAGGCCTCGTGAGGCGAGCGACGCCAATACCTCCAGAGGAGCAGCCTCCCCAGGGTGCCTCCCGATGAGCGGAGATCTCTATGCAAGCCTCCCACCTCATGAGGCTGCGATGACGTGAGCCTGACGACCAAGGCCAGGCGGGCGCCAGCGGGCGCAGAGGGAACAATTTCCTCTTTGGTGCTAAGGGAGCAAGGGCGGGCGCAGGTTCCGAGGAAGGCCCCAAAGCTTTCCATTCCGGTGCAACGAGACCAAGACCACGAGCTCGGCAGGACGGATGTCATCGTCGAGCCCACCGCTGTGTCATGGCCAGAAGCTTTGCAGACGAAGACCACATTTCGTCAGGATAAGATGTACTCCTTGTTCCCTTTCAAAATGGGCCGTTGTGGAATCCCTTCTCGCCTAAGCTATGAGGGAAGAGGACCAAGGCCACTATAAATATGGGCTAGCCACCACCATGGAAGGGATCCCCCGATCGGACCCCAGACCAATCCATCCTCACCATATGAGCCCTCGCGAGGCTGCTCATCCGCTGTACCAGTTCATCCTCTACCTCCTCATGAGGCCAATCCACCAAAAGCAGGAGTAGGGTTTTACACCGCAAGGTGGCCCGAACCTGGGTAAATCTCTGTGTTGATTCCTTCCGCACGATCCAGCGTACTCGTCGAGATCATGCCATGGGCATGGCGAGCTAGCGTCGTTGTGAAGCGAGATCCTTCGTTCACGCCCCTGAGTTAAAACCTTCTTGGGTCAGCGGAGCCCTGAATCCGACATTTGGCGCGCCAGGTAGGGGTCGTGTCAGAGCTCCGCTTCTTCATCAACCACGCTCCGTTCTCGCTCCGCCGCATTCATGGCGAAAGCTCGCCGAGCTCGCGCTGAGTGTTGGGCCGCTCGCGCCGCCCAGGCGGCGCCCCTCGGCCGTGGTGCTCCTCGCCACACCGTTCCCCCCCCCCCGCGGCTAACGCTGCTAATGGCGCTGCCGCTCGTCGGCGGCAGTACACATCGACACCACTCTTCACGCGGTGCAGCGGCCGCACCGCTGCGCCCCCCTTCGGCCCCGCCGCGGCGTCATCCCCCCACATTCATCGCGGGCTGACAGACGCACAGGCCGCTCTCCTTGTGGCACGTGAGTTGTTGCGCTATTGTCCCACTAATGGTGACTATGACGCCTGGCTCAACAGGGTCGCCGAGCTGTTGGACGCCGCTTGTGGGGGCATGGAACCCTTTCGCCTTCCACCTGTGTCGCGGCCCCCGCCCCGGATCCGCGCTTGCCCTTGTTGCGTTTGCTCATCTTTCCGGAGAAGACCCGGAGAGCCCCGCAGAGGCGAGGTTGCGGACGGAACTCCCCCTCCGGCCCGGGAGGTGATCCCCCGGTTTTTGGTCAGGGTAGGTGGCCCTCCGCGGGAGGCGCCACAGCGGGCCACCTCCTGGCCGGCATGATCCGGCGGTGTCCATGGCGGTCGACAATACAAAGGAACCCGCAGGCTGATTTCAGGCACAGGTGTATGGGCAAGGAAGCAGGCGATATCACTAAGCAGGCATAGCACCACCATTACCTGCGAGTGGTCGACGAACAAGTTCGCCAAGTGGGCAGAAGTAAGACCCGCGCGCACCATCCCTGCCGGCTCGGCCGTCAAGATCGTCAAGGCCTCGTGAGACTGGGGTCCCTCGTGAGCTGATGCGGCGCCCTCAACCGCATCACTAGCAGCGATGACCCCCCAGTTACAACCCATCCCTTCAGAACATATTGTGCTAACCTTGGAACGCAGGTGGACCATGCTTCGATGACGCATCCATGGAGCAATGGCCAGACCAAGAGCGCCAACGCGGAGGACCTGAGGGGCCTCAGGACAAGAAGCTTCAAGAAACTAGAGGCCTGCGGCAGGGGTTGGCTCGGTGAGCTTCAGTCCTTGTTGTGGTCCATCCGCACCGCTGTGACTAAGCCCACAGGCGAGACCCCGTTCTTCCTCGTCTACGGGGCTGAGGCGGTCCTCCCGCACGAGGTCGAGCATCGCTCCCCGTGAGCCTTGGCATTCAACGAGGCGTGTCAGGGTGCCTCGCGGGGAACAAATCTCGTGCTCGGGGAGGAGGGCTGTCGCCAAGCCTCACTCCGCGCCGCGAGGTACCGGCATGCGTTGCGGCTCTACCATTGCCGCAACATCCGCCCCCGGACCCTCGAAGTTGGAGACCCCGTCTTGAGGCGGGTCCTCTCCAGGGAGGGCCTCCATAGGCTCTTGCCCAGGGGGGAGGACCCGTTCAAGGCTGCTCGCGTCTCCAGGCTGGCGCCGCACGCCCGGAGACAGAGGACGGGGTCCCCATCCGGGATGCTTGGAACATCCAGCGCCTCCGCGAATTCTACCTGTGACACTCTCACATAATAATGAGTGGGGTTGTACATGCCCCGGAGTCTCCCGGTGCGCCGCCCCCCGGCCTCACGGGAGCTCCCACCCACGCCCAAGTTGAAGCCCCATGCTCCGCGCTGGCGGACGACACGGTTAAACATCGACTATTCCCACGCCCAAGTGGAAGCCCCATGCTCCGCGCTGGCGGACGACACGGTCGAACAGTGACTATGCCCACGCCAAGTGGAGGCCCCATGCTCCGCGCTGGTTGGAAGACTAGTATAAGCGCTGGACGCGGCTTTTTCTTTCGCTAGCTCTTGTAACCAATTTGCCATTTCTTGCAAATGAAATTTGAAGTTTTTGCTTCTTTATTCGAAAGAGGATGTTTTTTTTTCTGCGTTGTTTTCTGTTCCTCGAGCTTTCTAAGGGCAGCAACGGCTGCCTGACGCCCGCCTCCCGACCGTCCCGCGAGCGGGGGCTGGGCCGGTGCTTGTGTTTAAGTCAGCCCGAGCACGGCCGTTCAGCCGCGGGCTTGCCTCTACGCACACCTCACCAAGGCCTTGGTGCCTCAGTCCTCGCGCTACGCTCTCGAGCGAGCCACCAGGCGCATGTTGCCCGAGGTCCCTGGCGAACATCCGTCTCCTAGCCTCGGCGTAACCTCAACAATCTATCCATGCCCAGGGGCTGTGGGCACGCAATAAGTAAAGGGAAGGAGGCTTAAGGGAGTACAATGTTACTTCATACATCATAAGGGAGTTTCTTCCAAAGTACTTTTACATCCCCACGGGGTTATGTTCAAATCTTGACAGGCAAACAGGAAAAAGACAACCTAAGGGGACGCACTGTCATCGTCACTGCTGTCAGCCCCATGCCCCTCGACCTCAGGCTGGACCTTGCTGCCTATGGGGTGAACTCCGTAATCAGGTCATCCACATGGTCCTCCACCCAGTCTTCCAGGGCGCCCTGAATCACCTCGGGCACGGGGGCTGTCACGACCTTGAAGTCGAAGTCGGGGTCGAAGCGAAGAAGGTGGCTGAAGACGCGTGAGGACGCCCGCGCGAGAAGGTCATGGCTTTTCTCTTCGATGAGCTGACGTACCTTCTTGGCCCCTCCTTCAAGATGCTCCACGACCCTGGTGAAGAAGCCGAGGTAGCCGGTGTCGTCAGCAACGAGCGGGCTAGAGACGCTCTCGTCGCAGATGCTGCTCAAGGCCCGACGGGCCCTCTGCTCAAGGGCCTGGAACATCTGGGAGCGCGTGTGCTGTAGTCCCTGGGCTCGGTTTGCCTCGTCCGACGCCTGCTCCACAAGGGAGGTGACGTCCGCCACCTGCTCGTAGAGGGAAGACAGCTCCGCTTTGGCTGCGGCCTGGGCGTCCAGCGCGGCTTTCTCGCGCCACTCCGCTTCGGCCAGCTTCTTCTTGAGGCTGTCGGCCTCGGCCCTCAGCTCGTCCCGCCGTTCGCAGAAACGGGAATCTTGAAGCTTCAGCTTCGTGCGATAGTCCTGGGAAAGGGCCCGGCGGACCCCCATGACCCTCTCGCTGGCCTCCTCCTGGACCCTCGCCTATCGGGAGGCCAGAGCGGCCTCCAGCCGATCGTGCTCCAGGTCCTGCTCCGACGCCACCAGCTCCAATGCCTCCCCCAGGGCGCGGAGTTCCACTTCGCGGCTCGGCAACCCCTTCGTAGGAATGGGTGCGGTGACCCCATGCTCTCGGGCTTGCCGCTCCAGGGTCGCAATGGAGGCCAGGAGCTCCTGCTCGCGCCTCTCGGCAGCCTCGTGCCGCCGGTCTGCGGCCTCGGCCTCCTCGAAGGCGCGGTCGCGGGCTTCTTCGGTCGCGGTGGTTGACGCCTCGTCCTTCGCGTGAGTGGCTTCGTGTTGGAGGTGGCTGAAGTTCACAACCACTTCGAGCCGGCGCCACTCGCGCGCCAAGCGCTGATGTTCGTCCTCAAGGTGGGCATCGACGTCGCCAAGCTCGACCTCAAGCCAGACCAGCACGCCCCTCGCGCCCTGAAGAAGGCCGTGCCGGACTGGACCCCGACCGCGCGCGAGCTCCAACGCTCGGCCAGGGACCTGCTCCGCTTTTCCGACCGCAGCGGGGGCTCCGGAAGGTCCGGCAGCATCAGACGGGAACCCGGGGTTGGCCGGCTCGGCACCCACTCTCGTGGCTCGAGGTGTGGCCCCGCATGCGATCGACATCGGGCCGCTCACCGGCTTTTGGCAACCCCAAAGGTCGCCAGGCGACATCGGCATAAGCGGCGGTGCCACCCACGTAAGCTTGACGCTGCCCTCGTCGGAGGCCGCCGGGGCTTCAGGGTCACGGGATGCCAGGGGTCGCCTCGGGAGGAGCGCGACCCCTCCAGAAGGTGCAAGCCCGGCCACGGGGGTGCTCCGGCGCTCCGGAGGATGGCGGCGGGAGCTCCTTTGCCCCTCCGCCTGATGGAAACCTGAGAAATAAGGGCTCAGGACAGCTTGATGAGTAGAGATCAGGGAAAGCATAAGACTTACTTATCCGTGGTGATCCATTTCCTCTTCTTCAAGGCCCGCGGGACCGAACTGACGCGGCCACCGTGCCTCCCCTTCCTTCGGGGAGCGCGAAGGCCCGAAATTAGCACGCCGGAGTTTGGCGTGCGGTCCCCCGCGCCTGGGGCGATCAACGCGTCCTGAGGAGGAGTGTCTTCCCTGCCGTCCGGAGCCGCGCAGGTGGACCGCTATGGGGTGGGCACCTCGGCATGCTCCTTCGCGGTCGCTCCGGGGACCTCAGCCTCGGGACCCCCGGTTCCGGGTGCCACCAGGAGGGGGTTGTTGTGAGGCCCCGTATGGCCTTTGGGGAGCAGCCCCCACTCGTCGAAGCACGGCATCGCTTTGGCATAGGCTCCCCCGTTCGGGTAATTGTACAGGGGGCGCCCTTCCTGAGGGAGCGTGGCAGCTTCTCCGCCGGTCAGGAGGCAGAGTATTCCGCGCAGTGCACTGGAGGGAAGAGAAGCCTCCTAAAGCCTCATGGAGTCCTCGTGGTTGGTGAAGGCCCACATTGGGCGGGAATGGCGCTGGAGGGGAGCGATTCACCGCCGGACGAACTCCCTCGCCACCATCGCCATTGTCACGCCCGCCTTCCTCAGGTCAGCCAGCCTGGCCATAACTCACGCAAGCCGCGGGTCGACAAGCTTCGCATGCCCCCAACCGGAGCTCGGCTTCGCGAGGGCCGTCGGAGTCTGGAGCAGGGGGCTGTAAACGGCGGCATCGACGTACACCCACTGCCTTCGGAAGCCCTCCACTTTTAGATGAAGCTCAATGTCAACACCCGCGCCCGCCGTCGCGTCCACCGCTTGGAGTGACACGCACCCTGAGCGCCGCTCGCCGGCGGTCATCTGAAGGGAGAAGAAGTGGCGGAGCAGAGCCACGGACGGGCCGATACCCACAAAGGCCTTGCACAAGAACGCGAAGGCGGAGAGGAGGACAATGGACTTAGGGTCGAGATGCAGCGCATGGACCTGATAGTGTGTGAGCACGGCATTGAAGAAATCCGAAAGCGGCGGCAGCAGGCCGGCGAAGATGGTATGAAGGTGAAGGGAGATGTTGGTAACCTCCAGGTCGGCTGAAGACCTGGAGGCAGGCCAGATCTTCATCGCCTTCCAATCGTTGGAGTCGGCGGCGATCACCTGTCGGACCTTGTCCAGCCCTTCGAGATTGAGCACGGTGGACCGGCCCAGTGCGGGTTCCGGCCCCACCTGTCGGACCTCTTAGGTGCCATGGCGACACGACGGACCGAAGCAGGCGCAAGATCCAGTGGGCGAATCGTGAGCTTGTGGAGAAATGAAGGTGTGGAAGACGGGAGCGCTGCAGGGCCATGATGGCCCTGTGGCGGGCGCCACGATTTTGTCAGCTCGGGCAGTTGCCGAGGCGATGTGGGGAAGTGGAGGTGTCCGCGTCCCATCGCGCGCCATGCGTCAAGCCTAGCCCGCAGGCGGTTGGGGCCTGTGGCGCTTCGCCCTTCGCTCCTTGCCTTCGCTTTGAAGCCAGGCCGGGCATGCCTTGGTCCTGGGGGCTACTATCGGTGTTCTGGGATCGGGGGTACCCAGACTTGCCTGCCTGCGGCCCAGGACGCAGACTCATCACTACTGCAGGATGCTGCTAACGCGACACTACGATCAGAGACCCTTTGATGAAACTGTGTGCGATGCATTAATCGCAAACGGTGATGTAAAAAAATCATCAAAAAAGATGTAAAATGTTTGCGATGAAGGATACATCAAACACGGTTCAGATTTTAGTTGCGTGTGCGATGCGGGGCATACGGTTCAGTTCAATTAACTGTTTACGATGAGGCAGAACAAAAGAAACGGGCAGCCAGATGAAGGCGTGTGCGATATACGGCATACAGTTCACTCGGATGAACTGTTTGTGATGAGGCGGAACAACAGAAATGGGCAGCCAGATGAAGGTGTGTGTGATATACGGCATACAGTTCACTCGGATGAACTGTTTGTGATTAGGCAACACAAAAGAAACGGTCAGCCAGATCAAGGTGTGTGCGATATACGGCATACGGTTCATTGCGATAAACTGTTTGTGTTGAGCCAAGAGAACAGAAACGTTTCACATAAACAAGATGTGTGTAATACGTGGCAAACATCCAATTACATAGGTGGCTAGTACACACATGACATTTCCACACACCAAAGTAAACTATTACATGCATAATTAACTAGGATAAACGATCATCTGATCATCATCTACTTCTTGTGCTAGCTCGATGTTCCTTCTATGCTAAGTTTCCATTAATTGATGGCGTTTTATTAACACGCCACCATTTCCCGCCATTTCCTCACCGGTTTCCCACCACCCAGCGATATTCAGCATAAACCTAAGCGGCGCGCGATGCACGGAGGCAACAAGCGTAGCCTGTAGCACATCCACCTTTCCCAAGCATGCCAACCCACCAAAGCGCCGCCTCTTCCCTCGTCGATGAGGAAAACGAGAAGGCGCCATGGCCCGTCGAGGCCGAGGCGCTCCCCGGCAATGCGATGGATGATGCCGTGATGCGCGTCATCGCCAGGGTTGAGCAGACCCTTGGCGCATGGCGCTTCAGCGCCGCGGATCAAGATAGGCATGTCAGCGCCGAGAGGCTGCAGCTCGCCGCACAACATGATCGATGGCGCGCTGCAGAGCAAGCTAGGTGCGTCCGCGCCGATAGGCTGCGGCTCGCCGCACGGCGAGACCGTTGGAGCGCCGCAGAGCGAGAGGCGCGGTGCGCCGCAGAGCGAGAGGCGCGGTGCGCCGCACAGCAAGAGTGGATCCATCGGCGCTTGCCTGCTGTCGACAGGGCGTCGCAGCTGGGTACATGTCCTGTTAGTACCCCCATTCCTCGCCAGAAGTGGGCAGAGGCCCTCTGCGCCTTACTTGCACCAGAGGTCGGCCGCACCGTACTTGCACCGGACGCCCGCCGCATCGTTCGCATGGGTCGCGCCGTTCGCCTTGTCCGCGGCCCGCTCGATGCCAACACGTTAGTCGCTAGGCTCGACCGCCTCCTTGGCACAGGTGTCCACCTGGGCGCAGTAGAGGAACATGGCCGTCGCATCCTCGAGTTGGTGACCTCCGATGAAATAGCCAACTTGGAGCTCGAGATCGCGCTCCAGATGTACCGCGAGCGTGTCGACCGCTTGGACGAACGCCTGCACGAGTTCAGGCAGAGCCAAGAGCTACCGTAGGCAAGGGCTGCTGGTCATGGTCTCATGGACACGTTTTATTTTGTTAAGTCGTTTCGACATGGATCGCTATGTATTCACAGCAATCATAATATTGCTCTGTTTATTGCTCTGTTTCAATGTGTGTACTCTGTTTTCCGTTCTAATATGTTCTATTTCAATGTGTGTATATATGCTTTCCATTATGTATATGTGGATGATAACAGCTAGATACAAATTAGTATACAAAAACAGATAGAAAATGGAATTCATAATATATATATTAATTGTTCATTAGTTCATCACAGAATATATATAATATCATCACATATATGTGATGATACTTAACTACTAGGTACAATGCATAAAATTGAAAATGAACAATACTAAAACTAATAATCCCTCCTGGGGCAGTATTCCGGCAGCCCCTTGCCAGCAGCTCCCTGGTGCGCGGCGTCTTCCCAGTGCGGAGGCAGTACTTCGCCTCCTCCGCCTCGCAGCACTTGACGTACCGATCTTCCTCTTGCTGGCGGACGAGCGCGAACGATCTTGCCATTTCGTTGGGTGCCCACAAGAGCTCCTCGTCGGTGGCACGCTGGAGCTTATCGGCCCACTTCCACGCAGCGATGAGGTGCCTAGCGCCTTTGACCTTCCCCGCGAAGTACCCGTCTTCATACACCTCCTCCGCACGACGACGTGCCGCCCCCAAAGCTCCACCGCCTCCTTTTTCCAGGCGGTATCATGGGCTTCACAGCCGCCTGGTATCTGGCTTCCTCCTCCGCCATCTCCTTCTTGAACGCCACTTGCCTGGCTTTCTCAGCAGGCGGCAGCGACTTTCACAGACAAAGATTGTATTGGCCCCAAAACCAATCCAAAGTTGGGGGGTCCGGCGCAACCTCGTCCGGCGGCGCGTAGGGGTCGTCCTCGTCGCTGCTCTTCGACTGAGCATCCTCGGGGGGCGGTGACTCCTCGTCATCGCGTGGGCAGATCGGCGGCGCCATGGTAGAGATTTGAGAGAGAGAGGGCGAGCGAGGGGAGGATGTAGATAAGAATGCAGGCGGGACGACATGAGCAAGGTAGTATTTATTGGTGGCCGGAATGTAGATCGATGGGAACAGTACACACGCTGGTCGCTGGAATTTACAAGTACTGTAGTTTGAATTACACATGATTCCCGCAGCAAAATCCGTGTGTGAACTTAATAGCTGATAGTTTCCAATACAGAACCGTGTCTGATTAATAACCCGCGCCACTCACCTTCCAAACCTCGAGGCGCGAAATAGAGTGCCAATCGTGTGGGGGCCAGTTGTCTTGCCAGATCTTTACATTTTATTTTTTGAACACCAGATATTTACATCGTCTGATGATTTTTTAACTCGCACACAAGAACACAAAAATATGATTTTTCAAACCGTTATGGTTAGCCGTTGCATGTAGATGTAGTTCAAATTTGAATTACGGTCATTAAATGGCTAGAAAATCACTTAAATGTCTTTAAAAGGTCAAATGACCCCTAGAATTTTCCAAATTTTCACATGACAGGTCTATTAGTGCATGTTAAATGTAGAAAAAAATTTGAAGGCCATAAGAGGAAGCTATCTCATGTTCGTCATTAAACATACATTGTTCCCTCTCGGAAACACGAGCCTTCTAGTGAGTTGCTACGGTTTGTGAGGGGTGTGTGTCCAAACTTTCGTCAAACAGGCCAATTTTTTTACCACATCATCTTGGTGGCATGACATTACATCAAGCAAGGTTTCATGTTTTTCTGATCATTTTTTAATTTTTTAGAATTAAAATGCCATGGCACTCCATGCATGTGTCCATGCCGTGACACCAATATGTTTGAAAATTCCTTCTAATTTACTGCACATGGAATTAACTCGCACACAAATATGATTTTTCAAACCGTTATGGTTAGCTGTTGCATGTAGATGTAGTTCAAATTTGAATTACGGTCATTAAATGGCTAGAAAATCACTTAAATGTCTTTAAAAGGTCAAATGACCCCTAAAATTTTCCAAATTTTCACATGACAGTTGTATTAGTGCAGGTTAAGTGTAGAAAAAAAATTGAAGGTCGTAAGAGGAAGCTATCTCCCGTTCGTCATCAAGCATGCATTGTTCCCTCTCGGAACCACGAGCCTTCTAGTGAGTTGCTCCGGTTTGTGAGGGGTGTGTGTCCAAACTTTCATCAAACATGTCAATTTTTTTACCACATCATCTTGGTGGCATGACATTACATCAAGCAAGGTTTCATGTGTTTCTGATCTTTTTTTTTTGGAATTTAAATGCCATGGCACTCCATGCATGTGTCCAGGGCGTGGGACCAATATGTTTGAAATTTCCTTCCAATTTACTGCACATGGAATTAACTCGCACACAAGTACACAAATATGATTTTTCAAACCGTTATGGTTAGCCGTTGCATGTAGATGTAGTCCAAATTTGGATTACGGTCATTAAATGGCTAAAAAATCACTTAAATGTCTTAAAAAGGTCATATGACCCCTGAAATTTTCCAAATTTTGACACGACAGTTGTATTAGTGCATGTTAACTGTAGAAATTTTCTGAAGCCCGTAAGAGGAAGCTATCGCCCGTTCGTCATTAAACATGCATTGTTCCCTCTCGGAACCACGAGCCTTCTAGTGAGTTGCTTCGGTTTGTGAGGGGTGTGTGTCCAAACTTTCGTCAAACATGCCAATTTTTTTACCACATCATCTTGGTGGCATGATATTACATCAAGCAAGTTTCATGTGTTTCTGATCTTTTTTTTAATTTTTTGGAATTTAAATGCCATGGCACTCCATACTTAATTGTGTCATAGCCGTGAGACCAATATGTTTGAAAATTCCTTCCAATTTACTGCACATAGAATTAACTCGCACACAAGTACACAAAATATGACTTTTCAAACCATTATGGTTAGCTGTTGCACGTGCATGTAGTTCAAATTTGAATTACGGTCATTAAATGGCTAGAAAATCACTTAAATGTCTTAAAAGGTCAAATGACCCATGAAATTTTCCAAAATTTGACATGACAGTTGTATTAGTACTACAAATTTTCTCGTACATTTAAAATACCATCCGTTGCCACTTTACTCCAAATTCGTCTTTCACAGCTAATAAAAAATATCAACATCACACACAGTTTTTCGTAGGAACCGTTTGCGATGAAAATTCCTGGGTCTATTTAAGTCTTCCTCCTTAAGCTTCGTCGGCTCGTCTGCTCCAGTGCCGGCAACCCCCGAATCCACGAATCCTGATCCCCATTCCCGCAACCCCTTCTTGCAAAGATGACGCCGTGGAAACGCTTCGTGAAGGCCCGTACGGTGACCACGTCCTCCCCGAGCGCCGCTGCCTGCGCCGAGAGCGCGGCAGCCTACGCCGAGAGTGCTGCCGCATCCGCATTGAGCGCGGCCGCATCCGCCGAGAGGGCGTCTGCGGCAGCCGATAGGGCAGCTGCAGTAGCCGAGACGGCTGTAGCTGCTGCTGCGATGGTGGCTGCAAACGCCGAGAGCGCTCAAGCTGCCGTCCGTGCCGCCGATGTCGCCCTGGCCCGGGTCGAGGCCATCCACGCCAAGATCGAGGACGCACACGCCAAGATATTCCAGGCCACCTCGGAATCCAGCATGCAACCCACGTCCAAAAAGGCGGTGGTGACCATGAAGCACCTGCTTCCTCATGAGATCGCCGAGTGGGAGCTGGAGATGCAGGAGGCGGCGGAGACCGAGGAGCGCCGGGAGGAGGAGTTGCGCGTGGCCGAGGTCGAGGTAGAGAAGAGTCTGTTCGTCAAGGAATCGGCGGTGGAGTACCAACGTGAGCTCTGGCGCAGCCACTACTACGAGTACTACAACCTTGAGGGCGGCGCCGAGGACGAGGACGAGGACGCGGTCGACTTCAGCAGGGGGGACGCGGAGTCCACCAACGGTGGCATGTCGCCAGGACAAGTCATCGACGTCTCATCTCACACCGGCGATGCATAGGCCGGCGCGGCGGCGGATTTTGTCAAAAATATGCGTACTTAGGCTTTGTTTTTAATGCTGGTCTTTTATTAGAGCAATGTTTAGGTCAACTGGCTCTGTTAAATTACTAAAATTGCTCGATTCAGAAAGGGTGGTTTGTGTGCTGTACGCTCTTTTGTGTGCCCAAATTAGCAAGCGATGTTAAATTATGCAATGATGTGGATGAGGACAGTACCCGGGGAAATTTCCACCAAAATTTGAATTATCAAACTCATCCCATACGCGTAAAGCAGAAGAATCGTTTGCGATGCACACAATCGTTCAAAGTGAATGGTGTCCGGCGGCACCGCGCGCAAAGTTTCCCTCCACATTTCGAAATTTTTGGCCTACCGCCGAAATATCTACCCTCGCCCCGCCCCCCTTCCCCACCCCCTTTTCTCCCCGACCACAAGTCACATTTCCCCTGTTTCCTCCTTCCTTCCTTCCTTCCTTCCTAAGCTATAGCCGCTTCCTCGCTTGCTTCCTCGCTCTCGCCGTCTCGCATCCTACCGCAGGGGTCGCCATGGTCTTCTTCAATGACCTCTCCAGCGGTTCCTCCTCCTCCGACGACTCCTTCATCACCCGAGTATGCCTCTCTTCTCTCTCTCGGGCTATGACTTGGAATGAAGGATTTTAACCCGGCGGTCGATTTGAGTCATTTCTTCCTCTTGTAGCTCCCTAGGACCATCAGTTGCAACGAATGGAGCGGGGTGGCTGAAGGTCTGTCTGCTCGTTGTTACCATCAATCTCCATGCATGAAGCTAGTTGCGTTTGAATCTGTGGACAGTGGGAGGAAGTTTCTGGCATGTGCAGAGAAGGTTAGCCCCTCTTTCATTGTTACAAATCATTTGTTAGATGTGATTCAGCCACTGTCACGGTCCCAACCCATTCATACCACACCTTCAACCAAACGCATCCTAAGACAGTGTCACAGTTTGTACCTAGTATCTAAAAATGTTGCCATGTCATCAGCGATGCCATTAGAAAATTATTTGGCACCGCTTCAGCAGTTTGTGCAGCTAACTTTGGTCCACACATCCGAGCAGCCAAGCAGTAAAATACTAAATCTTTATGGCACGAAGGAACTGGGTATCGGAGCAACTAGGTGCTCCGGAGTCCGTGTCCCTGATTTTTTTTCCGCTGCATCGGCTCGCCAGTGCAGGGCACCGGTGCGAAATGTAGCAACAGTTGTCTTTACACTGGTTTTGGCATACATAGTGGACGACCTTAGTGCTATTAGTTCTATGTTACTAAATTTGTGCATGTACACACCTGTTAGTATCAATTTGTTGTCATCCAAACACTGTCGCTATGCTGTTGCAGTTATATTTAGCTTCCTCATAAAATGTTCAATTTGTTATTTATAGTACATGAGTAAGAACTTGTAGCGTTGTTGTAGTTAATTATAGCTTCTGATGTTTCAGAATTTGGTTGTTGTCTCGGTAGCAATTAATTCATTTGCACATTGATCTTTTTGAGAAGATATGTCATAATTAACCTGTTTCTTCAGTTTTTCAAAATAAGTATTGGTGATTTTCTATGTTGCTATAAACCCATTTCCCCTACAATTGTTACTGATCTAGTTTTAAATATTATAGGATGAACGGAAGTGTTCTTACTTGGAGTGGGTTGATCAAGAGTGGCCACAGTCTTTGAAGATGTGCCTAGCAAAGCTCTGGAGCATGTATGAGGAAGAGAACAGAGGTAGGCTTAGAGAAAGTGTTGTCAACGCTGAAGAATATTTGAAGATGCGGGATAAAAAGAGGAAGGTGGAGAATGAGCTCAGATTTTTTAAATCAGACTTTGCTAAGATGGTGTTGGCAAAGGAGGAGGCACTTTCCCAGTTGGCCAGTGCAAAATAGGTTCTTACTAAACTGAAAGCAGAGGTGGATAAGACGAGCCTGGTTGATCTCGATTAGGGAAATGAATATATTGTTCTAATATTGTTCTTATGAAGCTGAACTAGCTATATGCTGTACTGTGCTGTTTTCAGGTAGCTATCGTACTGTGATGTTAAAATATATTTATGTGCCTGATATGAAATTGGCAAACAACTGTTCGATATGAAATATGAATTTGCGTAATACTGGAATTATTAATTGTAAACTAATAAACCTGCTAAATGGGTCATGGAACTTTGCAAACGGTTCTAGCAGTAAAATCGCTTGTGATGGATAGCCCAATGCCATACATTTTTCTTCATCAAATCGTGTGTGATGTAGTTGAATAAAAGCAAACGGTTAACCGAGGCAGAGCGTGTGTGATAGTTACACCTATCACACACGAGGCTATACATAAAACTGTGTGGGATGTATATACGAACGGAAACCTTTTCCCTGGATTGACTGTGTGGGCTGTACATACGAACGAAAACGTTTTCCCTGGATTGACTGTGTGGGATGTACATAATAATGGAAACGTATTCCTTGGATTGACTGTGTGGAATGTACATAACAAACGGAAATGTTTGTTTGGGACTGACTGTGTGGGATGTACTTACGATCGGAACCGATTGGGCCTGTATAACCGTATTTGATCGCTCGCCTGTCGCACACGACCTCATTTTGCTGAGCGTGTGTGACCGGAGGGCCTCTCCCCGACGATTTCTGGGTCGTGTGGGAAGGACCCCCTTATCGCCCACACTCACTTGACGATGGTTCAAAATGCCATCGCGGAAAGGGGTTAAAAACCGTTTGTATAGCACCTCGCTGTACTAGTGCATCGACGGCCTGGTACAGCCAAGCTACAACACCCCTTGGACAAGGCCCTCGCGAGGCGAGCGATGCCAAGACCTCCAGAGGAGCGGCCTCCCCAGGGTGCCTCCCGAGGAGCGGAGATCTCTATGCAAGCCTCCCGCCTCATGAGGCTGCGATGACGTGAGCCATGATGACCAAGGCTAGGCGGGCGCCAGCGGGCGCAGAGGGAATAGTTTCCTCTTCGGGGCTAAGGGAGCAAGGGCAGGCACAGGTTCCCGAGGAAGGCCCCAAAGCTTTCCATTCCGGTGCAACGAGACCAAAACCACGAGCTCGGCATGACGGATGTCATCGCCGAGCCCACCGCTGCATCATGGACAGAAGCTTTGCAGACGAAGACCACCTTTCGTCAGGATAAGATGTACTCCTTGTCCCCTTTCAAAATGGGCCGTTGTGGAATCCCTTCCCGCCTAAGCTATGAGGGAAGAGGACCAAGGCCACTATAAATATGGGCTAGCCACCTCCGTAGGAGGGATCCCCCGATCGGATCCCAGACCAATCCATCCTCACCATCTGAGCCCTCGCGAGGCTGCTCATCCGCTGTACCAGTTCATCCTCTACCTCCTTGTGAGGCCAATCCACAAAAAGAAGGAGCAGGGTTTTACACCGCAAGGTGGCCCGAACCTAGGTAAATCTCTATGTTGATTCCTTCCGCACGATCCAGCGTACTCGTCGAGATCAGGCCATGGGCATGGCGAGCTAGCGTCGTTGTGAAGCGAGATCCTTCGTTCATGCCCCTGAGTTCGAACCTTCTTGGGTCAGTGGAGCCCTAAGTCCGACAGTGACAGTCGCCACAAGAACACTCTGATCTTAGAAGGCACGAATGTACCCCACAGATTAGCCCAATCCTTTGTTTCAGCTTGATAATTCGAAAAGTTTGCAGCATGGTACAACCATCCCTCACACTCAAATTTGGTTTGGGTGAGCATGAGATGGGCTAAGTGCACAGACAACAATCCTTTCTTCTCGAACGCCCAGGCCCAGAAAGCAGTCATGTTACGTGTACACAGAGGAATCCCCAAAATAAGATCGACAACCATTAGCAAAAAGACGTTATGAACCACTTCCTCCCTCCATCATGGTGTTGTATGATCTATCAGATCGCTCACCATATGCATGTTCGCATTAAGAGCCGTCGTGAACGATCGCCTAGATCCTTTCCTGGGAAGCCAATTATGGTTCCAGATTTCTGTCGATGCTCCATCCCCCATTCTCCCTATAAGACCATTCCACAGAACGTCTCGACCCTCAAGGACTGACCGCCAAATCTGTGAAGGATGTGGACCGATGGTAGCTTCAAGGATCAAGGTGTTTGGGAAGTACACAACTTTAAGAATCCTCGCACTCAAGGATGATGGATCAGTCATTAATCTGCAAGGTTGGCATGCAAGGAGGGCAAGGTTGACAAGCTCCAGATCCCTAAACCCCATGCCTCCCATAGTTTTTGGCCTGGTCATCACATCCCAAGATACCCATGCTACCTTCATTCTTCCATATTTGCGTCCCCACCAAAACTTTCTGATCATAATATTAATGTGGTCACATAGACCTCGAGGGAGTTTGAAACAACCCATAAAATAAACTCGGATGACTTGCACCAGTGATTTTCTTAACACCTCTTTACCTCCCATAGATAACAACTTCTCGAGCTAGCCTTGGATCTTCGACCATATTCTGTCCTTCAAATATTTAAAAGTCCCATTTTTTTCAACCTTCCCACATCTGAAGGCATGCCTGGTGAAAGAGCATGGTGCCCCCATGTCTGGTTTTGGTAATTTTTGGCAATCCCTATGGACTAATGGTTGCCTTGAGTTATATTTGAAGGGTTTGTCCATAGTCATTGCTTGAAGAGCATTCGTTGGTTTCAAGGTTATAAGAATGAGATTATGTGTTGACCAAGGTGATATTCAAGGATTTATCCAAATATTGGTCATGTGAGAGTTGAGCCTATTACAAGCATGTCTTGAAAAAGAAGATTGTGTGAACATTCATGTTCACCTTCAAGACATCATCTTTATGAAGAGAGAAGATAAGATTCAAGATTGATCAAGACTAAGTCAAAGAGTGATTCAAGTTGACCAACATACAAAGTGTGGAAGATGTACCGAGAGGGATCAAGTGATCCCATGGTATGGTTAGCATTGTCCATTATGATTTGTGTACTAACCCATTGCCTATGCGACAGTTCTTTGTGGGATTAGGTACATTTCCATGGGCATGCATCAAAAGTAAGATATCATATAACCAATGGTGAATGACATCAAGTGGTGATCGTCATCAAAGTTGCGTTGTGCAAGTTCAAGTGGAGCATCACAAAGAGATCACATGCTTGAAGCTTGCTGTCCATTCTCATGACAATGGACTTGTGAAGATCTGCCTAAGAGAGGCTCACCCATAGTGGAGTATGGGCGAGCAATCGACTAGTCTTCATCAAGTGTGCGGAATCAACAAAGGTGGTCCAACTTGAGGAGATCAAGATCGTCATCATCGACCTCCAGTGGATTATGTGCGAGGCAAAGGTTTGTCCTTGATAGGTTTTCTATTTTACCGGTCTCATGGTGTTTGTTGGGAGACCGGGTCATAGGATTGATTGACGTACTATCAAGGGGGGCTCTCGAGTGAGTAGCTTGATCGTATCGTTCGCAGAGAGCTCAAATCATTGCATCCTTGGCATCATCCTTCTTGGTTCATGTTTTGTTTTTCTCTATGTGAGTTTTTAGCTTGTGGTCATCTTCATGACAAGCTCATGTACATCGAAAACGGATTTCATATGCATCATCTATTGTGTTTACGATGTTGGAGTTTTTGCTGGTTCTTCACTGATGGAGGTTTCACACCTCTATATCATTGCATATTTCTCTTACCACTTCTGATAATTTGACAACTCTTGTCATTAGCTTTCTATCAAGATTGAGTTTGTCGAAATTAGAGTTCATTTGCAGGAGTTATGGCAGTTTTGGTCTTACTTTTATGTGTTGTGCATTAGCCTTTTGGTAGATGCCACGCGGTAGTACCACTGTTACCCACGGTAGTACATCTTAGGCGGTACTTCCGCAGGTTGGTACTGTGGCAAGTTCCACTTGGGCTTGAGGCTTCTGTTGCTCCCTCAACAATTCACGGTAGTACCGCTTAAGTCGTACTTCCATAGCTTAGTGCCGCGGCTACTTCCACTTGTGTTGAAGCCTTCTGTATGCCCTCTGCCAATACGCGGTAGTACCGCTGGTGCTAAACGGTAGTGCTGCTTCATGCGGTACTTCTGTTCTGGTGTCGTGCTGGCTACCGGTGGTTCCTCTGTAACCCTTCGATAATTAGCGGTAGTACCGCTAGTCGGAGGCTGTAGTACCACTTCGGCGGAACTATCGTTGGGTTGCGTTGACCGGGCTAAGTGGTCGTACCGCTTCTCCGAGCGGTTGTACCGCTTGAGCACGACCAGTGCACATAACGGTTGGTTTTCTCTTCCCACTATAAAAGGGGGTCTTCTTCCCCATTGCCCCACAACGACTTTGGGTAAGCTTTCTCCTGCATTTTTGACCTCAGTAAGCTTTGCCTTCTCTCCATTCCTCCTATGAATCTTGCATCTTTTTTAGGGAAAAGAGAGACGAGATCTAGATCTACATTTCCACCAATCCATTTGTCCTCTAAGTGAGGGGAACCCCTTAGATCTAGAACTGGGAGTTCTTTTGTGTTCTCCTTGTACGCCCTCTCATATTCCTCCATAGATTTTGTTGCTTTGGTGGGATTTGGGGGTGTGGGGACCCCAACTTGCACAGTCGAAGCCACCAATTGTGCTTGCACAGTGATCCCAAGGATCAATGCTCACTGTACACAATGAACTGAGTATCAAGAGTTTACATCCATTCATAGCGTCTTACATAAATATGACCATTATGGTCAAGTCTTACATAGATAAAGCCTCAAGGGCTAAACACCAAATAAAACATCACAGCGGAAATCTTTGTCGATAAGTTGGACCCATGCCATCTGCCTTAACCCTACAGGCATTCTGACTGGGAAAGCGTCCTAGTTCGCATGTTCGTCACCGAAGAACTCTTCTTCAAACTCCTCCTCTTCCATGCCTGGCCAAGTTAATAGCCAGGGACAAGCCAACGAGTACTTTTGAATGTACTCGCAAGCAACCAATGATTGATAACAGGATAATATGCAAGGCTCTATTGCTAAGTTGGCATTTTGCGGAAAGCTAGTTTTCTTATGCAAGTATGATCAATATTGCTCAAAAATCATGAATGCGTCTACAACAAGTGTTAAGAGGTCGCGGACATCAACATCGAGAACGAGTTATGAACAACTCAGTCTCAAGCTCATCGTGGCTTCCTCACGAGTCTCATCGCAATACTTCCAACCCAACTTTTGTAAAATCCGGACATAGTTTAAGCAGTACCACCCAACTGTCCTTGACCATGGACACAACTATTCGAATAGTTTTACACTCTGCAGAGGTTGCACACTTTACCCACAAGATCCGGGGAACTTTCGTGTCAGCCACGACCCGCAGTACCTCAAGTACCCGGGGTAAGCACCCGATCACTACCTTTCCCTAGCCGTGACTAACATAGAGTCCACTTGATTGGCACCATCCCCCGTGCCACAATCATTCTCACAAATTTAACTTTGTCTGCGGAGCCACGCTCCCAGACTTGTCACATAACTCATGCACGGAGGTACCAACAGTGTGTCCGGTGACCTGTAAAAACAGTCATGGACGCCTATCCAAGCACGACCCCGTCTCGAAAGTGACCATGCCACTCCCGCCACTAGTAATGCGGGCTCCATGCTAGCACGAACTAGGTAATCAATAATGCCCCATTCCATACCAGGGTAGTGTGGTTGCGCATGTTTGGTTGGGACGGTCACCAAATCTAAAATCTAATCCATTTTCGAAAACAACACACTCAGCTTGCCTCGGTACACCACTTCTTGCCATGACCTAGCTCATCATCTCCCAAGGGCATTAGTGTCACCCGTTGGGGTTTTCGAAAGTCTTTGTTAAACCACACTTGTTCCTTTCCATGCATAACCCTGCCCCAGTTTGCGTAGCCAAACTTCTACAAGCATCTATCTACTTCCCACCAACACAACTCTAAGTAAGGATAGAGTCATGAACAATGCAAGTATCAACGGAAACATCCAAACGGATGCAAGCCTAGCAAGGTTGCCACCACCAAGATATCATGCTTTCAGTGCAACAAAGGAAATGCTATTATGACATAGAAAGGGTTCATCATGGTCAAAGGGCTGCTTGCTTGGCTTAGCAAAGTTTTCAACTCTTCTGGTCCTTCTCCAAGCACTCTGTCTACTTTGTCAACTAACATCGAAAAGGATCACAATAAGCAACACAACAAGGCGGAAAATAAAAGTACTCTAAAAATAGGAATTCCACTTTTCTAGGACATCTCTGGTTATATGAAAAATAACCAAAGTGGTTCTACTGGATTTGGATCAACAAGGATTTTTGAACATTTCAATTTGGTGGAATCAAGGGAGTAATGAATCTGCAAGAAGTTTATAGAATAAATTTGTATAAATATGAGTTAAAGCATTCATTACATTAGGCATTATTTTAGAAATTATTAGAAATTGGTTTCACTGGATTTATAGTTCAAATGAATACTCTAGAGATTTCCTAAGTTGACTTGTGTGAATAAAGGACCTATACAGTAGATCCAGTGGAAACTAGGCATAGCAAAAATGTTCACTATAGCTCATTAAATAGGACATGATTTATGAAGAATATAGGAATTGGAATTATTGTAGTGGGACAAGTACTTAGTATTGTGGAATATTCCAAAGTTTCTGATAATAAGAAAAATAAAAATAACACTATTGCTGGGGGCCGAATCGGGCGAGCTAAGCCGGTCCAGAGGCGAAAGAGGTCCGGCCGAACTAGCGCGCGC
Source organism: Thinopyrum elongatum (assembly GCA_011799875.1). Lineage (NCBI taxonomy): Eukaryota > Viridiplantae > Streptophyta > Magnoliopsida > Poales > Poaceae > Thinopyrum > Thinopyrum elongatum. The sequence continues at coordinate 137,939,965 of CM022300.1, read as the reverse complement.
GCTAGGTTCAAACCTGACGGTCGGGCTCAGTCGTTAGTGGGAGAGAGAGGAAGGGAGAGAGGTGAGGATGACAGGCGGGCCCCCTATCATCTCTAACCTCGCGGCAGAGGGGTCGGCATGCTCACCGACGGCGATGCAGGGAACGACAGGAGGAGTGGCTGGCACCAACCGGCTCAAGGGGCTGCCATGGTCTGAGGGGTGTAGGAGCTGGCTGTCGGGGAGGTCTGGTTCGTTGGTGACGAGGAACGATGCGGCGGAGCTTCAGGAGGAGATCGATCTGGTCGCCAAACACTGCAAAAGACGTGGAGAAGAACGGGGAAATGATCAGAAGGCCGAGGGTGGTCCAAAGGGAGAGAAATGGGCACCGGGGAGGGCATGTACCCTTCGAACAACAATGAACCAAGATGGCGGCAATCTGGTTCGATCCGAGCACAGGGGGGCTCCAGGGAGAGGATGGGGGGTCCAGGCTCTTGACTCGGAGCGTGGGAGGGTGGTAGGAGTCAAAAGAGCGGCTCGGGCGACTTATAAGGCGAGGCCGAGGTCCATCATGGACGGCGTTCACGGGCGCCCGCTGGATCTGCTCGGGTGGCCACGGGAAGGAGGCGGGGCTGCTCTACGGCGTTCGTGGGCTTAGTGCATGGCTTTGGGGGGAGAGGAGGAGTGGGGCGAGCTCAAAGCGGGTCCCTGGCGAGCACAGGGAGTGGCGGAGCTCGGGCGGCGTCGGGCACGCGTGAGCAGGGGCGAGAGAGAGAGAAAGAGAGAGAGAGAGAGAGAGAGAGAGAGGAGGGGGACAGAAGCGTGGAATGCTGTGGACACCAAGAGGTGTCGGCAGGTGCCCAGGGGAGAGCCGAGGTGGTCGGGAGCATCGGGCAAAGGGCGGCTACAGTGCCATGGTGCACTGTAGCGCGCTCCAGGGCACGCAAATGGCATGCCCTGGCATTTTTTTGGTGCCATGGGCGTGGCCACTTGTGTCTAGGGGTGCTAGGGAGGAGTAAACAAGGTGGGTGTGGCATTGGATGCCCTGGGGAGGGGGGGGGGTCTCTGGAAGAGAGGTCGGGTTGACAGAGAGAGATAAGAAGAAGTGGTTGTATCGAGAGAGAAATGGTGGGGTTTCACTTGCCAATTATTGGTCTAATTCCTTGCAAGAGTTACTGGAGGTAGAAGATGACCAGGGGCAGCTCTAGTAAAAATTTGAGCTTATGCAGAATCCATTTGGTGCCCCAATCAGTGATCACAAGATTGCGGCAGAAGGTGTTTGGTGATGACTTGAGGTAGCTGGAGGAATCCGATGGCTTTGAGAATTAACAGGAATGGGTTTGGGGTCAATTTGAGTTAGTCCACAAATTTGTAGCTCATTTGGATAAAGTTTACAATGTAAACTATTTCATCCAAGGATTTGGTCAGAAGGGGTTTTGGCAAGATTTGACCAAGTTACTATTCTCCATCTAGAACCACTTGGCCTAGATGAATCACTAAGTGATTTGAGCAACTGTACCAAATTTGAGCACAATTGGAGAAACTTGGCAGTGCAAAGTTATTCAAACTTGGAAATCAGCAGAGAGGGTTTTGAGGGGGTTTGATGGGGTTATCTTGCTTTGCTTCAAATGAAACTTGGGAAGATCATCAACCAGGGCAATTGTGACATGATAGAATTTTCTTGGAATTTATGGAGAAACTTTCCTTTGTAAATATTTCAAAAGCTTGAAATATCCAGAAAGGGTTTTGGAGGGATTTGTCCAATATTTTGGTCATGACCATGTCTTGAAACTCACATATATGGACAATATATGTCCACTCAGTTTCCCTAAATTTTCTCAAATATTTTTGAAACATTAAAATAATTTAAACCTATTAAAGACCATTTCTGACCTTAAGAAAAAGCCTTTAAATAAAATAACAAAATAAATTTTAAAAATAATATTTTTGGGGGTTTGGGGAGTCCTATAGCTAATAGGATTAAAATATAATATTTGAAAGATTTTTCACAACCTAAATTAAGTACTTGTAGTTCAAGCCTTAACTCAGGGGTTTTTGGAAAACCTAATTTAGAAAATACTTTTTGGCCAAATTATTTTTGTAAGAAAATACTTTTATGTCCTATACACATGGTATGATCATGGCACAAAGTTCTGGAGCAAGGGGATGAATCATAAGAGTTGGGGAATTTATTTGATTTATGGGAGCACTTGAAAACAGCAAGCAAAAATCCAAATCAACACAAAAGTTTTTGTTGGATCAATTTTTTGTGCTTTAATAAGTTAAATGATGTGGTATAAAAATCAGGGTGTGACAGAGCTACCCCCCTTACAAGAATATCGTCCCCGAGATTCCTAAGCTAGGTACTAAGGAGATACAGAAACTCAGATCTGAGGTAGTCTTCACGTTCTCATGTTGCTTCTATCTTGGTGTGGTAGCTCCACTGGACCTTGAAGTACTTGATGGTGCGGCTCCACGTATGATGTTCTGCTTCATCCAATATGCAAGTAGGTCTCTTGAGGTAGGTCAGATCTGGTTGAAGGTCAACAGCTCGATGATCGATATCCTTGTAGAGATTGGGCTTGTCAGGAACTCGGACACACTTCCGGAGCTGTGACACATGGAAATCATTGTGCACATCGGATAACTCTGGTGGAAACTCCAGCTGATAAGCGACTTCTCCTCGTCTTATAGTGATCTTGAAGGGGCCAATGAATCTTGGTGTGAGATTTCCTTTGACATGGAAACGCTTGGTTCCTTTGAGAGGGGTGACTCGCAGGTACACATGATCTCCAACTTGGAAGTTCACTTCTCAGCGACGGGAGTCAGCATAGCTCTTCTGCCTTGACTTTGCGGTCTTCAGGTGTCCTCTGACTAGTTGAACTTGCTCTTCAGCTTCGCGGAGGACATCGGGTCCAAAGACTAGTCCTTACCCAGTCTCTGACCAATTGAGGGGTGTGCGACACTTGCGTCCATACAATACTTGAAATGGTGCCATTTGGAGACTTGACCGATAGCTGTTGTTGTAGGAGAACTTGGCAAAAGGGAGGCAATCTTCCTATTTAGCACCATGTGCTAAGTCACAAGCTCGGAGCATGTCTTCGTTAGGGTAGGCTTGACTTCCAGGTTGGCTAGGTATCCAAAAGTAACCAATTCCAAGCGAAAGTATTCCAGCTCTTCAAATAGGGTTGGTGCCTTTCTTTGGTCATGGCATTCATGGAGCAAGCCTTTCTGCTTAAGGCGTCTGCTACCACGTTAGCCTTCCCAGGGTGGTATTGAACACTGAGGTCATAATCCTTGATCAATTCCAGCCATCTCCTTTGCCTCATGTTCAATTCCTTTTGAGTGAAAAATATATTTCAAACTCTTGTGGTCAGTGTATATCTCACACCGCTTCCCTAGGAGGTAATGTCGCCATGTCTTCAAGGCATGGACCACCGCTGCCAACCCAAAATCATGTGTGGCATAGTTATCTTCATGGGGCCGTAGCTGTCTTGAAAGGTAGGCCACGACTCTACCTTCTTGCATTAGAACCCTTCCCAGTCCGGTTTGGGAGGCATCACAGTATATCACGAACTCCATGTGAATATCAAGTGTTGCCAGAACTGGGGCAGTGGTCAATCTCTTCTTGAGTTCTCGGAAGCTCCCTTCACACTTGGGCGTCCATTCGAACTTCTTGTCCTTCTTCAACAGCTGAGTCATAGGTCGGGCAATGCTGGAGAATCCTTCCGCGAATTTTTGATAATATCTCGCTAATCTGAGGAAGCTTCTAACCTCCTTGATGGTGGTTGGGGATTGCCACTCGGTCACAGCTTCAATCACGACGGGATTTACTGACAATCCTTCTTCACTCAGAACATGACCCAAAAATCCAACTTTGCGTAGCCAAAACTCACACTTGCTAAATTTGGCGTACAATTGGTGCTCTCGGAGCTTGTCCAAGACCATTCTCAAATGCTGCTCGTGCTCTTCTTCCATCTTCGAGTAGACAAATATGTCATCAAGACGACCACAAACTTGTCCAAGTACTCCATGAAGACCTTTTTCATGAGGTACATGAAGTAGGTTGGGGCATTGGTTAACCCAAATGACATGACTGTATAGTCATACAGGTCATACCGGGTTACAACCGGTATCCTGCTGGAGCGGTCATAGGCTTATGATTGGGAAAGAGGAAAGGGGAAGCAATATGGATGGGGTGCCTAGTAAGGGGGTTGGTACTACACAAGCTTGGTTTTAGCAAAGGCCGAAAGGGCCAAACACATTCATTGAAAACCAAATGGGTGGTGTAACCATTCGCAAGTTCCCAGAGGGAAAGTATGACTTACATCAAAACACAAAAAGCAAACATAAACATAGCATGGTTTCATATGAACCATTTAAAGGACTCGACTTCGCATAGGGGATACATGACCTATCCTACCTTAGGGGTTGCAGACTAGCACATCCTAGTCTTGAGTGGTGCCTAGGTGGTGTAATGCTCGGTCGCATACTCTGGCTCTTCTGGGTCCTCCTCCTCACCGTCATCTGTCTGACTTTCTTCATTACTCGAGGAAGTGGGGGAGCGGAGGAGCTCAACACGGCATTGCTTTGCCGGGGGTGTGGTGAAGAGCTTGCGGTAATCCCTTGTGGTCAAGCGGTGTTGCTGTGATGATCCTCTATCCTTGGCAGGCGCATTCTCCGGGGGTCTTCCACCTTGGTATGCAACTGCGGGCTGTCCAAGGGGAGCACCTTCATTATTTATCCTATCCATCTTCCCTTGTGCTTGGCGGATAAGTTCCTTGGTCTCGTGAAGTTCCTTTCGGAGGTCCATCGATTCTGAGGCCAAGTGTTGTGCCAAGCCGTCGGCACATAGCCTGAAGTAGGTCTGGAATCGGAGTGGGAGTCCTTCCTCCAAGGGTGGAGCTGGTGCACTGCTCTTGTCATCACCCTCCTTCTGGTAATGTAAGTAGCGGGTTGCTGGCTCATCTGCCATCTCGGGAAGAAGGTCTTGAAGGCGGTTTAGTGCCTTGAGTGCAGCTGTCTCGACGGCGAGGACCAGTGTTGCCATCTGGCGTCCCTCGAGGAACCAACTCATCGTAGGGTCATTAGCCTCCACGATTACTTCCACATGGTACTCCATCTTGGTGTCATTAATCTAGTGCTCATGGTAGGTGAAAGTGGGGGCTCGGTGAAATTGGCACTTCTTGAGGCTATCCCCGAGAAGCACGGGGGATCCGATGGTCAAGAAGTCTTCGGGTACAGCGGCCATTTACAAAAGTTTTTGAATGGGAGGGGTTAATAAGGAGAAATATATCTTATGGTTTGGAAAAATCAGAAAAGGAGAGATGTTTAGATAGTTTTGAAAATAGTTTTATCCTAACTAACATCCATGCTAACTAAGGCTTCCTACAGTCAGGATGGCTCTGATACCAGCTCTGTGGGGACCCCGACTTGCACAGTCGAAGCCACCAATTGTGCGTGCACAGTGATCCCAAGGATCAATGTTCATTGTACACAACGAACTAAATATCAAGAGTTCACATCCATTACATAGCGTCTTACATAAATAGGACCATTATGGTCAAGTCTTACATCGATAAAGCCTCAAGGGCTAAACACCAAATAAAACATCGCAGTGGAAATCTTCGTCGATAAGTTGGACCCATGCCATCTGCCTTAACCCTACAGGCATTCTGATTGGGAAAGCATCCTAGTTCGAATGTTCGTCACCAAAGAACTCTTCTTCAAACTCCTGCTCTTCCATGCCTAGTCAAGTTAATAGCCAGGGACAAGCCAATTAGTACTTTTGAATGTACGTGCAAGCAACCCATTATTGATAATAGGATAATACGCAAGGCTCTATTGCTAAGTTGACATTTTGCAGAAAGCTAGTTTTTCTTATGCAAGTATGATCAATATTGCTCAAAAATCATGAATGCGCCTGCAACAAGTGCTAAGAGGTTGCAGAGATCAACATCGAGAACGAGTTATGAACAACTCAATCTCAAGCTCATCGTGACTTCCTCACGAGTCTCATCACAATACTTCCAACCCAACTCATACACAGAGGTACCAACGGTGTGTCTGATGCCCTATAAAAACAGTGATGGCCGCCTATCCAAGCATGACTGACTGTGTCCTGGACTAGGGGTTACTAGCCTGGTCGGCCCATAGTCCTTGGGCTGGGCCGATGGACCCACGTTCCCATTAAGGAAGACTCCGGAAGCTGTACGCCTGGAAGAGATCAAGACTGTACCTGCCGAAGACTTGATGTATACTCCAAGATATCCCCTGCCGCCTCCATGTGACTCGGAGGATACCGACTATGTAACCCTAGATACCCTACCTGGCGTGTATATAAGCCAAGGGGTTTAGCCCATAGAGGGAACCGAATCACAATTACATTCACCTAGCCCTAGATGTAGAACACAACTCACGATCTCGAGCTAGATCAACTCTGTACTTGATACATCTCCATCAATATAAACAAGAGCAGGACGTAGGGTTTACCTCCATCAAGAGGGCCCGAACCTGGGTAAACATAGTCTCCCTTGTTCCTGTTACCACCGATCCGAGATCCACAGCTCGGGACCCCCTACCCTGAGGTCTGCTAGATTTCACACCGACACTGGTGCTTTCATTGAGAGTTCTGCTGTATGATCGCCGAAAGGATCGATGGCTCATCTGCAGATCAACTGCGGCACCAACCACGGAGACGTTTATGTCCCTGGCCAACTTTTTATGTTCGGTAGCATGATCTTTTGCGCTGACTCGATAGGCCATCTGGCCTCCATCGAGAACTAAGACCCAGGTCAGATCATAACCTTTGGGGGCCTGGAGTACACCATGGATTCCCGCAACAAGCTTGTTCTATCAGGCTGGACACCGGGCCGGGTTGATGATCTATCAGACATCGGAGGCTCGACTCCGGGACCGATCTCCTCCGAGGATGTCGGACCAGGCCCCCTGGCACCGCTAGAAGAGCCTAGCATGATGACCCCAGGCGATCTCACCTCGACTCTCGGCCCAGACGCTAGTCCGGTCCACATCTCGGAAGCCACATCGGATTTAGAACCGACCCTGGCGCAGGATCTGGAATTGTCCTCGGATCCTCACCACTCTCAAAACATGCCGAGTCATACACCGGGCGTACTTCGAGTTAGCCCCGCCTATAGCCAGGCTATTAACTCCGAGGAGTTATCTCACTTGAATGAGATGCTTGACCGTATCCAGAGTATGTCAATCTTGGACTGCCAGACCTTGGTTTTTGACAAGATCGGACTTAAAGGCGATGATCAGGAAATTTACGTCCCACCCACCACCCATCTAGTTGCCACGGTCGATGACTTAACCGACGTACTAGACTACGACGAGGCCACAGACATGGATGAAGATGCCGATGGCCCCACCGAAAACACCCAGCCATTGATAAACACCGGCAACTGGACTGCAACATCTACTTACGATGTGTACATGGTTGACATCCCTAGAAACCCCTCCAGACATCAACGCCGCCATGGACGGGGCACCAATGGGGACCCTAGCGGGAATAACGCCACTGTCGATAATGGCGGCATGGCAGCAGATGAAGCCGACAACCCAGGGGAAGATCTTCAAGCCTCCCTAGAGCGTCACGCTACTCCGGAAAGAATCCCCGAGGACCTAGACCCCAATGACCTCTTTGAAGGGGCCGATGACAATTACATGCCGGAATCCAAGGAAGACGAGACCTCGGTACTAAGGACTTCATAGTCCCGAAGACCCTGTCGAGCAGGAACGCTTCCGGCGGCACCTCGTAGCCACCTCTCGGAGCATGAAGCAGAAGCAGCAACATCTGTAGGCCATTGAAGACGCACTAAACGACAAGTGGGTCAAAATACTCTCGGCCAAACAAGATCTCGAAGAATGGCGCCATAGTGCACCTAAGTGTTATCCACGCAGGCGTCTGCTACCGGAGTTTGATGATGAACTAACCGCCGACGTGCCCGACCAACCTCCCAGAGGGCGTGATAGGACTATGCGGCAAAATTTCCACACCCAGCCGGCTCCACATAGTCACGGCAAGGACCCAATGGACTACTTAGATCCTCACGACGTTCGACGTCGGATAGAGGCGAACCAGGCGCCGCCTCGGTCCATTTACGAATCAAGAAGGCGCGAACCCGCGGTACTCGACGGCTAAGATGCTTGGATGGACAGGAACGGCCGAGCTCGGGACCAGGCCTACGCACGGATTTCTCCTGATATTCGGCGTGACACTACTCAGACCCGAGGTCCTGCCCACCCGATCTGTTTCACAGACAGGGTAATGGAGCATCAGTTTCCGGATGGGTTTAAACCCATCAATAAAGAATCATATGATGGCACAACCGACCAAGTTGTATGGATCGAAGATTTCCTCCTACATATACATATGGCCAATGGAGATGACCTCCATGCCATCAAGTATCTGCAAGTCAAGCTAAAGGGGCCGGCAATGCATTGGCTGAATAGCCTGCCTCCTCACTCCATCGGGAGCTGGGAAGCACTCGAGGACGCCTTTAGGGCAAATTTCCAACGAACCTACGTTGACCTCAGGACGCCGACGACCTTAGCCGCATTATCCAGCAATCCGGCGAATCAGCCCGGAAGTTCTGGAACAGGTTCCTCACTAAAAAGAACTAGATTATCGACTTCTCTGATGCCGAGGCCATCGCTGCGTTCAAAAATAACATTCGAGATGAATGGTTCGCCTGACAGCTCGGGCAGGATAAACCGGGGACCATGCCAGCCCTCACCTCGCTTATGACCCGCTTTTGCGCGAAAGAAGATAGCTGGCTAGCCCACAATACTCACAACGGTGAGGCGGGCACCTCAGAGACTCGCGATGCCAACGGTGCCCAAGCGCAATGAAAATAAGCGCAGGCATAGAAACGGCGGAAGCGATACAGAGGACGCCGCAGTCAATCCAATGTGCAACGGACCTAGATCTGGACAGAAAAGGAAGCCCTTTAAAGGGAACAAGGATGGACCCAGCCAGCTAGACAAGATCCTTGGTAGACCGTGTCAAATCCACGGCACCTCAGACAAGCCAGCAAACCACACTAACAGGAATTGTTGGTTCTTCAAGCAGGCTGGAAAAATGGCAACAAAGGGGAATAGTAAAGCCCAACTCCGCAGCGAAGACCAGGATGATCCCCAGTGGCCAGATAATGGTGGCCAGAAGCAGCTTCCTCATGAGGTGAAGGACGTAAATATAATCTACCTCACCCACATCCCCAAGCGGGAGAGGAAACACGCACTTCGAGACATTTATGCATTAGAGCCCGTCACCCCAAAGTTCAATCCGTGGTCGGCTCACCCAATCACATTTGATAAACACGACCATCCGACCAGCATCAAGCATGGCGGATCGGCTGTGCTGGTCCTGGACAGAATCGTCGATGGCTTTCATCTGACGCGTGTCCTCATGGATGGAGGCAGCAACCTCAATCCAATATACGCTGACATGATCAGAAAGATGGGAATCGACTCATCTCGAATCAAGCCCAGCACCACCACCTTTAAAGGTGTGATACCAGGCGTCGAAGCTCGCTGCACGGGCATTGTGACGCTGGAGGTAGTCTTCGGGTCACCCGAGATCTTCAGGAGCGAGGATACCACATGCTCCTAGGGCGCATCACATTTGCTCGCTTCAACGCAGTCCCACATTATGCTTACCGCAAGCTCAAATGCCCGGACCAAACAGTGTTATGGCAGTAAATGGCAACACTGAACGCTCTCTCCGGACGAAGGAGCAGACCACGGCTTTTGCAGCCAAGGTGTAGGCATCCAAGGAGGGCGCCCATACGAGCAAGCGCGCCCCAAAGTCATCAAAGCGCACACGGGCCACGCCAGCCGACCTTGGACAAGCACTCCCCCACCCTACATAGGGGTGCGGGCTCCTTGCGCGCCTCCCCTGGAAGGGGCATTACGTCCCCAGGGCGCATAACTTTGCGTTAAAAATTCCCTGGGTCACTGAGGAGCCAAAACAACAGAAACGTCGGGATCGGCTAGACCGAGCGGCGATGCACTTCGGGCTCACGCACAGGTAGGGTTCTGTCAAAGACCTAGCCAATAATGAGCATACCCAGGCAGCTTTAACCACCCAAAAGGCAGCTACAGACCTCTTCAAAGGACTCGACCATCTAAAGCATAAAGCACGACCGAGGTCACAGGTAGTCTATACCAACTTTGCCATCAACGAAGATGCACTGGTCAACAACATGGGGACACAGACGTGCGGCAGGAAACGGCTCGAGCCAATAAGCCCTACGTCAAGTCCACCCTGTTTTAATTTACTCCTCATTTTTTCTTTACATTCCTATCATTGTACCTTTTTGAAGTTCTTTTTGTCCAAGCTCGGCATGTACGGCTTGACCATATGAAATAAACAAATTGTGCACCTCAAGGCTTTTTAGCATTTCCTTATAATTACTGCCTTTGAGCCAAAAAGAATAGTTTATGACATAGAGGGCTTCGCTTTCAACAACTAACCCTAAACTACAAGTCTGAAGTACTCGGCGTCTCGGATGTTTGCATTATATGAATCAATTTCGAACCTACATTTTGGTCAAACGTTGGGTTGCCCGGCTCCTATGTATACCCCTTACGTTTCCGACCAATTCGGCTAAGGGTGTAATGAGAGAACCACCGTGATAGTGCCGCCAGCTCGCATGGCAAAGCACCTTAGTGGAGAAAGCCGAAAACTAACCGTCTTGGTAAGCGTAAACTGGTCGGCCATCCGAAGATCGCATTAAAGCGACGTGTCGTTAGCGATCACTCATGTTAAACGAAGGGACACATCCTTGCATTGGCCGAAGTGGTTAGTGGCATAGACCTCGGTACCCAAACCGACCACTTCACACACCCGGGGCTAGTCATCAGCCCCCACAGTGAAGCTCCTATGACTAAGTGAAGGTTATTAAGCCGTAATAGTCCGATTGCCTAGTTCCTATGTGCACAAACCGCCTCTGCGTACCGAGACATCGGCTAAGGGTCACGACTGCCTAGAGGAACACCCTCTGTATATTGTACATTGGGGAAGAAGCCGATGACTGGCCACTTTCAGTTCAAAATGGTCAAACAGGAGGTATATTAAATAAAAACAGAAACACATGACGGAATCTAAAGCCGCATTCATTAAAAGAAAAGGATAGTTTTTGTACATCCCACACACTTCAGCATTCCGAAGTAGGATCTAAAAATACAAAGTGTCCTTGGGACACATGGCCTCGGTCATCCGGGCCCCTTCTGCAACCTGGGCGAAGAACTACTCTGCGGTCCGAACCTTCCCTTCGAGGGGTCCCGCAGCAACAACCTCTGCTTCAAAGCGCTGGAAATGTGTCTTCACACAGGGATATGCCTGTTGATTCCTTCCAGGCACACAGACCATTTCTGGAGGGCCACTCGCAGGACAGCTTCCTGCAGCCGAGCTATTAGGCCGAAGAACCTGGTAGGGAGCGCCTCTACTGGCCACAGATTGATGCAGAGGTCTTGGAGCGCTGGCCGTGCAATGTGTAGAAGCTCCACCAGCTACTTCATCCAGTGATTCAACAGCTCTGAACGCAGCGGCGGCTGGAATTGCTACCAGAATGCATCCTTCACCTCGTGGCCCTCCAGCTCGCCGAAGTGGTGGGCGGCATCCAACGCACTCTTCAGGAGATCCGCAAAGACCTCTGTGGAGTGCCACAACTGCGTGAGCTCGATGAACCCTTTGCTGCCAAACACACATTGAAGTAAATATGGCTTACTCGCGGTAATTTGCTCCACTTGTTGGAGCACCTCGCGGTCGGCCCTGGTCTGGGTCTGGAGTTCGGAGTGCGCAAGGCGGAGCTTCTTGAGCTCCTCGTTCGCCTTCTTCTCCTTGGCCTGAAGGGCATTGCGTGCTTCGTAGACGCCCTTCAGGGTCTCCTCCACCTCCAGGACCCGCGCCTGGTCCTTGCCCCTAGCCACCATTTCAGCGGCTAGGTCCTTCTCGGCCTTGGCAACCGCAACCTTTTGTTGATGGGCCTCCTGCCGAGCTTTCACAAGCTCGGCCTTGAGCCCCTCAAGCTCGGACAAAGCCATTAGCATTCAAACAATTGGGCATTAGCTTCTATTGCACCAAGCTATCCTCACGGAAAGTAAATTTGACAAAGCTCTCGATCTTACCTTGAGATTGCTCGATCTGTTTGTTCATCAAATCGAGGCCCTTCTCGGACCTCTCGAGCTTTTGGTTCATCTTTGCAATCTCCTCGGATGTGGAGCTTGGAGTCGAGGTAGAAACTTGCGAACCAACACTTTAAAATTAGCCCCTGTACTAGGCATCAAAATTTCAAATATGCATGCCAGAGCCTTGGGGGCTACTCATTTGTAAGCTTGTGGTATATTGCTTCGATCCTAAAGCAAGTTTTTGAAAACTAGCCTTGGACTCGGGGGCTACTCACTGGCTACACTGTCTAAGTACTATGCCACAATATAAGCAAAAAAGTCCTTGGATAGATACACAGACTTGCAAATATATCTAAGCAGGGAGGTTATTCTTAATATAATGCAAAAGAATGCCTCAAAGCTCGTAACAAGGCCCTTGAAGACCTCACGGATTCCGGCCTCTACGGACCGGAAGCCTTGCGGTGTCGCGCCGATCAACGTGCGATGCTCTTCTTTAAGGGAGGAGCCCGTTAGGGCTAACTCCATCTCTTTGGTCCACCCCGCATAGCTCGCCATGAGGCGGAAGGCAGGGGTGGCAAAACCTCGGGACCCAACACCGAGGTGCCAGGTATGGGGCTCTCCAGCCGCAGCGTTGGCGCCAGAGCTGACTTTGGCTGGGCCAATGTTTGGCCCTGCCCTTCCTTGACAACCTCAGAGACCCCATCCCCTTGGCCCTGTGGGACCGAGGTCTCAACCTCGGCCATGACGACCGGTTTTGCAGCCCCCGTTGTGTTGTCCAGGGGAGCCGAATTGGACGTCGCCTCCCGCAGCCCCTCAGGAGCTAAGGGAGGAGTGGCGGTATCCGACATCTCGCTGGCGGGCGGAAGCCCACTCGAGGTGTTGCCGCTAAGGTCCACCTTCTGCGGACTGAAGGAAAATTACTCGTGTGAGTTCTATCTCAATGGAAAGGAAAACCACACACAGAGACAATGATATACCTCTAGGGCGCGAGCTTCTTCCTCCCCACCTCGAAGAGGTCGTCGTACGAATCATTGGAGAAGGTGATCTTCTTCGGTGGAGCAGGCTTGCCTGCGGGTCCGGCGGGGACCTTGCGCGCCCTTTTCTGGCCTTTCGGCCGCGCCTCGGCCTTGGTGTCCTCGAACGCCACCCTCTTCCCCTTGAGGGAAGGGTTCTCTACCTCCTTGACCTCCTCCACGTCATCTTCATGGGTGGAGGAGAAAATGGGTATCCTCGGACCGAGTGATCGAGGTCTCCCGGCTCCAAAGACCCGTCTTGCCCTTCTGGGGCATTGATCCCTTAGGGATCACCACATGTGGCTTCTTGACCAGGAGGGCTGTAAGCAGGTGGGTCCTCTTCCCCTCTGGCAGTGGCGCCGGGCACAACATCTGCTGCACCTTGGCGATCCACTTCTGCAAGCATAAATTGATCGATTAGCTGAGATCTACATCGCAGAATATGAAGCTGTGTATTAGAAGATTACCTCGGGGCCGTTGTGGCCGGCTTCGAAGCCGAGATCTCTCCCTTCCGAGGGAAATTCATCCTTGGACGGCTTGAATAGCCGGTTCCACATCCTGGCCAAGGTGGAGCGGAAGAAGTGGTGAATGGGCGGCACGTATTCGGGCTTGTGTGCCCACATTGGAGTGGCCTGAAGTTAAAGTGGGAGGATGCGGCGGTGGAGCATGACGTTCACCATGTTTGCCAGCTGGAGGTTTTTCTGATCTGACCACCACACGATCCTTTTGATCAGCAACTCTGCCTCCCCTGGGCTCCCCCAGGTGATGCCCTTCTTCTCCCAGGACACCAGCTTCCTTGTTGGCCCAGCCAAGAATGCCGGGACTTCGGCCTGGCCCACGGTGAGTGGCTCAGTGATGTAAAACCACTCGCGCTGCCACTCTTTGACGGTCTCTATGAAGGTACCCTTGAACTAGCTGACCTTCTGGTACTTGCTGATCATGGCACCTCCACAGTCTGCCAGAATGGAGCCGCTAGACTTCGGCTTGGCGCCAAAAATCTTCAGCCATAGGCTGAAGTGTGACTCAATGCGGAGGAAGGCCTCGCAGACCGTGATGAAGGAGGCAAGGTGGAGGATGGAGTTCGGGGCTATATGGTGGAAATCCAGCCCGTAGTAGAACAAGACCCCGTGCATGAAGGGGTGCAGCGGGAACCCCAGACCTCTTACGAGGTGGGGGACGAAGACCACCCTCTCCTCTGGGTTGGTACCGGGCACCTGCTGGTTGGGGTCTGGCGCTCGGGTGGCGGCGTTGGCAGGGATATACCCCGCACTGCGTAGCTCCAGGATGGTGCCCTCTATCATGAGGGAACCACCCCAATGCCCCTTGAGGATATCAGCCATTGCTAGGAATGGGAGCTAGGGCGCAGCAAAGGCGGAAGACACGATTGGATCTGAGTGCTAGGGCTCAAGAGGTTGCTCACGCGGGAAATGAGAGTGTGGTTCTTTCCGTTGCAATTCTTTTTGCTCTTATAGCACTAAAAAAAAGACACATCTGTGACATTATGGCCCGCACGAAAACTTTTTTTGTCATACTTATGACACTTCTATGATAATAATTGTGACAAAAACACGTATCATCATTGATGTGGTGGGCTCCTACTACTATGACAAAAAAATCATGATAGAAAATGGGCTTTTCGTCCTGGGCTGGCCAGAGACGCACCCGCATGACATTCTTTGGGCCGTCCATGACGTAAAAAATTGTGGTAGAAGTGTGGGCGATGAAAATTTCAGGGAGTTCCCGGTTACGGTGGGTGGTCGGGGCCGAGGGATGCAGTGTGGCTTACCCATTTCTATTGTACGCGCGTGTGTGCAGGCGCTCGCTAACTGAACCCTTGAGAGGCATTCGCTTACTGAACCCTGCACTAGCTAGCTACATACTGAACACGAGCGATCAATCCCACTACGTACTCAAGCCGATCGATCGATCTCTTCGTTGCTAACTGAACCCGAGCGATTCCTTCGCTGCTAACTGAAGCCGAACATTTCCTTCGTTGCTAACTGAACCCGATTGATCCTTCTCGCTGCTCACTGAAACCGATCGAGCCCCCATGCGAGACGTAGCCAGTGGGTGTGTTGGGTTGCCTCTGGATGAACAATGCCCATTGCTGCCGCGCGCGCGATATGTAGAAACAAGTCAAGACCTATGGTGTGTCCAGCCAGTTGGTTGGCTGTGGATGAACAGTTCCCGTTGCTGCCGCCCACTCATACGTATGCCCCACCCCAACCGGTGGGGGTTGGATGAACAGGACCCCGTGGTAGTAGGCGGTT